>OX336376.1:13250617-13948125 GCA_946902895.1 Fragum fragum | reverse complement strand
GATTGATTAAACGGGATTGAACGACATTTTTAACAGTTTATCAGTCATATCGCGACGGAGCACCTAACAATGGATTCCTTGTATTTCTCACTCCAGTACTACCACTACATCCTTTCCTAGCCTCCAGCTGCTATCCCACTTAGGTTCACGATTATCCACCCATTGGTGAGAGACAAATGTCGGAAAAGATATGTGCCGCCGCTGGGGATCGAACTCATGACATCCCATGATTGAAGATTAGGAGTCTGACGCGCTATCCACTGCGCTCTGACGTCGGCTACCCTATTCGTTATTTTATCTCCAATTTAAGCGCAATTTGAAAGGTTGTCTGTAACTTCTTTCAATTTGGACCAGTCTAAATTTTTTCGTCTTAAAATGGGTTAATGGGCTTCATAATATTTCATCTAAAAGTGGAATGAAAGGATTCCGGTTACAACTTTCCCTAGAGGAAATGATCAAATAACCTTTTATGGATGACATAGCGTTAACACAGCCACCCATCCATCACTTTCATCACAAAATGATATAAATTTAATCTCAGAAAATGGGCTTCCGACAATGCAGAAAGGGCACCGAGATAGCGTAAGTAAACACGTGTTATGCTTTATCGGTTACATAACAAATTATGAGATCAATTTCTAACGTCGAGGAATACTATTCAATGGGGTAATGTACATTGCATTGGTTCTAGCTTACCCAATAGACATGCAATTACTTTCGAAGTGAGTGCACACACGTGTGTTTTTAAACCAAACGGCACGTAATAGACTCCTTGAGTGCTGCCATTCACTTTTATCGATTTAGACAAGTTTTATTTACCATTTTATGATATATTCTAGTGGCACGTATGAACAAATTTAAATATCTATGTTAATCTGTAGGAAAATAAGTATGCAATGAAGAAGAGAAGTATGCTCCAAAGAAGCGGGTACAGACATGAATAAAGGGTACTAGGCAGATGTCATACCCCACCGTTGTTATGCGGAGAGGAGGGGTTGAAAACAGAAGTACTAATGGTTTTACACGAATAACACATTTTCCTTAAAAAATATCAAGTTCTGGTAGAGAGGACGATAGCATCTAGTACTGACAAAACAACAGCAAAACAACAACAACAACAAACCCCAAAAACAAAAAACAAGTGAATGTTTAGAAATGAGATCTACATCTACGCAATTAAGCTTGAACTCATATACATACTTCTGAAGGTTCGTGAAAAACATCATGGTAAAGAACACAATTTTTGAAATGCTGCCTAACCAACGGTAGGGTAAAGCGGAGTAAAACGCCCACCAGTGAAATATTGCTATGTATAAAGGTTTGCGCATTATATTATTATCATTCTTGAAGGTGGTTTTCTAAATGTTAAAAGAAAAAATGTTTCTATTAAATCTTAAAAAAATTGTAGTTTTTCATTATTTGATTATTTTCAGGCATTTCGATATAATTTTGAGTATAGGGATGCGTTCCTTTCGTTGAGATGAAAAATCCAACTGAATAAGATTTTTGAGATGTTCTAAGGAACGTTTTTGTTTATCGTTCAATGGCGTCAAGGCTACTCGTTTCAGCCAATGCGAAGTATGCTTAAGTATTCTAAAGATTCTTTTTTAGCGGCTCAAAAATTCATAATATAACGAACGTTTTATCTTAAAAATCTAAATTAGAAACTTAATCACCTAGACGAAGTGAACGCACCTCGGGGTTTTTTTTTATAGCGCATTTTTAAGAGTTTTACAATTTTCTTGGAAAGAACGGCGTATTATGTTCACAAAGGGAGTGTTTCAGTGTCCAAAGTGGTAAAACTCAGAAATCATTAAATTGTTATATGTCACCTGACCAAATTAACCATCATATCCTAATTTGGGTTATAACGCCAGTGTCCTAAAGGCCTACACTAAGATTTTTGCCCCGTTTAAGTTTTTCTCTTCATATTGCTTCTCCTCTGATACAGTTTGATCGTTATGAACTGATAAATGCGAAACTAAATCTAGAGATCATTTTACAATATTCTTAGATCGTTTTGGCCAGGGTCATTTTACCCATTCCATAGTCGTTAAGTTTTCCGGTCCTATCTGGAATGTTAAACATTTTTTCGTTGAAAACGTTTGTTAATCTAGTAATTTGTCAACACGCAAGTCGATATAGCTTGAACTCCATTGGTAGGAGTCTTTCCCCACCTTAAAAGGCGTTTTGCCCCATAGGGTGGAAAACACTCGAGCTTATAAGACCTATAAAGAAGTGGAATATACTATTATTCAATTTATAATTTATCTATCAATTTCTACATATTCTCAAAACATAGCCTGTGATCGCAGGTCAAAGCAGTTTGAAGCACCCACGGTGAAACCATAAACGAGAAACATACTCCATAAGAACTGTGAATACACTCAACATAGGACAGCATTCTCCGAGTTTTGAAATTCATCCAATAACTAACACAATAAACAACTAAACGCATTTTTTATATAGCCTGTGCTAACTCGATGCCCTTTCTGCATTGTCGGGAGTCCATCTTCTGAGATTTAATTCATAATAATTTATTTTTTAGTTTCGTCTATCAAAAACGAGCGTTCTGATTGGTCGAAAAATTTAATTCATACCTCCATGAACACAATTTTGAGCACACACCCATTTTGTATGCTTCCGCACAAAAAAGTTCTCTACAAAAAGGTATCAAAATCTGTAAAGTTTTGCTTTTTTCGCTCGATGCTATTAAATTATAAGAGATGAAGAGAATATTTTTTTGTTTTCATGGAGGTATGAACCGAAAAACCTAATCACACTTATGTATGAATCCGCTTCGCGTATTCATACAGTGTGATTAGGTTTTTCGGTTCATACCTCCATGAAAACAAAAACTATTCTCTTCATCTCTTAAATATTTTGCGATGAAGGAGATGGATTGGTGGCCGTGTTTAATATTTGACACACTTTTAGGTCTTCAAAATCAATTAGATATAATTGGATCATTCTGTTTCGATTGGAATTTATCTCTCAACATAAACATATTTCGAAAAGGCCGTCAAATATCAAAACACGAATATTAATATTTTTCAAATGAGCTTATAGAATGTGTTTCACACATGTTCTATTTACCAGTAAATTATCAATGTTTCAATTGTCTAGTTACAATTCTCTAAAAGCTCAACGAGCTTTGTGTAGTATTTTTGTCATTTAATTATTCTACGCCTTTGAGTGGCAAAACATATTTTAGAATATTTGATACTTGGTCGATTATTTCATGCGGTATGCAAGTAATCGAATCAATTTTAAATAATGCATGAAATGCCGTAATGAACTTAATCACCATGGTTTTAAAAGCTCATCACGGCTTTATAAAGTGACTAAACATTTCAAATTCTAATACTTGTGAAAACCGTGACAATATTTCCTTATCAATGGATAGTCATAATTCGTTCTAAGGCTATTTGAGTTTTTTTTTCATCGACGGTTAAGCATCACAACGGAAGGTGACGACTAGCAATCAGATACTAGACTGTTTACTTAAATTATCTATTTGGGTTTTGGGGCCTGGCTTCTTTCTACTATTCTGTTGGTGATAAAGCGTAACACGGACTAGGTCTCGCTGGGAACCAAAGCCTATTGTATTTAGACTACAACATGAAAACAAGGCTTCCCAAATTAATCTGTGAACGAATATGTCTTAGAATTGCTAACCAAGCCTCCTGATCCTTGACAGGAAGTGACTTCGAAATAAACGGTGTTACATGTATTCGTAAAATTTATTGTCAGTATCATGTCGCAAAAAAGCATAATGTTTGGTTAGCGAAAAAGACGTCGTCATCTTGATGTCACGACGTTTTAATAACCACACCAACAAAAAAGCTACACACAAATGTAAAAGTTCTTATTTCGTTTGAAATATTGATTTAAACAATTGGGTTGCTGACAGTGGCGATCCGTGAAATCTTACATCAATAAAAATATATTCTAGGTTAAACTTATTTCATGTTTTAGAGTAAGTTCTAAATATTTACTTGACGCTTTTTATGTGTGTTTGGTCAGCCATGTTACTCTAACGTTTGGAATTTTGTGTAACGCTTTGAAGTTATACAACTTAACAGTCAGGAACTTGATGGCTATTTGCATTCATTGCGATGGATTTTCGTCTGAAGTTTAATTTGCGATGCTTTACGGTCACTGGCTATTACTGAAGATAATATCTTAAAGTAATCTTAGTAATTATGGTAGAAATCCACCACCGATAGGAAAAATGGTGACTGTTAATCATAACAAGTACGTGTATTAGAATTCTTAAAGATTTAGATACTTTGTAGAACCGAAATAGACTTTTGAAAAAAAAAGTGTTGGCTAAAAATATTACATCATTGAGTGCATGTACATATTGTAGACAGATTGATGCCGCTATTTTATTTACAGGACAAGTTGTTTATTGAAAGCTTTTCTTTACATTTATAGAAATGTGTTTCAGGCGATGAATCATGTCTATCGATGAAATAACGCCAGTTTTTTGCAGAAAAAAACTGAAATTCTGAATAAGGGAAAGTGGTAAGTGATAAGAAGAAAATAGTGGCGGTTTTTATCACAATCATCCGAATTTAAAGGAAAAAAAGGCAATTTGTAAAACAATGGGTGGTCATTACGAACCGTGAAAGCTTAGTACATAACTGCATTATAATTTTATTTTTAGTTTCGTCTATTAGAAATGAGTGTTCTGACTGACCGATAACAAATCCGCTGTGCGTATTCATACAGCGTGACTAGTTATTTTTTGTTTCATACCTCCATGAAAACAAAAACATAGTCCATTCATCTCTAATCCCTGTTTTTTACGTCACTTTGATTTTTAGGATTGAGAAAACATTGTGGAAAAAGAAGAAATTGCATGTAACAAGCAATTTCTTCTTTTTCCACAATAGTTTCTACCCTTTTGAATTATTATATTTCAAATAAGTTTGAGTTTAAATTGTAGTCTGAAAACCCTTTCAATTTGGACCAGTCTAAAATTTCAAGAAACAGGAAAGGGTTAAATGTTGTATGTTCATTGCATCGCTTTTGGATCGCTACAGTTCTTTTTTATTCAAAGCACAAAGTATTTTTTGAAAGAAAAACAACACCGCCAACATTTTCTAGCCACCTTAGAAAGGTGTATGGGTCATTGTGCAAGCCAATATTTCGTGTTGGATGATAGTCTCTAATTCAGTTGGAGAAATTTTCGTAGGCTTTTCTTACTCTTTAAAAGAAACGCGAATAATGTTTAATCTTTCGAAAAAGTGTCATTGTGACGATGTACCGTAACAATAGGGATGACAGTATACCATCAGATACTAAACTGTTCACGTAAACGTCACAAGAAACGTGAGCGTCGAGTTTGACAGAGTATAAAAATAATTTATTTTGACCTATTACATCATGTCGATTTACCGCCACTATAGGATGTGACGGTTAGCCATTAGGTACTAGACTGTATGAACACTTGTTGGATCTAAAGTTTGGATATGGTGCTTGCAGAAAGAGAAAATTAAAAGGGGTGTAGCAGATGCATGTGGCATAATTGAGGGACCGGACCCTTACAAAGCGCATGTATCTGTCAATTTCAAGGCTATTTTTACTTCGATAACTTCGTAATCATGCTGAAATAGCAATACAGCCCATGCACTGAGTATAGACTCAGATCAGTTTAAATATCTGCACAGGGTGACCAGAGTCTTCTTATTACGTTCTTTTTGGAGAAAAAATCTTCAGATTATCAGGAAATATTCTAAATGCCCTGAGAGGCTGTCAAGGATGTTGAGTATCTATCGTTCTCGTACATTACCAGAAAAATCATTTCTTATTAGTCTAAATTGAAAGGAGTTGTACACGGCAATTTACGGATAATGCAATTTTAGATTTGTCAACTTTCTAGGTAGAAAACATTGTGAAAAAAAGAAGAAATTGCTTGATGCAAGCAATTTCTTCATTTTCCCCAATGTTTTCCAAATTGTTTGTCCTTAAGGCGTCATCGTGTGAGAATTGGTTAAACAGTTGATACTATGCCAATTAAATTTTCTTGCTAGAATTCTATTGTCGTTATGACTTGTTTTTCGAGTACACTTCTGTTTATTTAACTGTACTGTTTCCAGCCGCTACAAATATGCATTGAAAAAATATAACTTACGGCATTCATAGCACCTCGTATCTTAAAAGATCCAGTTCTCTGCATGTTTTCACATTTAAAATAAAAGTTTCTGCCATATTTTTTGTCGAATCCTCTGTTAATCAGCACAGGTGTTTTATATATGAAGGGGGATATACCTTCATATGCTTCTGTGATATCCTGTAGGGTTATTGTCCTCCGAGGCATCATTTTATTACTCCTACGTTCAAATCAAGCTATAATTTAATATTTAGTTTCGTCTATCAAAAACAGGCGATCTTATCTAAATTAATCATACTTGCATGGACAAAATTTTGAGAGCGCAGGTGTTCTGTATGCCTTCGCACAAAATAGATCCACAAAAAATGTATCAAAATTGTAAAATAAACGCACTTTTTTCGCTCAATGTCATAAAATTATAAGAAATGAAGTGAATATTGTTTGTTTTCATACAGATATGAAATGAAAAACCTAATCACACTGATGAATGTTTCCGTTACTTTTTAAATATTCTCTTCATCTCTTAAATCAAAAGAAAGCAAAAGAAAGCAAAAGAACGAAACCTATCGAAACCAACTTATGAGAATGATATGATATACTTTTACAATGAGTTTGAAGTGAGGCGTACCAACATTTTGTATAGTCTACACAAGCTTAAAATGCGTATTTTCAATGCATGTGGTGAAATATTGAATAATTGTTGTAAAGCATTTCTTACAAATTTAGCCAATAGACCTGTAAAGCTACCTTAAATACATTTAATTGTCTTCGGGTGGAATATGTTCTTTTTATTTCGCATAATTAAGGTTAACCTGGTCCGTGGACCTCGTAAGACGTAACTGAAACCGAATCTTAAACGGGCACTGAAATTATATTTCTTTATAATTGTTTACTCCATTAGAAAGAGAAATTGGAAATTCAAAAAGACAACAACAACAAACAGAAACACACACCCCGCATAAACCTCCTAAAATGTTGCATAGGAATTCAAAATTTGAACAAAAAAAACAATAACAACTACAACCAAATAAAAACCCCGTTCAACACCAAAACTGAAAGGTAAAGAAAATGTTGTTGAGATTATTGTATAAAATCGACGTAAAAATCATCGAAAATTACCCCACCCACATCGAAACGTACTCTACCTACCAATGGGGATATTGAATTATGGGTTTTAGAGGAACTCTATCAATTTCATTAATTTTTCTCACGTTATCATTATCATTTTGATTTTTATACCTTACATGTAAATCTATTAGAAATTAGCGAAAACTCATACATGCACCATTAATCCAATTATATAAGTTTTAAATGACCCATTGCACGTTGGTTTATGTGCATTTTCATACTTTTACATAAAAAGAAAAGAGGAATCATTTAAGTTACTTCGATTAATAGATTTTGCCTTCCACTAAAACAACGCGTAAATGTGTTTGTAAGATTTCTATCTATATTTCAATTGATCTATCGCTGGTCCCGCAAACTTAATCCTTTGGCCACGCCTACTGACTCCAACAGGAAGTCCCGCTTCGATTTTAAACGTAGTTATTTTGCAAAATGTATGGCCAGTAGCATGTAACAAAAAAGTAGAATGGTTGGTTGCTTGAATAAGCTGTAGTTAAGACGTTTATGTCGTCAAACCAACAAAATGATTTACCAAAATGGCGGCAAATGTTGGAATTCAAACTGAACTTCCAGTCTAAATGAATGATTTCATTGGTCGACTGATTATTTGATTGACATGAACGATTTGTCAATTCTTATGATATTTAATGGGATCGCTTGCCACGCCTACTGGCCTCCATCAGGAAGATCCACTCCAATATTAAAGAGGCGTTAATTTTTGTCAGATTTTATGGTCTAAAATATAAAAGGTTGCTTGGCGATTTAAAGGTCGTAGCTACAGCTTGAATGAGCTTTATTTATGATGTTTTAAGTTGCAAAACCAAAAATGAAAATGCTTCACATCTATGTCGACCCAATGCAGGAGTTCAAAGTTCACTTCCGGTCTTAATTAATGATTTGATTGGTCGATTAATTCTTTGATAGACAAACTCGATACGCCCCCTTTAACAAGAAGACCAATAAAGACTTTGAGTAAGAATGCTGATATCCGATTATTACACTTTTTTTAAATGTAGCTATCAAAATAATGACGAGTTAATCATGCCGACTTATCTTTATAATTTTCACTAGATTATCCGCAAGCTTTAAGGAGAGAGAGAGAAAAAAATCAATATAGAAAAAAATCAGCAACACAGAAGTAAGAAAATAAGAGATCCGTTTCAATATAATGCACTTATGAAAATTAAGTAAATGTATAACATAAACATCCTTTTGAAACACAATGAATATCATATCTCAAACTGAAACAAGTCAAGTAAAACCCTATAATTTCGGGTATATATATCTCAACAGTATTTGTCATTTTGACAAAATACCTTGGACAGACTGGGTACATTTTGATTTCATATTTTGATACATTTTTAATGAAAAAATAATAAAAAGTCTGAACCCTATATTGTGGGTTTTCTTTGGAATCCTCTGAACGACTCAAACAATTACCAACAGCATAAAATAAAATCGATAAAAACTGAAATTTAGACAGTGAATCCGTCCTCTACCTAGAGGTGCCAACAATCCATTTGAACAATGACGTGACATTTAGTTAGTTTATACTAATTTGTTTTAGCTAGATTGCGACGAATGCTTAACCCATTACAACTCAATCCCTCCTTTTTACGCCCCTCAAGAAAAAAGCTTTTGAAAACATTGTGGAAAATGACGGAATTGCTTGTATCAAGCAATTTCTTCATTTCCACAATGTTTTCTATCCAAAATGACGAAAAAATTCAAAATTCTATCAACTTGAAATTGTAATCTGCAGCTTCTTTCAATTTGGACCAGTCTAAAATCCCACTGTGTTGGAATGGGTTCAAGCATAAAGAGTCACTCTCGAACACTCAGAACCAAGATATTTTCACGCTACTGAAATCTTACAGTTGGGTAGACTTAGGCTGATTATTAGGTGTCTTACCCATTAACACATACCCTGTGACGGTAAGGCTCGAACCTGTGACCTTCAATGAACAAGACAAGCACCTTTACCACTCGGCCATCGAGGCAGTCATTTCAAACCATCACATATGTGTACCAAGGTCAGCCTTTGTATCCGCTCGGTCAGTTCAGAGTCTTCACTATAAGCTCTATAGATAGGTACGAAATCCAAGCTTCTTTAGACGATCAGCGAATAATGCAAATACCCTGCTTGACTGTCCAGGCAGCTAAATATCTGTGCTTTGCGCACATGTGAAATTAATTTATCGCTAGCTCCACCCATCGACCTCCTAAAGGAAGTTCCACCTCCATATTAAACGGCTTTATTTTGCCAAATGAATGGCTAGTAATATGTAAAAAACAGTAAATTGGTTGGGTTTGAGACCTTAATGTCGTAAATACTGCTTGATGTAGTTACGACGTGTCAGTCGCCAAACCAACATGAATGATTAAAATAAATGTTGACCAATGTCGGAGTTTAAACTTCACTCTCCGTATACATTGATGTTTTGATTGGTCGATTGAATATTTGATTGACAGCTACAATCCGTCAATTGTTGTGAGAAAGAATATTTTTTACCATTCCAGTTTTTTAGCTAGCAAAGCGTTTGCTTTGATAGCTTAAGTTAACAGACAAAAATGAGGTATTCTCAGAGTTCAATACGTGCAAACTGCCACTGGAGGCTAAATCACTAAATCCACTGAATGCCTACGCCATAAAAAGTAGTTCTTATATATATCAGGATTATTGCAACTCTGCCTGTATCTCAAGAAAATAGCCTTGGAAAACAATGTGGCCAGTGAAGAAATTGCTTGTAACAAGCAATTTATTCAATGTCCAAAATGTTTTCTTCTAATTTGAACCAGTCTTAGATTTTGTCACATTTGGTTCAACTTTTGCTACTTTATTTATCATGTTATCAGCTTTGATAAAAAAGACTACTTAACAAAACCATGCTTGGCTATTTTACAGTACTCTGATTTTTCTTACATATGAGATTTAATATGTCACACGCGCTACAACTTCCGTGGTATTAAAATCTTGTATCACATACTATCATATCTAACGTTAACGCTTCACACTAAACAGAATAATGTATTATTTTTTTATTTCAGGACTTGATTGTTGAACAAATTTTAACAATACGGTCAAAGCGTTTCTAATGAGTATTAACATCAAAAGATCTGCAAAAAGCGCGACATTGTTTTGTCGGGAAAATGGCGTCATATACCCAAATCCCATATCAGGTTTTTTTCTGTCGATTGTTATTTTGTCTACCTGAAATGAATGTATCTTACCGGTAGGTATATGATAAAAAGATGGAATAGGACCTAAGATCAGGCTCTCATCATTTTTTTCTCTGAAAGCAGTTTTTAAAGAGAGTTCATGGCGGGAAATCCAATTGATACAGTTTTGCGAGACTTGTGCAAATGAGATCGGAAGTATGTGCATGCTTAGGCTTTCATCTTCTTAGTTTCATCTGAAAGAATTGAAAGAAGAGTCAGCAATGTTAACCCTTTCTTGTTCAATCCATTCTTTTTACGCCCAGGCGAATTTATGATTGCAATATCATTGAAGAAAAAGAAGAAATTGCTTGTAACCAGTAATTTCCTCTTTTTCCGCAATATTTTCTACCCTTCTAATTGCTTACATTTCAAATCAAATCCGAATTAAAATTTCGTCTGCAAAACCTTTGAATGTGGATAGGTCTGAAATCCAGGAAAGGGTAAAGAAGAATAAACCACAGCCGTATATAATTATGGTTCTTACAGCTGCATCATAACTGTACTTATGTATTTACGATTACGTTTGTACCATATGCACTAGAAATGTTTTATCGTTAAAGTATTTGCACAAATTCCTTTACGAATTGCCATTCTAAAAGGGATTTGATTTTGAAAAAATATCATTATAATTTTGTTGTTTCTATTATGACATCATTAATTACTTTATATTGTTAAAGAAACGATTTAAAAAGTCGTCAAACTTGGCTACTTTGAAGTTCGAATACCCACGATTTCTTAGTACTATTTATCAGTTTGTTACTCTTTACATGTACGACCTTTTAGTTAAAAAAGGATGTTAATGTAACCAAGTCAATAAGAAAGCCGTAGCTAAATAAGGCTTTGATAATAGCCGCTAAACAGAAGTGGTCCGTCCAGAATGTACCACTGCAATGCGCAATGAATAAAATGCTCCGAGACTATATTTTCTTTTTAACTAATCCATATTATCTCGCCTTTAAGCCCCTGAAGAATCAAAGGACTGAAGTACTGGGAAGTTGGAATGCGCTGAAACGGTCATGACTGTGGAATTCGGTTCAAATTCATTTATTACTTTCCGAGTAAGCCTCCCTCCTTTAAACTTAAACCAGCATTCCCATTCGTGTACATCTGTGCATGAATAACGCACAAAAACATAAATCCACATACAGAAATCAAAACTAACATTGTCTTAACCCATTCCCAGACAGTGACGCTTTTAAATGACCCTCACTATGAAAGCTTTTGAAAGCATTGTGGAAAATGAAGAAACTGCTTGTTACAAGCAATTTCTTCATTATCAACAATGTTTCCTGTCAAAAAAAAAAAAAAAGAACTTGATTTTAAAGATTTCATCAACTTACAATTGTCGTCTGCTACTTCTTTGAATTTGGACTGGTCTAAAATTTTCTCGTGTTGGAATGGGTTATAAACTCGTATCACGCACAGCAAAATTAAAAGTTTCAAGCATAACATTCTCCTTTTGAACACCTTTTAGAATCTTGAAAGCAGAGAATAACAGCTTCTACAGTAAGAAGTCAATGACCTCGATGATTATTTGACCCTCAACTCGGCCAATTCTGTAACGATCATACTAAACTCACGTAGATTTTCACTTCCAATGTATAAGTTGATTATTACCTTATTTTTCAATAATTTAAAGCAAACTAAAGCATGTTTAGAAGTCTCTAAACGAATTTTTATATCATCCTTTACATGTGCCATATTATTGTCTTCGGCAACAACTAACTGATTGTCCGTGGCAAGTTGCGATGAGAAGTAACCCGAGGTGTATTCATATCTAAGAGATCACGTGATATGTGTTATCAAAACTTGTCTTGTGTTCATTTTGCGGTTTTGTTAAAACTAAGTTTGAATTGCTCCGCATTCCAACTTAAAAATGGTTTGGAAAACATAGAGGAATATGCAGACTTTGTTTGCCACATGCAATGTCTTCATTATCCAAAATGTTTTCTATCCCAAAAGAAAAATACTTACAAATTGTCGTCCGCAGCTTCTTTGGATTTCGACCAGCCGTAAATGTTTTCGTTTTAGTTAACAGAAGTGGGCTCTGCAGAAAGAGCAACTACAATGCGCAAAGAACGTGGATGCTATCATTGAAAGAAATCAAATAAAACCTCATGATATTTTATGCATTAGAATATAGCAATTAAATATATATTGCATAAAACTCCACAAAATACCCCCACACTACTTTTTTTTCTATTTAAACCATTCCCACACAACAAAGTTTTAGACTAGTCCAAATTAAAATAATCTGCACACGACAATTTCAAGTTGATGGAATATAATTTTTTCGACGTTATTGGATAGAAAACATTGTGGATAATGAAGAAATTGCTTGGTACAAGTAATTTCTTCTTTATCTACAAAGTTTTCCTAAGCTTATTTCTTTAGACGAGGAAAAGGAGGGATTGTGTGGGAATAGGTTAAGGATGCTTTGCCAATTTCTTTTAAATATGCTTGTTTTGTAAGTCTTATAGAAAAGACCGCGGCTATAGCGGCTATAGCGCTGTTGGTATTGTATCGACTCCTAGACCTAGGGTCCCGGTTTCGATGCCCGGTGGCGACAATATCCTTTCCGAGGCACCTAGTATCGAACCAGGACAAAGGTTTGGTAGTCATCAAACGATTAATATAATAAGTTTATTTGTTTATTTGTTTGCTTTTTCCTAGGTCTGCCTGTCTATCTTTGTCCCTCTTCCTCCCTCTCCCTCTCTATCGCTGATTTGCAAGAGAGCTTTCCTACGATCGTTCAGGGTTGTATTTAACCTGATGCCAACTCAAACGCTCAGTCTGCTCTATCTTGCATCTTCTCCTCTTCTCCTTTTGTGGCCACGTCCATTGCTTAGTTGTAGCGCAGGACTCTTAATCAAATATCTCCCACTAATGAATGGATAATCGTGGACCTAATTAGGGTGAGCTGCTGAGGGCTCGGAAAGGATGAAGTGGTAGTGCTAGTGTGAGAAATACTAGGAATCAACGGTTAGGTGCTCCAGTTACCGTGATATGACTGAATTACTGGTAAAAGTGGCGTTAAACCCCATTCAGTCAATCAACATATCGAAGATATCGACTGAGTGATTAATGTAACACTGGAAGAGTACTCTATGAACTAATAAACGAGGATACGTCGAGATTTTTTCATCATTTCTCATATATTAGGATTAATCATTTGTTTTGTTTTTTATGAACACGACTTCTATATTCCGCAAATTAAATGGCTATTTTTTCCACATTCATTTTCACTAAATTATATCTCATAAAAGTATTGTTAAATTACTGAAAATCAATTATAGCGTCATGTTTGTCTTCATAGATTTACACTAATGTATAATTGACCAATCGCTGGCCCCGTAAAATCACTCCTTTGGCCCCGCCCATTGACCCCGACAAGAAATTCCACTACTATTTAACGGCGTTATTTCTCAAAATTCATGGCCAGTAGTTTGTAAAAAAGTAAGATGGTCGGTTGGCGACCTAAACGTCGTAACCAGAATTTGAAAAATCTGTACTTAGTACCTATTTGTCACCAAACAAAAAACAAAAATACCGCACAAAAATCGCGACCTGTGTAGGAGTTCAAATTGTAATTTTATTTTAAATGCATGCTTTCAGTGGTATACTGAATATTTGATTGCCATACGCGACTTGTTAACCCATTCCAACTTAATCCCTCCTTTTTACGCCCCTCAACAAAAAAGCTTTGAAAAACATTGTGGAAAATGAAGAAATTGCTTGGATCAAGCAATTTCTTCATTATCCACAAAGTTTTCTATCCCAAAAGACGAAAAAATTCAAAATTCCATCAACTTGAAATTGTCGTCTGCAGCTCCTTTCAATTTGGACTAGTCTAAAATTTTGCTGTGTTGGAATGGGTTAATTGATGCCCGCGGAATGAAAATTTTGAATGGATTTCTTTCAATACCGGGCCATTAGCCTTCTACGAAAACAAATCGATAAACAAATATGTTCAGTTGAAGGAACGAATAGATGATAAGGTAAATTGCTGCGCACTTATGATCAGGATGTTCGAACGGAAACATGCTTTACATTCTTTATCATTGAACCCATTACCAGACGACAAAAGTTTAGACTCGTCCAATTTGGAAGATGTTGAAGACGACAATTTCAAGTTAGCGAAATCTTAAAAATCTCTATCTTTGTGCGAAGAAACATTTTGGTTAATGAAGAAATTGCTTATTATAAGCAATTTCTTAATTTTCGACAATGTTTTCCAAAGCTTTTTTCTTCAGGGGCGCCAAAAGCGTAATTTTGTGGGAATGGGTTAAATCTTTCGTTACAAGTTGTATGAATAGATCGATTCGTCTTGGGGCGCCACACCCAACGTTACCACAGTTTAACTGGTCTGTAGTTAAAATGGTTTGGTGACAGGCCTACGAATAGTGCGGGTCTGATGAAATCAGAGCCAAGGTTTATAAAACTTCTTTAGTACTCAGATGAGAATTAACCGAAACTTCGAGTTGGAATTGAAGTTGTATTTCTGCTTAGATTCTATGGTAATTGATAAATGAGAATATTTGTAGGACTAAGGTGGTTACATATTACACTTAATACACACGTGAAATTAAAGAAGATACTTATTGAAGTTTGAGTAAATTTCTCAATTGTGTACGCAAAAAGTGTTATCATCTCGGGCTCTTATCTGTAGCATTACAGACGTTGTCAGGGAACAGGTCGGCTACAGCTATGTCATAATTTTGTAAGCGATACAACATAACTTTAAGACTAGCATTTGTGCATACATGTAATGATCATTTCTCTTATTGACGCATTTATACAGGTGACTTGATAGTCAAAAATATATACCGACAATTAAATGCACTTATGCATATCGACAATCTAATCTGTAGTTACGACATTTAGGTAGCAAACCAACCTTTTATTTGAGCCTATGCGTGACTCGAACACATTGAGCACCCTGGACAGCTCTTCGGGGCAATTAGATTTTCGCTGATTATTTAAAGAAGCTTTGGGTCAGTATCTATCTACAGACCGCAGAGTGAAGACTCTGATCAGACTGTGCAGATGCACAGGCTGATCTGAGTCTTTACTTGGCGCGTATGTGTAATGGTTGGAAATGCCACGCATGCACTCATTTGTTTTTATATGTTACTGACAATAAAATTTGAAGTATCGCGCAATTTAATATCATAAACTTTCTGTCGGGATTCAATGTCATGGTCGGCGATCTGTCATTAACAAACATACTGGGATACACATATCGTCGTTGTCGTTCTTGATTCAAGCTGTAGTTACGAGGTTTTAAGGCGAAAACGACGTAATATTAGAAACAGTGCAAACCTCTTTCCTCTGCCGTCTGACGCTATCCTCTTCCAAAATTTGAATGAGACCCTAAGAAAAACTCAGAGTGAGAGAGTAGGATTCCTAGTCAAGGGGTCCCGGGTTAGATCCCCGGGCGCGCCGAATATGCTCTCCGACATTTGTCTCCTATCAATGGGTGGATAATCTCAAACCTAAGTGGGATGAGAAGCCGGAGGCTAGGGAAGGATGTACAGGAAGCACTGGTGTAAGAAATAACAGTAATTCTCGGTTAGGTGATCCAGCCGCGGCGCTATGACTGAAATACTGTTGAAAGTGGCGGCAAACCCCGTGCAATCAATCATCAACCAATCAATCAATGAGAGTGAGAGAGAAAAGATCCAATCAAAAGAGACACAGAGGAAACATGACAGACGCAGAAAGATAAAATTGGAGAGGGGGATGGGATAGACAGAAAATAACAGAGAGATAAGGTAGAATGATCTTGTATAAGACCATTTAAATGACCTAATTACAAATTTATACAGTGTAAAATTGTTATTATTGACTATTGTTTGAATGAAGTTTTTGAATTCGACCAAAACTGCATACAGAACATACACTTACCACTTCTCTAATATATATTTTATGTGTCGTTTAACCGATTCCCACTCAGAGACGCTTTTAGACGCCCCCAAGAAAAACAGCTTAGGAAAACATTGTGGAAAGTGAAGAAATTGCTTGTAACAAGCAATTTCTTGATTTTCCACAATGTTTCTACCTAGATGGTTGAAAAAATCCAAAATTTCATAAACTTTAAATTGTCGTCTGCAACTTCTTTGAATTTCGGCCAGTTTAAAATTAAGCCGTCTGGTAATGCATGGGTTAAGCTTTGATACTAAACCATGTATTGAATTCGAGCTGCACAAGAATGTACTAACCATTCAAGCAACATGTGAAGGAAGAGGGGGGGGGGGTATAGTCTTCACTTGATTTTAACACAACACCTCTAGTAGACATAATTCGTGGTTGGGCGTGTATAATCTCGTAACTATAGCTTTATTCAAGCTGCAGTTATGAGAGTTTGCATGTCAAACGATGATGTAACGGGTCGCAACCGTTCAGAACAAATCGATCGACCAATCAATTCAATCATTTAAATGGATTAACCCTTTCCTGTTTCAAATTTTTTTAGACCTGTCCAATTTCAAAGGTTTTGCAGACAACAATTTATAGTGGATTTAATTTGAAAAATAACCATTCAGTAGGGTAGAAAATATTGTGGAAAAAGAAGAAATTGCTTGTTACATGCAATTTCTTCTTTTCCCACAATGTTTTCTCAAGTATAAAATCAGAAGGACGTAAAAACCAGTGATTGTACAGTAAAGGGTTAAATCCTCTAGACGGAAATTACCTACGTCTGTTTTTCTTCGTTTACCAGCCACAGTAGGTATTTTTGCTTCAACTGACGCCTATCGACCAAATGTCTTATGTAAATGTATTACATGTACCATAGTCAGAGTTTAATGTATGTAAGTACTTACCCAACGAGCTGACACTTTATGGAATAACTCAATAGGAAGCGGGCTTCCATGTGAGAGTGTTACTTATTGACCTTATGACCTTCACTGACCTTTAACCTAACACTAATTAAAAATCTTTAGACCTACCTATTATTCACCCGTTATTTTCATTTCTATACTACCGAATAAGCGTATTATGTTATGACCCCGGTCTCCCGTCCATCTGTCTGTATTTCCTTTTTGTTACCAGAGCCCCCCCCCCCCTACATATTCACGTGGAATCGGAAATGAAACTTGCCAGAATGAACGTCTGTTATGTGTAGTTGTGTACGAGACAAACATACGGCACCGGCGGCATATATGCACCGCTATACGAGGCTGTTGTTTTTCAAAATACCTTCACATGGTGCGATCACAATTGACTTATAAACTCGTGTAGTGCAAACCTTGTTTCAATAGTAAGAACCATAACCAAGTGGCCTTGACCTATTTTTCAAAAGAGAAATTAAAAATAATCTTACTTATTTTTTACAGTAGAGACCATGTTTTTTTTTTTGTTTTTTTTTTGTGTGTGAGTAAATACTTTCACCAAATGATATGATTTCATTTCAGACTATGTTTCATACCTCTATAACTTGACCTCTATCCTACTTTTCCAATACTTCATGATTTTAACCTCATACCATTTTCTGATTTCTTTGCCAATATATTTCATATATTGAAACACATGTATGGTATGTTGTCCAAATTCAAGAAAACTGAGGATGAGCTCCAGGTCTAACTTAGGTCGCGGCCATAGCGCACTTGCTAACGCGTCGTAATCTCAATTACGAGGACCAGGGTTCGATCCCGGGTCGGGGCCAATATCCTTCCGATATTTGTCTCCTCCTAATGGGTTGATAATCATAAACCTTTGTGGCATGAACAGCTGAAAAAAGGTGTAGTAGCAGTACTGGTGTGCGAAATATATGATAGATAAACGAATTTAAGGTAACTGAGGAGTTAAAAAGCATGCTTTAAAGGAGTTCACTACAATTTAATACATTTTATTCATGTGGCCATGATCGGCTCAGGTGAGCTTAAAATACATAGGAGAATAAGTTGTAGCCAGAGCTTATAATATTCTTAAAATACACAAGCACTACATATCATTGCGTATATATTCAACGCACTTAATCGTTAAGCCTCCAGTTTGGATGGATTTTGATTTCTAAAGAAGAGATTTCACGGTTTATTGATACCACTCAGTAATTGATCTTTGACGAAACTTAACATCCCTCATTTTCTTGTCTATTGTTGGATGGATTTTATTCTACCGTCGCACAAAGACCTGCCACATGCATAAATCAGAGTTATATATCCTACTCTACTTACGATACATCGAACTTTGGTCCTTTGGTGATTGCTTTTTTTCTATTCATTTCATTAGTATAAATATTATTGAATATTTTTTTTTCCTGTCATTTGATTTATATGATTCAAGCTCCAATAAAATAATGTCAATTAAGAGATGAAGAGAATATTTTTTGTTTTCATGGAGGTATGAACCGAAAAACCTAATCACACTGTATGAATACGCGAAGCGGATTCATACATTGTGTGATTAGGTTTTTCGGTTTATACCTCCATGAACACAAAAATATTATATTCATGTCTTATAATTTAATAGCATCGAGCGAAAAAAACAAAAGCTTTACAAATTTTGATACCTTTTTGTTTAGGACTGTTTTATGCGGAAGCATACGAAATCGCTGCGTGCTCAAAATTTTGTTTATGGAGTTTTTCGACCAATCAGAACGCTCGTTTTCGATAGACGAAACTAAAAATTAAATTACACTGGGATGAATATGATAGTTTAGTAATTGATCATTGAGTTACAGCCCTTTTTGAAATTTCATGACTTCAATTTCTCACCAGCGAGGTGGAAATATTTTACCCATTTACTGTTTTTCAAATCTTTTAGACTTTTTTCCAAATTCAAAGGGGAAGTAAATGGCATAATTAAGTAATTACAATTTAAAAAGGTAGCCATCCTATATGACAGAAAAATTTGTGGAAAAAGAAAAAAAAAGATCGTTACTAGCAATTTCTTCTTTTTTCCAAAATGTTTTCTAAAGCATAACATCACATGAACGAAAAGACAGGGATAATAGGGGAAAGTGTTAAGGGAGGTATCGATGTTTCTGAAACCTGGATTAGAAAAAGTTGCCAACAACCGAAAATATGCTGAAACGAGCATTTAATACTTGAATTTGAGTCATTTAATGTCTTGGTGGCAATCCAATACGCTTTTAGTGGCTTTTTGTGGTTGTTAATGAAAGGTTCAAAGAATTCCATATCACGAAATTCGCCTGTCGACATCGCATGACTTCATTTACATATGAACAAATGTCAACGGAAGGTAACAAATTGACAAAGGAAACAACCTACGTCCTTAATCATGCACATCAAATGGTTAGCGCAAAACTAAGTGTTTAAATTCGTAATGGTGACTTATGTTTACAGAATTAAAAAATGATTAGCGAAGATAACTCCTGATGACGTAACGATGACATTGGTTTACTAAAGTTTAAACTAAATGTGAGATTCCAACGCCTATTCGCACCGCATCTTTGCAATTGTCTCGGGTTAATATGAAAATAGATTAATAACTTTAATGGAAATACCCTGATTTTTGTGATAAGCGACCTCTGATTTTCACAAAACTGCTTTTCAGAAAATTGTATTCAAATAGTATAAGACGGGGAATAAAAATAATTACAACCTTTGACAAGAAAAAAGCATCGATACCTACCTTTAAACTTCTTTTGAATTAAGGAGAGATGTTGATTTCCTATTTTGGTTGAGGTTGAAAGAGCTTTTACTGAATCGATAACCATTTTGTCCTTTTTAGCTAGCAAAGCATCAGCTTTGATAGCGTAAGTTAACATACAAGCTTTAAGGTCGTCGACGAATGCAAACTGCCACTTGGGGCTTAACCACTAAATCCATTGAATGACTACGCCTTAAAAGAATTTCTTATGTATTTCAGGAATATTGCACACTCTATTCAAATTTTAGAGAACTCTTTCAAAAAAATGCTATTTAACCCATTCCCACCCGATTCCGCTTTTCAAGCATCTCAAGAAAACAGTTTTGGAAACATTGTGGACAATAATCCATAATGTTTTCACTGTGGACAATAATCCACAATGTTTTCCATCAATCTTGGAAAGATTTTCTAAATTCAACCAACTTGAAATAGTCGTCTTTATCTTTTTTGAATTAGAACCAGTCTAAAATTATGTCATGTTGTAAGTGGCTATCTCCTGGGTTACTTTAACCTCGTTTATTTATCATGATAACCCTTTGAAAAGAAGATTACTTAACAAAACAATGCTTTGCTAGCTTTTCAGTACTTGATTTTTTTCTTACTACCCACAATCTCCAACGAGACTTAGGGTACTTAGAGTATTAATTTAAAAAGGATTTTTTCAAGGAAATATTGTCTTTCTTGTGACTAAGAGCCATCGAAAATATTAATCACCTTCAGTGATAGCTTGGTTTATTTTGCTCTTTTATTTTTTTTATTCAATTGCATTTTGTGATTGTTATATTTTGATTGATTGATTGAATGGGGTTTAACGCCACTTTTAATAGTATTTCAGTCATATCGCGGCGGCTGGAGCACCTAACAATAGATTCCTGATATTTCTCACACCAGTACTATTAGTACATCTTTTCCTAGCCTCCAGCTGCTATCCCACTTAGATTTACGATTATCCACCCATTGGTGAGAGACAAATAACGGAAGGGAAATGTGCCGCCGGCGAGGATCGAACCCAGTTATATATTGAAAAGGCAAAAAAAAGTCATTTCTAAATAAGCATTGGCGAAATCAACAAGGAATTGCTATATGATACCTCCATGAACATTTCCGATAATTTATTGATTTCTATTAGGGAAAAGAATGCTATCACTGAATAAAATGTCTTTCATCCTACACGAGACTGCTTAGATAGAACAAAATGAAGTTTACTTTATTAAAAACGGCAAACAAACAAACATAAACATTTTAAAGTGGTATCGTGCTAATTGCGATTACCATACATTTTAAAGTTATCTCGTAACCTGTTCGATCGTACTATGCTGTGCAGAATTTGTACTAAACGTAAATAATACTGAAATTCGTTGTGTTAGGTATCTCAATGAACATTGCAGTGTTGATTTCCGGGAAAAGATGGTTCTCTTGTTGCGTAAATGATCTATTAGATAAGCATACAGCTGACAATTGTGCCGAAATATCATCACCATCTTGTACTTTGACAGAATACTTCAAGTCTCTCACGAATACTGAATATGGAAATTTGACACGCGGTTATAATGTATTTGAAAGTGAGGACGAATCTATTACAATTACAGACAAATCTGCTGTTGAAGTCCCCAAAGCAGTTCGTCTTTAAGATTCGGGGTATTGAAAGACTTTGAACTGAATGTTGTGGATTTCGGTACAAGTATTTTTGAAGATATACTATTATATTTAATCAAATATCACTAAAAAATAAATACCACAAAACAGAAATGTAAAATGAAGCCCATTATAAATGGACAGATAACCAAGAATGGTAGAGATAATTTGCATATGAAGAATTTTAAAAGATCCCTTCTAAGTCGCCTAGATACCCCAATTAAGGGTAACCACATTACAGAATCTGAACAGATAGGCTCTCGGAAAGATTTTCTTACAAGTGACCATGTCGTCATCATTCAACAAACAATAGATAAGCATTCAAATCCTAAATTTGTGCGTGTTTGCTTTGTGGACATAAGCAATGTATAAATACACGTAAGTGGGTATTTTCTCAATATTTTTAATGATGTAAAGGCCTCTTGAGTATGTGTGTGAAAACTCAAAATGACACCGTGCAAGTTTTTTTAAAGGTTTAATTATTCCTTTTAATTATTTGTACCTTTTTTCGATTTTTAAATGCTTCTTCCTAACACAATTCTTATTTCATATAAACCATAATTAGATATGAATTCTTTTTAAAGGTAGGTATCGATGTTTTCTTCATGTCATAGATTTTAATTATTCTTATTCCTTCTCATATACTATACTACTAAAAAGTAGCTTTGCAAAATTCAGAGGTCGTTTATAAGAATAAACCAAGGTGTTTCCCTAATAACCTTCGTAGGCTGTTAATATAGTTGTAAATATAGCCAAGACAGTTGCAAAGATTGTTGGGTAATTCACGCGGTGCGTATAACCGTTGAATCCAACATTTGCTCAAACCAACGCCATTGTTACGTCAACAAGAGTTAAGTTCGCTAGGCGGTCTTCAATTCTTATAAGATCCGTCCAAAACTGCCGTAAGCGACAATACGAATATAGACACTTTAGACATGCAGTTTTGCGCTAACTATTTGGTGTGACAAGATTTGGACGTAGGTTGTTTCGCTTGTCAATTTGTTACCTTCCGTTGACTTTGGGTCAAATGCAAATGAGGCCATGCGGTGTCGACAACCGAAATCCATGATATCTAAATTGATATTCTCAATAATAACTATGACAACATGTTATTTTCAGCAAATCAAAAGGTGATTATAAAAACTAAAAGAAGAAATCTTTCTTTAAGGGTGAAAGTTCTGAACATTCAGACCCTTTGAGATAAACTGTGACCAAAAAATTATCTATGATTTGAAAAGAAAGTATATTATATCTCTTACCGAATATCTCGTGAGTGTACATAGTCTTCAAAATGAAATTGGTAGACATGAAACAAATCTTAGAAATACTTAATTCGTTATTCGTGTAAGTTATGAGTAGAAACTGACGAACGTTTCTTGTTACAATGTTATTCCTTATCTGATATTCCACAGATGTAGAAACTATCATACCTTATTAAAGATCAGTATTGGTTATAAAAGATGCAGTTATGATTACGATGCTCAGCACAATTGCATATTACAAGCAAATAAAATGTTTGAAAGAGAACAAATTCGCAAAAAAGGTCATCTCTTATTTGCTTAGTATGACATGTATGTGCGTAATTAGTATACATTGACATATATAAGTATTACTAGGTTCTTTAATGTTTTTTAAGTGATCTAAATAACTTCATAATGCATATTTGGAGAGAGCAATGATTTATTTTGTCCAGTCATTTTTTCTAAGCTTGACAATTCCCTTAGCTAAACTTTATGTTTATTTCTGACATTATAATGTCTGGAAAAGTTGGTGGTAAAATAAACTAAACGATTATCATGAAAATGCTTCATACATAAGCACATTCATTCATAAATGTTTTGTTCTTTCCATTTTTCCATTTTGCGGGATATTTAATACAATGCTCTCCCTGAAATATTGGATATGAATGTTTTTTAGCTTTGATCAGTCCCTGAAATGATTAATTAGTCTTTCTCCAAATATCGGGCAGCATTTGCTAGATTTTTCTATATTATCAGCAGATTAAATACATGTATTCTCTTCTGTTTTAAAGTATAGATTTAGTCTACTCACGGAGATTAATATTGGTTTGTGTTTTGATACTATAATAAATGAAATATCTATATAGTGTGCTCGAATTTATTTTTATATTCTCCTTTTTTCCGTATAATTTAAGTAAGGTAGGCAATTCTCTTTGCCGTTATTTTTGCGTCATTGATACGCTCATAAATGTTTAAAGGGGAGTAAAATAAGATATCCAATTATTTAGATTTATCTATTATGTTTTTCCTTTTTACCCATTACGACACAATCCCGCTTATTTGACAGAATTACAGCTGAAGAAAACACTGAGAAATAGAGAAAATTCTTCTGTCCATCATGCTGCCACTCCGATTGCAAATTTAATCTTTGTCCTGCTGACCCCAGAATATTCCTGTTCTAGCAGGAGACCTAGACAAAGATCAGGTTGCACATATATTCAGTCTGATCTTTGTCGAGACCCCATGCTTGTCCCTTTAAAGCTAGCATTGTTTATACCATTAATTATATAAATAAATACCTTCCAAAAATGAGAGTTTCTGTACTTTCAGTCCTTTGATTTTAAATAATTTTTGGAGAAATTTATTCAGTATGACAAGGTTTAATGTACTAACATTTTAAACTATTTTCAATTTTGACTTGTCCAAAGCATCACCGACTGGCATTGGTTTAAACGTTCTTTTATTCGTAACTCCAGTACTAGTATGTAGACATATTATACGGTCTTTAATCACTGTATGCTCTTTGTGACAATCATGTGACTGAATTTTTTACCAAAGAAGGGACTGAATTTGAATGATTTGTATTGAATTATAAATCCCCGTAGGTATGGTTAATATAAAAGAAACATTGACACCAATAAAGGAAACAAAATCTCGACTTTTATCATTTTCCCTCTGGGTTTTACAAACATATTTAAGATAGAGTTCATTACCCTAATTAAGGTTGACGATCGGATTAAATCGTTTATCACACGATCATAGGTAAACGGCCATTTCTGTACGTATTCTGTGTTACATCGAGCTTTTAAGCAACGAATACAAGACAGAGAGAGAGAGAGGGGGGGGGTTGTATCCTTTTTATTCAAGGAAATGCAGGACTATTCTAGGATAAAAGTTTGGTAGAAATTCCTTGAAAATCGCCATAGTGACCAGATAACAATATTAAGTCATCAAAGGATTTGCTTTCAACTAATACACTATATGTGGTTCAATTTATCAGGTACATGATTTCGTAGGATAGGGGAAGTAGATTTTTCCCGTCTGATAAATGACACTTTTACCTTGTTAAGCAAGGGAAAAAACAAGATGAGTAATGATCAAAGACTTTCTTGAAGTATTTCCCCTTTAATATAACCTGAATAGGTCATAGACTAAGAACAGTGAAGGCATATTTGAACATTTTTGTATTTCAAATACTTAAACGGACTACTTACTGTAAATACAGAGATCTAGTCACATGAACAGCAAAGCTAGGGTTGTTCTAAATCACATTCACGCCATAATTCTTTTTTCTACTCATTTGTTTAGTATAGGCCAAATGTTAACCAAAAGCTCAAAATACGATACAGTTAACAAGGGATATTAAACCGTTCCCACACAATGACGATTTGCGATGCCCCTCAAAACAATCAACAACACCCCCATCCCCGAAAAAAAAACAACCCACCCACAAACAAACAAAAAACAACAACAAAACCACAAACAAACAACAACAAACAACAAAACCATAACAATTGGGAAGATGTTGTACAAAAAGAAGTTGATTGTAACAAGTAACTTCTTCACTGTACACAATGTTTTCTATCCAGAAAATTGAAAAAATCTAAACTTTCATAAATCCTAAGTTGTCGTCTGCGACAGAGGAGATGAGGGTCCGATTTTGCGCGTTCGAAAAGGGACCCCCCGCAATACCTACCTCCGCACAAAGTTTGAAGTGTTGGTCGGAGTCATGGCGGCGGGGTGCGGTCCAAACAAAAAACCACCCTTCGGTCACGCTCTCCCGATCTTTTTAAGTACACGTATTTTATCCCGACCTAGAAACCAGAGCAGCCACCTTGTCAATTTATGGCATGCGCGTAGAGACCCCAAATACCTACCCCTGCACCAAGTTTGAGGCGTGTCAGAGTAATAGCGCCAGAGCGCGATCCAAACCCTAAACTACTCTTCGGCAGCGCTCTCCCGCTCTTTAAATACACGTATTTTACCACGATCTAGGATCGCAATTTTTTGAAACCAGAGCAGCCACCGGCCTAGACTGGTGAACCTGGCCCCTCTTCGCTACTCTCCGATATTGGTTGTATCGTCAGATTAGGACAGTCAACCACCGGCTCGATTTTTCACATGCGCGTAGGGGCTCCAAGGCCTACCTCTGCACCAAATTTTGAGGCGTGTTGGAGTCATAGCGACGGAGCGCCGTACAAACGCAAACCCGCACTTCAGCCAATTTCGACCATTTTACGCCGACTTAGGATCGAATTGTTCTCCGGAGCAAGTGCAGCCGCAGGTCCGATATAGCGCATGCACGCAATGACCCCCAATACTTACCAAGTTTGTGTCGGAGTCAGATCTCCGGAAAGTGGTCCAAACCCAAAACCATTCTTCGGCCACGCTCTCCCGCACTTTAAGTACATGTACTTTATCCCGACCTAGGAAAGGATTTTTACCAGAACCAAAGCAGCCGCCGGTCCGATTTCGCAAATGCGCGTAGAGGCCCGCAATGAATACCTCCGCACCAAGTCTGACGCGTGTCGGAATCATTGCACCGGAGCGCGGTCCAAACCCGACTCCGCAACTACGCCGACCTAGGATCCTACTTTTCTCTGAAGCCTAAATACGCAATTGGTCCGATTTTGTGCATCCCCGTAGGGATCCCGAATAACTACCTCCGCTGGAGCACGGTTCAAACTGAAAACCACTCTTCGGCCACGCTAACCCGATCTTTTCAAGTACATGTAATTTACCCCGATCTAGGATCACACATTTTTCCGGAGTCAGAATGGCCGTGGGTCCGATTTTGCGCATGCGTGTGGGGACGCTTTTTACCTACCTCTGGCCTAAGTTAGAAGTGTGCTGAGTCATAGCGCCGGAGCGCGGGTCAAACCCAGAACAACGTTAAGGCCAAGCTCTCTCGCTCTTAAGTACATGTATTTTGCCCCGACCTAGGAACTTTTTTCCAGAACCAAAGCAACCGGACCGGTTTTGCGCGTGCGCATAGGGACCCCAATACCTACCTCTGCACCAAGTTTGACGCGAGTCGGAGCCATAGCTCAGGAACGCGGTCAAAACCCAACTCCGCACTTCGGCCAATTTCGACAATTTAACGCCTACCTAGGATCGAACTTTTATCCGGAGCCAGAGCAGCAGCGGGTTCGATTTTGCACATGCGCGTAGGGACCTCCAATACCTACCTAGGCCAAAATTTGGAAGTGTGTTGGAGTCATAGCGCCGGAGCGCGGTCAAAACTAAAAACTTCTCTTCGGCTACCATCTCCCGCTCTGTAAGTACAAGAAATTTACCACGAACTAGGATGGAACTTTTCCGGAACCAAAGCAACCGCCGTCCTGATTTTGTGCATGCGTGTAGGGGCCCCAAATACTTACCTCTGCACCAAGTTTGAAGTGTGTCGGAGTGATAGCGCCGGAACGGATTAAAAACCTATCTCCGTACTTCGGCCGACTTCGACAATTTAACGCCTACCTAGGATCGAACTTTTCTCCGGAGCCAGAGCAGCAGCGGGTTTCCATTTTGCGAAAGTGTTTATTGACCCCGAATAACTACCGCCGCACCAATTTTGAAGTGTGCCGGAGTAATAGCGCCGGATCTCTGCCCAAACCCGGTACCACTCTTCGGCCACGCTCTCTAAGTACACGTATTTTACCCAGACCTAGGATCGCACATTTTCCGGAACCAGAGCAGCCGCCGGCCCGATTTTGCGCATGCGCATAGGGCCCCAAATTATCTGTGCACCAAGTTTGGCGCCTGTTGGGGTCATTGCGCCGGAGCGCATTCGAAAACCAACTCCGCACTTCAGCCAAATTCGCGCATTTTACGCCGACCTAGGATCAATTTTTGCTCGGGAGCCAGAGCAGTCCCGGTTCCGTTTTTGCGCATGCTTTTAGGGACCCCACATACATACCTCTGTACAAAGTTTGACAAATTACGGAACCATAGCGCCGGAGCGCTGTCCAGACCCAACTTGGCACTTCGGCAAATTTCGACTGATTTACGCCGAC
Organism: Fragum fragum; assembly: GCA_946902895.1. Lineage (NCBI taxonomy): Eukaryota > Metazoa > Mollusca > Bivalvia > Cardiida > Cardiidae > Fragum > Fragum fragum. Next base: position 13,920,157 of record OX336376.1, on the reverse strand, counting down.
CTAGGATCGAACTTTTCTCCGTAGCCAGAGCAGAAGCGTATCCGATTTTGTGCATGCCTTTAGGGACCCCCAATACCTACCTCCGCACCAAGTTTGAAGTGTTGGTCGATGTCATAGCGCCGGAGCGCGGTCCGAACACAAAACCAATCTTGGGTCAAGCTCTCCCACTTTTTAAGTACTTGTATTTTACTCCGACCCAGGATTGCACTTTTCTCCGAAACCAGAGCGGCCGCCTTCCCGATTTTGCGCATGCACGTAGGGGCCCATTACCTACCTCTGCATCAAGTTTGACGCGTGTTGGAGTCATAGCGCCGAAGCGCTGTCCAAACCTAAATCGGCACTCCGGGATATTTCGACCATTTAATTCTGACCTAGGATCGAACTTTTCTCCGGTGCAAGAGTAGCCGCTGAACCGATAATGCGCCTGCACTTAGGGACCCCAATTACATGAACATTTCTCAGCACAATGTTTGAAGTGTGTGGAGTCCTAGCGCCAGGCAATCAAAACCTAAAACAACCCTTTGGCCACGCTCTTCTGCTCTTTAAGTTCCCTGACCTTAGATCGCACTTTTTATCCGGATCCAGAGCAGGCACCAGCCCGATTTTGCGCATGCACGAAGGGGCTCCAAATACCTACCGCTGCTCCAAGTTTTACACGTGTCGGAGTCATTTCGCCGGAGCGCGGTCTAAACCCAACTCCGAACTAATTTCGACCATTTAACGCCGACCTAGGATCGAACATTTCTCCTGAGCCTGAGCAGCCGCATGTCCGATTTTGCGCATGTGCGTAGGGACCCCTAATTACCTACCTCAACACCAAGATTGAAGTGTGTCAGAATTATAGTGCTTGGGAGCGGACCAATCCCAGAACCACTCTTTGGCCCTATCTACTTCTCTTTAAGTACATGTATTTTACCCCGACCTTAGATCGCACTTTTTGTCCGGAACCAGAGCAGGCGCCAGCCTGATTTTGCGCATGCGCGTAAATACCTATCTCTGCACCATTTTGACGTGTGTCGGAGCGCTGTCCAAAAACAATACCCCACTTTTGCCAATTTCGATGATTTAACGCCGTCTTAGGATCGAACCTTTCTTCGGAGCCCGATTAGCCGCGGGACCGATTTGGCGCATGCGCGTTTGGACCACAAATACTTTCCTCTGAACCAAGTTTAAAGTGTTTAGGAGTCGAAGCGCCGGAGCGAGGTCCATACCAAAAACCACTGTTCGGCCACGCTTTCCCGCTCTTTAAGTACATGTATTTTACCTTGACCTAGATCGCACTTTATTCGAAACCTGAGGAGCCGCCGGACTTATTTTGCGCATGCTTTGGGGCGCCCTATTCCTGCCTCTGCACCATGTTTGATGCTAGTCGGAATCATAGGGCCGGAGCGTGGTCATAACCCACCTCCGCACATCGGCCAATTTCTACCACTTTTCGCCGACCCAGGATCGAACTCTTTTCCGGAGGCAAAGCAGCCGAGGGACTGAGTTTTAGCATGCTCGTAGGGCCCCTAATAACTACCTCACAACCAAGTTTGAAGTGGATCGGAATCTTATCGCCAGAGCGCGGTTCAAACACAAAACCACCCTTCGGTCAGGCTCTCCCGCACTTAAAGTACATGTATTTTACCCCGACCCAGTGCGCCCTTTTTTCCGGAACCAGAGTAGCCGCAGGGACTTCGATTGCCTACCTCTGTACCAAGTTTGAAGTGTTTTGGAGTCATAGCGACCCAAAACCATTCCTGGGCTATGCTCTCCAGCTCTTTAAGTTCTTGATTTTAATTGATTTTAACCACGATCAAGGTTAGCAATTCTTTCCGGAACCAGAGAGGCTCTAGCCCAATTTTGCGAGGGGGCTCCCATTACCTACCTTCGCACAAAGTTTCGAGTGAATCAGAGTCATCGCAACGGAGCGCGCTCCAAACCCGAAACCACTTTTCGGCAGAGTTCTCCCACTTTTGAAGTACATGTATTTTACACCGACTTAGGGACGAACTTCTCTCTAGAGCCAGAGAAACCGCGGGTCCGATTTTGCGCAAGCGCGTAGGTATCCCAATACCTACCTCCGCACCAAGTTAGAAGTGTATCGGAGGCAAAGCGCCGGAGTGCGGTCCAAACCAAAAACCACTCTTCCGCAACTCTCTCCCGCTCTTTAAGTACGGGTACTTTACTTCGACCTTGGATCGCACTTTTTACCGAAACCAGGGCAGCCGCCGGCCCGAATGTGCGCATGCGCGTAGGGACCCCCCAAAGCCTACCTCTGCTCATGTTTGGACCGTGTTTGAGTCATCGCGCCGGACCGAAATCCACAGTCATGACCCTTTCAGCGCATTCCAACTTCTCAGTACTTTCAGTCCTTTGATTTATTTAAGTATGTTTCTCTCCCGAAGGATTATCATAATGGGTTGCAAAATGACTCTCTATTAGAGCAAATTGAATGATCTTAACCCTTTCCTGTTTTTCCAAATTATAGACTGGTCCTAACTGAAAGTGGTTGCATACGACAAAGAAAATTGGACGCAATTTGAAAAGAAACCATCCTATGTGGTAGAAAATATTGTGAGAAAAGGAGAATTTGCTTGTGACAGACAATTACTCATTTTTCCACAATATTTTCTCAAGTATAAAATCACAGCAACATAAAATCCAGGGTTTGAACAGGAAAGGGTTAAATCAAAAGAAAAAATCAAACTTCAGAAAGGCATGATTTTAAAACATTTTCTGAAAGGATTTAGCATGGATATCATTTGGGTGAGGAGACATTTAGAAGTCGCGGCTAGGCATCTGGTCTAAAGCTCTTGACATTCTGTGATATTTGATAAAGATGGCATTGACTTTAGGTTTTAATTTAGCTGCGTAACAATAAAAAAACGCAAGAAAATCTGCGACACTTTAGTCAGGAGATCGACAAGATAATTAATCTAGGCAAATCATTTTCAATAATCAAGATAGGCCTTTAATGTATAAGGTTTAGTTTTCAGATGTTCTTAATTCTCTCTTTTTCGGGCCTCGGAAACAGGATTTTGCGAGTTCTTTCAAAGGGGGGATAACTACATTTACTTACAGTAGACATCTGTCGGTCTGATAAATAGAATAGATCATAGGTGTCTTGGCATGGAAAAGTTCATCGGGCTCGGCTTCGGAATTTATCCGGATCGCCTTCAGTTCACCAGGTAAATTCCTTCGCCTTGCCCGATAAACTTTTCCGTAGTAAGGCATCAACCAACTCGTCGACATCATTCGTAGGTGGGCGAGCTAAATGTCGTAAAGCTGTAGTAACCCCCCTCCTACATGTAGACTGCTCCAAAGTAAAAGGTGCTGCAGACGATAGTTTCAAGTTGTTGGAAGTCTTTCGTCTTTTGGGATAGAAAACATTGTTGATAATGAAAATATCACTTGTTAAAATTTCTTCATTTTCCACAATGTTTTCCATTTTTATCTTACTTTATTATTATTATTATTATTATTATTATTATTATTATTTGATAGGCGTAAAATGGAGGGATTATGTCGGAATAGGTTAATGATATCTTGCTCGCACACCGAGGATTTGTGTCATTAGTCAAGCTGAGGTGGTGAAACGCTGGTTTTGGGGTATTTGTCTGTATGATTCAGTAATATTTTACGGTCGCCGGGTTAAATCGCTACGATCACAATGACACTGCATGAGACCTTCGCGCCCAGATGAGCCCAAAGTTGTACGGACTCGCGATGGACACAACGCTATGAAAAGAGCCCATCAAAGCATAGAAGAAGAGTTAATCAAGCAGATGAATTCACCAGTGAAACAGAGAGTTAATCACGCAGATGAATACATCAGTGAAACAGAGGGTTAATCAAGCAGATGAATACATAAGTGAAACAGAGAGTTGATCAAGCAGATGAATTCACCAGCGATACAGAGAGTTGATTAAGCAGATGAATTCACAACTGAAACAAAGACTAACAATCTTCCGTATCGTGTAGCACTTATCATTTCTGTTCACAACATCAATCCCGTGGAGTTGTTGATATCTTTCGCACATTTTCTATTTTCGATATGTCCGGGTAGCTATTGCATGACGTCACAAACGCGTGATGAATCTTGGAAGAGTTCAGTTTGAGACTATAGGATGTCTTGTTTACATGGTGGAAAGCAAATACATTGCTCATTGAAAACGAAATTAAAAGAAATTGTTGAAGTAGAAATGAAAACGATGATAAAGGAATCTGTAGTTAACCGCTGAATCCAGCATGATATAATCTTGTATAAGAACTGTTGATATATCGAACTTGTACCAAGCAGAGCTTGTAGAAAAGCTAATCCATTCAATGAAAAAGATCCTTGAACCTAATGTGTATGTTCGTTTATTCATTGTCTCTACCGTAGCATCTACCCATGTGGCCGACGCCCTCTGAAGACGGTTATGGGGGATAGTGCTAGGAAACAGGATGAAACTACTAAGAGCTCGATGTAAAGCACCGACACACGGAACTCTCATCCGGAGGACAACTAGTTTTTTAGTTTGGTCAGGCCAGGTCAGTGCGTACCCGTTATCCTGAGGTTTAAAGGTAAGTGTTCTAATCACTAAGTTAATCGGGCTGACATATTTCACCCTTAATGGGTTGACTATGTTCACAAGTATTTGTTTTATCTAGTGGTTTCCTCATTTGCACATCTCTATCAATCCCCTCTCCTGTAAAAGTCACATTCAGAACTATTTGGTAAACAGACTTACATCCTAATTGGTTAATTATGTCTTCTTCTTTTTTTCTAAAAACAAAGTGAATCCAAAATTTTATTCATCATATTTGTTCAAATCATACTTCTATTTTTTTTCAAATTTTGATTCTAATTATTTCATCAAATCAGAAATTAAGTCTATCTCGTCATGTATTGCGTCATGTAAAGGCTACCCGGATCGATACAACAGATTTTTGGGGAGTCTTTATTGAAATGGATACATTTTTATCCGTCTGAAGGTTAGTTCTATTTTGATCATTGTTTGTTTTGTTTGTGAAGTTTGGCCACGTTGTCAAGGTGACAGAAAAGGCTTTGCATTCCTGGTGTTTATTTATATATAGAGATGGTTATTCTATGGGACCGTAGTATACATTTTCAGTACATTAGATAACTCTATTGAGTTTCGTATTCTCTGGTTAATTTGATACCCTCAGCGTCATAGTTGTGCTCCACCAAGGTCATTTTTGTGTTTTTTCTTTGTTTGTTTGTTGTTGTTGTTGTTATGTAGCTTCTCCCTCCACGTTTGTTAATGTGATTTATATTTGGACTCTGCTCACGCACACACTATAAAATACATTATCTCCGTAAAAGCCTTTTTATTAATACTTGACTTGTGAATTTATCCATTCTTTTGCCAATTGAAAACAGAAAATCAAGCTTGGAACTTCAGTACTTTATGAGCTTTGATTAAACTGATTCTTGGTCAATGGATCATGCGTCTCGAAACTAGGACAGTGGCCATCATGAAAGCTATTTTTACCTTAACGCTATTCATGTGCTTAACCATTCCCACACAATGACGCCATCAAGAAAAACGTTTAGAAAAACAATGTGGAAAATGAAGACATTATTTGTTTCAAGCTATTTCTCCATTATCTGCATTATTTTCTACCCGAAAAAAAAAGGGACAGTGACCCTGGCGCCCAACTAAGATAAGGCTCTTTTTTCTTCAAGGCCTAATACTAACTAGGTCCGGAGAAGACCTGCTTTGTAATTGAACTAAAATCAACTTATGTTTCCATGCCAACCAATGCTTGAAACAGATTTCAAATCTTTTAGTAATAAAAAAAGGGAACAGTCTAATGGAATTTGGTTGAAATTTGCAATATAGTTTTGGAAGAGTTGTCTTTTTTATTTCTATATGGGCCCCATGACCCTGGGGCTCTGTAATTATAGTAATTTTGAAAGAGGTCAATGTACTGATACTTCGTGCAAAATATAATTATTCTACGCCTTCTGGGTCGGTAGGAGATGATTTTTTATTTTATTTTTTTTTTTTTCAGTTTTGTAAATTTTACTCTTGTTTTCATGGAAAACCATAGTTTTCAATAGATTTCAATTTCTGGTTTAAATTGCCCGAGTGTTTAGGGAGGTAATGTCACTTTAAAAAATATTTCTTTATTTCCATATAACCCCCCCACCCCCCACACACAATCGGGGCTTCGCCCTAGGCCCGAGAGTGATGATTTTAGCAATTACGAAAGAGGTCAATGTACTGATGCTTCTTGTAAAATATCAAGGCTCTACGCATTTGGGACCAGGAGGAGATATTTTAAAGTTCCGTTTTGTTGCCATAGCAACTAGCGTTGAAAATAGATTTAAATTCTATTTGCAATTTTCAAAAGGCAGCGCCTAATGAACATATCTGCCAATTTGGTTGAAATTGTTTTGGGGAGGAAATGTCGCTTTAAAGATCCTTTTATTTCTATATAAGCCACGCCACCTGGGGTTCTTCCCCTGATCATTTGGGTTTGTTTGAATGGGGTTTTGCGCCCCTTTCAACAATCTTTCAGTTATATCGCGGCGGCTGGAGCACCTAACAATGGATTCCTGGTATTTCTCACACCAGTACCGCCATCACATCCTTTCCTAGCCTCTAGCTGCTATCCCACATAGGTCTACGATTATCGACCCTTTGGTGGTAGACAAATAGTCGGAAAGGATGAGTGCCGCCGTCGGGAATCGAACCCGGGACCTCTAGATTGACAGTCCGACGCGCTACCAACTACGCTATGACGGCGGCTGATCATTTGGGAAGAGCTGAAATAACGTTCATAACACTTGACTCGACCAGTTGTTACAAAGATCGAAAATTTTCACGTGAGCCACATTTTCCTATTCTAGATAGAGTTTTCGATCTATCCATAATCGCCTTTATTTACAAACCCCCCAAAAATCCCTTTTTTGTTTAAACATATCATATCAGGATTGCAACAAACACATTCAATGAGACTTCAAAATATATAAAAATATTTGATATAAAGTTCCTTACCATTTGATCTAGATGGTAATACCTTGAGTCTTCTTTAAACACTATATTAGAAAAAAAGTCTTACCATGATGTTTTTATAATTTAATTGTTAGTTTTGTCTATCAAAAACGAGCGATCTGATTGGTTGAAAAATTTAATTAATATCTCCATGAACAAAATTTTGAGTACGCAGCCATTTTGAATGCTTCCGCACAAAATAGTTCACTACAAAAAGGTATCAAAATTTGTTAAGTTGTTGCATTTTTCGCTCGATGCTATTAAATTATAAGAAATGAAGAGAATATTTTTTTTGTTTTCATGGAGGTATGAACCGAAAAACCTAATCACACAATGTATGAATCCGCTTCGCGTATTCATACAGTGTGATTAGGTTTTTCGGTTCATACCTCCATGAAAACAAAAAATATTCTCTTCATCTCTTAAATAAAGAGGAGTCGTGCGGAGAAATATGCTCTCGTAATAAAAGCTAGTCAACATATACTCTTCTATATAATGATAAAAACCGTGATCAAGCCTTTATTTTACTACTTCGAAACAATACCAATATCATATTTCGGGATTAAAATACATGCATTATAATAACCAACAGTAGGGTTTTATCTGAAACTTGAAGAAAGTAAATCTTAAGCCAGAATCTTCTGCTATCCCTGATAAGGGCCTGTACTTTTAAGAATAAGTTGACAGTTTCGTGGTAAGTAAGGCCATCATCACCGTACAACAGAACATCCAGATTTATATTAGAGATATCTGTTATGGAACAAAGTAATTTGTTTGGAAAGAAGTAATTTGTTTCTGTAAAAGTAACAATCAAAGAAAACGTGTTGCCTAAATTCAACCTCTCCACATTGACAAAGTGGGGAATCTATCAATATTTTATCAAACAAATCTAAGTTCAAAGCAGTACATTTAGTTCGGATTCTAGTATGGATTACTTGAAACTTTCTTTCATCGACGAGATAAATTATATTTGGTATTGGCTTGTTCCTATCAAAATAATTTTTAAATGCACTCAAATATTCCAAATCTCGAATTTCTGGAGACAAATTATCCATTCGTCAATTTTGGACGGTATAAATGTTTTTGTACAGTGATGTTCTTCAAGGAATACCTTGGAGATCATTAGCTCGTCTTAGGTTATAGTGTGACGAATTATCTTTTCTATTAGGGACAAGAGAAGACAAATAATCAGGAGTAAGACCTCTAATCATTTTTAAAAATACATAATAAGTTTGTGTTTTTTTCTTCTAAATCTCAACGTTTTCCGAACCTACCTCTCTTGTTAGGCTTTCTAAAGAGACCATTTCAGTGCAACCACTTACAATTCTTGCAGATTCATTTTGTATTTTGTCTAGATCAGTTTCCAGGTTTTAAGAAAAATTTCCCCAAATAATATCGGCATATTCTAATACAGGTCTTATAAATGAAAAATATATCGTATGATCTAGTTTGAGTTTAAAAACCCGCAAGGTGTTGACCCTTTTCGGTGCTTTTTCTACGGTTATTTTTATGTGTTGTTCCCAAGATCCATTATTTGAAATATGAAGCCCGAGATGTTTATGTATTTCGACATTGTGTATGACTTCGTTTGACATGTTAAGGTCAGGATGTGCTGGTTTTGAATGTTTGTTTTGATACAATGAGAGATTCTGATTTTGATGGATTAAATTTCTTAAGTCATGTTCATATGTATTAGCCCAGTTTTCATTTTTTTGGATACCAGTTTGTATAATAGAAGTAGCCTGGACAGGGTCCTCAACTATTACAGAGAGACTTGCATCATCAGTGAAAAGATTAATACTTGATTTAATATCATCAACTATGTCCTTGATGAAAATAAAAAATAAAGGTCCTTTTTGGGTGACACGACCATAAAATAACCCATCTGTCTTCAAGGAACAGGACGCCGAGATTCGCAAACCCTGGCAAGAATATAATCTCTTTCTCGAACACTTTTCAAGATTCTATTTAATAACGATATAATTAAACCTAGATTAAAAAAGGTATTATCAAACCATTTTGAATTGAACTCTTCTTTGTGAAATTATAACAAAATGACCTGCAAATAAACGTTTAATTGATAGTAATTTGAAATTAAAACGTGATCTTTCTAGTACAATACGTTATCTGTACACAATATCGAGAAGAAAATCTGGGTTATTGTTTGTTTGAATGTGGTTTTACGCCGCTTTCAACAATCTTTCAGTTATATCGCGGCGGCTTGAGCACCTAACAATGGATTCCTGGTATTTCTCACAACAGTACCGCCATCACATCCTTTCCTAGCCTCCAGCTGCTATCCCACATAGGTCTACGATTATCGACCCATTGGTGGGAGACAAATAATCGGAAAGGATGAGTGCCGCCGTCGGGGCTCGAACCCGGAACCTCTAGATTGACAGTCCGACGCGCTACCAACTGCGCTATGACGGCGGCAAAATCTGGGTTATCAAATCACTGCCGTGTATATGTACGGGAAACGTGACTCTTACTTTCAATCCTTGTCTAGATGAATATTTGTCCTCTTTTCAATACATTTTGAAACTTTTACATAATTAGATCAATATTAAGTTCAAAGGTTTTTTTGTATATCTGACACAGCAAGAACAATCAAGTAGTGTAGACTAAGATCAGACACCAAACAAACAAATTTGCCTCAGATAAATTGAAGCCGATGGTGGAGTTCAAACTTCACTACCGGACTGAATGAATGATTTTATTTAAGAGATGAAGAGATTATTTTTTTGTTTTCATGGAGGTATGAACCGAAAAACCTAATCACACTGTATGAATACGCGAAAGCTTTACAATCTTTTATTCCTTTTTGTATTGGACTATTTTTTGCGGAAGCATACAAAATAGCTGCGTGCTCAAAATTTTGTTCATGGAGTTATGAATAATATTTTTCGACAATTCAGAACATCCGTTTTTGATAGACAAAACTGAATATTAAATTATTTGTAGATGTTTTATTGACAACTAAGATTGGTCAATTCCTGGGAAGCCACTAAATAAATTCCTTTCATTAAACATTTACTTTGTATTGCCAAAACCCGCACAAAAACAGTATTTGATTCCCACTACCCACTAACCCCCGATACGTATTTCGACTTAGATTCTAAACGGCGTTGTTTATCGAGATATTTGGTCATTAACTAAATTAAATAAGAAAATCAAAGTACTGAAAGCACTGTAAGCTAGCAAAGCAGTGTTGTTGGATAATCTTCTTTGAAAAAGATGATAACGTGATAAATACAGTAACCGAGGAGTTGACCCATTGCAACATGACAAAATCTTAGACTGGTTCAAATTTGAAGAAGTAGCAGACGACATTTTCAATCTGGTTGAATGTAGAGGATTCAATCCCTTGTAGGGTAGAAAACATTGTGGAAACTGAAGAAATAGCTTCTTACAAGCAATTTCTTCATTGTCGACAATGTTTTTCGAAGCCTTTTCTTGACATGCAGACAGTGTTTGCAATATACTTGAAACATATAAGAACTACTTTTTACGGCGTAGGCATTAGACAGATTTAGTGGCTAAGCCACAAGTGCCAGTTTGCACTCGTTGAACTCTAAGAAAGCCTCAAAATTTGTCTGTTAACTTAAGCTATCAAAGCTGACGCTTTGCTGGCTAAATCTGGTTGTTGATCGTTGTAACCACAGCCTTTAACCCTTTCCTGTCCCTGCAAAAATTCAGACCTGTCCAAATTCAAAGGTTTTGCAGACGAGAATTTAAAATCGAATTTAATGAAAAAATAACCATTCAGTAGGGTAGAAAATATAGAGAGAAAAGGAAGAAATTGCTTGTTACAAGCAATTTCATCTTTTTCCACAATGTTTTCTCAAGTATAAAAACACTGGGACATAAAAACAAGGGATTGGTTTAAACCTATTTATTCTACATCGATTTGGGAACAAGTTCTTCCAACTTAGATTAATCCCTCTCGATTCTGAGAAAAACAAGGGATTGAACAGGAAAGGGTTAAAGGATGTAATTAAGACGTGTAAGTCGCCAAACCAACAGACATGTTTGACATCAATATCGGAGATTTAATTTTTTAGTTCGTCTATCAAAAAACTGGCGTTCTGTTTAGTCGATAGAATATTCATACCAAATTTTGAGCATGCAGCTAGTTCGTATGTTTTCGAATAAATAGCCCCGTAAAAAGCATAAAAATTTGTAAAGATTTTTCTTTTCGCTCGATGCTATTTATTCATAAAAAATGGCGATAATTTTTTGTTTTCATGGAGATATAAACCGAAAATAACTTATCACACTTATGTATGAATCCAATTAACGTTTCCTACAGTGTGATTAGTTTTTTCGGTTCATACTTCCATGAAAATAAACATGTTTTCTCCATCTCTTACATAAATTGATTGATCAATCGGGATTTTATATTGACGATGGTCATCCGTCAATTAAGTGAACAAAACTAGAAGAAAATCGTTACCTCCGAACGTTGTAACTACAGCAAGAAATTGATTTCCAATCGACAGAAACAGTTCATCATTTGGTTCTATCAGTATGAAAGACAGGAGCATAATTTGAATTCACATTTAATTTTGGACCACCTGAGATTTCGACATATCTGTTAATGTTTGTTACCTCGGCTATCATCCCATTTTTCTCCGTATCATACAAGTATTAAAATGGTTCAAAAAGAGAGATTTCAGCAATTGTACTCAAGCGATCAAACAGAAATCGAGAAAATAAACAACCCATTGACAATTCACAATGCCCTTTGAACGTATAATCTTTACTTTATAACGGACAACAATACCACATTATTTAGATTGATAATTCAGAAGTCTAATTATGACATATTCCAAACTTGTCATTTAAATGGTCCATGTTCTAAACCCGCCATGCGAAAGGGGCCTTGTTGATAAATACCGAACAATACCGATTCTGTTCTGTCTGCTCTCTCCCATTAACCCTTTCCTGTTTTGCAAAATTTAGACCGGTCTAAAGCAATTTCGTCTTTTTTTCACAACGTTTTCTCAAGTATAAGAACAAGGGGACGTCAAAACCAGGGATTAAACAGGAAAGGGTTAAGACGCACCAGGACCACAACTTTTTGACGCCTTCCAGTTATCGGATCTAAAAGAATATCTTCTAATAATCTAATTCTTTTTTTTTTTTTTTTCTACCAACAACGAGCGTTCTGATTTGCCGAACAATAGACCTCCACGAAAAGGTTTTTGTGTGCACACAGCTATTTTGTGTGCTTTCGCACAAAATAATTCTACAAAAAGTGTATCAAAATTTGAGAATATTTTTATTTTTTCGCTTGATGTCATTACGCCATGAAAAAATGTAGAGAATTTTGTTTTTTTTCACGAAGGTCTGAACGCAAAACCCTAACCACAACTATGAATAAATCCGTTTCGTGTATCAATACAGCGGGAAAATTTTTCCGTTTCATACCTACATGAATACAATAAAAATATTGTTTTGTATATCTAAAACACATGAAAACTTCACAGGCTGGAGGACAGGAATCCCAATAACAATTGAAGGACTGTTTGCCACGCCCACTGACCTCCGGCATGACAGATGGACTAAAAAAATAATCGACATTTTTTGTGAAATATACGGTCAGAGATCGTTGGTCGGGGAAATAAAAGCCGTGACTACAGCTTCAATAAGCTGTAGTCACGGCGTTATAGTCGCAACCAATAAAATCCATACGTAAATGTATGAGTTTAAAGTTCATGTTATGTATGACTTGACTTGCGTCAAACGGCTTAATGCTCAGCGAGTGATTCTCCAAATATGATACCTACACTTGTTCAAGGTCGACGAACTTACAAACCCTGTAATTTTCAACTAGAAATGTGTTTCTATTACAACAAGAATCTTTCCTTGACGTCATCTAAACTTGACAGCTTTGTATGAGGAAACAGCGGGTTAAATGATTAAACAATGATAAAAGCGATAAATGAATAAGAAGTCTGCACGTGACATTTCTAACCTTTACACGTGTGAGCCAATTAAAGACTCAGATCAGCCTGTGTTTGACTCTGTGCTCTTTCGATTGATACTAAATCAAAGCTCCTTTGTGCAATCAGCGTATATTTCAAATCTCCTAGGTGTCTGACCAAGTTCCTCCATGTCTGTCGATTATGAAGATTACGCAGATGTGCAATGGCTAGAAATCTCACACAAGGGCTCTACTATAGCCATATATGATTTGTCAAGCCAAAAACTAAAATCTAGGAAGACGTTAGAGAATAAACATGTTCAGACTGCGCGGACTATGGGTCTGCACGTTTTGCTATTTGTAGCTATACTTTGTTGACCGAAGTATGAATTAATTTTCTTAATACTAAATACTTTCTAGATCCAATCTTCAATTGATCGATCGCGACCGTTAATAAAGGAATCAACCGTCCAATCAAATATATTTCCATCCCGGACCTGAGCTTATCAACTCCAACATTGGCCGCCATTTTGTTTACCTTTATTGTTAGTTTGGCGACTTAAACGTCGTAACTACAGCTTATTCAAGCTCTAGTTACGACGTTAAGGTCACAAACCAATCTTTTTATTTTTTTGTTACATTCTAATGGCCATAAATTTTGCAAAATAACGCCGTTAAAAATCGAAGCGGAACTTCCTGTTGGAGTTAATGGGCGGCACTTAGGGAGTCAGTGGGCGGGGCCAGCAATTGGACAATTATGTTTTCATGTCTAACACTAAGGTGCCTCCTTTTCGTACGACAGGTCACGTGTCTATGTCCTAAGTTCTAGTCAACCAGGCCCTTCCTTTGTAAATCACGTTCTTATTAAGCGTCTTTTCGAGCTCCTCGGAATCGGAGGGTCTCGGGTTCGAATTCCACAGGGACAGTGGAATTTTTTCTTAGCAAAATACCTACCCCACACTGCTCTTCTCCACCTTCGTGCATAAATGGATACCTGTGCTACCAGAAACATCGTTTGTTAGCAGCCGTCTTGCAATTCAATAATTGGGAGTCGTTTGAATACGCTAGGCGAAGAATAGGCAATAAGACCAAACTTCAAAACTTAGAACTTTAGTCTTCCACCCCAAAGCTACATCTTCAATAAACTCTAGGTTGCCAACTAACCATATCACTCTTTTGTTTTATGTTTTTGCCTATAAATTTTCAAAAATAACGCCGTGCAATATCAAAGGGGAAGTCATATCGAAGCCATTCGGTGTGACGATCGGAGTAAGTGGGCAGGGCAAACGGAGTCATTTGGCGGGGCGAACGATCTGTCAGTTCTACCCACGTCCTTTCAAGCCTTCATATCTAGACGATATTTGACATATTGGCATATTTGAGAAATAATAGTCTTGACAGATATTGAAAATTAGATATTTCGTCTTTTTCTTCTTTTCGCCTTGTAATTACTTTTTTTTTTTGGGGGGGGGGGGGTACCGAAATGTGCTGAATTTCCATCAAGGGACAGAGAGCGTCCTGTTTAACCTGGTAATAAAGACGATTTTTAACATTATTCCAATACGTCCCTTTGTACGATTTATTGACTTAACGGACAGTGGCCTCTATTGGAATAATTACACGTATCCGGTAGCGACAGCACTAATTAAATGTTGCAAACAATTTTGATTTGGCACTTCTATAAAATGCCCTTTGACCCTGCTTAGAATTCGAAAGAAACTTTTTAACTTGCGTATATGATCTAATTTCAGTTTCGTACATCAAGATCCAAGCGTTTTGATTGGCTGATCTTTTTGGTACTTCCATGAAAAAAAATTGAACATTTAAGTCGACAAAGCTACAAGTATACTGCACATAAATAATTGAAACAAATCTTTTTGGGTGGGATGGGGGTCATTTGTGCAAAAGCGGCTTCATTTTAAAGGGCAAAAGTTGTTTCACGTTGTGATGACTTCACTTATCTCGAAAACATGCGTTTGTTGTAGTAAGATAAACATCGTTAGCCAGAAATTGACAGTTTTTAAAGAAAAAAAATGATCAAGTGCTATGTTAATTGTTTTTATATCTATAGGTTTTGGATTTAAATGCAATAAATTCATTCCCACAGGTAAAAACAGATGTGAAAACAATAAGCAATTTATTCAGTTTCAACGTTGTTTTCTATCAAAAATTGAAAAAAAAAAAATAAAATTTTATACATGTAAATTATCAATTGCAACTCCTTTCAATTTGTACGAGTCTATACTTTATTTGTACGAGTCTATACTTTATTTGTACGAGTCTATACTTTATTTGTACGAGTCTATACTTTTTACGTCTGGAAATGGGATAAAAGATTCAAATTTACATCAATAATGACAATTTTGTATGTCGACATACTTGAGAGACTTGGTTATCTCGAACAAGTTGAACAACTACCTCCGCTGTTTTGATTGATTGATTGAATTGGGGTTAACGCCGCTTTTAACAGTATTTCAGTCATATCGCTGCGGCTGGAGCACCTAACAATGGATTCCTGGTATTTCTCACACCAGTACTACCACTACATCCTTTCCTAGCCTCCAGCTGCTATCCCACTTAGGTTTACGATTATCCACCCATTGGTGAGAGACAATTGTCGGAAAGAATATTTGCCGCCGCCGGGGATCGAACCCATGACACCCATGATTGAAGATTATGAGTCTGGCGCGCTACTGACTGCGCTATGACGGCGGCTCCGCTGTTTTGAACCGACAAAAAAGTTTGTTTGTTTAATCCAATTTCTCGTATTACTTTTCATGGCTTTTGTTATAATCATTGACACATATGATCCTTTCCCCGTTTCTTGAAGTTTAAGACTGGTCCAAATTAAAAGAGGTTGCAGAGGACAATGAAAATTGGATACAATATGAAATGAAACCATCCTATGCGCTAGAAAAAAGTGGGAAAAAGAGAAAGCAGTCGTTAGATTTGTTTGTTTGTTTGAATGGGTTTTACGCCGCTTTCAACAATCTTTCAGTTATATCGCGGCGGCTGGAGCACCTAACAATGGAATCCTGGTATTTCTCATACCAGTACTACCATTACCTCCCTTCCTAGCCCCCAGCTGCTATATCACATAGGTCTACGATTATCGACCCATTGGTGAGAGACAAATAGTCGGAAAGGATGAGCGCCGCCGTCGGGGATCGAACCCGGGACCTATAGATTGATAGTCCGACGCGCTACCAACTGCGCTATGACGGCAAGCAGTCGTTAGAAGCAATTTCTTGTTCTCGGCAACATTTTCTCAAGTATAAGATTACAGCGATATGAAAACACGGGTTTTAAATCATCGGTAATCTTATTCTCTCTATAAAAGTAAAGATGTTTTTATTTCATATAGTTTTTGTCGTTTTTATCTAGATTAAGACAGTTGATTGAATGGATTATTAGTAGTAGATAAATTTTAATTCGACTACGGATAAAAAAAATGTGTGTCACTTAACCCATTTCTACTAAATTCCGTTTTTTACGTCCCCCAAGAAAAAAAGCTCTGTAAAAGCATTATGGGTAATTAAGACATTGATTGTAACAAGCAGATATTTCATTACCTACAATGTTTTTGTTTTTGTTCTTAAGACGTCGAAGACTTCTTAAATTTAATAAACAATAATCAATTTTTCGACAGCTTTTTCTTTGAAATTGGACCAGTCTTAATTGACCAATCGCGGCTGTCAAACAAATAATCAGACGACCAATGAAATCATTCATTTAGACTCGAACTTCTTTGAACTCTAACAAAGGGTGCCATTTTGGTGAATCATTTTTTGTTTGTTTAACGACTTAAACGTCTTAATTACAGCTTATTCAAGTTGTAGTTACGACGTTTAGATCGCCAACAAACCTTTTTACTTATTTGTAAATTGCTACAGGCCATTAAATTTGCAAAATAGCGCCGTTAAAAATCGAAGCGGAACTTCCTGTAGGAGTCAATGGGCGGGGCCAAAGGAGTCAGTGGGCTTGACCAGCGATTGGTTAATTTTGTCATCCGGTAAAAGGTTCAGCACTGTCTTTTTCCCGCACTTTTAATAGTATAAGCGTTAAAATTGACCAACCGCGGCTGTCAATCATATATTTACTCGACCAATGAAATCGTCCATTTAGACTGGAAGTTCTGTTTAAACTCCAATATTGGCCGCCATTTTAGTGAATCGTTTTTGTTGATTTTGCGACTTAAACGTAACTACAGCTTATTCAAGATCGCCAACAACTTCTCCTCCTTATTTGTAACATGCTTCTAGCAATAAATTTTGCAAAATAAAGACGCTAAAAATTGATGCGGAACTTCCTGTCGGAGTCTAAAGGCAGCGCCAAAAGGAGTCAGTGGGCGAGGCCAGCGATTGGTCTTTTACTATTTTTATTGTCACATGTATCTTTTAGCTGGCAAAGCGTCAGCTTTGATAGCTTAAGTTAACAGACAAATTTTTGAGGTCGTCTCAAAGTTCAACGAGTGCAAACTGCCACTGGAGGCTTAACCACTAAATCCGTTTAATGCCTACGCCATAAAAGTAGGTCTCGTTTATTTCAGGAATATTGCAAACTCTGCAGGTAAGTTCATGTATTTCAGCTCACTTGAGCACATCAAAATAATGACCCTGATTAGAAAAGTAACAGACGACAATTTCAAATTGTTGAAAAATCAAATTATTTATATTTCTATGTAGAAAACAATGTGGAAAATGAAGAAATTGCTTGTAACAAGCAATTTCTTCATTTTCCACATTGTTTTCAAGAACGATTCTCTTTTAAGGGGTGTAAAAAGGAGAGATTGTGTGCGAATGGATTGCCTCCTTGGTTACTTTAACCTCCTTTATTTAACCATGATAACCCTTTACCAAGAAGACAACTTAACAAAACCATGCTTTGCTAGCTTACAGTACTTTTCAGTACTTTGATTTGTTATTATTATCGTCGCTACATTGCTGATCTTTCTGTTACAGTCCTCGATACGTGTTGAGTTGTACTTTGGTTCAGAGCATACTTTGCTACCTAAAAGGACAATAGAAATGCTTATTAAGTCGTTACTCGTTATTCATTGTGCAGAGATGGTCGCTGGATGGGCAATAGGTAAGACTTGTTTAGGCATTAGAATTTTACAAAAAGGTAGAAAAATGTATGTAATGATCTGTAATCGAATCCTTTATTTTTGGATTTTTTACCACGAATAAAATATCTTAATTCGCGGATGTCGTAAAGTACCGGAGATCGGTATTGATTAATTTTTTTGGCGAATCTAAACTTTCAAAAAAAAAAAAAAAAATCAATCCACCAACCAAATCATTCATATTGATCGGAACTTTGAACTCCAGCATTGGCCGACATTTATTATTTTTTTTTCTATTAATATTTTGTTGTATGCATGGTTTTTGTTCGTGATAAAAATCAAAGGACTGAAAGTCATGAGAGCGGTTTTGCTGGGTTATCATTAACCGCACTCAATAATATGCCAGCATGTATCATCAATATGAGTAAGTTAATCGTGCACCTAAGTGGGATGAGCAGCTGGGGCTCGATAAGGATGTAGTGGTAGAACTGGTTTGTGAACTACCAGGAATCCATTGTTAGGAGCTCCAGCCGCCCCGATATAACTTAAATACTATTAAAAGTCTAGTTAAACCCTATTCAATCAATCATGGCCCCTTACTGTTTACCGAAATCGCTATTTTGATTTAATCACAACGTTTTCTTTCGTATTATTTCATCAGTGCGTGAAAATTTGTGGTTGTGTGGTAAAAGGTTGAATGATAAAAGGTTAAGAAATCAAAGCTAACATTCATTTTTTTTCGTTGAGCATATTATTATTACAATCGAAGTACTACATGTCCGTTTCAAAGACATAGTCGAATTTGAGGTAAAAGGTGTTTTATTCGATGGGGTTAAATGGGCGCTTTAATCGCGACTTTAACAGGGTTGTAACTTGTTACATATACTGTGTATACGGGTTGTAAATTTGCTCAGCCCTGCCAGGTCAAAACACTAACAGACAGCTTACATGTATTCGGTAACTCCACTAATCACTGACCTAGATTCTATCTTGAAATGCGAGGAAATTATTTCTCTCATTTTGGCAATTCACTAGACAATTTACCATGGATATATTAAATCGAAGTTTTAAACCATTTTCCTTGATATTCATGACTAAAAGGAAGCTGTTGTCATTCATCAAGTAAGTTATTTTCTTCATCAGCGATGAAACAAGATGGAGGCGATCATATAGCGTCAACTCCACTCCGGAATTACTTCCGGGTGGTTGTACCCTAAAGTAGACCATTAAGAAAATTTGATCTCCTCCCTTTGTCATGCTGTTGTAACATTTAATCAACAGCAAATTGATTGATGTTAGGTTCTGCAGAGTGAGAGATCACTGCTGCTTGTCATGCATGTGATTCAAACCTTCTATAAGGGAACTATTTCCTTGTAGAAACTGACATTTGAAGGTGGTACCCTACAAGACTTTCACTTCCGAGCCTAAAGAATTTCATGGGTTGATGTGCCGAATGAAGATTTGCCAAAAAAATATATCCCTAATGATACCATTTTCCTGGCCTATATTTCAAGACCAAATACTGCTCTTTAAGACGGACTTAGGTTTAAGGCCCAACAAAACTTTTGGGAGGAGCTACAGATTGTGAAAATGGGCCCTTTTGATCTTTATTTAATGAGGCAAAAACGGACAGGAGTGTAACCATACAGATGTTCACTTCAAGTTTATGAGCATGCGTCGAAATGAGCGGAAATGCGTGAAAACTTGTTTCCGGTTGATCGATTCGAAATACCGGTTTTTCCTGAAAAGAAAAAACGCTAAAAAACTATGACAGGATATTTAAACCAGTAAAGGAATTTGAATTTGTGTGAAGCATTTGTTGCTTTGGCGACTTAAACATCGTAACTACAACTTATTAACATTACTGATCGTAACATTTGTAAAATACCGCCGTTTGATATCTACCTGAAACTTTCTGTTGAACTCTGTGGGCGTTGCTAGTGATCTGTCAGTTAATAATCATATACTTTAAGCGGCTCGTGCAAAAATTATTAAAGAAAAAAACAACGCTTTCTATTTTCAAACTGCAAAGCTTTCAGACGTTTGAAGAATGTTATTAAGCTGATTTTGTATTGAAAATGACTGCTCTTAAATTTATATAAAGAAAGAATATACACATACATATATTTCGCGTTAATACGTTGTCTGTCGATTGGACCGACAATTGATTAAGTTGTGGTTTTGATGACGTCATTGGCTTCCCATAGTCAACATTACCCAAAGAGTAACGACCTCACCCACCAAAATTCAGCAGGTGTTTCAAAGAAAGGCACGGGCAATTGATCACATTGAATTGAATGCAAAGTGAATTTAGTAGATTTATTGCGAAAAAAAGAGTATGTATCGTGAAACTGACATTAACAACTACTGGAAAAGAAGATATTTTTTCAATATCATATATTCACGAAAATCTTCTCAGGAGCCGCTTTAAATAAAGATGTTTACATGTACCAAGTGTCCGTATCACTTGACCAATCGCGACTGTCAATCTTATAACCAGTCGTCCACTAAAATCATTCATTGAGACGACCTGAAATAGGTTTTGATCTCCAAACATTAACCGCCATTTTTGCTAACCTTTTTATTGGTTTGGCGACTTATTCAAGCTGTGGTTACGACGTTTAAGTCGCTAGTCAACTTTTCTCCTTTTTCCTTACAAACTACTGGCTATATTTTTTTCGAAATAGAGTCTTTTAAAATCGAATCGGGACTTCCTGTTGGAGTCAATGGGTAGGGCTAACGAAGTTAGTGAGTGGGGCCAGTAATTGGTCGATTAAAAGACTTATAACTTAAGTTCCTTTGAGCTTAGGTCTTCGAATATTTGCCTGAAATGTACTATTTGATGAGCGGTCGATAGTTAGGGAAGAAGAAGGTTAAAAATAAGATACTAAAAACGTGGACAAAGATTGTTCTCCTGAGTTCATACTAGAACAGAAAACCTAAACCTCAAACGATGTTCTTTTGAAGATACCAGCATTACAAAAACTTATTAAAGTATAACATTTATTGAAAATTTGACTAATTGGCTCCATCGTTTACTTGTTTAAAATGTCAAAGAGAAAGGCACAATGTTCAGTAGAAAACATCTTTATAGTCTGACAAATAATCTGACCTCGATTAATCTAGATTTAGACAAGGT
This sequence comes from Fragum fragum, assembly GCA_946902895.1. Lineage (NCBI taxonomy): Eukaryota > Metazoa > Mollusca > Bivalvia > Cardiida > Cardiidae > Fragum > Fragum fragum. The sequence goes on along the minus strand of OX336376.1, from coordinate 13,899,032 downwards.
TTTGGCATCTATAGAGTAAACAATTGAAATTGAGTTATTATCCGCAGAGAGTTGTAGCCTCTTAAGTGTAGCCCATTCTAGAGCGTTATAGTCCCTAGAGTAATGTAGCCTCCAGGGTGTCGTAGCCCCAGAGTGTTGTTGCCTCTAAAGCCTTGTAGCCTACGGAGTGTTGTAGCCTCCAGAGCGATATTGCATCTAGAGCTTTACAGCCTCCAGAGTATTGTAGTCCACAGAGAATTGTAGCCTCCAGAGTGTTGTCGCCCCAAGAATGTTATAGCCTACACAGTATTGTAGTCCTCAGGGTGTTGAGGACCCCAGATTTTTGTTACCTCCAGAGTGTTTTCCTCAGAGTGCTTCAGTCTCAATAGTGTTGTAGCCTCGGGGTTGGTTTAGCCTCAGAAGTGGTTTACCCTCCTGGCTGTCTGAAAAAGTGAGATTGCCGTCCTGCGAAGTTTCCACACTGGATTGCTGCTTTCGGAATCCGGGAATCTAACTCGAATTAATGCTCTTCACACATTTTGACCCTCTCTATCTCTATTAGAATAAATATATTGAAGAAAACAAGAAATGTAACGGTCCTTTCTTTGAAAATTAGAATTAACTTAACTATCAATAAATGTGATTATCATCCCCGGAACGACTCTATATCACAGAAAAATATTTTGTTGCTACATTATTTTTCAACAAAGGGACATAACTCTAAGAACAGACAATGGGCCATAACCAAAATAGAGTGTTGAAATTCGAGTCAAATCCATACCGTATTGGAAGAGAAAAAAGCGGACAAGATTTTTCATCAAGGGGCCTTAAACTCTATAAAAAGTCAACGAAAAGGAACCAAATTAAAATGTATTCATATTTTTGTTACTATCGAGTCTATCTGTAAATCTTATATCAAATCCATACAGTAGTTGCTGTGAAGTTTAGAAGGCAAGGTAAAGCCGAAAAACGGCCCATCGAATAACTGACCGAACAATGAACAAACAAATGGACGGACCGACCGACAAACTGACTCCTACATACCTCCCAAACAAAGTTTAAGTGAGTATGAAAGAAATCAATAAATTTGACAAGATGCCAGAACGGGGATCATTCTAGATGTACGCAATGGCGGATCGCCATCAAAGAATACTGTTCCACGACAAAATAAGCTTGTCTAAAATATTTAAAGACACAAGTATCCAAAATTTATAGTCAGGGTCATTGAACTAAATATAAATTGTTCCACCCCATTATTGTTCAACCCCACTGAACGACTGCAGATTATGTGAACTGTAAGATAGGAAAGCTCGTAATAATGAAATTAATTTCCTTATAATCAAACCTATAGTTTCGTCTATCAAAAAACGGGCGATCAGATTTGTCGAAAACAGTTATTCATAACTCAAACATTAACAAAATTTTGAGCACGCAGCTATTTTGTATGCTTCCGCCCAAAATAGTTCCATACAGAAAGTATTAAAAGTTGTAAAGTTTTTTTTTTCGCTCGATGCTATAGAATTATAAGAAATGAAGAAAACATTTTTTTTTTGTTTTCATGGAGGTATGAACCGAAAAAACTAATCGTCTTTATATATGAATCCATTCGCGTATTCATTCAGTGTGATTAGTTTTTTCGGTTCATACTTCCATGACAACACAAAGATATTCTCTTCATCTCTTAAATAACTGATATTTCCGATATGTAACAGTTTACAGATTGCCTTGATTCACAAGCATGCTTGCTGATTAAATATCCATGCAAATGCGTCGAAAATATTTGTAGCCTCGCTTTCATATGAATGGCAAGCGCTTTCCTTGTATTGTGACTCAAATACTGTTTACTTTCAAATACTTTCAAATAGCTATGGATTACATGTTCATGCTCTTTTGAATTAGGATAAACTAGAAGGGTGTCGTCTGATAACTGCTTTTGAGACCGGGTTGAGGAAAAATTTCTCGTAAATGAAAAGAAACTACATAGTACGTGGCCATATAATCACAAGGAAAAATAAGCGTTTTTGTTTTTACAAACGCCTGTTTACAGTGATCTTCCCATACCAAATCAGGAAAATGCTGCAGTTCCCAACCATTTTGAGATCAGCGCATAGTAAAAAATTCAGCAGCTGACGTAACGTATGGGCGGAGTCTAATCAAATCCTCCTCACCGATTGCATCATAAGGAGGGCGGATGTTACTTTGGTGGAGATAAGTTACATTTCGCGATAAATTATTTCCACATATTGTTAAATCGAATGAATTTTGACGGGATATAGCCGTTTCATTGGTTTAGAAAAAAAAGCAACATTTAGTTACGGCATTAAAGCAAAGGACAATATTTACCATAAACGCCTAATATAGCATATAAAGATCAACAGAAGTTGATTATCGCCCTTTGCTAATTTTCCAAAAAAGGAGTGGTCATATTAAATCTTACCCGTTTTATTTGGAAATTTTAGACTGGTCAAATTTGAAAGACATTGTAGACGACAATGAAAAAAGTGTAATTTGAAACAAAAGATGCTATGTGGTAGAACATTGTGCAAGAAAAAAGGAATGGCTTGTTACAAGCAATTTCTTCACCTTTAACAATATTTTCTTAAGTATAAAAACACATGGCATAAAAACCAGGGAATGCACGGGTTAACTAGCACACTTTGGTTTCGCATTTGCCCTGTGAGCTTAAATGTTCAGCTTTCAAGTTGACAATATATAATATCACAATAATGTTCTTCAGTGAACTGTTTAAGCACTATACATTATCACTCTAATTTTCAATATTTCGGCAAAAGATGCCTTCATTATCAACATTTTCTTGTTCTTGATAAAGGCATTTTTTGTCGAAATTTTGAAAATTAGAGTGATTGTTTATAATGGGAATATATAGTTCCTTAAGGTAGGTATCGATGTTTTTTTCGTGTCACAGGTTTTAAATATTCTTATTCCTTCTCATACACTATTTCGATACAATATTCTGAAAGGTATTTTTGCAAAAATCAGATGCCGTTTATCAGAATAATCCAGGGTATTTCCCTTATAGCCTACGTAGGCTGTTACTCTATTTTTAGATTAAGCCGAGGCAGTTGCAGAGAATATTGGGTAATTCACGCAGTGCGCATAACCGTTGGAATCCCGCAAGTTCGAATTTGCTCAAACCAACGTCATCAGGAGTTATGTTCGCTAGCCGGTCTTTAATTATTTAAACATCAGTCCAAAACTTCCGTCTGCGTCAATTCGAATATAGACACTTGCCGTAGTTTTGCGCTAACAACGTGGTGAAAATGATTTCGGACTATGGTTGTTTCGCTAGCCAATTTGTTACCTTCCTTTGACTTTGGGTCGTATGCAAATGAGGACATGCGGTGGAGAACCGAATTCCATTATATCTAAAAATAACCTGAAATTCCTCTGAACATTTCCTATATAACCCCAAAAAGCCACTTTAAGCCTGTCAGATTACCGCGAAGACAATACCTGAGTGATAAGCGACTGTTTAAGCGTATTTTTAGGCAATTGGGAAAATTTTCTTATCAAGGTTTCAGAAACATCGATACCTCCTTTTAAAGCAAATTAAAACTCGATATATACCCATTTTCTCTTTGTCTACTGAATTATTAAAAAAAAAAAAAAAAAAAAAAAAAAAAAATCTGAATATTAGTAGCCTATAGTCAGAAAAAAAATGCAATTAGGTTGCTGAGGTAAAAGCACAGATAACAATTCAAATGGACTGGATGTAATCTGGTGCATGTTTGTTTTATTGATTACAATACAGGGGGAAGTTTTTCCTTTATATCACAGATTATTTTATATTTTGAGTATTGTTTCAGCACCATCAGTCAGATTCACGAACTTAGATGCAGAAACTGACATCAGTGACCAGTTGGTCGTAGGAAGGACAGTGTATATATTCGAAACTTCTGATGATGACGCAACATCAGTAGCTATGACGTCATCATCGCCATATTTTGAAATAGACATGAGTGATGATAGTAAGTATAACTTCATTTTTTGATTGCTTATTAATCGGAAATATGTCATATTACAAAACTAATTCAATCCGACATTACTTGATATATATAGAATATGGGGGTTCTACGAAATAAATTCATTTTTTTTTTTTTTGCCTCCAAACAAAAACAAAAAATCGTTGAAACAGCAAAAAATATATTATCACCCGGACAATACTGCGATACACATATATCTTAGTATCCGGGGTTTGTTTAAAAATATATAGTAGAAAAAAATAACTATTCTACTTGTATCATATTCAGTCTTGCTATCTCTTGCCTCCAGGGTTTAATCACGTCCGTATATTTATGTTTCAACCAAACTTCTTGTCCACTACATGGGACGCAGATTTGATATTTGGATGATGTTCCTTTACCACATCGTAGACATGGGACTGTTTTACTTTTATTATGTTTCATTATATAGTTATGAACTTTGCAGTAAATAGAATTCTTTACTGGCTTATTTTTACATGGGACAAAACAAACACTGAACAAACCAATCTATGTAGAGTTCTCTGTCTTAGACCTATCAAAGCACCATATGTACGACTGGTATTACAACATTATGAAAACTTGCAACTACAGCTTGTTTAAAGATGTGTATGCAGGATTGCAGAACTAAAACAATACTTGACATGTTAAATTTAAATGTTACCTTTCACTTCTGCATGCTATACCGTCAATGGGATGCAACATGATATTGTTAATATAATGTAAACATATCATGGGCCGGAGGCCTATATTATGAATTAAAGAAATTGTATTGTATTGTATTGTGTATTGTACACGCCGAAAAAGAAGTACGGTGAGAACTGCACCCTGCTTTACACCGATACTGACAGCTTGCTTGTGGACATCAAAACCAAAGATGCTTACAAAGATATGTCTGAAATGAGAGATGAATATGACTTCTCTGATTATCCAAAAGAACCCCCACTACATGATGAAACAAACAAGAAAGTCATAGGAAAATTCAAAGATGAATGGTCTTGTGTTGCAATAGCTGAATATATCGGTTTGCGTCCGAAACTATATTCTATAATGAGGGCAGATGAACAGGTAATAAAAGAAATCAAAGGGTGTAAAAAATATATTATCAAGAAGCAAATCAACTTTGAAAACTATAAAGACGCACTATTCAACAAACAAAAGTACACACACTCGATTAACATGCTACGTTCCATGCAACACAACATCTATGGACTAAAAGTAAACAAAACAACACTATCTCCACTCGACACAAAAAGATATATAGCACCCGATGGAATTACGACATACGCGTACGGGTATCAGCCTGAACAATAAGCAATTCCTATTTGACAAACCCTCTCTGTGGTGCAGGTGGTTTCAAATAATACACTCTTATACCTTGTGAAATTATATGGTAATCAATCTTGTGTATATCAACACTCCATATCTGGTCTGTCGCTCGTCTTCTACTACCACCTTCATGTTCACCTGGTTTATACAAATATCTCACACTAGCCGTATGACAAATTGGGGCATCATCAACTTTTTTCGTTATAATAGGGGAAGTTTTTTTCGTTTCCTTATTCAACGCCTTAACAACACCTGGCAACCTCTTTACCCATTCTCTGTTTCTTTTTTGTGTATCGATCTCTTTTGCATACTGATAACCAAACAACCTCTCAGCTAAAGTTCTGTTGAACCTTTCAACCACACTTTGGTCTCTATGTATATCCCTTCTACCTCTCCTTATTCGCACTTTATGTAACAGCTGTGTGACTGCACCTATGAATTCTCTTCCTGGGTCAACTTGCAAAAACTTTGGATATTTCAAATGTTTCTTATAATTCTTCTCAAATGCTTTAGCTACTTCTTTGCTATCTTTTGATGTAAGTGGCTCTGCTTCTTTATACTTGACCCAACATCAACTACGGTTAGAGCATATTTGTAAGTTTTGTTTCCAACTTTATCATGAGGTAAAAACAGTAAACCTGCCTGATGTACTTCATTCTTTGCAGTTACATCAAATCTTGGTCTAATAATTTTCTTTGGTGCAGGCAAGTAAATTTGCCACACGCTTGTTTCTGATTTACCTTAGCTTTTTTTCCTAACTTATTTACAGCTGATTGTCCTCTCAAGAAACCTTTAGGAATGTAGTATATCTTTTCCATTATTTATAATTTAAAAAAATTATATCTAAAAAAAAAATGTCACAACAAGCAAAAAATGCAAATGAGACCATCACAGAAGCGAAATTTGATAAACTGCTTGAAGAGCAGAGTACATATGACACAAAAAATGGACAGATTTAGAAATCAAGAAAATTTATACAATCACTGAGTACAAAACAGTTGACACAACCAATGGTTAAAGTTTAGTTTTAACTCTCAGGGACAATGGTGAAGTATGGTGTCCTGCTCGCCTTGCTAAAAAGATCTAAGGTAAAGAACCCCCTTTTTACATTAGGCCTCTTGGTTTTAAGCCTTGTAAGAATAACAAGAAAAATAAGTATCATGCATGTGATTTGGTATTTCAAAGAATACAGCAAACTATATGCATAAAGATTAAGTTAAAAACTGAATGGTTGATGGTGAAAAGACTCACTTTTTTTCAAAAAAATATTAATGTAGATTTTAATTCTTTCACAAATACTGTACATTTTTTAACTTTAATAAAAAATATTCATTTTTAAGAAATAAAAAAGGTTTATAGAAAAGATGACAAATATAAGGTATGAAGGGGATCTAGAGAATAGGCAGAAAGGCAGTTGTCAATTATATGGTAAAATTTTCATTTTGACGCTAGATGGTGTTGGTAAGATATATGCACCAGAAGGAATAATATATGATATGAAAGAGCACAACCTACCAGCTTACATTATACCAATTATAATTACATTTCCCGGTGGTGGTAAACTCACATAGTTAAGGTTTATAAAGACAAATTGATTTAATTTGTATGCCACAAAAGCGTAGCAACCATTCCAATCACCACAAAAAACAATCTCTCTATTCTGCTGGTCTGATGAGGGTGTATAAAAATCACTCAACTTTGGTTCAGGGGGTAAATGTTCCAACTGTTTCCAAATGTTCCAACTGTTGCTTGGTCAACATCATCAAATGTCTGTTCTGCGTGATGCTCTTTTTGCATCTGTTCATTTATAAAGTCCAATCTCTCTTTTCTTTTTTTATTCCACGCATTTGTGCTGCTTCTTATTGTTCAACTGCTTTATCATGTCTTTCCTTTTCTTCATGACTATTACTCCTCATCTGAGAAAACAAATAATAGCTTCCCGAGAATGCTAATGCATGTGCTAATGCGCCACCTACCATCATAGCTACCGCGCTTGCCATTTTAATATCAGCAAAAAAATATAATTACGTCATAATATCAGCAGGAATTATACCCTGCCTAATCAACATGTCCCGTGTCGCCATTCCAAGCAAAATACCCAAGACAACATTCCGATATCTCCCATATTGAAATCAACTTTGGGTGCAGGTCTCTAAAACATGTTCCTACCAAGTTCTGAATAACCAACAGTTAATAGTGTTTCCACTCCTGCGTGGTATTGCATGATAGCGATTTGTTTTCCGTCAATTGATGTGGTTGTCATTTTTATTTAAGTATTCATAAGAATATATATATGTTTTTAAATTCAAAAGGGTCATATTCTTTTGAAAAATCAGCTTCAACAGCTTCAGTGACCGGTTTTTCTACTTTTTTCTGGTGTTATACTTTCAGGCTTTGTTACTTCCAGCAACTTTTTCAATCTTCTTGCTTCTGCACCTTTTTTTCCTGCTTCAACACGTTTAGGGTTCTTTGGTTAAATTTCAGGTTGTCTGTCTTCATTCATCTTCTTTTATAGTATGGTCTAAATGTTCTTTTTTACTAAAATCTATACGCCTTGTTGTCGTTAACATAGCAGTAAGAGGAGCTAAATACTACCCATATTTATAATACATCTCACAACAAACATTAGTCAAAGCGTGGTTTATGAACGGGTCTTCCTCTTATTCTTCTATAAGCTTTGGTGGGTTCACAACATTGAAATACTTATATACCCCCATCACATACTAGCTAATGAAAGAATTCCCCAAAGTCTTTGTCATACTCGCACCCAACCGTGCTTCATATCTACAGTAAAGCTTGTTGATTTGTTCAGCAGACATTTCATCTATGTCGGAGAGTTAATATTCACGACCTAAATACTGCTTGCTACCTACTCCAGCAACAATGGCTGATAACCTTTCCCTTTTGGTGTCATGTTCAATGTGTTCAACATTTTGTAATAGTTCTTCAGCGTTCATTTATATATTATGGAATATTTTTTTAACTTGAAATAATAAAAAAAATATCAAACCCACAACTGATATATTTACACAGGCAGATACGATTGTTATCAGTTCCATTAGCATTGTTACTTTTTTTCTACAAGCATTTCTAAATTTTTGTAAGCATGGCTAACAGCTTTGTTAAATTGGCTAACAGCATTGATAAACTTCTTGGTATATTCCAAAGATTTTACTTAACAGCATTGCTACATTGCTTATAGCTTTGCTTTTAACAATGCTCAACAAGCCTACCAACAATCAAATACCCGGTAGGTTGGTCGGTTTGCAATATCAACTTACGATGCTTAACTTTCGATAATTCATCTTTTATCCTTTGTTTTTCTTCCAGTGTCGGAATGACACCATTTTCCCGTAGACAGTTTTCAAAACTATACCTGTCTTTAGTGTAAAACATGCATAACCGCTTGGTCTGCTCTCTCAATTCCTTCAGTACTGAATTATATCTCTGTGAAATCACCCAAACTGATTGTTCCGCATGTCTGCCAGAGAAAGCCAACTCTGACAGCATGTCTTTTTTCTTCGTTAATTATTTTGTAGCACTGCAATCATCAATGATTTATAGTATAGGGGAACCAGCATATTTATTGAAAAACACTTTCAACAGTTCTTGTAATTTCTCTTCACCATTGATAACTGGATTTACGATTATAACATTCTTGTTCTTTGGCTTCCTAACATCACCAATCCATTCACAGTTTTTGTATTCTCTATTCCATTGTATAGTTGGACAGAGAATAACAATATGTTCAAACACGCCTCTGTATTCATCTTCAAGCAAGTCCAACATAACTTCAGTTTTACCACAGCCAGTTTGACCACAAATGATTGCACAGTGAGGATATGTTGGTAGTTCCATTTTTTAATGGTAAAAAAAATAATACAATACTTCTTTAAATCTGCCATCTTCAAAATAAATCTGTGCATCTTGTATGACAAACAAATACACATTGATTGCTTCATCTGTCTCTTGTTCCTTTGTAAGTATCCCCCGCCGTTTCGGCGAGGGGGATATAGTAATGGTCTCCGTCCGTCATTCCGTCCTTCAGTCCTTCCGTCACTAAACTTGTCTGGAGCAGATCTCTGAAAGTCTAATTGCTATCAACTTGAAACTTCAAAGGATCGATAGATATCATTGAGGAGAAGTGCAGTGCACAAGAACCACAACTCTAGCTTGCATATTTTTTGAGTTATTGCCCATTGTTGTTTTAAGACTAGGATTTTGTCTGGGGCAAATCTCTGAAAAAATAATTGCTATCAATTTGAAACTTCATAGGTGGATACATCTCATTGAGAAGAAGTGCAGTACACGAGGACCATAACTCTTGCTTGCATAATTTGGAGTTATTGCCCTTTGTTCTTTCAAACACTAACATTTTTTTCGGAGCATATCTCTGAAAGTACAATTGCTATCAATTTGAAAATTCAAAGGTCGATAGATCTCATTGAGGAGAAGTGCAGTGCACAAGAACCACAACTCTTGCATGCATAATTTGGAGTTATTGCCCTTTGTTGTTTTAAGACTAAGATTTTGTCCGGGGCATATCTCTGAAAGTATAATTGCTATCAATTTGAAACTTCATAGGTGGATACATCTCATTGAGGAGAAGTTCAGTGCACGAGAACCACAACTCTTGCTTGCATAATTGTAGAGTTATTGCCCTTTGTTCTTTTAAACACTAACATTTTGTTCGGAGCAAATCTCTAAAAGTAAAAATTGCCCTTTGTTGTTTTAAAGACTTAGATTTTGTCCTGAGCATATCTGATAGTATAATATCTATTATCGAACTAATTGAGAAGATGCAGTGCACAAGTAGCCTAAATCTTACTGGCTTCAGTTTACTATTAAGCTTTTACGGCGGGGGATGGCCATGTCCGACATGGCTCGTGTTTGAATTGTTATACCCTCTGATGCATTCTCCACTCTTCTTCTAGAACCATGGAGTGTGTTATCGTCTTTTGTTCGTAAATCAAGCCACAATTCGTAGTTGGTAGTTAGATACTTTCCCAAAGTTGTTTTTGTAAAGTATAAATCTTTTGCAATCTTATCGGTTTCCTTATTTCTCTTTGAAGTTAAAGCAAAGAATTTGTTAATCTAATCCCATTGTTGATATGCTCTCATTCCTTGACTGTAAAGCTGATTTGGTACACCTTCTATTGACATCTCTACGTTTTCTATTTTTGGATTGTAATACGTTTCAGTGCTTGTTCTTTCTGGGTCTTCAAATGGCATCAGAATACCTTTCATACTTCTTGCAGGGACATTCAAATTTATGTTTCATAGTGTATCAGCTCTATTTTTGGTTATCTTTCTGTGTCGTAATATGCCGTCGTAGAAGAATGTCAATTTCCCATCATATTGTTGTCTTATTTGTCTGACAAGTTCTGTATCGGAAACCATATCAAATTCCAAACATATATTCTGAATGATGTATGAAGCTGATGCATCACTTGAATTAATTACTTTGTCATAATCATTGAAAGTAAGCTTATATTCAAGTCTGTCACCAAGACCTGATTGGTTAAATGGCATATGCGTTTCTAATAATTCAAAATCAAGTGGGATGCAACATCTGTTTTTGTATGTATTTGCTAAGGCGTCGGTTCTTTGTCCGAGGAAGCATTACCTGAACCAACTCTGTGTTTCAACATGTTATCTTTACCAATACCATAAATCAACATAGCAATAGTAAATGTCACTATCATCAATAGACATCACTTCATTACCTGATATTCTTATTGTTGTTTTCTTAACGATTGCTCTACCAAGTTTTTGGTATACTGCCGCATTAGAATCTGTGCTTTTTATTTCAATTTCAAAAGCAAGACGTGCAGACCTTGGTTCGATAACATCGTTATTACTGAGATTTGGAAATCTGTCCAGCAGTTGTTGGTTCTGGTCGATAGTGCTGGCGTTGATGGTCATTACTACACTCTCGTGGTCTCTTATTTTTCTGTAAGGGTTAAGTTTATCTCCGTATGCCGACATTTTTTTTTCTTTTTAGGCAAAAAATATTTTTACATTAATAAATAAATAATGGCTGAAGGGAAATTTAACAACCCTGAATATGATGACTATGATAAAGCAGAAAATCTTTTACAGATGATGAACAGTTTCAAAGAACACTTGATACTCAATATAAAGCATTAGACAATCTAACAGGTTCTGATAAGGAAAATGCAAAAAATTCTTTGCTGATACAGATAACAAAAGTTTTTATGACAGAAATCAAGAACCATTGCCTAATGATGCTGATGATTTTATTTGGATTTAAAAAAAAAGGTAAACAGGGAAGAAATTTGTTTGGTGTTGAAAGTGTATTTGGCATGAATGAAGATTACATTCTTCCGTATTACAAGACAAACAAGTTGCACTTTTATTCAATTGACACTCTTTAAAGTAAATATGGTGTTGATTCTGTTAGAAAAAAATTAGGTTTAACGGATTATTAACCTCTTGCTAGTCGGGTAAATCAGGGTAGAACTGAGTTAGCACAATTAATTGAGACAAGAAACAAAATTGAAGCAGGGAACAGTCCTATGCGAGACATTTCTTCACAACAAGAATTGCAAGAATTAACGAACACAGTTGATGAACTTTAAACTACAGTTAAAACTCTGGAAACAGAGTTCTAGGATTTACAGGAACGCAATAATGTCCAAACTCAAACAGACATGACAAAACGAGAAATGAGTGGCATATTGAAAGCAATGACTAGTGTGAAAGTGGAAATCGCTAATGAGTTTGCAAAACTTACTGAAATAAATAAAGATTTAGCACAGGAAAAGGAAAAGCTTGCTAATATAGAGGATGAGGATACAAGGAAAAAGCTTCAATCAAAAATATCTGATTTAGAAACAGAGAGGAGTGCAAGGTTGGTAAACGTTAATAAAGAAAAACTGAGAAGTCAGGTTAATAGGATTAAGGAGACCATAAATAAGATTTTGAAAGAAGACACAACACTTGGTCAGAGGCTGAGAACATTATTCAGAGAACAAGGTATAACCATTGTCAGTATTTTGACTGCTATTGGTATGATTATTGGTGTTTTGTTTAAGCTGTTCTTCCTCCTGGTGCAACAACGCCTTCACCTCCAAGTAAACCATCAACAAATGTTAAGGACTGGGTAAAAAAACAACTGTCCAATCTTGGGAAACTATAAGCTAGTTTTGCTGGGAAAGCTGAAACTGCTTTACCAGGTGTGATTGGTTCTATTGTGTCGTGGTTGCTATCAACAAATGGTAAGGTTGTCAACTGGTTTAGTGGATATTTATCGGCATCAGTTTTTCTTGTTGTTGGGTTGATGTATGCAGCTGCTAAGGAGTATTTTAGTAAATCTTATAAATGAGTAAAGCGACAAGGCCCACTGCTATGCTATCAACGATTAACGCTGTTTTATTATCTTCATGTTGGATTGCTTTTTTTCTGGTGACATTACAGGGGGAACTACAGGTGGAAGGGTGGTATGGTGTACAATAATACCAGATGGTGTTGTATTACCATTCACAGTAAAATGTGGTTATTTCGCAACGGTGTCTAATAAAAATGAATGTTGCTTTACATATGAATTAAAAATTCCTTGTGTGTTTGCTGCTTTGGTAAACTATTCTTTAGGTAGAAAATGTAATTTTGCATATGTTGTAATCTTCTTATAATCATAAGAACTGACTTGTACTTTTTGTGTTTGCTTTGTTGGTGTTCCTTTTACTTCTACATTTTGTTTTGGTGGAATGGGTTGAATATTCACACAATTGATTATCTTGATAATCAGTAGCTACAACAATCTTATTGTTATAATCTTGGATTGTTCCAATTCTCGACTCCATCTTGCTTGGAGACATGTATAATCCTATTCCGTAAACATAGTCAAATTTACTACGAGCATATAAGTGTGTTTTTATATCTCGAAATTTGACTTGGTAAATCTACAGGGCTATTGATAGCATCCTCTACGCTTGCAAGGAATTGTTTCTGAGCATCAAAAGCTGTTTCTATTCCGAGTATATCTGTTCTCGTTTGAGATTGTGAACCAAGGATAGCCTAGCAATAGGTTTACCCTAAGACCATCACCACTTGAGAATAGTTTCTGTCTCCAATCTGAATTAGGGTCTACATTAAACTATTTGCAAATATGTTCATAAGCTCCATGGTCATAACTGTTGTTGAATGCATTCCAGCTTTTATCTTGTGGTAAGGCAATAACTAATTCAAATTATATTCTTCTTGTTTGATAGTAAACGTGAAATAAGAATAATGAGCCAGTCAAACCACCTGCTTTTAAATGATTGTTGTAATCTACACCACAACCTGTAGTAGCACACCATATAGCAAAGTTTAGATGATTTTGCCAGAATGATAACCATTCCGTGTTCCAACGTTGTACTATTACATCTGATGCTACGTGTGGTAATATGTGTTTTTCAATTATATTTGGGAACTCTACTTTAAAGAAGCGTTTTCCATCAGATGAAATTACAATGAATTGTTTTATAGTAATAATTATTCTAATGCTAAACACACCAGAATGTGGATAGTTAGCTTTTTCTTTGTATTTAAATACTTCTGTCATTTTTATTTTGTGAATTATTTAAAAAAAAATTATCACACAATTTCAAACATTGATAACACAATTAATTTATAACAGTATACTGATATACTGGAAACACACGGGTTGGATTGAATAGTTTTACATACATCTTGGGTCGGTTTAATGTTGTTAATGAATATGTGCAAAAGACTAAAGAGAGACCCTATCATATTCCTGATGGATACTGTAGTTTTCAACACATTGAAGATGTATTTCACAGTTTAAACATTTCATTGCTAATGGTATTGCATCTTTAATTACTGATAATGAACTCAAGATATATAAAGGGATCAAGTTGATGTTAGGGTTTGGTAATAAAAGAAAATTTGAAGCAAATACCACTCATGTTGGTAATGAATGTCTTATTTTTGTAACAATAAAGTCGGTATAAATACATCTGGAACAGTTAAACACATCGCAGAACTACTTCAATGGTGCGCCAAGCACAATATTAGCAGTTGTACCAAGTGAAAATAAAACATATGGTGAAATTGTGTCTGTAAGATTTGAGCATCCAGAACTTAAACAGTTGTCGAATTGAGCAATAAAAGAATTTGAAATAGCAGTTAGAGATGAAAACGGTAGTAAAATTTATAATCATGACCTATCTATGAGTGCTGTTTTTTAAACAATTTAGTTTTTTTATGCATATACATAAAAATGAGTATCTTTGGAATAAAAATACATAAAAGAAACGACGACCTTGAAGTTCTAACACAACTTGTCCTTGATTTACACAAATGAGTGAGACCAATAACGGATGTAGAGCAGAGAATTTCATAGTTTCAACAACGTGTTCATGACAAAAGAAATGTTTTGTTTCAACAAATTAATACACAGGTAGACAGGCATGAGCAACTTCTAGATAGTGTTAAGGAACTGACAATAAACCACCGTTTATTACGAAATAGCGTTGAAAATATGAAAGTGGTAATTTCAATATTTACAGAAAGTAAAGGGGCTCTTGTTGAAAATGAAGTCTTATCTTTTGGGAATGATGGTAGAGAAGACGGTGCTGGTTATGTAATGATGCGTCGTGGTCAGATTGTAGGAATTTGTCTTGCAAGTAAAAGACAGAGTGATAAAGTGAAAGTTGGGATTTCTGTAGATGAAAAGGTATTGACAGGTTGTGAAATAACACTCAATACCACTCCGAGAAAACATGATAATTTTAATACACCTTTTATTATTGAGGCTGGGAGTGTAATTAATTTTGTATGCAGGATGGGTAACGCAACAACAGAGATGCTTTATTGTTAATTGAATTGTTTTAATTTTGTTCTGTACTAATAAAAAAATGAAACAACCAACACCACCGAGTTTGTATCCCGAGTTGCCTGTGGAAGGTTGGCAGACTCATAGATAACAATAAATATAAAAGATAGAGCAGACGTTAATTAAGGAAAGGCACAATAGGCTGTCATTCTATAAGAAGTATAAAAGGAGTATAAATGCCACAGATGGAGTTGACACAGCTCTTATTTCTGGGAGTGTTATTATGGGTGGCATTGGAACTGCAGTGCCTTTAATGTTGCCATTAGAAATTGCAGCCATATTTTTTGGTGTAGCTGGGATAAGTATCAAGTTTATTAGAAGACGATTGCATTCAAAAGCAAAGAAGCATGATGATGTTAAAATGGGCTTTCAAAAGCAAAGTAGCATGATGATGATAAAATGGTTGCAGAGAGTAAGTTAAACAGTGTAAAGGATATTGTGTCTAAAGCTTTGCAAGATGGGCAAATAAATGAAAGTCAAGTTAAGACAATTCTAGATGAAATGGAGAAATATAATGATTTGAAAGAAAGTTTAAGACAGTAAAAAAAACTCAGAAATCAGACGGGAAGAAAAAAAAGAAACTAATAAAACAAGGGCGAGCGGAAGCCATGAACACCATTCAAAAAAGTTTAAAAGCTGTGTGATTTATTGTTTTGCTAATATGTATGAAAATGAGAAGCCTCCTGCATATTCTGAACGAATGTAAAATTTAATTACCGTTGCATTGTTTTATTTGGATAAATATGGTAATCACACTTTTCGATTAGACAGTTAACCTGTATCTCATATCTTTATTTATCTAAAAGCTTGATAAGTTTTTATTGTCACTATCAATTATGTTATCTATGTACTGTAGCTTCTGAAACAAACATTTACGCACAAGTTTACTTTGCTGGGTAATGTTATCATTAGGGTTTTTTCACATCGTAAATTTATGGTGTCAGCTTGTACCTATCTATTTTGTCATATGCTGAGCCCTGTTTGGATGCAAAAAAATGAATTCATATCGTAGAACCCCCATATTCTATATATATACTTGAAGTGTTTTGGTTACTTCTTCCCTGAGAATCTGGCGTTTTAACTCTTGTCGTGCTGAACTCGGAATATTCCTGATCTATGAGGAGGTATAGACAAATATCAACCTGCACATATATGCAGTCTGATCTTAGTCTGCACCACCTGCTTGTCCCTATGTCAGAGTTGTTTGCCGGACGGATTTTAAAGAATACGAACCAATAATTGGCGCTTCCAGTGCTTTCAGTCCTTTTACATAATTGTAATTCTGTAGAAAATTTTATTCACCGTGACAGTGGATAATACTTATTGAATCCAAAATGGGAGAGCAAAATGTTACTAAAATGTTCATAATATTGGAATAGTTACACGCTGAATTTTTTACTTTTTTGTAAATAAGAATCAGTTTGAAACTATTGTATCAACATCTCCTATGGTGATTTTTCTCAGAAATTTTCATTTTCTTTGCTTGTAATAAACATTTTTGAGACTTTTGATACTTTAATGTACACAAATTGGCGTTTTAATAGATATTCATCATGATAAAAACTAAGACAATGATTAGAAATATAACTTACTGATAGTTCGCAATCTTATAAAGGCATAAAATCATACAAATGGTTATTCAGGAGTACTGATTTAGGAATAATGAATGCAAATTACTTACCATGTTTAAAGACACCAATCACCATAAGTGTTGGAGATCTTAATGGTGAGAAGAAAATCAATATCGCGCGCACACAGATATGGAGGTTAATGAAAGAATCAAAATAAAACCTGAGCTAAAAGGGTTTACTCCCCACCCAAAACACACACACACACACACACACACACGTAAACCACACACAAAACTAATAACACAATTTGATTAACACTTTTTATGTATATAATTTTTTTTCAAACTACATTGAAGTTAACGATTAGTTTGAAATAATTTAACATTTCATAATTCATTTATTTCTATCTTTTTAAGAAAACAATATAAATCAGGTAATAAAAACTTTTTGTAATGATTTTTACATTTTTCTCATTAAAGAGTTTTCCCATCCCCTGTCATGCTGAATCAGAATCCTTTCTGCATTGATAATATTAAGATAAGGACCAGTCTATACATTATTTCATGGGGACTAATATTTGTCATCACAACACCTGTTAATCAAAGTGCCGTACGCACTGTAATTGGTCGTCACTGAGAAATTGGACATATCGTTGCATTCCGACTTTAGAATTGGGGTAAAACAACTTTAATTTCTGTTACTTTCACAGCACGTAGGTTCTATCCTAGTGTATGATATTTCTGTGAATGTTAATTAGAACTAATACTATTTTACACGAACGTAAGACCTTGATGCAACATAGGTACCGACAAATAAGCAACTTTTTGTGAAAACTAGATTTTTAAAAATTCTCGATTGTTAAATAGTCATGGTTAGATCATCCCTGCAAGCTTTTTTTATAAAGCCAAAACAGAAAAAAATATGGAAATATGATAACTTAAGTTTAAGAGCAAATGCTGATAGCAGGTTCATGAAATTTCAAAACCATCTCTTTTTCTGGGCAGAAATTAACAAGTTCCTAAACAGCGCTGATTATGAACAAAGGAAAAAAACAATTGATACTATTCTTTAGGCGAATTCTTTAGACAGCTTGAAAGCATAATAATCAAATTTGCTCTCCAGAAGAACTTTCAGTACTTTGATTAACTTATGACTGGAAAATAATTGAGTGGCAGTATCATCTTTGTTTACACCTCGATATGGTTGAAAGAAAGGGTTGTTTAGACGCGTTCATCACTAGCGGAAAATCCTTGAAGCATTCATCTTTAAAGTGTGTGACCGTCCAGTTTTCCTTTACTCCTTTTGATAATTCTTAACTTGTAAAATGAAATGATTTTTTTTTTGTTTTCTCGTCAGAATATACGTCCAGTTGGGCTAAAGGCAGTTTTGGTAAATTTCAGCGACACAATCTGGAGTTTATGGTTATATAAATTGGTCTACGACCAATTAAAAATGATAACGGATCGTCTTTAAAAATGAAATCACGAAAACTATAAGAACCATATGAGCACACCAAAACAACTATGATATTTATAGATAGAGTGCAAATGCATTTCCACTACCACCATATGATCAAACTCCAATATTTTTATTTCCAAGCTATAATTAAAAAATAGCATCTTTGTACGCATTTCTCAGCTTTTTTATAATATTGAAACCAATTTCATATACAAATCTATATGACGGAAATCAATATATCAGTATATTCTATCAATATTATTCAACGAATTAGAAAATTATAAGAATGAAATAAAACAGTGTTAAATTTGTATATGTTCACGCATAGAAAAGGGAAAGCTCCTTGGAATGCTAATTGTTACTGAATTATATTAGGAGGCATCCAATTAAAATAGTTCTTAATTGTTGCATTCCTGTCATAGGAAGTTGAAACACGAGTCATTGGTCTTTTGGCGAGTATAATTCTATAGAAACTGGAAATCGCATGCAAATCCGTCTATTCATTGTAGCGCAAGTATGGTGGCCAATCTTGCTCACAAATAGTGCTATCTTGTTGAAATATTACATGAAATCTTAAGACCAGAACGACACCATGGTCCTACAGACACACATTTAATTAATTGTTCTCAATGCGCATTAAGATTTGTGAACAGGTCCGAGCAAAAACGGCCACGGGATCATTTTTCAGGTACATGCCAAAACGACCATTAGATCGGTTCCAGTTCATTTTTTGGGAACACGTTTTAAGCTGTATTTAGATCAGAACCACACCTTGATTCTACAGACACACATTTAATTAATTGTTCTCAATGACCATTAAGTTTTGTAAATAGGTCCGAGCAAGAACGGCCACGGGATCATTTTTAGGTACATGCCAAAACGACCATGATATCAGTTCCAGCTCATTTTTTTTTTTTTTTTTTTTGGGGGGGGGGGAAACGTTTCAAGTTTTATTTATCAAAGACATAATCAAGACATTCTTAATGATATTGCGTGTCGTTCTCTTACGCTAAAATATAATGTACCTGGCCGCTGTATCTGTGTGTGCCCGGAGGGAACTTTGTGATGAATGAAATTAAGACCAAACTTCACCTTACCAAAGTAAGTCTCGTTTAATCATTAAATTCACATTACAGAAGTGCAGTTTAGCAACCGATTCGCTAGATACCTTTTCTGTCATTAAGACATTAATACAACCGGTAAGAATTGTGGTTTAACCTTTACTTAATATCAAGAAAATTCATCTTCAGGTGGAGAAAAGTCATGACGGGTCTACATAATTTCAGTCATTCACATGGGATATGCAGTCTCCAATGACTCACAAACATACAAAAGTTGATAGAATTAATCAGTGCACTAGGGGAAAATATATCTCAAAGTACTTTTGAAATATTGGAATAAAAGGAGAAACACAAAACCCAATGATTGTGTGAGAAAAAGATAATTGTAAACACGCGAAATGTGCCTAATCTCCGTCTCATGCACCCTTTTAGCAGGGTGACTCGGTTACGTCATTGCTGCTCTTAATTTATTAAGTTACCATATAGATTTAGATTGCCAAAGTACAAATCCGGTTGATCGTAAGTAACCGAAATCAATTAAATCATTGCTTGACTAACCACACAATAACGGGAATTCCTTGGGCTCCATTATTTGATCGGCTAACCGTGTTCTGATATTATATAAAGGAGGCGACATTGACACGCAAACATTCTATATTCAATCGTTAGAATTCTCATTTTTTTTCCGGCAATGATCGTTCAAAAAGTACACGATTTATCCCTCGATTGGTAGTTAAGGGAAGAGAAAAACTGCGATCTTATGAATGTTCGAAGTCGTGTAATTTAGGTCCTGATCTACTTCTCGTCGGGTATTTATATCTATAACAGTGTTTTCATATAAATGTCGGTACGGGTTTTGTTTTTACATGGTAGCATTGGCTATGGATTGCAAACGCAACAACTGGCCTAAATTCTGACGTTCTGTCACAAATGGTAAAAGTTTACCAAAACAAATAATTATCCTTTCTTTGCATTTAGAGCTGTTAGTTACCAAGAGTTGTCTGGTACCGAGTACATATGTACTTAACTTTACGGCCTCCCATACAGATGGTTACGACGCCGCCGGAACGTTAACAATCAACGTTACCAATACTGTAAGATTTTTGTTCAACATGATTTCAAAGTCTTTTGCAATCTCGCTGTTGTCGTAATGGTAACGTAAGGTATTGACCAATCGCTGGCCCCGCCGACCCCGCCGTTTGACTCCAACAGGAAGTCCCGCTTCGAGTTTAATCGTCGTTATGAAAAGAAAATATGGCAAGTGGTATGTAACACAAAGATGGTAAAGTTGTTGGCGACCTTAACGTCATAACTACCACTTGAAAAAGCTGTAGTAACAACGTTTAAGTCGCCAAACCAACAAAAAAATTTAACACAAAAATGCCTCAAAAATGGATCAAGCTACACTTTTTTTGTCGTCACTTGAGTGGTCGTTTAATACAAGATATACTTTACCCGACTTTATAACCACCTATTGATAAGTTTATGCCGTTCTTTGGCCATTAACGATATTGCAAGTCATTTTAAGATCACAATAACAGGTGGTTGTGTCGAAGAGCTGTCTGACATTGTGTCTTCCAATACTAGAAGTAACAGCGTTACTTGAAAGTTGATAGTCGACGTTAACGATAGAATAAGTCGTTTTTCAATGCACATTCAGATTAAGTGGTGTTGAAGAGATGTTTGACACCCGGTAAATATCATCTATTTTACGCTAGCGTTACTTGAACGTTGACAGCCAACATTAACGATATTGCAGTCGGTTTTGCCGCATATTTAGCGCTGGTGGAGTAGAAAGCTGTTTGATACCCGGTTAATATGTTATTGATTCTACCTCCACCAATGCAAGATGGTAACACGGCTACTTAGATGTTGACAATTAGCCTTAACATAAGTGACGTGCGCGTTGTCAATCAAAAAAACAATTGACCTATAAAATTTTCATTTAGACCGAAAATGGGTCATGTAGGGTCAAAGTCTAGGTCACACGGTCAAACTTGAGAAAAACCTTGTGTGCACTCCAGAAGTCACATTTTGGGCTTAAATGTCTTGATATTTGGTAGAAACGTTTGTCTACATAAGATCTCAGACGAGCTCGAAAATGGGTCAGGTGGGGTCAAAAACTAGGTCACTTTGTCAAATATAAGAAATTTCTTATGTGCACAGTAGAGGCCCTTATGTTTGTATCAAATGTCTTTATATTTATTCAGAATGTTTGTTTCCATGAACTCTTTCATATTCGATATTGGGTCACATGGTTAATGAATTAACTCACTAGGTCAGATTTTATAATAACAATCCTTTCTTTAAAGTCACTACTTCTGGTATAGATATCTTAAAACACGACAAGAATGTATTTCTAGTTTAATTTTTTCTGAGTCAAGACCTCGGTAACAAGTCTTCATAGGACAAGGTAAAGTCACTTCTGCCATTTTACTTCTATCGTAAACGATTCAGGTCCCTTTTTTATATGTTGTTGGCCATTTACTATGTTGTTGGGTTTGTTTTTTTGTGTGTGTGCAAAATAAACGCCTTTCAATTTTGAAGTGGAACTCCTTGTTGAAGGTCGGTTAGCACGGCCTGCGATCCGTGAACTGTAAGGATTTTTGAACACATGATTTCAATTGACCAATCGCTGGCCCCACCTAGTGACTCATTTGGCCCCGCCTATCGACTCCGATAGGAAGTCATACTTCGATTTTTATTGGCGTTTTTTGCCAAATTTTATGGCCAGTAACATGTTACAAATGAGTAGAATGGTTGGATGGCGACATAAATGTCATAACTACAGCTTGAATAAGCTGCAGTTACGACGTTCAAGTCGCCAAACCAACAAAAATGATTCACTAAAATGGCGACGAATGTCCAACAGAACTTCCAGTCTAAATGAATGATTTCATTGGTCGTCTCATTATTTGATTGACAGTCGCAATTGGCCAATCGGACGTCAACAATCTTAATTGCAAAAATGTAAAATAGGGGAAGAAATATAGCTTCAGAATCTTATTTAGAAGACGTGACACTGCTCGATTCTCTTGTCAAATTCACAAACAATAATGGACACTATGCTTCGGAAACAAAGACTTTATCTGTCTGCTCTAGTCTACCCAATGCTGAGGTTAAACAAATTTATAGATTTTTTCCCTTTTCTATAACCCCCCTCCCCCAAATGATCACTGTTTTCAACATGATTTACTAAATAATATAAATCGCAATAGTATTGTGAAGGAAAATGTTAATCTTAAATTTTCAAAAGTGAGAGACAAATGACGCATGTGGAAATGGCAAGTTTTGCCGAACTTGCGAGCTTCCTTTGGATACTATAGAAATAGAAACGCTATAGAATAGAAAACATCCTGTTTTAGCTATTAGACCTTAGACAACCACACTAGACAAGACGTTATGCTCACGATTACTCTCGATTGTACTTCCACGAAAATATATACCCGTCGAGCAAAGATGTTTGCACATGAAAAAACAAAGGTCAATAACCGCCACCAGGAATGGATCGGCACTTCTTTACCGTTAAGCCGATGCTGTGGCCCGCCACAGTATCGGCTTAACGGTAAAGAAGTGCCGATCCTTTCCTGGTGGCGGTTATTAACCTTTGCAAATTGAATTATATTATGAACATATCAGTCATAATATAATTTAATTTGCTGTTTCGTCTATCAAATACGGCCGTTTTGACTGGTCGAGAAAATATTCACAACAGAATTTTGAGCACGAAGCCATTTCGTATGCTTCCTTACAAAAAAGTTCCGTACAAAAAAGAATCAAAATTTGTAAGGTTTGTGTTATTTTCGCTCAAAGCTATATAGTATTCGGACCCGTCGGGCAACATTTCATGTATACGTGTAACAACGGAATGCCCGACAACTCCCCCACTCGTAGAGAAATAAGCCAATATCATAATTTAATAATTAGTTTCGTCTATCAAAAACAGGCGTTCTGATTGGTCGAAAAATATTCATGACTCCATAAACAAAATTTTAAGCGCGTAGCCATTTTGTATGCTTCCGCACAAAGAAGTTCAAATACAAAAAAGTATCAAAATTTGTAACGTTTCTGCTTTTCTCGCTCGCGTATTCATACAGTATTACTAGTTTTTTCGGTTCATTCCTCGATGAAAACAAAAACTCATCTCTTCATCTCTTATTTGACTGGAAATTGTTTGAAATCTTAAATCATTCACTACATATTCGTTTATTTGTTTTATTTTATTTTGTTTTTCTTTCATCCAGGCACCTGTATTCAACAATCTTCCATTTACTGTATCCCAGATTATGAGCGACTCTGAAGGAATGAGTACTATCTATACGTTGAGTATAGATATAGGATGTGTGACCAATTATTCCACAGTCTGTGACCTGTCTGTCTCACCCAGTCTAAGTGTTGCATTACAGGGTACATATCGCCGTTTTCGTATTAAAACCTCGTAACTACAGCTTGATTCAAGGCGTATTACGAGGTTTTAGAACGACAACGCGAATATCCTCGAACATGCTAGTATAGTCCGATCACAATCCAAGATAAACGTTTATCTTGGATAGTGATCGGCTTACACTAGCATATTCGAGGATATTCGCGTTGTCGTTCTAAAACCTAACCTGAACCGTTGGAAGCAGCTACAAGTGAGGCATCATAAATCCATGACTTAGTGCGACATTGCCGTATTTACAAATATATACCAGCACTTACTATAGTTTTGCGCTTAATCCTCGAAGAGGTAAGGGTATATAGAGACTGAAACCCTCACTCTGAGAGTATAAGAGTCTTATCGAACTACAGCCGCTGCTATGCGACTGTCGACGTAAGAAATGTGTAAATCTAAAGAATGTTTTTATTGTAGTGTAGTTTATCAGAATTAATGAAATTCATGTGGCTGAAAAATAGCTTCGCAGTATCATGAAATACCGACCTATTTTTGCAACAAGGTAGATCCATAAAAAACAGTGTAATCATTGCTAAATTTGCATTGTTTGATATATATAAACATTTGTACCAGTAATTCAGAAAATATTCTTTAGGTTTCTTTCTTCCCGAGGATTTTGAAACTAAATATTCCAATCCACTTTGCTTCATACGGTTTATTAAGATCTTTAGTTTCATACCTCCGTGAAAACAAAAATATTATCTTCATCTCTCAAATATACCCGTCCAAATGAAATATAAATCGAACCAGGTCGGACTGCTCTTTAAGCAATCCGTCTGTATAGACGACCAATCGCGGCTGTCAATCAAAGAAAAATCGACCAATCAAGTCATTAATTTAAACTGGGAGTGGATTTGATCTCCGACATTGGACGCCATTCATGTAAAACAATTTTGTCGGTTTTCGACTAAAACAGCGTAGCTAAAGCTTATTCAAATAACGCCGTTTAAAATCGAAGCGGAACTTGTTTTCGGAGACAGTGGACTTTAGCAGCAATTGGTCAATTGTAATTAAGCCTGCCACTCTACAGATATTCTATTGTTATTTTTGTCTTGTTTCAACCAACTTACCTATTCTATCATTTCCTTTCTTTCCTTTTCTTCATTTTTTCTTTCTTCTTCCCCGAATTTCTTCCCCCCTCCCTCGTCTTATCTTATTTTATATTTGTCATTATTGTCATACCTGTTTCACAGACCAAGACATTCGAAGTAGTCTTAGCAACCGACCAACTGTTTTCCAGCTAACAGTAACTTGTAATGTGAATGGTCGTTCATCCTCAGGCATTCTGACTCTTAATGTGACCAGCGACGTAACAACCTTTGCTCCAACTAAAATTACTACAGCAACCCATCCAACATCACTTGCTGAAGCTACAACTGCAACATCAGTCATATCCAGACCAGGATTATCAACGCCAATTCTTACCGCAACTCTCTCCGGTGACACCTCGTTTGCAGTATCTGACTTCTTTGATTTTGGTGATCCGGTTTTTATTGCCGTATTTTCAACATGCATTGTCCTGCTAGTTGGCCTGTCTATTGGGACGTTTGTATTGGGTCGGAGATATTGTGAAAATTTGAGTGATGCACGGGAAACAAAGGCTAAACATCTGTCTGGCGTTAAAAAGCAGAGAACACTTACGACGAGAAAAGTCCATCCGATAAATCCGCACAATAAACCTATCGGGTAATTGGTTTTTATAGTGTTTAACCTATTACAACACGATACTAATTTCTTGTGCACTGTAGAGATTTGATCACTGTACGGTTGAAGACATCTAATAACCAGAAAATCTTCGTTTGGAAACATGAGCCACGAATCTACAGCATGAACATAATTCCATCAAATAAACTTTATTCGCCAAGTAATTGACAAATTAGACATTTTCCTCGGAGGACAACATTGCAATTTACAGCTATATGGATGATTTTTGGTCGATATTTTGATTAAACGCATCGATTTATATTACAAGGTCTTTCTTTTTTCTTTTCAAATTTTGCAGAATGAAAATTTAAACTTACAAAGCAATGTTTTCGTCATTTTGAATTTAATATTGATAATAATAGTAAGTTTAACCTCATTGCTTCTGTTCGTCGACGATGTTCTTTTAACTTGCCATTAATTCTTTTCCTAGACAAAACTGTGTTGGAAATTAAATAGTTCACAAATAATTAAGTGCCTTTATATTGTGTAAAAATGTATGGATTCGTCCCATCAATAGCAAACCAACCCATTACCACTCAATCCTGCACTTTTACATGTCAAAGAAATCTATTATAGAAAACATTGTGAGAAAAGAGGAGATAGCTTTTGACAAGCTATTTCTTTTTTTTTTTCTCACAATATCTTCTACCTCATATGACCCTTATTTTTCAATCTAATCAAACTTTGATTTGTCGTCTACAACTTCTTTAGATTTAGAGCAGTCTAAAATTGTGTTGTTTGGGAATGGTTTCATCAAGACGAACGTGTATCTTATGATTCAGTGCTTTTTACGCTTCTTGTTTGAAAACAACGCAGCATACTTGAAAAAATATTTTGAATTAATGAAACATTTAAACTTTGCATCATATGAAAAAAGTCACATACTGAAAACAACTGTTATAGCATACGGTTACATGTAACTTGCTTGAGAAAGTCAGTAGAGGTTTTCTACATATCGGATGTAAAACATCATATTGGAACTAACAATGTTCGCCGTGTGTTGAGATCTTTGTAAACTTCTCGACGAACTGAAAACTATAATTTCAAAATTTCATAAAGGGGATACATATGACCGATCGGTCCGATTTTGCACTTTATATATGATGTCCCTTCTTGTTGAAGGTCTCATTTTTTATCTAGGTAATTTTCTAATTATGATCTTTAATATTCTTTATTTATCATTTTTTTCTAGAGAGCCGAAGTACTATCAACGACACAGCTTGAAGCAAACACTAGAATCAAATCAGCGCAGACGAATAAATCCATATCCAGCGAATCGAAACAGTCGTTTTTCACCCCGCAGCAAAGTCAATAGAATTATGACGCCATATCCTTTCAAAACCCCATCTACAGCGTAATATCTTTGTGAGGGGGTTCAAATTCCCGTTTAATAGTGCTTTCCTTTTTTCCCTTATACCACAACAGACAAAAATCATTTTCTAGAAGGCTATTATTCATCGAGTAGTTACGCTTTGTATGTAGGTAACGACACGCAATTCAACCACGCAACTAATTCATTACGTGCTTTCGGCCATAAATTTTGAAATATAACGCCTGGGTTATCCGGTTCGACTATTAAATTCAGAGTTACTGCCCCTGATTGGAAAACTTTATTAATACAGAGTAATATTCGTTTCCGCGCTATTTCTTGGAAACCATTGACTGGATTTCAATGAAACTTTGTGGAAAGCTTCACTACAAAGAGGAGATGCCAATTGTGCCATTTGGGAAAGGTTAAAGGATGCCAAATAGTGTAAGCCCCTTATTTCTTTTCCCAATCTAAAATAACTGACTGATATAAGGTTTCTAAAATCAAATGACTTATGAAGGCTAGGTTTATCAGACAAGTAATATCATGTCTTTATTTGATGTAGATAGAAGATAACCTGTCCCTAAGATTGATATACTCCATTAACAAACAAAATATTTTCGGCGGGGGATATCAATTCAACGAATTTGCTTGTTCATACTGAATGCGGGATTCTAACGTTTATATGCACCCTGTGAGTTTCGAAATATTCTTTGCAACTGTCTCGGCTTATGCAACTGTCTCGGCTTAATCTACAATAGATTAACACCCTACGTAGGCTATAAGTGAGATACCCTGGCTTATTCTGATAAACGACCTCTGATTTTCGTAAAACTACTTTCAGAATATTGTATTGAAATAGTTTATGTGAGAGAATGAGATTAACCAAAATCTGTTACATGAGAAAACATCGATACCTACCATTAAGGAAATACGGGATGTCTTACCGCGGTGCAGTGAGAAAAGTTTAGACACAAAAGACAGAGTAAGTCGATTTAAAGCGGATTTTTGGATGCAAATCGGGATTGTCATTCCGACCAGTCGGTACGTGATCAAGTGCCATGATAAAACTAATCACGTAACCTGATATCAGCTAGTTTATCAAACCCATTTCTTAGGCAGTATTTATTGCAGGTGACATGGAAAAGGTGTTTACTTACTACTTAATCTGCGACAATTTTATTTGTAGTATGATAAACAGTCCTAAACTTGTATTTCTCATTTCGAGAAGAATATGAACAAGTGAACTCTTCTATAATTCAGCTGGATAAACTATTTACAAACTTCAACCAGATTATATAACCCTTTTCTGTTATTTTTTCCAAAATCTTAAAAGGGGTTGCAGACGACATTATAAGATTAGTACAGTTAAAAAAGAAAATGTCATCCTATATAATAGAAAATATTGTTGGAAAAGAATTGTTTGTTTAAAGCAAATTTCTCTTTTCCACAATGTTTTTTGTTGGGTTTTGTTGTTGTTTCGTGTTGTTTTTTCAAGTATAACATCACAGAAACGTAAGAACTTGGAATATGTAGAGGCGGAAATGTATTTGCAGAACATAGTCTGTCACCCATTCCACACAGTGGCGCTTTTAGATCCCCCCAAAAAGCTTTTGAAACATTATGGAAAATGAAGAAATTACTTGTAACAAGCATTTTCTTCATTATCCACAATGTTTTCTCACCCGAAGGTAACACAAACTCATAGGCTTTAAATTGTCGTCTGCGACTTTGACCAGTCTAAAATATTTACGTCTGATAATGGGTTAATCGATTTATAAGAAGAGTCGAGAATCATGGCGACTACCCTAGATTAAATTCTGACAGACAGTCACAAGATAACCGAATATACTTACTGATTATAACACTGATTACCGAATCTAATACCTGCGGATTTTTTACCAGAAAGTTGAAAAAAAGTAAATTTCATGAACTTTAAATTGTCGCAACTCCTTTCAATTCGGGCAAATTTACTTTGTCTGGTAATGAGTTAATGAATGATTTTATAGTAACAATGTATAAATGATTGGTCTCAATGACTGGATGATATCATCATGGTTTGTTTGTTTTATTTGATTTAACCGCCAGTTTGTTGAGAAGTTTTACAGAAGTAACAATACAGCATGAACAACCATTACATATAATGAAAACAGCATGTAACGTCTATTGACGACTAAAGTATTGCAAACATAGCGTTTTCACGATAAACGTGCGGAGTTTCAGAAGCCCATTAGCACAAATGTATGCACACAAAGACACGCACAAACACATCACCTCACAGACGCAAAAACATATACAGATACACGCCACATACATACACAGAGAGAGAGAGAGACACACACACACGCGCATATAGAACTTCACAGATACAAACACACGAACAGATAGACACACACATATATACGAACATACACACATACACGTGCACCCACAATTTCACATATACAAGAACACATTCATATTACACCGACACAAACACATACCAACAATTCTCGTAATAAAAGCAGACAAAAACCAAAGTACTGAAAGTACTGTAAGCTAGCAAAGAATGTTTTTTTAGTAATTTTTCTATGTCAATGAATATCATGATAAATGAAAGAGGTTAAAGTAACCCAGGATTTAATCCATTACAACAGAATAAAATCTTAGACTGGACCAAACTGAAGAAGTTGCAGACGACAAATATAAGTCGGTTGAATTTAGAAATATCTTTGACAGGTAAGGTAGAAAACATTGCGGACATTGCAGAACTTGATCCAATCCATTCCCTCTAGGACCCAGACAGACGTCAGTTCGAGTATATGTGGGTAGTTTTGATTATATTTATTGCAAAAGTTGTGTGCCTTTTCTATGTTATTTGATTTGGGTTTGGTTTACTATAGGCCATAACTTACTTGGATATAATTCTCTTGGAAGGACCACCGATTGTGTGGTGGATCTAAACCCAAATCTACAAGTGTACTTTATGTTCATTAACCCTTGTCATGCTGAATTATAAATCTACAACAGAATTGCAATAAATACAAAGGGCTGCAAGCACTGGAAACCACAATTAAACCTTGTCATGCTGAAATAAAATTCTTGTTCAGAATTGCATTCAAATCAAAGGTCTGCTGAACCTGTAGATCTGGTTTCCAGGCTCAAAATTTAGTTTGGAAATTAGCCCTATGGACAATTCTGGCGAAAGGAGGACAAATAGGTGGTAAAGACTAAGATCAGACTGCGCATATGTTCAGGCTGAGCTTTGTCTATGCCTCCTGTCAAAGCAGGAATATTATGGGATCAGCATGACAAAGGTTAATTGGTCAATGTTTTATTCGTATTTTATCTTATAACGAATTCAGCTTAAAATGATAAGCAGGTGATAAAGTCTAAGATCAAACTGCACATATGTGCAGACTGATCTTTGTCTATACCTCCTGCCAAAGCAGGGATATTCCGGGCTCCGCATGACAAGGGTTAAAATATCTTGAATTTATGATAACATAAGGGCAATTTGGGAAATAACCATTCAAGACAATAAAGGTGAAGAAAACACCTGGGGTTTTTTTGTTGTTGTTGTTGTTGTTTGTTGTTGTTGTTTTGATATGCGCGATGATGTCCCGATTTTATCCATGAAAGCCAGCCTAAATAATGATACTTAAAGACCTTTGAAAAAATCCGATGTTCTTGTGATTTCAAAATTGTCCAAAGTTATGCAGGTAATCCTTCCTATATGACAAAAACATAAGTATATCGTGTGTTTTTCCTCATTGAAAGAAGTATCTTTCTGGTTCAAAATGTCAATATCATGATAAGTGACAAAGTTAAATAGAACAGATTTCAGCCCCATTAGCTCGACTTCAAACCTCGAGAGGGCGGGTTAAGAATTTTCATTCAACTTGCTCATGGTACATCGTTGGTTACAATTAGTAAGCAATGCAATAAATGCATATTTTCAAACCGATAAGAAAGAGAGAAAGCAAGAGGATAAATAGAAAAAATAGAAAAAATAGAAAAAAATGGAAAGTAAATATGGGCTTTTATGAGGAAAGTGATTGCATATTTTTGGCTTAACTCACCTCACCGGGGAAGGTGAGGGAGAGAGAGCTGTGGGATGAGAATGGGGAAAGAGACGGATATAAAGAGAGCTAAAAGACAGACATACAGTCAGAGGGAGACAGAGAGAGAAAGATAGAGAGCGACGAGAAGAGACAGACAGACAAATAGACAGACATACAGACCGAAAGAGAAAATTGTGCATTGCGAAAGAAGGATAAACAGAATTTGTTATTATATGGACAGCCTTTTCAAGTAGTTATGATTCTTTGACAAAAAATGAAAACGAAAGTAAAGCGGGCGGGTAAATGAAAGTAAAAATTGTAATCCATCTGAAAAGAAAAATATCAGTCACAAGTAATTATATTACTCATTGTTTATTGAGCAGGCTCTTTCAAAATGAACAAAGTCAGATTCTGTAATGAAGGGTTTAACTACCTAAAATTATACAATGTTTACGCGGAACGTAAATATTTCTTTGGAGTTTGTTGTAGTACCACGATGCTAAGATAGTAAGACAACGAAAATACGATAGTACGGTAACGTGATCACGTGAATATGAGACTATGTCAACGAGAACACGAATGTACGCTGATGAGATTACGAGAAAACGTTGACGAGAACATGAGACTAGGACGGTGAGAACACAAAAAAAGACAACGAGAATATGAGAGTACAGTGAGGTAATCTCGCGAGTACGACAAAGAGAACACGAGAATACGAGCGTATGCCATGGTGACGAGAAGACGAGAGTACGATACTGAAAACATGAGAGTACAGTAACGAAAACACGCGAGTATGATAACGAGAACACGAGGGTACGATAACGAGGACAAGAAGGTTCGACAGCGAGAACACGAGATCATCTCACTTGAAAGGTATATGTTTATTGCAACGCGAACAAGGGAGACCGATAAAAATCTCACGAGAATATAAGAGTTCGACGACGAGAACACAAAGGTAGGGTGATGAGATAATGGGGTAACGTTGGTGTGAAAATGAGAGTACAACGGTGGGAATACGAGAGTGTGACAACGAGAACAAGAGAGTACGATCATGAGAACACGACAGCACGATGGTAAGAACAAGACGAGAACATCACAGTACGATGTTTAGAACACGAGAGTACGACAATGTTAACACGAGCGTACGATAACAAGAACACGAGAGTACGAAGGCGATAACACGAGGATACGAGGGTACGACGACGAGAGAACATGAGAGTAAGATTGTGAGAACAAGAAAGTACGAGAACACGAGAATACGAATGTAAGAACTCGTGAATACGAGAGTATTACGACGAAACTACGAGACTGAGACTTCGAGATCACTAGAGTAAGACGCCGAGAACACGAAATCATCTCGAAAGCTCACCATCGTGATTTCGTATTCTCGTGTCCTAACCGTCGTAAATACACACATGCCTTATTCAACACAATTCAAATTATTCCTAAAGTACATTCAGCTTTTCAACACAAATAAAATTACCTATTATTTCAAACTTTATAAATCCTTCTTAAATAAATAAAAGACCCATTTTCCCCCAATTTTGAAAACTATCAATCTATTTCGTAGAACACTCGACGTAGCGTTCTATTTCGTAGAATACTCGACGTCATGTCCTTTAATAGGAGACACCGTTTAGGAATGTGTATTTTGGTTTGAATCGATATATTAGCAACTCAATGAAAATATTACTTCTTGCCGGGTTTCTCTCGCCTGTCGCTCGGATGACTACACCATCTTGTTGTAGTCGTGATAAAGGGTTGATTACGTGCATGTCCTGACAACTTTGATAAAAAATGATACAAATTTAATCGATGACCTTACAGATATATAAAGATCTATATAGGTATATATCTTTTGAAGTGCACTCAATATCAGAACCGGTATTCAAGGTAGGTTTATGACTTTTTTACCTTTTCTTCTGATGCGTTTTTAGCTCTACTGGCCGAAGGCCACAAGAGCTATAGCGATGGCCTTTTCCCGTCCGGCGTCCGTCCGTCCGTCGTCCGTCCGTTAAACTTTTCCTTGTTTACGCGATCGTTCCTTTCGAAATTGGGTCAGATCCGTCAAGAATCACGGGAAAAGGTGCCTAATTAAAACTTAATTAAAAAATCTTCGTTTACGCGATAAAGTCCACAGTTTTCATCGGAATCTCTTCAAACTTTCACAGAATGATTGTACAATCATAAGGATCGTTCCTTTCGAAAATAGGTATGATCCGTCAAATAACACGGGAAAAGGGGGCCTTATGAAAATTTAATTAAAAATTCAATTAAAAATCCTCGTTTACGCGATAAAGTCCACAGTTTTCATCAGATTCTCTTCAAACTTTCTCAGAATGATTGTACCAACATAAGGAGCATTCCTTTCGAAAATGGGTATGATCCATCAACAAGCACGGGAAAAGGGGCCTTATGAAAATTCATTAAAAATTCAATTAAAAATCCTCGTTTACGCGATAGAGTCCACAGTTTTCATTGGATTCTCTTCAAACTTTCTCAGAATGATTGTACCAACATAAGGATCGTTCCTTTCGAAAATGGGTATGATCCATCAAGAAACACGGGGAAAGGGGCCTTATGAAAATTTAATTAAAAATTCAATTAAAAATCCTCGTTTACGCGAAAGAGTCCACAGTTTTCATCGGAATCTCTTCAAACTTTCTCAAAATGATTGTACCATTATAAGGATCGTTCCTTTCGAAAATGGGTATGATCCGTCAAGAAACATGGGAAATTGGGCCTTATGAAAATTTAATTAAAAAATCCTCGTTTAAGCGATAAGGTCCACAGTTTTCATCAGATTCTCTTCAAACTTTCACAGAATGATTGTACTAACATAAGGATCATTCCTTTCGAAAATGGGTATGATCCGTCAAGAAACACGGGAAAAGGGGCCCTATGAAAATTC
The DNA here is from genome assembly GCA_946902895.1 of Fragum fragum. Lineage (NCBI taxonomy): Eukaryota > Metazoa > Mollusca > Bivalvia > Cardiida > Cardiidae > Fragum > Fragum fragum. The sequence continues at coordinate 13,865,369 of OX336376.1, read as the reverse complement.
ATTAAAAATTCAATTAAAAATCCTCGTTTACGAGAAAGAGTCCACAGTTTTCATTGGATTCTCTTCAAACTTTCTCAGAATGATTGTACCAACATAAGGATCGTTCCTTTCGAAAATGGGCATGATCCGTCAAGAAACACGGGAATAGGGGCTTATGAAAATTGAATTAAAAAATCCTCGTTTATGAGATAGAGTCCACAGTTTTCATCAGATTCTCTTCAAACTTTCACAGAATGATTGCACCAACAAAAGCATCGTTCCTTTCGAAATTGGATATGATCCATCAAGAAACATGGAAAAAGGGGCCTTATGAAAATTCAATTAAAAACTCCATTAAAAATCCTCGTTTACACGATATAGTCCACAGTTTCCTTCGGATTCTCTTCAAACTTCCTCAGAATGATTGTACAATCATAAGGATCGTTCCTTTCGAAAATGGGTCTGATCTGTCATGAAACAGGGGAAAAGGGGCCTTATGAAAATTTTATTAAAAAATTCTTGTTAACACTCTGGAGTCAATAGTTTTCATGGGATTCCCTTCAAACTTTCACAGAATGATTGTACTATCATAAGGATTATTCCTTTTGAAATTTGGTATGATCCTTCAAGAAACACAGGAAAAAGGGGCCTTATGAAATGTTTAATAAAAAATTCTCATTAATAATCTAGAGCCAACAATTTACAACGGATTCTCTTCAAACTTTCACAGAATGATTGTACCATCATAAGGATTGTACCTTTTGGAATCAGATATGATTCCTCAAGCAACATAGGAAAAGGGGCTTTATTGAAATTTAATTCAAAGATCTTTGTTAACACTCTAGAGTCCACAGTTTTCATCTGATTGACTTCAAACTTTCACAGAATGATTGTACCATCATAAGAATTGTTCCTTTAAAAATTTGGTATGATCAGTCAAGGACCACGGGAAAAAGGGGCCCGATTAAAACTGGATTGAAAAAGTTTCGAAAACACAATAGAGTCCATAGTTTTCAACAAATTCTCTTCAAACATTCCCAGAATGATTATTACATTAAATGGATTGTTCCTTTCGGAAGTAGGTTTGATCCATCAAGTTTCATGGGAAAAGGGGCCCTATGAAAATTTAATAAAAAAATCTTAGTTAATATGTAATGGCCCTAGATTTCACCTGATTGACTTCAAACTTTCACATAATGATTGTACCATCATAAGGATTGTTCCTTTCAAATTGGGTCTGATCAATTGAGAAAGATAGGAAAAGGGGCCTTAGGAAAATTCAATTAAAAAAATCTTAATTAATGCTTGTAAGTCCACAGATGAGATGGGGTTGTCTTTATACTCAAACAGAATAATTATACTTTTGTAAGAAGAGTTCCCTTTGGAATTGGTTCAGATCCATCAAGTAACATGGGAAAAGGGGCTATATGAAAAATTCAATTAATAAAACCCTGTTAACACAATAAAGCCCACAGCTTTGATCAGATTTTGTTGAAACTTTCACAGAATGATTGGAAGGTCATAACTATCATTCTTTTCATAACAGGGTTTGAACTGTCAAGAAGTACAGGAAAAGAGGCCTTATGAAAATTTCATTTATAAATCCTTGTTACCAAGTCCAGAGCTTTCATCGGATTTTCTTCAAACATTCACAGAATAATTGTACAATAATAATGATTGTTGATGTTTGCATTAGACCTGATCCGTCAAGTATCACAGGAAAAGGAGCATTATGAAATTTAATTTTAAAATCATTGTACCACAATAAAGTCAACAGTTTTCATCAGATTCTGTTAAAACTTTCACAGAATGATTATTCCATCATAAGGATTCTTTCTTTTCAAATTAGGCGTTATCTGTCTAGTATCATGGGAAAAGGGGCCTTTAGAGAATTTTATCTATAATCCTTGTAACCAAGTCCAGAGCTTTCATTGGATTTTATTCAAACCTTCACAGAATCATTGTACAATAATCACGATTGTTGATGCTGACATGAGACCTGATCCTTCAAGTATCACAGGAAAAGGAGCCTTATGAAAATTTTATTTCAAAAAATTGACACCAAGATAAAGTCTGCAGTTTTCATCAGATTCTGTTCAAACTTTCACAGAATGTTTGTACCATCATAAGGATTGTTTCTTTCCAAATTGGGCCTGATCTGTCTAGTATCATAGGAAAAGGGACTGTATGAAAAAGTATTACCAAATCCTCATAAACACAACAATGCCCTCAGTCTTTATCAGAATCTCTTCAAACTTTAATAGAATGATTGTACCATCATAAGGATTGTTTCTTTGTAAATTAGGTCTGATTGGTTAAGTGACACAAGAAAAGGGACCTTATAAAAATTTTATTACAAAACATCATTATCACAATAAAGTCCTCAGTCTTTATCATTTTCTTTAAACTATCATTAGGATTGTTCCTTTGTACATTGGGTCTGATTTGTTAAGTTTCACAGAAAAAGGGGCCTTACGAAAATTTAGTTACAAAAATTCTTGACACAATTCAGTCCACTGTTTTCATTGATTCTCTTTAACTTGGTATTCTTTGGTAGAATGATTCTACCTTCATTAAAATTGCTCCTTTTGAAATTTTGTTTGTTCTGTAAAGTATCATGAGAAAAGGGGCCCTATGAATATTTCACTATAAACTCATTAACACAATAAATTCCACAGATTAAACAGATTGATTGTACCATCATTCCAATTGTTGATTTTGACAGTGGATCTGACTATAGCAAGGGTCACATAAAAAGGGGCCTTATGAAAAACTCTCTTAAATATTCTTGTTAACACAATGATGTCCCTTGATTTTCCTTTTGGAATGCAATTGATCCATCAGAAAACACAGGAAAAGGGGCCTTATTGATTTTCATTCAAAACAATCCTGATATAAAGTCCACAATTATTGTCAGATTCTGATGAAATATTCACAGAATGATTGTAGGGTCATAAGGTAACTTTCTTTTGGAAATGGAGTGGGTCCGTCATGAAACATGGGAAAAGGGGCCTTGAGGATTGTTGCTTAACATGATAAAGGGGATAATGCCCCTTTTTTTTCTTTATGCAGTCTTCTTTGAGCAATTAACTTCCTTAAATATCAGATTTCTTTAACGGAAAACTTGATAACCAGTAGAGCGTCTCAGGCCCTCATGGGCCTCTTGTTTATTTTCATCGCCTGTTTATGTACCTGTTCGTCTTTGGTATAGAGACGTTTATCACTTTTATATGTGTTTATTAAATTATAAACTACTTGCATTTCCAAAATAAGTATTAATAAATGAATCAATGACCATGTACCGATTTCGCAGTCTTAGAAAGGCCGCTCTTGACTTTTGTTGAACTCCGTCAGGATTAAAATGATTGAATGGGGGTATCGCCGCTTTTAACAGAATTTCAGTCATATCACGGCGGCGCACCTAACAATGGGTTCCTGGTATTTCTCACACCAGTACTACCACTACATCCTTTCCTAGCCTCCAGCTGCTATCACACGTAGGTTTACGATTACCCGCCCATTTATGGGATTCAATTATCGGAAAGGATATTTTCCGCCGCCGGGCATCCCATGATTGACGAATAGGAGGAGTCTGGTGCGCTACCGACTGCGCTATGACGGCGGCTCGGGATTTAAACGAACGATTGCTATACATGTATTATCAGAAAAAAGACGGCACTGTTAAGATCTATTACATAAGCTTTTTGGTAGACATATTTAGCAAATTTCCATTCAACGAAGTCTGAAACACGAGGTCACTTAAAGTTCACCCTTGAAAAGAACTTTTTTCTTCTTCCCGAAAGATTACCCTCCCGGAAATTATCATCCATTGAAGAGGTTTTTAATCGCTCGCGGTTAATGCCGTTTCTCTCAAAAATCATTAGTGACTCTATTTCACAATATTGCCTTAAACTAAACTGGAGGCATACAATACTGCGCATTTGAGGTTACAAGCAGCTTGAATGGCCGCCTTTCTTTTTTTTATTTCTTTTGGTGTTCGGTCTTTTTCAGTGCTTGTCAAATTGCTTTAAAATACTAGATTCCTTTAAAGTTATATTGAATTTTGAGAATCGCTAGTTTAGAATTTCCCAAGGTTAAGTGATAGAAAAATGGGGATGTTGAATTTGGGAAAACCGGTATAAGCTAAGTATAAAGAATTCTTTGATTGGAAGATTATTTACATTGGAGTGCGTAATCATGGAATTGGGTCAGTTCGTATACTGGGACGTTTAGCAGGCGGAGAATTGCGAAAGGTATATCATGTTAGTCGTAAATAGCAACGAGGAGCTCAAGTTGTGATATCGCGGCATCCCAACGCAGCGCTGCTTGTGGTTAGATTGGGACCGAAGGATCAGGTATGGTAGTGTTTGTATATTTTAATGATATAAGAGTTTTACAAAAACACAATTTGTCTCTCACCAATGGGTCTATAATCGTAGACCTATGTGGGATAGCAGCTGGAGGCTAGGAAGGGATGTAATGGTAGTACTGGTGTGATAAATACCAGGAATCCATTGTTAGGTGCTCCAGCCGCCGCGATATAACTGAGAGATTGTTGAAAGCGGCGTAAAACCCCATTCAAACAAACAAACAAAAACACAAATCAATTTTATATATATACAGAATATGAATTTGTTATGATGATTTTTTCTGATAAATCGATGCAAATTAGTTCGGTAACATGTATCACTCTATTTAAATCATGTTTCCTAGATGAACTGGGAAATACTCAGTTGTTGAAAGGACAGTCAGATTCGATTTGAAACCAAGACAGAGAAAACAAAGTAATCCCATATGCCTCCACAGTCAACCCAAATAACACTGAAATGTTTGGAGTTATAAAGAATACTTTATATATTTTGAATTCTGACGAGAGAATGAAATCTTCTTCAAAAGACACAACCATAATAAAAAGTAAATGACAAGCAACAAATCATAAAAAAAAAACTTCTGACGAAAGCACATTTCAGGGAAGAAAATAACAACGAATTCTGAAGAAATGTGGTCGACCAAACTGCAGTCTTTGTCTGTACATGACTGAATCATCGACTTTGAATTTAAACGAAACCTTTTTCAAAGTAAATACAAATATGAGTTGTGATGTGAAAAATGCTCTTTATGTACTTACCTGTTATGGATCTGGAGAATTCTACATTGGACAAACAGGCGACAAATTGAGAACACGCAGAACAATACATGCCCAACAAATTAGGGATCCATCCGTAAGACAAATATCATTAAGTAGTCATACACACCGTTGCTCTAACGATAAAATTAAATTCAAGATTTTTTCTTTCTTCAAAATATTTTCTGATATACTTTTAGTCAGGTTAACAAAAGAAAAATATGCATAATTGTTTTAAAGGGAGGTATCGATGTGTCACAAACCTTGTCTAGAAAAAATTGCCGAGTGTCTAAAGATTCGATCCAACGAACAATTAATACTTTTTTAATACTAATTTGAGTCAGATATTGTCTTGGCGATGATCTTATAGGTTTAAAGTGACTTTTTGTGGTTTCAGCGGAAATCCAGGTTATTTATAGATATCACAGAATTCGGGTGTCGTCATCGCATGACCTCATTTGCATGTGACCTAAAGTCATCGGAAAATAACCAATTGACTAGCGAAACAATCAACGTCCTAAATCATATCACATTAAATGGTTAGCGCTAAACTACGGTAAGAGTTTTATTCCTAATTACGCCTACGTCAGTTTTGACTGATCTTATAGAATTTAAGAACGGCTAGCGAACAGAACTTCTGATGACGTAACGATGACTTAGGCTTGATGTAATTCAAATTAAATGCGAGAAACAAACGGTTATTTGCTTCACGTGAATTACCCTTTATTGTTTGCGACTGTCTCGGGTTAATCTAAAAAATAGATTTATTGCCTACGCAGGCTATTAGTGAAACACCCTGTTTTTCTCTGATAAGCGACCTCTAATTTTCGCAAAACTACTTTTCAGAATATTGTATTCAAATAGTGTACGAAAGGGAATAAGAATAGTTAAAATCTGTGACATGAAAAAAACATCGATACGTACCTTTAAACCTAAATTAAATGCATGTCGTATCAATTAAAAATATCTCCCTTACTATGCACTCTTCATTGACGTTACGGAAGAAGTATATATATACATACATGTGTGTGTGTGTATGTGCGTGTGTGTGTGTGATTTCGCCTTTGCATAGAATCAACTGATAAATACAAAGCGGTCGCAAAGTATGGCGTACAGAGGAGGTGTTCGCTTTAGAACATACAAATATATCAATATTAAATACTTTGAAGACTTTAAGGTCTTATTCTAAACGCATTTTCTATGATTTTTTCCTATTTTAACATATGTGCCAATATCTTTCCTTTACTCCCTTCTGTTATCTAACTATTAAACTATCATTCTGAGCCAATTAAGGAATCAATCGACCAATCAAATCATTCATGTAACCTGCAATTGGGATTTGATCTCCAACATTGGCTGCCATTTTTGTGAAATATTTTCGTTGGTTTGGCGACTTATACGGCGTAACTACAGCTCATTCTACTCTTTTGTTACAATCTACTGGCAAGAATGTTTGCACAATAATGCCGCCTAAAATCGAAGCGGAACTTCCTGTCGGAATAAATCGGAGGGGCCAATGGAGTCGGTGGGCGGGGCCAGCGATTTGTCAATTGACGAATCATGATTGTCATTCAAAGAATCAATCGACAAATAAAATCATTCATTTAGACCGGAAGTAAACTTTAAACTGTGACAATGAAACACTTTAATTGGTTTGAGGAATTAGACGTCATAACCACAGCTTGTTAAGCCATTCCAACACAGCAAAATTTTAGACTGGTCCAAATTGAAAGAAGCTGCAGACGACAATTTCAAGTTGATGGAATTTTTAATTTTTTCGTCTTTTCGGATAGAAAACATTGTGGATAATGAAGAAATTGCTTGATACAAGCAATTTCTTCATTTTCCACAATGTTTTCCAAAGTTTTTTTCTTGAAGGGCGTAAAAAGGAGGGATTGAGTTGGAATGGGTTTAAGCTGTGGTTATGGCATTTAGGTCGCCAACCAACCATTTTACTTCTTTCTTACAAGTTATAGACCATAAATTCTACGAAATATATAAGTGGAACTCCCTGAACTCTGACGTGGTCAGCGGTTCGCTAAATTATAGCAAATTTGGGGGAGGGGTGAACCATAAAATGATTAAACTAAGTCTTTTATTGTGCGGACATCCCTTTATTGCTTTAACCACTATGTGAAATTTAGATAAGATAGAAATTAGAAGTCCAGCCAACAATTCTAGAAGGATTTCTTCTTCCACTATTCATCTGTAATATCTACATTTATCCATTCACCAATTATCAGACGATACGAGTTTTGACAGTTTGTACACGAAAATTGTAGGTAAGTATTAAACAATTTATGGTAATTTCCGAAAACGGAATAACAGTTGTCAGAAAATGTGAAACTGCTTGTAACAAATAATTTCTCATATTCCCAAGATATGTTCCTGTGTTGCTTTTCTGTAGTGCGTCAAAATGCCAGATTGTGGAGCGGGGGTTATAAATAAAAAAACGACCAACTTTTCTAGTTTTACACAATACGTTATCGTTTTGTACTGTTCCAGGTCAGGTGATTTTTTGTTTCCTTGAAAGGGTGATATGGTTCGATGCATAGAGTTCAACGGTTTGTTTTTGGCAACATGAAGCTCAAACGACTTACAGTTAAAAACTTTGTTAATTTTAGGGATTTCCAAACAATTGAATTTGGAAAAAATGGACAAGGCGGTGTTTGTATCTTTGTCGGTGCGAATGGAACCGGAAAAACTTCCATGGTCGAAGCTATTAGACGCTGTTCTTCCCTTAAGTTGAATGAAAGTTGCTAGAGCAGATATAAAGTCGACAAAGTTTCATTCGCTGCATGTATTTTTGAGAGATCAAATAGCGATGGTTCTTGTGTAGTTGCTGTGTCATATTATATGTTTATGCAGGACGAAGCACAAAAGGACGTCGTTATAAAAGTATTGATTGCATGCAGTCCTAAGAAAGACAGTGAAACAGTGGCGGTGCTAGTTTGTTCAGATGAAATCGACGACAATCTCAGAGTCTCAAAATGGTATAAATATCAGGATCAAACACTGGAAGTAGATGAAATACAATTACTCACACGATGTACAACAGTCGATGATAATGGAAGATACCAATCTACCGATGAAAGTATCGAAGAAGTGATGAAAGTTCTAGTGGGTGTCCACAACAAAAGAAAGGAGGATAAATGCGAGATAGAGGGAGACAGTGTTGATATTTCATTTGAGCAATTTACGAAAATGGAATTTCTCCTCGCCCATCGTGGAATCGGTACAATACATTCATCGGAACAAGTTGGAAACAGAATCAAAAATAGAAATGGACACGACTTTGAACGTTTTCTTGAAAACATAAGCGATGACCAAATATCAAACGGAAAACAAATATTGGATTTGCTTAAAAAAGAGGATAGATATGTAGCCGCTTCTGAGAATGCGTTTATTATAAAATCTTTTCTAGAGAACACTTCAGGTCAAACGTACAATCGGACAGTAGAAAGAGAGATTTTCAATCTTATAACATCTTTTACAAACAGCGATTTTGTACTGGAAGAAAATGGACTTTTGATGTTCACAACAATAGGAAATCAAAGAAAAACTCCTATTTTAAAGGTGTCAGATGGCATAGTTGAGGCTAAATTATTGTCCATTTTGCTATCAAAAGATGAAATAGGAACCCTTGTTCTTGATGAGCCGGGAAGGGGAATGCATACAGATTATATTGATATACTTTTGAACAGAGTTCTGACGAATGAGCGTTTCACTGGACAAAAAACCGTTGTTATTACAACACATAACAAAGCTTTTGTTGCGCCATCAACTTAACAAAATATGGTATTCTTCTCTAAAAACACAGATGGGTCTTGTAGAGTTAACAAATTTGAGAATTCAAACGCAGAGGAAGAAGAAGATAATGAAGAAGAAAATAAAGACATAGGTCATGAAATGAAACTGGGAGCCACAAGTAAAAACAGACAAAAAAAAATGGCCAAACGAGAATCGCTTAACCAAAATGAAGAACAGAAGAAGAAGAGAAAAATTTTCAATTTTATAACCAGTGATGCTGTTTCTTCAATTTTCTTCTCTCGATATTCCATTTTTGTCGAAGGGGAAACTGATGCAGTTTTCATTAAAGCCCTCAAAAAGAACTTCCTTGGTGATGATAAATTAGCGGAAAGGGTCTGCGTAGAAAAAGAAGCAGAGGCATTCAGGAATTTCCTAGCTACTCTTAATGTGGTCGTATTAGGTAGTAAAAATACAGCATACATGCCTGCGTCAATCTGCAAACGACTCAGCTTAGAAAAACGACGATTCTTTCTGCTCGATAGAGATGCATTTGAAAATAAAGAAAAAGGGAAAGAACAAAGGAAAATTTTGAAACAAGAACTTCTTCTCCCGAAGGATCTCGACGTTGAAGGAACCAATGCTTTCGAAAACTTTAAAGAACAAGGCGTATTTATATGGGATCCAGACAATAACTGCTTACCAGATAAAATACCTATCAAACAGGGCACTCTAGAGCACGCGGTTCACGAAACATTACAGAAAAAGGGGAACAAAACACCGGAAGAGTTAGAAAATTTGAGGTTGTTAGAGAGGAAAAATAAACGTATGATAAAAGATGCACTAACTGACAAGTTTATTGAGGATTTGGTAAAAAGCCTAATAGATGCTTCAATATCGATTCGGCAATATCAGATATGGCGATTCATCGAATTCCTTCGAACGAGAATAGTAAACGTGAATGACCAGTGTTAATTGTAAACAAAACGTTATAATTTAATTGTTAGTTTCGTCTATCAAAAACGAGCCTTCTGATTGGTCGAAAAATTTAATTCATACCTCCATGAACACAATTTTGAGCACGCAGCCATTTTGAATGCTTCCGCACAAAATAGTTCACTACAAAAAGGTATCAAAATTTGTTAAGTTGTTGCATTTTTCGCTGGATGCTATTAAATTATAAGAAATGAAGAGAATATTTTTTGTTTTCATGGAGGTATGAACCGAAAAACCTAATCACACAATGTATGAATCCGCTTCGCGTATTCATACAGTGTGATTAGGTTTTTCGGTTCATACCTCCATGAAAACAAAAAATATTCTCTTCATCTCTTAAAAAGAAATAAAAGTAAGAAAGGAAAAAAACAACATATTTTATATGTGTACAAACTCACTTGTTGGTTGTCTTAAGCGATCCTAAACGAGACTAAGAAATGTAAAAATTAAAAATAGATGGCAAAATCTCAGACTAACAAAATAAGAATAAAAACGTGTGGATATCTAGCATCTGATTTATGAGAGGCGGGACAGTTCAAAATAGTTAAGATAGCGAATGGACATCAGTCATAAAACAGACCCTGATATATGTTGTGATATAGTATTTCTGATCTTTTTTTCTTTAATGACTTGAATCTGTTGATTAATTTGAGAGACTGTGTTTGATGAAATTTCGTATCTGAGGTAACGGAGTAAGTAAAGTTTTTTTTTTCTCAGAAGAACAGTCTAAGGCACTACAGGTAGAAGAAATACAAATTGAGTCTATTATACGGTAATGGTTGTAATGAATCAAAACTTATCTAATTATCATGAATTTCACAAAATGAAATCGTGATGTTTAATGCATACATTACAATACTCTTAGCAGCAACGAGTACTATTTTATCGTTCAAAAACAACGTACCGTCGAGGGATTTCAAATGATGTTTCAGGTCAATTTCATTATTCTTTTAAATCGCTCCGTTTTTGGTTATTGTCGTACCCCAAAAAGAGAAGCATATTTTATACATAAAAATATGTTTGAATATTATTATCATCATATAGTAGATACTATCCTATGCGAAAAGATTAATCGATGTAACCCATTGATTAATTGAATGTGGTTTAACGCCACTTTTAACAATTCTCATTCATATCGTGGCGACTTGAACATCTAACCGTCGATTCCTGAGAATATACGATTATCCGCAAAATGGTGAGAGAAAAATGCCGGAAAGGATATTCGCCGCCGCCAATGATCGAACTAGAGGCCCCATGAGTCCTACCCGCTACCAATAGATGTAACAGTACTGTCTGGGAGCTATAGTGAACATATGGTCATTAGACTTTTGAGGGTTTTTCATTAGACTGGAATGAGTGTTCAAGGACAGCCATGGTTTCAGAGGACAAGGACAGCCACGGTTTCATGGTTTAGTCATTATCAAATGACTAAATATGATCTAGAAAGCAGAGCGCCCCGAGTTGAGCTAGACATCCGAAAATACGAAGCTGATTTTACAATTGAATTTTTGAAACAGAATAATTGTGTATCGGCAACATGATAGATTTAAATCGGAATCGCTTAAAAGACGTTTTTGATATCATTGACCTTGTCCTAAGATGCATAATGTTACTTGAAAGTTGTAAAAGTTTGCACATCATGCAATTGTCTTGGTTTCAAACATACTTGTCATTTGACGTCAGCCCCCTTCAAAAGAAAGTATATTATAGAAATATCAAACCCATTTGACAGCGCTTCAAAATGTATTGAGACAAGCTATAAAAGAATATACATTATTTGTGCACATGTTAATCAAAAATAATACTACCGAAATTTTGATAAGGATTTCTTATAATATAATAATCATTCCTAACATAATGTTTAGATATGAAAAATGTTGTGTTGATTTTACATCAGCTGTATGAAAAAGAATGATTTGGTAGACTTTTGAAGCGGAACATCTGTCGAATCTTGAAAGGGACATGAGCTCAGGATAACATTGATACAAGACTTAATGTTATTCTTGTAAAATAACAGGGTCCCTTTTGAGTCGCTTAATTTTAACATTTTCGGATGTACAGTAAGCCTCGGGGCGCTCTGCTTTCAAGATCATATTTAGTCATTTGATCATGCTTGCCCTGAAATCATGGCTGTAGTTTAACACTTTCAAATAACGTTTTAGCATTAAGCAAATCTTGGCTGTGTTACACTAGAGACCGACAACAAACCCACGAAACTTCGAAGCTTTGATTGGCAGCCGCTATTGGTCAACTGTGGCTATCCATTTAGAGGGGTGGTAGGTGCTGTGATTTTATACTTGAGAAAACATTGTGGGAAAAGAAGAAATTACTTGCAACAAGCAATTTTTTATTTATTTTTTTTTTTTCAATATTTTCTAACCTGTAGGTTGTTTACTTTTAAAACTGCACCGAATTTTAATTGTCGTCTGCAACTTCTATCAAATCGGACCATTCATTTCGAGATAAGGGAATAGGTTAAATCGTGGGGAATTTCACTTATTCGCGTAGGCTAATCGAAACCCAATTTTTTTAAAAATTGTCCTTATTGCATGTCTAGTACCAATTAATGAATCGCTGGCCCCGCCCATTGTCTCTGCTGGTCACGCACTAACGATCGCGCTAAAGATCGACCGATCGATGCTTTCTTCGTGATCAATAAATTTTAATTGTAACATGTATATTTTCAGATGTATGTATGTATCGTCGATATCTATGTCTTATATGTATTGCTACCAACATTAATTATAAGAACTTTGATTCGTCCTCCAAATACGAATCCTCAGCTCAGGTTATATACTTAGGCGTAACCCGAATATTAAAGGCCTTACCGAAGGTCGAGTGGTATATCACAATTTCCTCCGCAGAGAATAAATTTGATGAAATAATAAAAAAAAATATTTCTACAAGTTATTCCCCTCTTCTTACCATTCTTATTACCTTTATTTGCATTATTACGTCATATACAGAATGAAAAAATGACATCATCCTAGACTACCTTATATGGAACCGTATTTGACACTGTCAGATACGGATTTTTTTTTTTTTTTTTTTTACGTGTCCGATTTTGTCTGTGTGGAATGTATATAATTTTCTAGAAATAACCTTAGGTATATAATAAATTTCTGTTCGATAACAATTGGTAGATTTGTTCTTTGATTGGCTATCGCGGTCCATGAACTTCTAAAGCAGTCCACATACAAGCATTACGACATGACAAAATCTTAGACTGGTTCGAATTCAAAGAAGATGCAGACGACAGTTTCAAGTTGATTGAATTTAGAAAGCATTTCCCTTGTTGGGTAGAAACATCGTGGACAATGAAGGAATTGCTTATTACAAGCAATTTCTTTATTGTCTACAATGTTTTCCAAAGCATTTTTCTTGAGATGCTTAAAAAGCGGAATTAATTGGTAATTGTTTAAAAAGCATGCTTTTGAAAGATTTCTCTGCAATTTCAATAGAGTGCGCAATATTCCTGAAATACATAAGAACTACTTTTATGGAGAAGGCATTCAATGGATTAAGTGGTTAAGCCTCTAGTGGTAGTTTGCACTCGTTGAACTTTGAGAAGACCTCAAAATTGTATCTGTTAACTTAAGCTATCAAAGCTGACGCTTTACTAGCTAAAAATCGTTTCGATGTTACTTGCGGACCACACTCATTCGCCCTCGATATGGCTTTCAGATGACAGCTAGTTGCCTGTCAGGACAGGGGTCCTCTTCAAGACTCTCGCTTCCGCGTTTAAATTCCAACGTAATCACCATGTTATAACATGTGCATGCTTCGCTAATATTTCTACAATTGACTTATCGCTGGCCCCGCCCGCTGACTCCCTAGGCCCCGCCAATTAACTCCAGCAGGAAGTTACGCTTCGATTTTAAGGCGTTATATTGCAAAAGTTATGGCCAGTAGAATGTAACAAAACAGTAAAACGGTTGGTTGGGGACCTAAGGTTCGTAACTACATCTCGAAAAAAAGCTGTAGTTACGACGTTTAAGTCGCAAAACCAACAAAAATGTTTACAAAAATGGCGACAAATGTCGGAGTTGAAAGCTCATGTCCTGGCTAAATGAATAATTTGATTGGTCAGTGGATTCCTAGATTGACAGTCCTGATTGGTCATTTACCTTCAACGATGAACCTTTGAGACCAAGGTATTGAATAACCACACGATGACCTCCATTGTTCTTTTGTTTATGATTACTCATAGTAGGTAGGTTTGAGAATCGAATTCTGTCTAACAACAGAGAGAAACATTCCTTAAATCGCTGCAATGTAGATGAATTATGTAAAGTATGTAGGCTAATTATCCGGTTTTTTTTTTTTTTTTTTTTTTTTAAGCCAATATGAAGAAAAGTTCTTTTGTTTCAATGTAAGATTAATGTATCATTCACTGTGAGGAAAATACAGCTTTTGATGTTCACGCTAGGATAAATACATCGATCCGATGCGAGAAAAATTACTATTATCATTATATCTATTTTATACGGTGGCATAGAGATGACATGTGAAATCAAGTAAAAAAATGTTTAACCCAAAAATTGGCTGACAAATATTCTGTAAAATATTTCACTGAAACCATCAAGATATGGAAATTAAAATGAAAAAAAAAGGAAACAGACATACAGATGGGCAGACACAAGTTTGGACAAAATAAGCCTCACCGTCTATAGCAGGGTATGCAAATGGATGAATTGAATAGTTTTAACCCTTGTCATGCTGAATCGGGAATATGCAGTCTTATCTTGGTCTACAGCTCCTGCTTGTACTTTTCCTGCCAGAGTTGTTTATGAAATTGATCTCTAAAATAAATATTGATTTTTGAACAGCGGTTATGGTTATTTTTACAGCATCACAAGGATTAAAGAAAAAAGAATTCTCCCATTAGCTCATTTCCATCATCATGCCAAATATGAGCAATGAATCATAAATAGGCTTGAAGAAATTCTTAATGTTAAGTGTTTTAAGTAATCTTTAAAGATGTTGACCTTTACAGATGATTCTGACTTTGTTTGATGACCTCAACCTTGGTATCTGCAGATGCATATCAATCTATTGTATCACTTAGAGTAAAACTAGAAAATTTGCGATCCTGGGGGCCGTTTTACTAAAGTCCTTACGATCGCTTTTTTCGTAAGTTTTTGCGTACGTTCAAATTTTAATCGTAAGTGCGTCTTACTAAATATGTTCGTAACTAAGATTAACGTAACTTTTGCGTAAAGTTACGTTCAGAAAAACGTGACGTAAGTAGGATCGTAAGTCTTTAGAATAGTGAAATTGGACATGTTCACAGTTTTGCATTGTATCAACTATCTATCTATAATGACTTTTTGGTAAATTTCAGTAAATGATCAAGTTATAACAAAATTAATAAATAATAATAGCAACAAAAGTGATTTTTCTTTCGGTTCTTAGTTCCGTAAGCTTGGTCCTTTACCTTACACACGAGAAATAAACTAAAAAATGAAAACGAAAGTCTAGCTAAAGGATACATTGATAATAAACGATTTTCTCCTTTTACCAAAATATTTCTTCTTTGAAAAATAAGCAGGCCAATAGAAATCTACTTATTTTCCTATTGTAACATTGAATCGTTGTCTACTTTTCCTTTAAACATGATCAGTCTAAGGTTTTGTCTATAATTACTCCTTTACGTTCATTCATAAATATCGGTGTCTAGACGAAATAGTGTATTGATTTCTTTGAATTCGTTGTATTTTGTGCGTCATGATTACGTCATTCATTACTACGTGACGTCACATTTTATGGGAATTTAGATTAGTTGGTATTACAATTACACCGGTTAGATATCTCTATTATGGTTCTTGATTTCTTCCACCTCGACAAATTAAAGTATACTGTTTTTATTTTTCAATTCATTATTTTTAAGGTGAGGTTTGTTTGTGAAATATTGAAAGAGGTATCAATCGACGTGCACTATTATTGTATTCTCCTTTATCACAGATACGACACAAATATACTTACGTCTGCGATAAACTTACGCAAGTTTAGTAAAACGCACTTAGGATTTACGTAAGTTTTGTCGTAAACGTAAAGTTACGAAAATTCTTACGAAAACTTTAGTAAAACGGCGCCCTGGTGTACAATCATGACAACTAAGACATTAAGCAATCACTTTTTAACCGTCTTTATTAATCACAAAATATAAAGTCCTTGTGCCAATTATTTTTTCATTGCAATTGGGCCATTGGCAGTCACTTCACTCGTTCACTTGATTTTCAAATAGTTTATTTCATTCGATAAGGTATCTGATTTTTTTATTGGTTCGAAATCGTGTGGGACCACCAGACAATTTGTCCATTTATGCAACAGCTATTTATAACGTCTGGGGAGGGAATCAAACCCCCATACATGAATTTGAATAATGAGACACATTTTATAAGGTCCATATTGATTGAATATTTAGCAACATTAGTTTAATCTATCTTAAACAAACCAAAAGTGATTGATTAACGTAAAAAAATTATAACACTCATGCCGATTTAAACAATCTTTCATTTATAACATGTTATTCAACATTTCCGCAGTTTAAATTGTTGATAACAACTCCAAACCATGTCATGAGATCATGTATAGCTGGATGACCCGTCTTTTAGGAAATAGTAAATAGATTAAGATTAGCAATTACAAGCTCAGTAAGGAGAGTACTCTAGTCACAGGACATCTATATTAACAGCAAGATCTAAATTGATATTCATTTGTCAAAAGCTTAAGTTGAAAAAATGACAAAGGGGCCTGAGAGGACATGATGACCAGCTTTTTAGACAGCTTTGGTAGGATTTTAATCTTCCCACCAAGTAAGGATCTCAGGGATTCAAGCGTTTGCAATTTTGAATCAAAAGGTTCATTGCCTAACTAATTAATGCAAAATTCTTCATTCTGAAGCCGTGAAGTATTGAAGATCAGGAAAACTTAGTGTCTACACCTCATTTCAGTTAAGACTAGTCTAAAACGCCCTGAAGAAGTACAATCATGGCGAATTTTCCATTTCTCTTTTACTCATAGATTCTTCCGTCCTGACAATCTGTCTCTATGTCGTGCGCCCGAGATTGTAAGTCGTTCCCACGAGATAATAATCCAACCAGGTTAGAGCCCTGTCACACTACACGGCGATTGCACCGCGATTGCACGGCGCTCTAGCATTTTTCAGAGCGCCGTTGGATCGCCGGAAAACATCAATAATTTTCGGGAAAATTGAGATACACGGCGATGCTACGGCTCTCCTACGGCGTTCCTTCGACGATTCTACGGCGATGTATCGCGTTCCTACGGCGATTGACTGCACTTCTACAGCGCTTCTACCGCGCTCATGGAGACGATACGGCGCGTGCACTAGGCTCTCACGACGATTGCACTGCGCTGCCGGTGCGCTTGAGACACTGTAGGAGCGCAGTAGAGACGCATGGAATGCGCGAAGAGCGTGGTATAGTCGCCGTGCAACAGCCATTGCCTGCCATGGCGCTCTGTCTGCGCTCACATCGCGGTGTCGCGGCGCTCTTATGGCGTTGTAGGAGACCTCGTGGCGCGGCTAAGGCGAACGCACGACGATCCTACTGCGCACTTACCACACCGCGCTCCCAAGGCCATTGTTTTGTGCATGTTCAAAGTGCGCGCCGTCCCTCGCCGCTCTACGCGACTGCACGGCGCTCCCACTGCCCTCCCGCAGCGATCATGGCGATGTCACGACGTCCTCACAGCGCTCTGGAAATTTTTGGATCGCCGTGGGGGCGGCGTGGGATCGCCACCCTAGTGTGACAGGGGTTTTACTTCTCTAACGCGGCATCCATTTTTAAGTTATAAATAGCACAAATGAATAAAGACCTACTTTGATTGGTTGTGTATCTCGTTCCCATGAGATAGCAATTCGTTTTCTTTCTTCTTATTTGTTTGTTTGTTTTTTTTCGGGTTTTTTTTTTGTTGTTGTTTTTTTTTTTTTTTTTTTTTTTCTAAATAAAAAACGCACATGTCACCTCCATGCCACCGTAATTTTATTCCAACAAGAGTCGAAAAAGTTTATTTTCGGATAAAATCTATCAAATAACATCATTTTGCGCGTGACCTATGAGGCTTTAATGACGTTATTGCTGAGATGACATTTAGAAGAGCAGAGCGAGATCTTGCAAAACAGTATGTTTATCTTTTTACTTTTTGTTGATGTTGTTGTTGTTTTGTTCGATATGATTATTTTGTTATTATTCTCCAGGAAATATATTTAAGCCACCGGAAAGCATTAAACAATGTTCATTTCTTATTCAAAGAAATCTTTTCATTTCAAATTCGTTTCGTCCACTTATTCCATTTACTCAATATGTGCCATTGGTCAAATGAAAAATGTTCACACATTTACAATTGAATAAGTCACGGGAAAACTCTCTTTACACAACATTTTCTCAAACACAGAAAATTGACCAATCGTAATGTCAGTCAAATAATCAGTCGACCAATCGAATCATTCACTTAGAGCAGATGTAAGTTTTGAACAACATTGTTCGCCAGTTTTGCTAAGCTATTTTCATGGTTTGGCGGCTTGGCCGTCGTAACTACAGTTTATTCTAACGGAGTTAAAGTCGCCAACCAACCAGTCTATTTTTTTACTGGACATCTATTTAGCAAAATAATGCCTTTTGAAATAGAAGTTGTTCTTCATGTTGGAGTCAAAGGGCGGGGCTAACGCAGTACGTCGCGGGGAAACGATTGGTGGAATACAAAGCATCTTCCTAAAATCAATTTATTCTATTTACTTAATTTTTTTTTCTGATAATAAAAGCGTAAATCACAACAGATTATCTTCGACATGCTTAAAAATATATATAGAAATGCTCTTGAAATATGATTAATGTGGTAAGATAAGAATAAAAAAATGGTTTATTTCAACCCTGGCATACAGAACCAACAGCATTCCTGTTTAAGCAGGAGATATCGACAAAGACCAGCCTGCACATATGTGCAGTCTGACCTTAATCTACACCACCTATTTGTCCTTTTCAAGCTAGAATCTTGTATAGAATCATTTTCAAAGATATTCGAACAAAAAACGATTCCAGTGCTTTGATTTCAATGCAATTCTATAAACGATTTTATTCAGTATGACAAGGGTTAACCCTTTCCTATTTTTTTGAAATTTTAGACTGGTCCAAATTGAAAGAGGTTGCAAACGACAATATATATTTGGCATAATTTCAAATGAAACCATCGCATGTGGTAGAAAATATTGTGGGAAAAGTAGAAATTGCTTGTTACAAGCAATTTCTTCTTTTTCAACAATGTTTTCTCAAGTATAGAATTACAGCAACGTAAAATCCCGTGTTTGTACAGGAAAGGGTTAAAGTCGAACTACTTTTATGTTGATACTTCTACTTGTCTGTTAGAATTGTCACTGAAGGATCGCTAACCACGCCTAATGAGCTCCGACAGGAAGTTCCACTTCGATGTTAAAACGGCGCTATTTTGCAAAGTTTTTGGTCAGTAACATGTAGCAGAATGAGAAAAAGGGTATGGTTGGTGAACCAAAATATCGTTTATAAAGCTTGAATAAGTTGTTGTTTCGACGTTGCCGAACTAACAAAAAATTTCACTGAAATTTCGGCCAATATTAGATTTCAAAATTCACTTCCGGTCTAAATGAATGGTTTGATTCTTCGATTGATTCTTCGATTGACAGTCATAAACCGTCAACAACATAAACCAATTGACCAGTCGCTGGCCCCGCCCACTGACTCCCTGGGCCCCGCCCATTAGCTCCAACAGGAAGTTCCGCTTCGATTTTTATCGGCGTTATTTTGCAAAATTTATTGCCAGTAGCATGTAACGAAAAGTAAAATAGTTGGTCTGTGACCTAAACGTCGTAACTACAGCGTGAATAAGCTGAAGTTATGACGTTTTAGTCGCCAAACCAACTATAAAGGTTAACAAAAACATAAGTTTGGGTAAAAGAGATTTTTATCTGAAGTATTTCAATAAAGAATCTGAAGCAAAACTGCTTTTCCTAACGACAACTTTTAACCCAATACCAGACGGCAAATTTTAGACTAGTCCAAATTCTAAGTAGTTGCAGACGACGATTTAAGGTTTATGGGATTGTAGGTTTTTCAACTTTCTGTCTGGAAAACAGCAATTTTTTCATTTTACACAATGTTTCTCATGGGGCATCAAAAAGCGTTACTGTGTGGGAATGGGTAAAACATTTTCCAGCTGGAATGTTAATGTATAAATGTATATTAGAATTAAGTCCCATGTATAATGCTAACATAAAGATCGAGTACTTGATATTTATCTAATTGTTATTTTGTTAATGCCTATGTTTAATAAACGTATGCACGTGTATGAGCCTATTATAAATAAACTTATGAATGAATAAATAAATAGAAATAGAAATATTTTCTGATTGGATAGGCTGTGCAGCGTTATTTCTTTTTGGCGAACATTCTAGTTGAGCGTGTATCTTTCCCCCTAAGCCAAGTTGACCAATTGTTGATCGACATACATTTGTATCTATTATATCGGATGTATGGACACATTACCAGATCGCTAGCCAAGCCCACTGACTCCGTTAGCTATGTCTGTTGGCCTCAACAAGAAGTCCAGGGGTCGACATTAACTTTGCTTCAGTGGGATCCCACAGGAATCCCTAAGTATTACTTCAAGGTTTCCTCCAGATAATCAGGGATCCCTCCTTGATATACATTAACTCATTCCATACGCAATCCTGCCCTTCTAAGCCAAATTTGAAAAAAAGCTTCGGAAAACATTGTGGAAAATGAAGAAATGGCTTGTTACAAGCCATTTCTTCATTATCCACAATGTTTTCTAAAAAAAAAAAAAAAAAAAAAAAAAAAAAAAAAAAAAAAAAAAAAAAAACAAGCAAACAAGCATTAGTTGATACATTAATATCTGTTGTACTGGAGAACTATTGAAGGATCCTGACGGAATCCCTCGCCTAAGACTGCTGGGGTCCCTTCTAATTTTCAGGTAATCGAGTAAGTTTCAGTGTCGACCCCTGGAAGTCCCATTTCGATTTCAAACGGCGGTATTGTTTTGTTTTTTGCAAAAGTTACGTCCAGTAGCATACAACAAATCAAAGTACTGAAAAGTACTGTTAGCTAGCAATGCATTGTTTCGTTCAGTAATCTTCGTTGTCAGACGTTATCATGATCCTGCCAGTAATACCCGAAAGGGGAGTTGGGCAGTATAATATAGATAGACAGATAAAGGAAAAAGGTTAAAGTAAACAAGGAGTTAACCAATTCTCAAACAAGCAAATTCTTCATTTTCAACATTGTTTTCTATCTAAAGAGATAAATATTTCTGAGTTTTCAACATTTTAAAATCGTCGTCTGCAACTTCTTTGAAGACTCTGATGAGGGTCATTTTGAACACGGTTGGCTCAAGTGAGCTAAGATAACCTAGAAGATGAACTAGCATGCAGTTTTTGCAATATTCCTGAAATACATAAGAACTATTTTTATGGCGTAGGCATTCAACGGATTTAGTGGTTAAGCCTCCAGTGGCAGTTTGCACTCGTTGAACTTTGAGACGACCTCTTAACTTAAGATATCAAAGCTGACGCTTTGCTAGCTAAAAAGTAGAATGGTTGGTTGGCGACCTAAATTTGATAACTACAGCTTGAATAAGCTGTAGTTACGACGTTTAAGTCGCCAAATCAACTAAAATGCTTCACATAAGTGGCGTATGATGGGGAGTTGAAAGCTAACTTCCAGTCTAAATGAATGGTTTCCTTTTTCAAATGAGTATTTGATTGTTAGCGATCACCAAACGATTCTTCTTTTTGTTACATGCTACTCGCTTTGAATTTTTGCAAAGTAACGCCGCTTAACTTTCTATCTGGGCTCATTTGGCGGGACAAATTGACATAGTGGGCGGGGCTTGCGATTGGTCAATTAGAACCAAGAACCTTTACCAAACATGTAACCATATAGCGAAAAATGACATCCCCGGGTTTCGGTATAAGTAGCGGTTGAAAAAGAGATTAAACCCAAAAGATGTGAACGAGAGCTATTTATATTGCGATAAATTTATGTCGATGCCACATGTGAGCCTAAGCGAAAAACAACAACAACAAGAGATAACAGATAGAAATGTACATGATTCTAGCATGTTATTTACATTAACCCATCCCCATCTTCTCACAATCCCTCCTTTTTATGCCCCCAATAAGAAAGCTTGGAAAAACATTATTGGAAATGAAGGAATTGCTTGCATCAAGAAATTTCTTCATTATCCATAATGGTTTCTATCCCAGAACACAATGAAAAAATAAAATTCCACCAACTTCAAATTGTTGTCTACAGCTTCTTTCAATTTGGACAAGTCTTGAAAATTTGTTGTGTGGAAATGGGTTAACAAAAAGCAAAATGCATGATCAAATCTTGAATAATACATGCAAAGCGCTCACGTATAATCGAAAGTGAATCTTGAAAAATACATGCAACTCGTTATCATATTAGCAAAATTGAATCTTGACTTATATAGGAAAAGCGCTTATATATTTGCAAAAAAATGAATCTTGAACAAAACACAAAATTATAAGAATGTGGAAAAAAGTTACAGGCCTATGGCTTTATAAAGAAGAAATTGAGTTTTTTTGTAAATGTAATTAGGCTAATTGAATTCACATTTTAAAACTCAAAATAGGTAAGTGTAACTAGAAAAACATTAAGAATTTTATATAAAACGTGTTGGTAAATTTGGCGGGTCATAGATATATATCAAATCAAACTACTGAAAGTACTGTAAGTTAGCAAAGCATTGTTTTGTTTAGCGATCTCCTTTACCAAAGGTTATCATGATGAATAAACGAGGTTAAAGTAACCCATGAGTTAACCCATTACAACAAGACAAAATCTTAGACTTAAATCTTAGATTGGTTCGAATACAAAGAATATGCAGATGACATTTTCAAGTTGGTTGAATTTAGAAAAAAGGTTTCCTTGTTGGCTAGAAAACATTGTGGATAATGAAGAAATTGCTTGTAACAAGCAATTTCTTTATTGACCACGATGTTTTCCAAAACGTTTTTCTTGAGTTGTTTAAAAAGCGGAATCGGGTGGAAATGGGTTAAATGGCATGTTTCTGAAAGAGTTGTCTACAATAGTGTGTCAATATTCCTGAAATACATTAAGAACTACTTTTAAGGCGTAGTGTTTCAATGGATTTAGTGGTTAAACCCCCAAGGGCAGTTTGCGCTCCTTGAACTTTAAGACGACCTCAAAAGTTTGTATGTTTACTTAAGCTATCAAAGCTGACGCTTTGCTAGCTAAAAATCGATTGACCAAACAAGTGTTTTCTTGAGACAAAAAGCGAATGCTGAACTCTGATTTTTATGTTTAATATCTCAGTCGAATAAACATGTTGTAAGCCAGTGGCGGTGACTAACAATCCGTCAATTGACCAATCGCGGCTGTCAATCAAATAACCAGCCGGCCAATCAATATCATTCATTTAGACCAGAAATGAGTTTTGAACTCCGATTTTTGTTAACCTTTTTGTGGGCTTGGCGACTTAAAGGATGTAACTACAGCTTATTCAAGTTACAGTTACGACGTTTAGGCCGTCAACTCATTAGAAGTCACTCATTAGAATCATTCTGAATCAAGGTACACTTAAGTACACTTAAATCAGTCTCTTTTACCAAAATAAGACATGCACACCATTACTTCATAAATACTCTTAAAGTTGTCATGTGAGTGATAAATCAATATTAAACTCTTATTTTAATTAAATCAATTTGTATCCCTCCATAGACAAGATGCGATTGGAGAAACAATTGTGTCCCTAAAAACATTATTTTCAAGAATCATGACATGGATAGAGGACCTTGACAAGAAAAAAAAACCTAGATAAGATCTATTGTTCTGACTGTATGTATCTTGGTAAGTAAGAGTAATTAGAATGTTTTGGGTTCTCTTTTTAGATGTAATAATGAGATGGACACTCAGACAGAAAACAAAACGGTCTCAATCCTGTCAATGAAGGAAGAAAAATCCTTCAATTAATATTAATTAGCCACCCTGGATAAAGGAGTGTCCTTAGAATAATCAGTTGCAGCCAATCCCTCCCTCACCCACCGGATCCCATTAATAACAAGAGCATGCTTACAGAACTGACTGAATATAATTGCAACTATTATTACAAACATGAAATAAAACATTAACAATAAAAAGACACAATATTTTCTATTCACGATTTCCTACCTTAAAAACAAATGTTATTATAAAATTGGTTATTGACCCAAGCAACTAACTTAAATTTATTTCTAAGCTTTATTATCACTGTAAGTCACTGACCTTATTTGGTAACTCGGAATCAGACAAACAATCTTGTTGGAGTGAAGAGGGCTTTCTCAGCAATCGTAAGAAATTCAAACATATATTAACCAATCAAACCATACAGCCATGAATTGAAAAATAAATTAAAATCAGATATTATCAGATATTCACCTCGATGCGTGACTCAAACATTGCAACTACAGCTTATTTCAGTAAACCAAATTAACCCCCATTATTATTATGGTCATTGTATGTCGACGACCGTAAAATAAAAACAGTCTTGCCGGAATGAAGAGGGCCGTTATAAGAAATTGTGAGACAATAAAATATCCTGTAAACCAATTAGATCATTAGTTCATGAACGTGAATTAAGAAAAATCACTTCATAAACCTTGAGGGATGATTCAACCATTACAACTACAGCTTATTCACGCTGCAGCTTAAACACCCAGGTAACCCCCCCCCCCCAAAAAAAACCTACCCTTTGTATGTCAATGATGCTTCCTGACATCCTGAAGGGAAACAGTCTTTTTGTAGAAAAAGGAAAAATTGCATGTGAAAAATACCTACTTTTCTCACAGTGTTCCTACCCTATTGAGAGCTTCTTTTCCATTTTGAGCTCTATTTCAAATGTCGCCTGTAAATTCTTTCAATCTGGACCAGTCTAAAATTTTGTAGTATGGTAATGGGTTAACGGAACAATCACTGGCCCTGCCCACTGACTTCTTTGGCCACGCCCATTGACTCCAGCAGGAAGGTCCGCTTCAATTTTTAAAGGGCGTTATTTTGCAAAAGTTATGGTCAATAGCATATTAATATTGAATAAGCTGTAGTTACGACGTTTAAGTCGCCAAACTAACAAAAATGATTGATCAAAATGGCGGACAATGTAGCAATTCAAACGAAACTTCCAGTCTATACATATGATTTAATACGTCGATTGATTAGTCGCAATTGGATAATTATGGTCACTTTCATTCAGGTTCATTTCTAACACTTGGATAACTTTGTCTCGGTCATCGTGGTGTTGCCCAGGAGTAATATTGGTATGGAAGTGTTGCACAAAAAGTCGTTACACCAGCACTTAATGAATTTTTTATGATAAATACAATCCCAGTTTTCATAAATTGTCTCAGTACATCCCATTTCTACAAAACGACATCCTGAAAATGAAAACATGGAAATCAACGTACCGAAAGTACTGTAAGCTAGCAAAGTATGGTTTTGTTAAGTTATCTTCTTTGTCAAAGGGTATCGTGATAAATGAACGTGGTTAAAGTTACGCGGGAGCTAAATAGCGTGCTTTTGAATGATTTCTCTACAGTTTGAATAAAATTTATTCATTTGGCCACACAAAGCAGTGAGCACAGGGAAGACGATATGCTCAAGTGAGCTAAAATACCTAGGAGATGAAATTGCAGACAGAGTTTGCAATATTCCTGAAATATATAAGAACTACTTTTTATGGTGCAGGTAGTCAGTGGCTTTAGTGGTTTGCACTAATTGAACTCTGAGAAGACCCCGACATTTTGTCTGTTAAGCTGACGGTTTGCTTGTTAAAAATACAATGCATCTACAGTCAAGGACAAATAGATGTACAAAGCTTTGCGACTAGATAAAGCGAGAATTTTCGGTTCAAGAACAATCACTTGAATAATGAACAAATTGCAAAAATCTTTCTTTGAAATGATCAAAGTACTGAAAGTACTATAAGCTAGCAAAGCATGGTTGGGTTTAGAAAATCTTTCCCTTATTGGATAGAAAACATGGGTTAAAAAGCATGCATTTTACAGTGATTTTTTTACAATTTGAATAGATTTTGCAATGTTCCTGAAATACATAGGAACTACTTCTTATGGTGTAGGCATTCAATGGATTTGGCGGTTAAGCCTCCAATGGCAGTTTGCACTCGTCGAACTTTGAGTCGACCTCAAAATTTTGTCTGTTAACTTAGGCTATCAAAGCTGACGCTTTGCTAGCTAAAAATCTGTTGAATATTTTTGATATTGCATGGGTGTTATTCGCTAATGTAAAATTATACAAGCAATTCTTTCTTTTTCCACAATGTTTTCTCAATTTTAAAATTACAGGGACGTAAAAAACAGGGATTGGACAGGAAAGGTTTAATCTGTAAAAGGTACCTGATCTGACTGTAATCTGACATGATCCAGTCCCCGTGCATATTCTAATATCTCCTGTACTTGTAGACTTGAAACACGTGTGTGTCGCAGCAGCGCCATCTGTGTAAATAAATGTAACTCATCAATCGATTGATTGATTGAATAGGGATCAACGATGACACACGTCCTCTCATTAACAGTTTTTCAATCATATCGCGGCGGCTGGAGCACCTAATCGTGGATTTCTGGTATTTTCCACAACAGTACTATCACAATATCCTTTTCGAGCCTCCAGCTGCTTATCCCAGTTATAGGTTTACGATTATACACACATGGATGGGAGAAAAATGTCGGAAAGGATATTCGCCTCGACTGGTGATCGAACTCGGGGCTCCTTGACTAGGAGTCTTACGTGCTACCACGGCGCTATGGCAGACGACGATTTATAGTAGATGAAGTTCAAAATGTCCTTGTCTTTTTGTGAAAAAGAAAATTATGGAAAATGAAGAAATTGCCTGTTACAATGTTTCTACCCTGAAAGTTGAAAAAATCTAAAATTTCATTAACTTAAAATTATTATCTAAATCTCTTTTAAATTTGGACCGGTCTAAAACTTTATTGTGTGGGAATGGGTTAACATCAAATCTATTATAAACAGGTGCTGGCTTCAATCTCTATTTCGCGGTATTGACGGGTCGCAGATGTCGCCAAATTAAAAAAACGATTGGCCAATGAAATTGTTAGATTTAACCGGGTTGAAATGTGAACACCATAATGAAAAGGAAAAATTTTGTTTGTAGGCAACATAACTTAATTGTTAGTTTCGTCTATCAAAAACGAACGTTCTGATTGACCAAAAATTATTCATACCTCCATCTAACAAAATTTTGCGTAAAAAAATGTATCCAAATTTGTAAAATATTCGGGGGGTGTGTGTCCCTCTCTCCTTCTTAATGTCATTAATTCCTATGAAATGAAGAAAAAAATGTTGTCATGGAGGTATGAAACGAAAAACCTAATCCCACTTATGAATTCGCTTCGCATTAAACTAGTCTACAATGTTTACAGCAAAAAACAAATCAGACAAACCAGAGGAAATACACGGATTAACGGAATAACATGTAATTTACCCGAAAATGACTTAATTTCTTCGAGAAAATACATAATACAAATATTTCCTAAAAAAAAACACACACTTTGATCTATTTGTCATAAGATATGTTAAATTTTGAACCGTTAGCCAAGTACATTAACCCTTGTCATGCTGAATAAAATGTTTGTTGACAATTAAATGAAAATCGAAGGACTGAAAGCAAAGAAGGCTTTAATTGTGGGTCAATATTTTCTTTGACAAATGAAATAATAAACAATTCTGACTTGAATTTGACAAACAGGTGGTGTATACAAAGATCAGACTGCACACATGTGCAGTCTGATCTTTGTATACGCCTCCTGCCAAAACAGGAATATTCTGGGTTCAGCATGACAAGGGTTAATAGCGTTTTCAGCGGCATTGCATGGCTCCGTGATAAGGACGTTGGTCTCGTGATCTGAGAGTAGTACAATGGCAGTTCGACTGAGTTTTCAAACGGCCAGAGCTTTCAAAATATATTTGCGGGGGCATTAAACATAGAGCAAATCGTCGATGGGCGTGCAAAATGTCGAAACCACAGCTTAAAAAAAGCGTTAATTACGACATTTTGCACGTCCATCGACGAAATCGTTGGTGGACGATTTAGACGTAACGTTAGGAACTCATGCCATGATAAATCAAAGTACTGAAAGTACTGTAAGCTAGCAAAGCATTATTTTGTCAGATTATCTTCTTTTTAAAAGGTTATCACGATAAATAAATTCAACTCGGTGGAATTTAGAAAATCCTTGCCTTGCAGGATAGAAAACATTGTGGACGTTGAAGAAATTGCTTTTGACAAGAAATTTCTTCATTGTTCTCAATGTTTTCCAAAACTTTTTTTCCTTGAGATGCTTAAAAAGGGGGATTGAGTGGGAATGTGTTAAATAGCATACTTTTGAAGGAGTCCTTGAAATTTGAATTTTGAATGAAATTAACTTATGTGGCTATACAAAGCAGTGCGCACAGTGTAGACTCTGATCAGACCTACAAAAACTACTTCTTATGGCGTAAGCATTTAATGTACTCAGTGGTAAAGCCTCCGGTTGCAGTTTGCACTAGTTTGAACTCTGAGAAGACACCAAAATTTGTCTGGTAACTTAAGCTATCAAAGCTTAAGCTAAAAATCTGTTGTTACAGCGTTTTCTTCAACGCAATACAAACCACTTCTTGAATACTACGTTATAAACGTATAGACAGCTTATTTCACGTGTATTCATATTTCAGTTTTTTTTTTGTGTGTGTTTTTTTTTTTTTTTTTAAATAATTTCTACAATTAAAGCAAGAAAAGTTACCTCGCGAAAGAATAAAGTTACGTACAATTTCTATGTTCCGCGTTACATTTTATTCTAAGCTATCGATATTAACTTTGTCGCATTTTTGTTAGAGCGGACATACTTGTAAAACTAATGCTCCATCACTTCCGATCGTAACGATTGTAATCACTTGTAAAAATTGGAATTTATAATACACGTACTTGAGAAAAATCAAGAAACCCTTAACGGGAAAAATGGCATTTGCGATTTTAAAAGACAAAACATTTCGTATATAGGAATGATATCTCAAATCAAAAGATATTTTAGAAATACGTTTTTATCAAACAATCATTTATCAAACAATGCTCAACGTGGTCTCATTATTACTATTTGGAAGTTGTAATCAAAATTGTCCACAAAAATGAACCCGTGGCATAAAATGACGTCTTGCTAAGTTATTTTTATATTTCCGGGTTTTTTTGGTTTTTTTTTGTTTGTTTGCTTGTTTTGGGATTTTTTTTTTTTTTTTTTTTTTTTTTTAATTCCCGTGTAAAAATTTCCTCAAATAGTAAGTCAAATTCTAGACAAACGTTTTCATCGTAGATTAATTGATGTATAACTTGCGGTCGTTTGCATTTAAGTGCAGTTTTAGCAAAATTTTCCACATTAAATGTCCCCGTGCGTAAAAAAACGTCGATGCCTTACAGTTAAAACGTCGGATTTACAAGATCTTCCCTCAACTCGTTTAATCTTAAAGTAAAAACCAGAATGCACTCACTTGAAATGACTGTATAGTGTCGAAAATGTAAATGCTTCGATGCGGAGATGTTAATTAATCTAATGAATTTATAATTTTTATAATTAAAGAATCACTGCCCACGCCCTCTAACCCTCTATATGGTATTTATACGGAGGTATCCGACTACATTAATCTGCATATAATAAATGGTCAGAGATATAAAACATTCATAAAATCGTTGGTTTGTAAGTATTCTTTGTCACTAAAGCTTGAAAAGAATTATCTACGGCTTTCAAGTCGCTAACCAATAAATTGTCTGAGATAAATGCTCCATGTTAATCGTTCACTTCAGGTTTGAATGATTGGTCAATCGATTTTTCGTGATCGACAGAACTTTGCGATCCGTTATTTCTAATTGCTACTAAAATGTACTAGTATTCTAAATGAAATCGTAAATGATAGTTCATAGTTCGGTAAAACTATCAATGCTAAAATATTGGGTATTTTGTTTTTAATTCAACTTCTTCAATGACTATTAAATCACCCATAAAGCTAGGGCACTCAAAGAAACACGCAAACCGAACTATTATTTTTGAAATTCTCGAACGATTCGGTATTATTCTACTTTTTATATGGTAAATCAATAAGAGAAAAAAGTCTTTTTCTAAGTTTAGCTTAAAAAATCGTACAGAAAACATATAGTATATATCAAATTCGTTTGAAGAGCCGGGAGAAATGTCTACGTTATGTGTAATGACATGGGGCATTATTAGCGTATGTAACGTCTCAAACGCCGTAACTTCAGCTAGAATGAGCTGTATGTACTACGTGTTAGTCAGTCGCGAACGAAAATGTATTATTTCAATGTCAAATCCCTCATCGGAATTCGCATTCCTCTCCTTACCAAACGGAACGATTTCATTTGTCAATATTTTAATCATTATTACTATTATTATTATTATTATTATCAATATTACAGTTATAATTGAAGACGACACGTAAGTTATCTAATGCCCCATGGCAACACCAATAAATTTAAATGACCAGTCGCTGGTCCTGTCAATTTACTCTATTGGTCCGTCCCATCGACTCCGAACTCCAACAGGTCGAGGAGGTTCCATTTCGGTTAAACGGCGCTATTTTTCACAATTTATGGACAGAAGCATGTAATCAAAAAGTAGAACGGTGAGCTGGTGACCTGGATGTTTAAGTTGCAAAATAAACAACAAAAAAAAAAAAAAATGCGGCGAATGTCACAAAACTCAATTCTGGTGGAAATGAATGATTTCAATGGTCGACGGCCGCAATTTGATAGTAACATCGTTTATCGAAATTTAGACAAAACTGGTTGCATACACAGCTCTTCGCCGAATTGACATCTAGGTTGGTTATCTAAATTTGTGAATTTTAGGTTAATCGTTGGTGTCATTGTAAGATCGATTTATCTTTCATTGAGTTAACAACAAAAGTCATATTTTCATGATTGTCTGAGTTACGGTTGAAAAAACATATTCTTTTTGTTCACGAAATTAAAGTTGTTGCTCTTGCACGTAAAAATGTAAATATAATTATTCTATTTCTTTAACGCAAGCTAGAGATAACTATGATTTTTTCGGGCATTATTCCTTAAAACGCTAACTATTTTGCGCGTGAATTATTTGGCATTGCAATTGGTCATTTAACCCATTCTTCTTCAGTTTCTAGTTTTTACGACCATGTGAATTCATAATTTAGGTAAGGAAAAAAACAAAAAAAAAAAAAGGAAGAAATTGCTTGAACGAGCAAATCCTACTTTTTCTTGAATATCTTACCCTACTTTATGTTTATTTCTTTATGATTAATTCCACTTTTAATTTTTGTATTCAAAACATTGGAATTTAGACAGGGCTAAGACTTTGTTCAACAGGAAAGGGTAACCCGTTCCCACACAATGACGCCCCTTTAGTAAAACTGCTTTCAACACATAGTGGAAAATGGAGAAATTGCTTGTTTCTTCATTATCCATAATGTTTCTTCCCCAAAAAATGAAAAATTACAATTTCACCAAATAGAATTTTTCATCAGCAACTTCCTTCAATTTTGACAAGTCTAAAATTGTGTCGTCTGATAATGTGTTAAACAAGAAAACATATGCGTATACCTGATAAAGCTGCGAGAGCAGTCCAGAATAAAAACACACTTAAGATTGTGCCGTGGCTCTTTCCCATTATTAATGTTTCTCTCTAAAGGAAAAGCAGAATACTTTTACAGTTGTTAAATAACTATATGTGAGCCGACAAGCGAGAATTATGAAACAAAAATAAGGATGTGTCTTAAAAAAGGAATCGGAACAAGTATATGTACCTTGTACCTTTTACTTGGGGTTAACAAGTTAGGTAGTTACCGGTAAAAAATTAAGAAAAGTTACAGACGACAATTTTTAGTAAAGGAAATCCTGGATTTTTTCCCCTTCTTTCTTTGCACAAAACATTGTGGAAAATGAAGAAATCGCTTGCGACAAGAAATGTAAAAAAAAATTCTTTGGGGGGGGGGGGCGTCCAAAAAGCAGGTTTGTGTGGAAATAGGTTAACTCTTTAATCTGACCGAAAAACATAATACTATTGAAGCTTTCCAACAGTTAATGTTATATTATAACATGTGAGCCATGCGAGAATTGACCAATCTCTGGCCCCGCCCACTGACTCCTTTGGTCCCGCCCATTAACTCCAATAGGAAGTTCCGCTTCGATTTTTAAAGGCGCTATTTTGCAAAATATATGCCCAGTAGTATGTTACATATAAGTAGAATACTTGGTTGGCGATCTAAACGTCCTAGGTTCAACTTTGAAAAGCTGAATTTACGACGTTTAACTCGCCAAACTAAAAAAAAAAAAAAAAAAGAGGAAAATGATTGATCAAAATGTCAGCCAATGTTGGGGTTCAAACTGAGTATCCAGTCTAAATGAATGATTTCATTTGTCGAAAGATTTTTTTGATTGACGGCCGCGATTGGTCAATTGTAACAGAAATAAGAACAAATCTTAAAAATCGGGGGGGGGGGGAGTTCGGATCAAGTATCTTTTACTTAGGATAAAAAAGAATATTTAAGAGATGAAGAGAATATTTTTTGTTTTCATGGAGGTATGAACCGAAAAAACTAATCACACTGTATGAATACGCGAAGCGGATTCATACATTGTGTGATTAGGTTTTTCGGTTCATACCTCCATGAAAACAAAAAATATTCTCTTCATTTCTTATAATTTAATGGTATAGAGCGAAAAAAGCAAAAACCCTACATCTTTAGATACCTTTTTGCATGGGACTATTTTATGCGGAAGCATACAAAATCACTGCGTGCTCAAAATTTCGTTCATGGAGGTATGAATTAAATTTTTCGACCAATCAGAACGTTCGTTTTTGATAGACGAAACTAACAATTAAATTATATAAATAAAATATATCTTACTGGGATTTTTTCAAGCGGAAATAGCGATATTCCGGTCCCCCATTGACGATATTTAGTTAACCCTCTCATAACGATATCTATTAATATGATTCGTTAAAAGCAGCGCTAAACCCCATTTAAACAAACAAACTGAATACGATGTATCACTTATAACGATTTTTCATTTTATGGATGGACGGGTTTTTTTTATAAGAACAACTATCGGTTATATCGATATTGTGGTATAACGATATATTTCAGGTATAGCTTTTATCTAAAAAGACACTGTTATAGTGGATGGATGATCAAAATATCTCACAACAAGCTGTAATAATTTAATTTCTAGTTTCGTCTATCTAAAAAGAGCGTTCTGATTATTCATAACTCCATGAACTAAACTTTGAGCACGCAACGATTTTGTATGCATCTGCACAAAAATAGTCCCATAAAAAAATGTACCACAATTTGTAAAGATTTTGCTTTTTTCGCTCGATGCTATTAAATTATAAGAAATGAAGAGAATATTTTTTGTTTTCATTGAGGTATGAACCGAAAAACCTAATCACACAATGTATGAATCCGCTTCGCGTATTCATACAGTGTGATTAGTTTTTTCGGTTCATACCTCAATGAAAACAAAAAATATTCTCTTCATCTCTTAATTGAAACTATCTTCACAATAATTTCGTCGCCCAATGAAGTGTTACTTCATATGCTTATAACAATATGCCTTAACCCATTCGCACACGACATAATTCTAGATTGGTCCAAATTGAAAGAAGTTGCAGACGACATTTTGTGGTGATGGATTTTCAATATTCTTTGTCTTTTAGGGTAGGAAACGTTAAGGACAGTGAAGAAATTGCTTGTTGCAAGCAATTACTTCATTGTATACAATGTTTTCAATGGCTTTTTTCTTTAGGGGCGTTGAAATGAGGGATTGTGTGGGAATGAGTCAATACGATATATAGCTTATAATAAAGTTGATTTCTTGGTCCGACGAGGGTCTGTTTCTTAGAAAAAACACGAGTTATATCTATAACTTGATTTAACGATGTGTAAGGGTTTTTATATCTACAAAAATATTCATGTATTGGCGACCAAGATATCGTAAATTCACCTTTTTGCAGCTGTTTTTACGATATTTAGTCGCATAACGACTACAAACCTATACAGTTTACTAACTTTTAAGAATATCAGTAAATATGATATCTAGCCAAACACAATTTTTTTTAATGGCTTGATTTGGTCTACTTGTCAGTACAGCCACAGTTATATTGATATTCGGATATGTCGATATATCTGTTTGTCTTCGCTGCCCTGTGTATGATTTAACCCGGAGATTCATGTAATGGTTTATGATTATATGTACTACTCTGTCATTAAAAAAAAAACATCTGTGCGTGCGTACGTACGTGCGTGTGTGCTTGATTGCGTTCGTTCATGCGTGTGTGTGTATTTGTGTGCTTTTTCGTCTTATCTTATTCTGTTTGTTTGTGTTTTCTTTCGTCGTCACGTGCAACGTATCGAACCATAACTACAAAACAAGGTGATAAAAGTGAGAAATGGTAGAAGGAACAAAGAAAGACAGAGTAAGAAAGAGAGACAGATAAAAAAACAAATACTTACAGAGACTGAGATCAAGAGAGACAGAGATAGAGAAAGATATGGAGAAGAGATGGAGATACAGAAAAGGGAGAGAAAGGGGAGGAAAGAGAAAAACAACGACAGACAAATAGACGAACGCGTTCCAGAATGTAGAGCATTATGAAAAATGACGCTTTTTTATCTTAAATTATTCATATTCAAGTGTGTTATTCGTTTAATCTTACAATGCAGATGAATCCTGAAGTACTGTCCGAGTTTTAAATTCCCAAACTTATTATTTTAAAGTGCAGTGTTGTTTTGAAGTATGTTTAGTGCCATCTTGAACTGTGATCGCTAAAATGGAACGTATCCTTAAAAGATACGTGGCTTTGCAAGTTAATTAACCCTTGAATATTTGGCCTCTTTTCACTTTATTTGAAAATTTTGACATAATTCGATCGATCCTCCAATATTTCTCTCACAACAACAACAATAAGCTGGTAGACCGTAGTGTAGGCTAAGATTAGACTGCATGTCTGTGCAGGCTGATCTTAGTTAATTCAACTGCTAAAGCTATTGTCAAAGCAGGAATATTCTGGTATAAAAACAATAGTCATAGTAGGAATGTTACGGGATAAAGCCATTGTCAAAGCAGGAATTTTCCGGGATAAAGCCATTGTCAAAGTAGGAATGTTCCGGGATAAAGCCATTGTCAAAGTAGGAATGTTCCGGGATTAAGTCATTGTCAAAGTAGGAATGTTCCGGGATAAAGCCATTGTCAAAGTAGGAATGTTCCGGGATAAAGACATTGTCAAAGTAGGAATGTTCCTGGTTAAAGCCATTGTCAAAGTAGGAATGTTCCGGGATAAAGCCATTGTCAAAGTAGGAATGTTCCGTGATAAAGCCATTGTCAAAGTAGGAATGTTCCGTGATAAAGCCATTGTCAAAGTAGGAATGTTCCAGGTTAAAGCCATTGTCAAAGCAGGAATGTTCCGGGATAAAGCCATTGTCAAAGTAGGAATGTTCCGGGATAAAGCCATTGTCAAAGTAGGAATGTTCCGGGATAGAGCCATTGTCAAAGTAGGAATATTCCGGGATAAAGCCATTGTCAAAGTAGGAATGTTCCGGGATAAAGCCATTGTCAAAGTAGGAATGTTTCGGGATAAAGCCATTGTCAAAGTAGGAATGTTCCGGGTTAAAGCCATTGACAAAGCAGGAATGTTCCGGGATAAAGCCATTGTCAAAGTAGGAATGTTCCGGGATAAAGCCATTGTCAAAGTAGGAATGTTCCGGGATAAAGCCATTGTCAAAGTAGGAATGTTCCGGGATTAAGCCATTGTCAATCGACCAATCAATTATCCATTCAGCCCTCAAATCAGCTTTGAACTTCTGTACTGGCCGCCATTTTCGTTCAGCCTTTTTGTTGGTTTAGCGACTTTAATCCCGATAGACACTGACAGGAAGTTCTGCTTCATTTTCACGGCGTTATTTTGCAAAATTCCTATCCGGTAGCTTGTAACAAGATGATGGAACGGTTTGATTGTCACATTAACGTCGTAAAAACAGCTTGAACAATGAAAGGATCAGTTAAGTCCCGAATCAGACTTTGAACTCCGAAATACTTAAATGAACGTTTTTATTGGTTTTGCGACTTTAACGTCGTAGCTTCAGCTTAGTCGCAAACCAACCAGTTGCAATGTATTTAATGTCCGTGACTATATATTTTATAATTATAACTTTCTTCTTTATCCACAGTGGTAATCATCCCCAAAAAGAAAAAGATCATAACGATTTCGTCAACTTAACATTACCGTCTGCAACTTCTTTGAATTTGGACTGGTCTAAAATACCATTGTGTGGTAATGGGTTAAGACCCAGACTACGCAAAGCAGTCACATGGAAGCGAGAAGAGCAGAAGTGAACTAAGTTGTGCCAAATACATAGGGAATAATAGGGATTTTGCCTCCAATTTTATGTCCATTACCGCATTTTGAACATAAATCTATGGTTATTAGCTCACCCGAACTGACCAATCGCTCGCCTCGCCCGCTCACTCTGTTTGCCCCGCCGATTGACACCAACCGGAAGCTCAGCTTCGATACTTAACGGCATTATTTTGCAAATTTTCTAACAAATAGCATTTGATAAAGAATTAGAATGGTTGGTCGAGGACCTTAACGTCGTAACAACAACTTGAAAAAGCTGTAGTTACGACGTTTAAGTCCCAAAACCAACATATTAGCTAAACGTAAATGGCGGCTAAAATTTGGGTTAAAAAATCGCTTCTAGTCTAAATGAATGATTTAATTGGTCGACTGAATTTTTGATTGACAGTCGCGATTGGTTAACTGTAATGTGGGAGCTTAGTGCGAGGAACCAGTAATCCGTTAACCCATTCCCACACAACAAAATTTTAGACTGGTCCAAATTAAAAGAAGATGCAGACGACAAGTTCAAGTTGATTGATTTTTACCTTTTTCGTCTTTTTGAATAGAAAACATCGTGGATAATGAAGAATTGATTGACACAAGCAATTTCTTTATTTTCCACAATGTTTTCCTAAGGTTTTTTATCTGGGAGTGTAAAAGGAGATATTGTGTGGGAATTGGTTAATGCAAAGAGATGACGTCTTTTTTATAGACATACGTTAACCCTTTACTGTTTTTCAAGTTCTTTGGACTTGTCAAAATTCAAAGGGAGTATACAGAAAAGGGTTAATAAGAATGTGTACATTCGATTATTTATCATTGCTACCCAGAAAGTTGCCCATATGAGCGACGCCCATAGAATACAGTTAATTGAAGAAGAACAGATAGTGGAAGGATACAGGACAAAACTGCTGAGAGCTCCGCATGGTTCTTTAACGTGCTCCGATACACAGCGCCGCCACGTCGTCTTTTTTACGACTCATTCGAAAGACAATTAGTTAATCAGTTAAGTCAGTACAGGGCTCGAACCCGTGATCTTGAGTTTTGAAATCAAAGTTTTCAACAACAGAGTGTTATATGAATGATCGCGTAATAATCAAAATACTCTAGTCGGTCGTTGCTGAATGTTTGAATGGAGCTTTGCAATTTCAACGGGTTTTTTGTTCGGTTTTTTTTTGTGTGTGTTTATTTGTTGCTTTGTTTTGTGTTAGTGTTTGGATTTTTCTTCATTTGAACCTTTGTTGTTGTTGCTGCTGCTGTTTTATTTGTTTGTTTTAATTACATGTAAAAAAACTTTAAATGTTCTTGTTTGACCTGACCTTTATTTTGAAACTACAGCTTGCCTAAGCAGAAGTATAACGTTTAAGTAGTCAAACCAACAATTATGCTTACCGCAAATGTCGAGGTTCAAAGCACAATTCCGGTCTAAAGCAATGATTTGATTGGTCCATTTTTTTCGTTTATCATTTATTTAGTTATTTGTATTTATTTATCTATTTTTTTCTGTTGTTGTTGTTGTTTTTTTTTTTTAATTTTGATTGACAACCAAGACTCATAATTTCTAGCCCTATCGAGAGCATCTAAAGCCAGGTGTGGAATAAATTTCCTGTTTATTCCCGGGCGTCGATCTCAGACTGGTTAAGTCATTGAGAATTACCTGCGTTTTGTGCTATGATAATAATAGCGTTTCTCTAACTAGAAAAAGCATGCTTTTGAAAGAGTTGTCTACGATTTGAATAGAGTTTGCAATATTCCTGAAATAAATAAGAACTACTTTTTATGGCGTAGACATTCAGTGGATTAAGTGGTTAAGCCTCCAGTGGCAGTTTGTGCTGGTTGAACTTTGAGAAGACCTCATAATTTTGTCTGTTAATTTAAGCTATCAAATCTGAAGCTTTGCTAGCTACTAACACAAATTATTTCTCAGAAGCGGACTCTTCTCTGTTTTAAAATGATAAAGTACCCAGGGCTGTTTGTAGGACAAACTTGTCTTGTTTACAGTTGGGCAAACATAAGCATTTTCGTTCAAAAGGCAGTCAGAAATATTGAGATGAAAGGGATGTTTATACCGACTTTCTATGACCTGGAAGAGCTACGTTCAACCTTGCTCAAGTGACCACGTCTATTTTTCGACCGCGTTCATTAAGCGACCAAAATCAAACTTCCTTTCCAAAATAAAAGATCGCATTAATTGGACGTTTTCGCTAATGCAATTTTCAGAATTAAAAGTGAGAATCCTGCAATAATTTATGTGTGTTGTCGAAGGGATTTTCATATACGCTATAAAAAATGTATTAACTCTTTCCTGCTCCAACACGGGATTTTACGTCTTTGTGATTTTATACTTGAGAAGACATTGTGGAAAAAGAAGAAATTGCTTGTAACAAGCAATTTCTTCTTTTCCAACAATATTTTCTACCACATAGGATGGTTTCATTTTAAATTACATCCACTATTCATTGTCGTCTGCAACCTCTTTCAATTTGGACGGGTCTAAAATTTAAAAAAAAAAAACAGGAAAGGGTTAAGCGACCATTCTCTTAAACAACCACATTTTGGTCGTCCCTTGAGTGGTCGCTTAATACAAGTTTAATTGTATGTCGAGAAAGGAAGACATTGATTGTAGCAAGTACCATCACCATTTTTAAACAATATTTTCTAGTCTTTTTTTTTTTTTTTTTTCGATTAACAAATTCTTTATGTCATCACTTTGGACCAGTTCAAATAACTTTGCCTAGTAACGGGTAATGGAAATATGTCGACTTGATACTCAATGATAATCACACAAAGGGAAATAATTATTCGCATTTATAGATTTGAAGGGTGATTTTTTCCTGAACGTAAAATGTAAAAGACTAAACGGAAACTTATCACCTGCTATTAACTGGCATGCTCTGAGGAATCGTTCTCCTCTTTCATCTCGTGACCCCTTTGTTTACAGGAATGACAGAGGGAACTATGTACAACGACTTATTTACCCAACTATGAAATTTCGAGTAAATGACAGGACAATCGACCAATCGCGGCTTTCAATCGCGGCTTTCAATCGAATATCTAACTCGCTTATTTAGACCAGAAGTGTGATTGGATTTTGAACTCCAACAGTTTTGTTAAGCTTTTTGTTGGTTTGGAGATTATTCAAGCTGTACCTAGAGCATTAGTTTGCCAACCAACCATTTTACTCTTTTGTTACATGCTACTGGTAAATTCTTTTGCAAAATAGCGCCTGTAAATATGGAAGCTGAACTTCCTGTCGGAGTCAGTAGGCGGGGCCAACGGAGTAGTGGGCGTGGCCAGCGATTGGTCAATTATAATGTTGCAGTATGAATATGAAAGTGGCGTCCCCATAATATAAATTCGGTTTAGTACTTAAATAAGACTTTTTGTTCTAAGAAAAACAGACAGCTAATGACCAATGATTATATTAACAATAATAATAATAACTTTATTGACAAAAGGTTAAATGTTTGGACAAAAAGCCTTATTTCCATTTCGTCATTCTCACAACAATCATTCAATACATAGATCTATTAGCTAATCACGTGCGCACACACACACACGCGCGCACACACATACAAACACTAACTTGCATACAAACACACGAAAATCTAACATTTTCTCGTTTCCTCAAATCAAAATAACATATTTGAAGTGAAAAAGGTACATAAGTAGAACCCTAATGAATCGCGTTACAGACAGACACCAAAAAGAATGAATTAGAAAAAAGTAACAATATATTTATTGTTTAAACGCTTCAATATTCTCTTTGAATTTAGCAAGACGACGTTCATTTCTGATTTGAACAGGTATGTCATTCAAGACGCAAACATAGTAGCTTAATGTTCGGTATTTTGGTTTAAACAAGTTCATTTTTTTTTTTTCAAAAGGTAGAGAATAAGCTGAGTCCCTGAACAAATGAATCATATTAATCATGTAACCTGCGACATTATTATTAAGCGTTTTGAAGACAAGTACTTGCATCTGTTCGGGTAAGTTACCAAAGGTTCTTTGAATAATTAAGTTGGTGGAGAATTTGGGGATTTCCAAAGTATCTTTTCTGAAGGGTAGAAACCGCAGTAACATTATTCGTTTTACCCTTTTCCCAAACTATACAACAATAGTCTAAAATAGGAATATATATGAATTGTATAAAAAAAACAGTTTAGTTTCCTTAGTCAAATAATATGAAATTATTTTAAAACAAATTTCTACTTCAATTCTTTACACGCGTAATCAATCTGGCTATTCCAGTTTAATTTGTTGTCTACAAAGATACCTAAGACCCTTTGTTGACACACAGCTTCAAGTGTTAAATCATTTATATTATGACTTAACTATTTTCATATTCTTTCCGACAATTGTCTCTTACCAATGGGTGGATTATCGTAAACCTAAGTGGAATAGCAGCTGGAGGCTAGGAAAGGATGTAGTGGTAGTGCTGGTGTGAGAAATACCAGAGATCTATTGTTAGATGCTCCAGTCGCCGCGATATGACTGAAATGCTGTTAAAAGCGGCGTTAAACCCCATTCAATCAATCAATGACTATTTTAAACTTTCATGGTATGCTTAGACCCTAAACACATGCATTTCGTTTTAGAGGGATACAAAGACATCTTACTTGTAGTACACCATTCTTGGACACAGGAAAGACTTTCCTGGAGCTTATTTTGAATCTCAATTCGTTCGAAACTTGCTCTGTATATGGTAGATTCGTCGGCATATAAATCTATATTTACACCAGGCAAAGATAAATATAAATTAAAATCATCTATATAAATAAGAAATTAGAGGTGTCCTAGTTCAGAGCCCTAGAGTACTCCTGAATTTATACTAAGCATATTAGACTTCGTCTAAGTCTATAAGCCATGCATATACAATCTTAGATAGAGCAGTAGTTACAACAGAATGGTTTTGTCTCAAACCGGACGCAGATTTTTTGATAATGTTAGTACTGTCGAAGAAAATTTGTATGTGAGACGCTCAAATATTTTTGAAATTCTTGATAAAATAGAGTTTGGCCTGCATTTGTTTAGATCATTTCTTGGAATCACGCGAGCTAACTTTAGATCCCAGACGCAAAACTATTATTTATATGTGCCGCTATTGCCGAAATAGTGAATCGGTTCAATACGACCGAAAATGATAGACATTTGCATGCTGGGGATGAGAACGCTCAATTTATGATCTCTGGTGGTTCAGGCAAGGCGTCACTGATATAACAACGCAACAACGTTACATGGGGCTT
The DNA here is from genome assembly GCA_946902895.1 of Fragum fragum. Lineage (NCBI taxonomy): Eukaryota > Metazoa > Mollusca > Bivalvia > Cardiida > Cardiidae > Fragum > Fragum fragum. Next base: position 13,823,782 of record OX336376.1, on the reverse strand, counting down.
CTAGAACGCTACTGGTGAGAGAATAAGTACCAACCCTATCAGAAATCGGTTGCATGAGATAGACGACCTGCAATCCGAGTTCCGTTGACCGCCCGCATCACGGATCAAAATCGAATACAAGCTATAATCGTCCTCAAGGAATGGCCAGCTTGATCACCGGACCTAAATGCTATAGAGCATACTTTGGATATGTTACAGACAGCTGTTTCAGCACTACCCATGCAAACCAGAATTTGAACCAGATGCTCAGACAGGCTCTTCTTGAAGAATTGGATCAAATTCAACACAAAAAAGATCAGGAGGCTTATCAGCAGTATGTTGGGGCGTTGTAAGGCTGTATCTGAAGCACGGGGAAATCACACACCATATAAAAGTGCATAAAACTTCTTTTTTTTTTGGGGGGGGTATTTACTGGGTATCATCGATTATATTGTGTTTTTTTTTTCAATTCCGACAGTCCTGTAAACCTTCCTCTCAATATTAAGACCGAGCATTCGATCTTTAACAAAATCACAATACCTAAAACACAAAAAACGTGTTAACTTTCCCCAAGAACTAGAAAAAAGTGATTTTAGCAATTTTTATTAGTATATTATCGAAACGTTAACTAACAATGAAGTCCATTTTCAGTCACACGTAGAACTCACCAAGCGTTCCCATTTGAAATAGGATGGGATCAGATAGGATTCATGACAATAAGGAATAGGCCAACGCTGGATCCGCCCACTTACTGCGTTTGCCTATTGACTCCGATTGGATGTTCCGCTTCTATCTTAAATGGCGTTAATTTGAAAAATTTATAGCTAATAACATATTTGAAAAAAAGTAAAATGGTTGGTTAGTGTCCCAAATGTCACAACTGAAGTTATTTTTTATGAATCTTGGTTAGAGTTTTTGTCAGGGCATAAAAAAAGAAATCTTTGTGAAAACATTCCAATTGAAACCACTTGAAAAGGATCTTAATGGCAATTTCTTTGTTTTCACTCTAGGGACCACAAATTTGACTAAATCGAGATGAAACTTAGTCAGATTATATTTTAGGTAATAAAGATTAGTCCTACTGCAAAGTGGTAATTAATCAATGGAAAAGGCGGGAGAAGGGGCCTTAATGACTTTTTTGTTTACACTCTCGAGCAATAGCTTTGGCTCAATTCTGATGAAACTTTGTCCGAATATTTATCATATTATAGGAATGAATCATGTAGAAGTTGGGTACATTGCACTCGAAAATACTAGAAAGGAACCTTAATGACCATTTCTTTGAGTACACTCAAAGGCCACCATTTATGCTCAATGTTGCTGAAACTTTGTTAGAACAATTACCAGGTGAGCGACTGAGGACCATAGGGGTCCCTTTTTATATAGTAGAAATCAGGAATAAAAAAATTGCTTATATAATGTAATTTTTCCCTCTTCTTTCAATCTAAAATGTGCATTTACAGCAATTTCACATGTCCAAAGTAAACTATTCGAACCAGAGTCTTCACTACCCGCACAGCTTTGTACGGCTACAAAAACAAACAGTATTCAATACCGTAGAGAAATCCATATCCCTTTCCGTCGCCGTCATAGCGCAGTTGGTAGCGCGTCGGACTATCAATCTAGAGGTCCCGGGTTCGATTCCCGACGGCGGCACTCCGACACCTTTCCGACTATTTGTCTCTCACCAAAGGGTCGATAATCGTAGACCTATGTGGGATAGCAGCTGGAGGCTAGGAAAGGATGTAATGGTAGTACTGGTGTAAGAAATACCAGGATACAATTGTTAGGTGCTCCAGCCACCGCGATATAACTGAAAGATTGTTGAAAGCGGCGTAAAACCCCATTCAATCAATCAACCATATCCCTTTCCTGTTTTGCTTATTTGAAAATTAACCATTCAGTAGGGTAGAAAATATTGAGAAAAAAGAAGAAATCGCTTGTTACAAGCAATTTCTACTATTCATGCAATGTTTTCTAAGTTTTAATTCACAGGGATTTAAAAACCAGGGATTGACTTGGAAAGCGTTACAATTATGCTGTCTAAGTCCCCAGTTACTTTAACCTCAATTATTTTTTCTTGATAAATTTTGGCAAAGAAGATTACTCGATAAAACCACACTTTGCTAAATTACAGTATACTTGTACTTTACTTATTTCCGAATCTCATAAATTAATACATTAGAAAACCCTTTTTTCTTTCGATTGCTGAATTAAAATTACACCATTTACGCTTTCGAATAAATTTAGAGACTTTGACTTTTCAATTACAGTGATACGTGAATACAGTAATACCTCTTTATAAGTGTACATCCAAGACTGACAATCAAGGAATCAATCAAACAATCAAATCATTCATTCAGTCCGAAATTGAGCTTTGAACTCCAACATTGGCCACCATTTATTCAAGCATTTTTGTTTCATACTATTTGCCATGAATTTTGCAAAATAACGCCCTTTAAAATCGAAGCGGGACTTTCTGTCGAAGTCAGTGGGCTGATCCATTGGATCAAGCGGTTGAGGTCAGCGACTGCACTATTTATTTTGAAAAAAAGTTTGATATGAAATATCTTTTCGAAACACATAAAAAAAAAAAAAAACGAATGAGTTTTACCTTTACTTTATTTCTAGTCTTATTTCCTTTATACTTTATACCAATCTTACCTTGCCTATAGTTCACATTTATTTATTGATTTTTTATATTCGTGTTGAAATGAAAGTCGACTGTGTGTGAATACTCGTGTGCCTTACGGTACACGAGATTTACACACCCTTTTTTTCACTTGTATATGCATTAAATCCTGTCAGTCGGTTGTTTTTAGAGTTTGCCCATTTAGATTTTACCAACTATCGGTCAAATTAGTCTTCTGTGTACTCTGTCATGTCCTTTTGCCCTCGTATACGCTATTGGTTAGCTTGAAAACACACGCATCCGTGTCTTCGTCAGCCATTTTATTTTACCCGGTGCAGCAGTAAATTTCTCCCTAGCAACCCTTAAGACGCTGAATTTCAACCGCTTTAAGGTCAAAAGCACTCTAATTCATCATGAAACGGTCTTATTCGGTATGGCAAATGCCGATTCAGCATTTATTTTTCTTTTTACTATAATGTTTCATACATTTTGGTTACAACCCCGATTGTTATAGAATTTAACCTCGCGGGTTGGTTGCCAGTACACAATTATTTTTAGTGCGCATTCGATTAGCCAACGGAATTGCGTCGTGTACGCAATTTATTTTTGCGTACGGTAAAGGTCCGCAAAACTTTTCTGTGGGTACGCATTATTTTTTGTGCACTCCAGATTAGTATAAATACCCCCGCATTCTTTTAGTCGAGGTCTCCACTCAACAACAAAATTTTAGAGGGCAACCCCATTTCGGCCACAGCATAAAAAGTTTATTTTAATTTTAAGAAGCTAGGAGCATTAGATTTAAAGAAGTCAACAATTAAACCACGATCACTTCACGGTTAGCATACATCAAATCATTAAATCTCCCGACCTGAGCTGACAGATTCGGTTGTTTAAGAATCTTCGCCGCCGTAGACTATCATTTCGACACGAACCAGTTCATCACTGAGAGACCAATCGATCGTTTAAACCTTGAGTCAACAAAGTCAAATCAACCAACCGTGAAATAAACTGGGATATTTTTTTATTTTAAATCGTCGTTTGGTTATTCATTTTAGCCCTTGGAGACAAGCTTTAGTTCAGCTTTTAAGTTTAATTTTTAATCCTGACAAGTTTTTAGAAAGTTACAAGTAGCCTGCGCGTAACATTATTTTTGGTGTCAGAAGTGGGATCTCCCTTTATTTAAAGAGATCCAGTGATACAAACCGCACGTCGTGGAAGCAGTTAGACATAGACATGGGTCAGCCGGGATCATCTTATGACGACGAGGAAGTTTTCTTTAGAAGGCCGAGATATAGGACAATCGACGAAATAGGGAGGTGTCATAGAGATGATAGCCCTACAAGATCTGCTTATAGTGATGACGATGATCAGTCTGCATCAGAAACAAATTCCGAGGTTCTCGAAAAAGGTAGCCAGCAGCCTCGACAATTGAATTCAATCAGAGACAGGGACACAGACGCCAGCTCGCAAACACAATTACTGAATAGCATTTCTGGTGTTCTACAGGAGGTCGTGCTAGAACTGAAAAGCCTAAAAAGATCGGTCACAGAAGTAGTCTGGCAGGAGCAACCGCTCAGTCAAATGCGTTGCGCAACAGGCCCACAAACGGTCTCACAACTTGTGAAAGTAATGGTCGAAGTTCAAATGGACATAGGCCTCAGCAACCCTATTCGGGTCTGAATGTCAACCAAAACCAGCAGGATATCCACGTGCATGTGCCGCGTTCTGAGTATTGTGGCATGAGGCAGAGTAGCAGAGACAACTTGCCAGATCACAGATATGAAGACCATTCGTACGCCAGACCCATGCACAGCCCCAGAGCACACCATGTAAGACCGAGGCTTGGCGAGAGTACGAGATTGCTTTGGCAAAGAGGATTGGTCAGTGTGGCAGGCCAGATCCGAGGCGATAGCCGAGAGGCGTGGCTGGAGTGAAGAGGATAAACTTGATCAACTCTTACCCCGGATTGAGGGCCAGGCTGCTGACTTTCTGTTTGGACAGCTGCAAAGAGCGACGTTGAACAGATACGACGATCTCGTCCATGAGATGCAGCCCGCTTCAGAGTGATTGAAACGTCAAGAGCGTTTGCCACTAAGTTCAGCAGGTGTGTTCAGAGGGTGGGCGAAACAGTTGAAGACTTTACTGTAGATCTGAAGATGCTTTATGACAAGACCCATGGATATAGGGATAAAAGGACGAGGGAGGAAGATCTAGTGCAAAAATTCCTCGATGGCCTAAGGGATGAAGACATAAGATTTGAGATCGAATTACATAAGGAACCTCAGACAATCGATGAAGCTGTTTATCATGTGGTGAATTTCATCCAAACCAGTGGCAGCGCAGAAAAGGATAGAAGGCGAAGCATACTAGAACGGTTCAATTCCAAAAAAAGTGAGAATTGCTGTGTTAGCCGTTTACCACAGAAGGAAGTGGGGATGGCCGAACCCCGTGCGAAAGATGGCGTAGAGACAGATCAGACCGTGTTACTTACAAAGATACTGGACCGTTTAGAGAAATTTGAGGCAGCTAATAAATCAAGAACTTGGGACAACAAGGACAAATCTCGCAAAGAGTGTTATAACTGCCATGCACTTGGTCACTTCGCAAGAGAGTGCCCTGAAAGGGACAAGAGAGCCAAAAAAAAGGAAAAAATCAGAGCGTAGCAGAGAATGCTTTAAACTGCCAAGGACCAACCCAAGTGGCCAGGGGAAGGTCCCAGTAACCCCAAACGGTCACAAAAAGGCGAATCATTACAAAACTTTGGAGGGTCATATCACAGGACAAAAGGTGAACCTGAATGACGGGGTATATGTGAATGGTGAGGTAGAAGGTCTGAAGATCACCGTCACTGCGGATACAGGTGCAGCTAGGTCAGTGCTATCAACAAGGGTGTTTGAGAGGCTCGAAAGAGGAAGAAGACCGGAGCTGAGGAAATAATGTAATCTTAGAGGGGCAATTGGGGCGCCCATTAGGGAGATTGGCAAGGGTGATTTCAAGATGCTGCTAGGGTCTTATGAGCTAGTCCAAGAGTTGGTAGTAGCTGACATTGAGGATGATGCACTTTTGGGCTTTGACGTTTTGATGGGAGGTGAAAAGGGACCTGTTGACTTATAGCTGAGCAAGGGTATGATTATCTGAGATGGTGTTAGGATCCCATGTTTTCAGGTTTGTCGTAGAAACAGGTCAAGGCGAGTAATGGAAGCGGATGATGTCACCATCCCCGGGCAAACTTAGGCCATTGTTGATGTTATTCAGAGTATTTGGTGGAACAGCTCAACGCTTTAAAGAGAAGTACAATCTTGTCATGGCTTCGTCACTGGTTGGTATAAGCAAGGGTCCGACGTGTAAAGTGAGAGCACTTAACCCTTTCCGACACAGAGGCAGCACGCGTATGTTGGCAGCGCCTAACAGATGGAGAAGATAGTGAGTGTGCAGAAAGGGAGAATGAAGGTGAAGATAGCTGCAATGAATGGTTTAGCGAATAGGTACGATCAATCGGAAGACTTCTGGCGGGTTACACCTAAATGTCACAAGAGGCGGCGGCGAGCCTTTTGTACCAGCACACTTGCTCACTCTGTATGAGAAGTCAACAGCAGGTAAAGTGACTATGAGAAGAGAGTAGTGGCCTCTCTACTGTGCAAGTATGGTGACACATTCTCAAAGGATGAATGGGATATCGGGCTGACCAATTGACTGAACACGCTATCGACATGGTGATGCCTCGCCAATCAAACAGAGGCCAAGGCAAGCCCGATAGTTTTTGTTCGTAAGAAATCGGGATCTTTGAGACCCTGCATTGATTACAGGAAAGTAAACGCCCTAGTCAAGCCCGATGGCTTCCCTCTCCCAAGAAAGAATTCAGTATTGTTTGGATGCGGTTGGCGGAATGAGTTTGTTTAGCTCGTTCGACCTAACTAGTGGATATTTTCAAATCCCCCTAAAGAAAGAGGATGTTCCCAAGACAGCATTTACATGCAAATATGTTTTTTTAGATGACCAGGATGCAATTTTGCTTGAACAATAGCAGCGGGACATTTCAGCTCACAATAGAGCTAGCTTTGCAGGGTCTGCAATGGCAGACTTGCCTGGTCTACATTGATGATATCATAGTATATGGGGCAAATTTCGAAGAACATATCGAAAGAGTTGATGAAGTGCTTGATAGGATTAAACAAGCAGGACTGAGGTTAAAACCCGACAAATGCAATCTTCTCCAAACCGAGGTAGTGTTCTTAGGCCATATTGTGTCCAAGGAAGGAGTTCGCCCTGACCCAAGCAATTTCGAAAAGGTTTCGATTTGGCCAACATCAGTCAACCCGAAGCAACTTAAGCAGTTTGTGGCAACAGCCTCCTACCACAGACGCATCATCAAGGATTTCGCAAAAACAGCACGTCCTCTGACGGGGTTGGCGAAAAGGGATTTGAAGTTCATATGGACAAGCAATCGTGAAGAGGCCTTCAAACCCTGAAGAGAGAACTTACAAGCTCTCATGTGATGGGATATCCACTAAAGGAGGGTGGTAAATTATACCTTGATGTCGATGCTTCTGGAGTTGGGATAGGAGGAGTGCTTTCACAGATGCAATCCGGACAGGAAAGGGCCTATACTAGTAGATCACTGAACAAAGCCGAGCGCAACTACTGAGTCACAGAGCGAGAGTTACTAGCGGTATTACTTGCATGGTCGAGAGTTTGTTGTCAGGAGTGATCACCAACCGCTTGTTTGGCTATTCAGTTTAAAGGAGCCAAACGGTAAAATTGCCCGCTGGATAGAAATCCTTGCACCATATGATTTCTGCGTGAAATACCAGCCTGGAAAGCACGAAAATTGCGATGCCCTCTCCATATGTAGCAATCCTAAAGATTGCGAATGCAGCGAAGTAGACATGGCGGAGCCCCTAAAGTGTGGTCAATGTCGCAAATGCAAAAGAAGAGTTGAAATTATGGTACTTGAAGGGAGAAGTATTAGTGCTGGAGGTTAAATAGAAGATGTGGACCAGAAGACTTAAAAAGTCCAAGTAAGAGAGATTGGCGGTCCTTCACCAAATGGTAGCGGGATAGACTGGGAGTTAAACGGGTATGTGTCAACAGCTAAAGATATGAGAAGGAGCCAGATGGCAGATCAAGAAATTAAGCCCGTTTTAGAGTCAAAAGAGAAAGGTATGAAACCTCCAAAAGAAAGAATTGATGTTGAAAGTCCAGCGACAAGGCATCTTTTTCTGTTATGGGACAGCCTCAAAGTCGCAGATGGAGTCCTTATAAAAGAGTTTTCATGGCGTAATGGTACAGGAACAGTTGGCCAGATAGTCATTCCAAGAGATCTTAGAAGGGAGGTCCTAAAGCAGATGCACGACGGGGCCTTATCAGGTCATATTGGTACTAAGAAGACCAAGGCGAAGGTGAGGCAGCGGTACTATTGGTTCCAGATGAAGGAGGACATCAAGATTTTTGTCCGCCAATGTGATATATGCGCTAGGGACAAGAGGCCAGCAAGATCGCCAAGGGCACCCATGAGTTCGATTAGAACTGGAGCTCCGTGGAATGTCTTGGCAACGGACTATCTGGGCCCTCTTCCGATCACAAAAGGTGGAAATCGGTATATCCTTGTCCTCACTGTCCACTTCTCGAAATATGTTGAAGTGAAAGCGGTCCCAGATCTTACAGCTGAAACATGTGCAAATAGGATTGTTAATAAATTTATTTGCAGATGGGGATGTCCACTTTCGATCTTGAGTGATCAGGGAAGAACCTATCAAAGCAAGGTTTTTAAAGAGCTGTGCAGAATGCTAGAAGTAAAGAAGCTTAGATCGAGTGTAAGAAATCCAAGGTGTAACGGTCAGGCTGAGAGGTTCAACCAGAAGCTGCTGAAGATGCTACGGGCATACTTAAAGAGGGAGCAAGAGAATTGGGACATGAACCTCTGATGTCTCGCCGGTGCTTATAGGGCAACACCTAATGAAACAACCAAGTTTAGCCCAAACCTCATGACCCTCGAAAGAGAGGTTAGACTACCAGCTGAACTTGTTTTTGGTTCTGTTACAAATAAGGCTAAATCTCACGTGAGTAATTATGGCGACTATGTAGACGGTATCCGGGAGAGGCTAAACACGGCTCACTCTGTAGCCCGAAAACATCTCAATTAATCATGTCAGTGAAGCAATGCCACCTATGATAAGAAGATGTTATTTCATCAGTACGAAGTTGGTGATGTTGTTTGGTGCCTCTCCGAGATCCGCAAAGTAGGGGAGTCTCCAAAATTGGTGCCGGCGTATGAGGGCCAATGTTTAGTTTTTCAGAAGCTATCCCCGGTGACGTTTGTGGTCAAGACAAATAAAGGATTGTCGGAGCGAGTTGCCCATCAAAACAAGCTTAAATTGTATGAAGGGGTAAACACTCCAAGCTGGGTTAATAAACTTAAGCAGTCCCTAAATTAGTTGTTGTTTAATTGTGTTCACTCGTTCATAAGGTAGCGAAATTTGCGTCTTCAACAGCTACAGCACGAGCCATTTCCCAATCGTCGAAACGTTTGTTTGTTTGTTTGAATGGGGTTTAACGCCGCTTTTAACAATCTTTCATTTATATCGCAGTGGCTGGAGCACCTAAAAATGGATTCCTGGTATTTCTCGCACCAGTACTACCACTACACCCTTTCCTAGCCTCCAGCTGCTATCCCACATAGGCTTACGATTATCTGCCCATTGATGGTAGACAATTGTCGGAAAGGGTATTGCCACCGTCGGGGATCGAACCCGGGACCCTTTGAATGATAGTCCGACGCGCTACCAACTGCGCTATGACGGCGGCTCGTCGAAACGTGGTTTCATCATTCGGTAGTTCTTCTTCCAGTTTCAAAGCGTTGCATCCGAGCCTATTGATAATCTGTCAGCTCTCCCAAATCTATTTACCCTTTTATGACATCTAGAAATCTTATGGTTTCTCTGAGAGTACAAGAAGCCCCCTTTCTACTTTCAGAACATGATGGGTGATAGACGTGGGAAGTGCTACAGCTGCCTTCGTTGTCAGGCTCAAGGCAAGACGTACATCGAAGCTCGGTACAGAGAGGTTGCCCACATTTACCTTGTGTCTGCTGAGATGTTCCACTAAGTCAGCTCTGGTCAACCATGTGACTAGATACAGTCGACACCGGCAAGCAGTGACAGAACTTGGCAAACAAGACAGCCAGCGGTTCTTGGTCGAAAACCCGAACCATTCAACGCTTGTTCTGGGCGTTGATTACAGGGAATTGACAAATGAGGCAAGCAGGATGGTTCCCACAAAGAGCCCCTCCGAGTTGGGTGAGGACAACTTTGACTGTGAGCAGCTCATGGCCCAACCATTGCCACCAATGGACAGACGCCAGCAACGTCAGTTTCAGGCATTCTGATCAGCATTCGAGTAAGACCAGATGTGCTGGCCAGCCTTCTCAACAGTAAGAGTTCCCCATCCATTCAGAGTACCAGTCAATACCTGCAGCAACCTGGGTTTATGCCCTATAGCTCTGCTCCATTGGCACCGCTTCCCCATTACACCCCGACACCAATTGTCAAGCTACCAGGTACATACAACCAGCAGACACCAAATCAGATCCTGAACCCTCAACCTACTAACCAACCATCATTAAAGAAACCAAAATTAGCTACCTAGAGCCCGATTCCTTCAGTCACTGTCACGGAAAATCCAAATCTGAGCGACTCTATACCCGTGTCTAGCCAGAGCTCCTTCAACATAGCTACAGTTCCCTCGAGGTCAGGCCCACAATCAACCTTGAATTCACCAATTCCGGGAATTTCAAACTTCCTAGACCAGTATGTTGATGATGAGCTTGATTACGATTTTGACGATACCCTTACGGTGCGCAGTCTGCAGGCGTCAAGTGAGACTCAGGAGAAGGCGGACAAGGTTAAAGCCAAAACAGCTGAGGTAATGGCACCGCGTAGAGACGAGTCTACTAAGAGTACCCAAAACACGGAGTCAATATCTGATGCAATAAGCAAAGCAATAGGACGGATGGAATATGTTTTCGATCAAAATAGTCGGGCCATTAGGTGCATAGATAAGACTCTGGGAACTCTCACAGATGTCGTATCAAAGATGAACAGAACCTTGGAGAGAATGGGAGAGGAGCAAAGAAGAGAACACGAGAGAAGGAGAGATGAAGCTAAGGACAGGAGTAGAGAGAGAAGTAGAGAAAAGAGGGGTCGCAGTCATGAGAGAACTTCAAGCGCTCAAGGAAAAACAGAGAAGCAGAAGGATAAACCAAAGAGTGAAGATAAGAATTCCGAGAAGAACAAAGAAAACAAGCCGTTGAAGTCAATAGTCAACAAAAAATAGGACAGTTGAAAGGGATGCATATTTTAGGTGTCAATGATATAGAGTGAATTAAGTCTTAGGGGAAGAGACGAAATGTGATGTTAAGAGCCAGTCAAGTGAACACTGAGTTGAAATGAGTTACAAGTGTTTTAAGTTTTAGTGAACACTAAAGCAGTTAAGTGTTAATATAAGTGTTTTAAGTTTTAGTGAACAGTGAAGCAATTAAGTGTCAATATAAGTGTCATTTATTACCAAAGTTATTGTTAAAGTTTTAAAAGTGATGATATTTTAACAGTGCGATATTTATCTAATTCATTAAGTAGCGTATAATAGAAGTTCTGTCCTAAATTTTAGTATTAAGGTTTACAGTAATTAATACTGATAGCATGCAATGTCTGGATTAATTGAGTATTTTCCACCTTAACCAACATTACTTTCATATTGTTTGCATCTACATTGTCAACTGAAAATTCTTTATTGTAATCTAGCAGTCTGTAATTTTCTTGTCGGTTATTGTCAGTCGGAACTTGACAAAAAAAGAGGGGGAGTGTTGTTGGGCCCCAATCTTACCTTGCCTATAGTTCACATTTATTTATTGATTTTTTATATTCGTGTTGAAATGAAAGTCGACTATGTGTGAATACTCGTGTGCCTTACGGTAAACGAGATTAACACACCATTATTTTCACTTGTATATGCATTTAATCCTGTCAGTCGGTTGTTTTTAGAGTTTGTCCATTTAGATTTTACCAACTATCGGTCAAATTAGTCTTCTGTGTAATCTGTCAAGTCCTCTTGCCCTCGTATTCGCTATTGGTTAGCTTGAAGACACGCTTCCGTGTCTTCGTCAGCCATTTTAGTTTACCCGGTGCAGCAGTAAATGTCTCCCTAGCAACCCTTAGGACGCTGAATTTCAAACGCTTTAAAGTCAAAAGCACTCTAAATCATCATGAGACGGTCTTATTCGGTATGGCAAATGCCGATTCAGCATTTATTTTTCTTTTTACAATAATGTTTCATACATTTTGGTTACAACCCCGATTGTTATAGAATTTAACCTCGCGGGTTGGTTGCCAGTACACAATTATTTTTAGTGCGCATTCGATTAGCCAACGGAATGGCGTCGTGTACGCAATTTATTTTTGCGCACGGTCAAGGTCCGCAAAACTTTTCTGTGGGTACGCATAATTTATTAGTGCACTCCAGATTAGTATAAATACCCCTGCATTCTTTTAGTCGAGGTCTCCACTCAACAACAAAATTTTAGAGGGCAACCCCATTTCGGCCACAGCATAAAAAGTTTATTTTAATTTTAAGAAGCTAGGAGCATTAGATTTAAAGAAGTCAACAATTAAACCACGATCACTTCACGGTTAGCATACATCAAATCATTAAATCTCCCGCCGTAGACTATTCGCCGCCGTAGACTATCATTTCGACACGCACCAGTTCATCACTGAGAGACCAATCGATCGTTTTAACCTTGAGTCAACCAAGTCAAATCAACCAACCGTGAAATAAACTCGGATACTTTTTTATTTTACATCGTCGTTTGGTTATTTATTTTAGCCCTCGGAGACCAGCTTTAGTTCAGCTTTTTAGTTTCATTTTTAATCTTGACAAGTTTTTAGAAGTTACAAGTAGCCTGCGCGTAAAAATATTTTCCACGGATGACCATATCGGAGTTAAACATTTGGTTGTCGGTTGTATGGTTGTTATGCGGATACAGAGGCTGATCTGGGTCACTACTTTGCGTGTGTATGGTATTTTACAAATACCATGCAGAGACTCAGATAGTATTAACCCTCGTCATGCTGTAAAAATTACCTGAATTGCTGTAAAATCAAGGGCTGAAAAGTTCTGATAGAACTTGTTGTTCAAAAATCAACATTTCTTTTCGAAATCATCTTCATAAACAACTCTGGCAGGAAAAGTACAGGCAGTGGTGAAGAACAAGATCAGACTGCACATATGTACAGGGTGATCTTTGTCAAAACCGGAATAAGGGTTAAAATGATAAGAATATTTGATATTAAAGACTTGTTTGTGTGGTGTAGAAGTTGATCCCATACCAGGGGACAACATTTTGGACTGTTCCAGGTTGAAAGACGTCGCAAACAGCATTTAAAAGTAAGTGCTGAATAAGGTAAAAGCATTGGGAGTAAATAGAATTTTCTTGTCATAAGGAATCCCTCCTTTTCCAACTATGTTTAACTAGCCATATTTCTTCAGGGCATCAAAAAGGTAGACTTTCTAGTAATGTGTTTAAGATGTCTAACCAGTCATCCGAAAAGACGCCACATTCCGGAAAATTGATGGACCGCTGGCGACGTCCTCTTATCTTCTACAGGGAGATCCACTTAGATATCAAACGACGTTATTTTGCAAATTTTATGGCCAGCAATATTACCAATAATGGAAGATGGTTGGTTGGCGACCTAAACTTCGTAACTACAGCTTGAATAAGCCAAGTCGCCTAAAATGCTTCACATTAATATCGACCAATGTTGGAGTTCAAAGTTCATTTCTGGTCTAAATAAAGGAATTAGTCGATTGATCCTTGGTAGACCTCGCAATCAAAATTTTGTAAAAGTTGTCCTAGCTTTACTGTGATGTTTATTTAGACTGTTATTGAACTTTATTATATACCTTTAAAAGCTTCTAGTAAAATATTAGATACATTCTACACAAACAAAATCGGACACGTCAGAAAAAAAAACCGTATCTAACAGTGTCAAATACTGTTCCGTATAAGGTAGTCTAAGATGACGTCATCTTCATTCTTTTATGACGTCATAATGCAAACAAACGTAATCAGAATGGTAAAGGAGAAGGGAATAACAGAATTTTTATTATTTCATCAAATTTATTTAATAAAAATAAGTATATGATAATTGGAATATAACGAGGAAAAATTGATATTTTCTCTCGTACGTCGGTCTCGTGAAATATCAAAAAAAAAAATTCTCAACAGCTCAAAGCAAATACAAGATGTTGTCTCTATCTAAACATAATATTTTTTTTTATCTTTTTTTTATTTTTCATTTTTTTTTCTTTCGGCAGGTTTAATAATTAATAACAACCGTTTTATGAAGGATCGTTGAGATTTGTCTCCATAAACACACACTTAAACACACATCCACACTGAACCCTTTCTGTTCAGACCCTATTCTTACGTCACTGTGTTTTTATATTTTAGAAAACATTGTAAAAAAAGAGAAGAAATTGCTTGTAACAAGCAATTTCTTCTTTTTTTTCACAATATTTTCTCCCCTACCGAATATTTATTTTTCAAATTAATTCCACTTTCATTCTTCGTCTGTAAAACCTTTCAATCTGGACAGATCTAAAATTTTGTAAAACGGGAAGGGGTTAAGAAATGAAGAGAATACTCTTGTTGTCTTTGAGGTATGAACCAAAGAACCTTAACACACTGTATGCATACGTGAAGTGGATTCATACATTGGTTTGATTGAGTTAATCTAACGATAATACGTTAACCTATTTCCAAAACAATGATGCTTTTAGACGCCCATCGAGGAAATAAATGGGAAAACATTGTGTTAAATGAAGAAATTGCTTGCAATAACGATCGATCTGTCAATTGACACGTGAGTTTCATATCGTATATAACATATGCGTGCTCAATTGACCAATCGCTGGCCCCGCCAACTTAATCCTTTGGCCACGCCTACTGACTCCAACAGGAAGTCCTACTCCGATTTTAACGGCGTTATATTGCAAAATTTATTGCCAGCAACATGTAACAAAAAAGTAGAATCGTTGGTTTGCGACCTAAAAGTCGAAACTACAGCTTGAATAAGCTGCAATTACGACGTTATAGTGGCCAAGCCAACAAAAATATTTCACACAAATGGCGGCCAATGTTGAAGTTCAAATCTTAATTCCGGGCTGAATGAATGATTTGATTGGTCGATATATTCTTTGATTGACAGCCGGGATTGGTCAATTCATTTCAAAACTTCACGTTAACATTTCTTTTTATAAAGCACAGAAATTACCGATATCGTCAATAATCACTACCTCGAAATATAGTTGTTGCTGCAGTTAAAATATGCATTGCGACAGGTCAGAAACATCCCATTGGGCAGTCTTGTTTCAGTGTAATTCTGTCGTAGACGATCACCAATTCGTTTCACCGAATCAACGTCACCCATTTGACTATGCTTTGAGAATATGTCCTTACCTTTCCTGAACGATTTTAATTCGTCTTTGACATAGCCTGGGTTTTGCTGTACAATCAGTTTTGAATCTCTTGCCAGTGTCCCAGTTGTATTTGAGCGTGGCGATTGATCTTGATCAAGTGTTAAGCTTTCCGAAGATGAGGAAGATTTGGTTGAATATTCGCAGTCAGCTTCTTCCCCGGTGTCGTCGCCGTTTAAACGACCAGTTCTGGACGTTTGTGATGGATCAGAATCCGAGGATTCTGTTTCGTTTCCGTTCTTTTTATTCTGTTTTCGAAAGTACAGTGGAATACTTGGGTAGGTCTTCACACACGAAACAGGATGCAAAGCCTTGATGCATTTTTCTGCACAGCTGCAAATAAGAATTCCACCAGTTACGTTCTTGAATACTTGCATCTCGGTCAAAAGATTCTCAATGACAACTTTCAGTCCTTCTTCGCTCTCCATTGCATCGTCTAATGCTATTTTGATAGCTCCAAACACTAGGTCTTGCTCGGGGTATGCACTGCATTGGTCGACAATCATTCTCCATAATTCTTGCTGGAAGCCGATAGGGGCTTCATTCGTATAACATCTCTCGTAGAGATTTTCTTCAATGATACCAGCACTGAAAAGATGATCTGCGATCATTAATACAGGACATTCAAGCATCAATCGACATAGAAAACATTTCATCTTTTTCTCATTCTTGTCCTTATTGCTAAAATCCGAGTATGTTTCCTGCACTTTCAGAACTGTTTTCTCGTCCAGTTCGCAAGTTGATAACCATTCTTGCATCGTACCAAAGCTCTTCTCCTCTAGAAAACAAAGAAACATTCTGTTTTGTTGTTTGCCTTTTGGTAGTTCAGATATTTTCTTGAGTTCTGAGTTTGTGAGAAAACTTGTGGCTTTCGTATCACCAGGCTTGTATATCGACCCTTGTTTCAAAATGTCAACCATATTCCATTGTATGGCTTTAGAAAGGCACTCTCTCCGAAATGTCTCAATTTGTTTGTGTTCGCCTGGAATTTAAAAAAAGAATTCAATTAATAAGGCTCGGCTTTCAGTCAAAAATAGATAGACCAATCAAACTTTTAACTCCGACTTTGGTAGACATTTATGCTTAGCATTTTTGTTGATTTGGCGACTTAACTTTCGCAACTGCAGCATTTTCAAGCCTTTTTGTTACATGAAGCTGACAATAAAATTTTGCAAAATAACTTCTTTTAATAATAATAGATATAAAGTCGAACTTCCTGTCAGGGGTCAATTATCGTGGCCACCGATACGTTAATTCTACACCCCTTTTTCGGTCGATTGATTGATCAGCCGGTCAAAAGTATCTATTGATTGGTGGTCGATGGATTTCTTTGATTACATGTTTTATTATACCATCGGTCAACCGCTAAAGTTGTATTTTTTACTTATCTAATATTAATTGAAAGTGTATTGTACTTGTTCAATATTAAGTAAAGCAAAAATCCGCGTGCCGTTCTAGAATGCGGAATTCAAAACTCAATGCTTAAACTGACATAAGAAATAAAAATAGACACATTCTTTAGATTATTTGTTTGTTGAACTTGTAAATAGAAACGCAGTCCTTCATTTTTTTTAAAATGAATACTTGGTAACCTATGACATTTGAATAGGTTTAAGTGTTAAAAATATCCACAGGTAATTATATATATGTCGCCTAACCTATTACCAGACGACAAAATTTTAGACTGTGCCAAAATGAAAGGAGTTGCAGACAACGACTTAAAGCTAATGAAATTTCAGATTTATTTTACCTTCGGCTAGAAGCTATTGTGGATAATGAACCTATTGCTTGTAACAAGCACTTTCTTCATTATCTACAATTGTTTCCCAAGCTTTTCTTTTTCTTTTAGGCGTGTAAAAGCGTCATTGAGTGACAATGGGTTAAATATAGAGAATTGACGCACTGACTGATTTTATATTTATGTTTCTTTTGTGTGTGTGTGTTTTTGTTTTTTACTCTTGTCACACACAAAAGCATTTGAAAACGACGAAGCTATTAAAAATGCCTTGATCTTTCTGTATTTATTTGCTATCTATTTGAATAACAATATTTGACGACGAAGCTATCAAAAATGCCTTGATTCTTTCTGTATTTATTTACTATCTATTTGAATAACAATATTTGACTACAATTGATAAAGTTTTCCTGCTCAAAAAATCATCATAAAAGTCTAGGCATATATTTTTTTTACCCATGAGAGTAGAAAGTGACAGTCTTAACCTATTCTCACACACCGAAACTTGCACTGGTCCTAATTCTAAGAAATCGCAATCCGCTATTTTGCTTTTATCACATAATTTTTATCTACTTTATTTCATCAATATATGAAATTTTTTGATTGCATGTATGTGGTAAAGGGTTGAATGTTGAAAGGACAAGGGACCCGAAACTAACATATTAAGATTCTTTTTGCAATGAGAGTTTCATTATCATTACACATGAAATGCTACATACACATTTTAAACATACCATTCGAATTCGAGAGGTGACAGGGCGTTTGATTCGGTAGAGTCTATGCAGAGCTGTTACCATACTCTGTATATCTGCTGTAGCACACGGAGAGGCTTCATGTATTTGCTTGACTCCACTGACCTAGATTCTACCTTGAAACGCGAGTAAATTAATCCTCTCATTTAGACAATTTATCAGACAATTCATTATGAATATCTTAAGTTACAAGTATAGCGAAGTTTTAAACCACATTCCTTGTTATTTATGACAACAAAACAGGCTTTGAGCATATGGCAAGTATTGCAAATTAATTTCTAAATCAGAGGTGTAATAAGATGTAGGCGATCACGTAGATTTTCATGGTAAGTTTTATGGACATGCGTAGAAATGCGTGAAACTTACATCCGGTGTTTGAATCGAATTAAAAAAGTGGTTTTGTATTAACAAAACCTCTAAAAATTTCCATATTTTGAGTGATTTGATCACATAGGAGGTGTGGCAGAAATACAAATCCTGAGACCTAGATAAAATCCATCTTTTAACCACTTAACAGACTGCACAATTTTTGACAGGTCTAAATTGAAAGAAGCCGAGATTTCAATTTTATCGAATGGGAGAATATGTCATATAGATCATCCTCGTGGCTACATACAAGTCCGAGATTTCCCAAGAATTTAATGAAATTGTTGAATTCAACTCAGACACAATGAAAAAAATCTTCTTATGGTCTATTAATTACCATGTTTTAGAACAGCTGAAAGCAAGCGAGCTATTGTCACGGTGTTTTGTTCGTTGTACGTGTGTCCGTCTGTCTTTAAACTTTTACTTTAAAAATCTTATCCTCGGAAACTACTGAATAGCATTCAACCAAATTTTACAGAAATGATCCGTAGGTGACCGTTTATCAGATTCCTTCAAAGAATTTTGATTGGATGAAAAAAAGGCGTTAATGGAAGGGGCTAATTTACATATTTGGTGAAACCTTTAAAAAGTCTTTCAGAAACCAGTGGATGGATTTCAACCAAATTTCATAGGAATGATCCTCAAATGACTTTTATCAGATTACCTCAAAGAATTTCGATCGGGTGAAAAGCATTTGCTTAAGTGGGCGGGGCTAATTTATATATCGTGAAAACTAAAATCTTTTTCTTAGAAACCAGCTGATGGATTTCAACCAAATTTCTCTGGAATGATCCTCTAGTGACTCTTTTTTTTTCAGATTTCATAGATTAATTTTGATTGGTTGAAAACATATAGCTTTTATGGTCGTAGCTTTTGTCCATATGGTATACAGAGATTTTTTTTAAATATCAATACCTTTTTTCATCGGACTTAGTAAATGAATTGACTTTTGTAAAACAATGAAAATTTTGAAATATTAAAAGATTTCATTTACAAGATTTATTTGACACACATGGTGAATATGATTCTGCTTACATTGAATTCTTGAAAATACCATTTGCTTAATTAGTACAGGCAGGCATGTGGAGCGATACAGGCGCTAAAGCGACTCTAATTTCAATTTCAAAAGGGCTCATCTACCTGGCCATAAAAAAAACTAGAGGAGCTTGAGCGCCCGATTCACTCCACGGGCTTGAATTTTATTAACATAAAAGTAATTCAGTTTTCTTTAACATAGAAGGCAACTCATTTAAAGAAAGGATGCAGCTATATTCCAATATATGGAAATTAACCCTGCCCATTAAAACCATGTTATTCATTCAAATACAAATGCTTTAAAGGGATTGAGGGTCACCAAAGTATCATTCCTATGAAATTTGGATAAAGTCCATAAACTGGTTTCTGAAGAAGATTTTCTCAGATTTCACCATATATGGAAATAAACACCGCCTATTAAAGCCATAATTTTACCCGATCAAAGTGCTTTGAAGGCATCTGATAAAAAGCAACCCAAGGATCATTCATTCGAAATTTGGTTGAAATCCATCAACCGGTTTCTGAGAAGATTTTCAAATTTTTCACTATAAATGGCAATAAGCCCTACCTATTAAAGTCATGTTTTATTATCTGATCAAAATTCTTTGGAGGAATCATAGTCACCGAAGGACCATTCCTGTGAATTTTGGTTGAAATCCATCATCTGGTTACTGAGAAGATTTTCAAAGTTTTCACCATATATGGAAATTAGCCACCTCCATGAAAGTCATGTTTTTGATCTGTTCAAAATAATTGGAAGGAATCTGATAAAGGGTTTCCCAGGATCATTTTTGTAAATTTTGGATGAATTCCGTTCAGCACTTTCTGACAAGGTTTTCAAAGTAAAAGCACGACGGACACAAAGCCATAACAATAGCTCGCTTTCTAGGTGCTCCAGCCGCCGTGATATGACTGAAATACTGTTAAAAGTGGCGTTAAGCCCCATTCAATCAACCAATCATTCAGCAAGTGGAGCTAAACCCTTCCAAATTTTTTTTTAGATTTGAAAGAAAATCATAAAGTTCCGACCAATAATAAAAATAATAATTTTGCTTTTTGGCGCCCCTCAATAAAAAGGCTTTTGGAAAATGAAGAATTGCTTGTTACATCCATGCACTATTTCATTGTAATCCACTTTTATAGAAAAGAAAATTCAGAAACTGTTCTTTAGATACCATCCATTGCAACTCCATTATAGCGACATCCAGAACAGCGCTAAATCCATTCTAATGCGGGGTCCACTTGGCTCCCAAAATTTGTAAGGTTGGCGATATTTGGTTGCTGCCGCGATGGTTCCCTATTCAATTTTGAATCTGATTTAACCGTGATTTTTACTTTCCCATCGAAAGAGATTGAAACCATATAAAAATCGATAATTACCTGAAGCCAGGTAGTATATAGTATTAGCCAGGTAAGGCATTCACACCTACGAGAGGACAGTCGTGGTGATTCATGCTTTCGGTCATAGATAATTGTTTGTTATACCCCGCCGTTTCGGCGAAGGGGATATAGTAGTGGTCTACGTCAGTCATTCCGTCTTTCCGTCACTAAACTTGTCCGGAGCATATGTCTGAAAGTATAATTGCTATCAACTTGAAACTTCATAGGTGAATACATCTCAATGAGGAGAAGTGCAGTGCAGAAAAGCCACAAATCTTGCTTGCATAATTTTGGAGTTATTGCCCTTTGTTGTTTTAAACACTTGCATTTTGTCCGGAGCAAATCTCTGAAAGTATAATTGCTATCAATTTGAAGCTTCATAGGTGGATACATCTCATTGAGGGGAAGTGCAGTGCACAAGAACAACAACTCGTGCTTGCATATTTTTGGAGTTATTGCCCTTTGTTGTTTTAAACACTAACATTTTGTCCGGAGCAAATCTCTGAAAGTTTAATTGCTATCAATTTGAAACTTCATAGGTGGATACATCTCATTGAGGAGGAGTGCAGTGCAAATAAAACAGAGTGTGTTATTTTACTTGTTAGTTAAATCCAGTTTCGTCCACATGCAGTTGTGCTGGGTAACTCCCGATTCGTAAATGACTAGGTTTATAGATACTGATCTGATTTGATTTATGGTAATTATATTTTTAACGGCGGTAAAATAATTAGACAAAGTCCGTAACTGCAAGAGAGTTTTGAATGTCGATATACGCGACATTTTCTAAAACACTTTGTTTCTTTTCAACAGACTTGAAGGGTAAGTGTAGAACTTAGTTCACTCTGATTACACCTAATTCCGACGGATTTCTTACACGAGGGACGGTTAGTAAATATCCGGACTTTTGACTAGTTCTCGAAAACCATTCAACATTTAAAAACCCTTACTACTCTTTATTGAAATATTCTCCATGTACGTCAACACGCTTTTGCCATGTTCGTGGGAGCTTTTGTATTCCCGCTGTGAACAATGAGTGACGGTTTATGACGTAGACCTATGTTTTATGTACTGTATTACAGAAGATATCAAAGCTGCCCTGGTCTTCTATTTCTTTCTAGCAAGCATTTTTTTTTCAGTTCTCGAAACAAAAAGTCACAGGGGCGAGGTCTGGTTTATAACGATGGTGAAACAATTGCCATTTGCGAGAGTCGATAACCTTCAGTGAAGCTGCGGCGGTATTCTGTGGAAACATGGGACGCATTTGCTTGAGCTTTTCTCCGAGATTTTTCAGAAATACTTTAGAAATGTACTTGGCAGTGACAGTTTGACCTTATGGCTTAAAATGAGTAGCACCATTCCTCGTGAATCCCAAAAGGCAATAAGCATGACCATGCCAGCCGAAGGAGACGGTTTAAACTTTCCAAGAGGTGGGGAACAGCTCGTTTCCACTGCGTTTACTGAGCCTTTGTCACAGTTTCGGAATAATGAACCCACATCTCATCTCCAGTGATTTTGCGGTTCAAACACTTATCCTCGTCACGATTTAAATGGCTGAAATGTTCTTTTGCATTGGTTACTCTTGTAGCCATTTGATCTGCGGACAGCTGTCTAGGCACCCACCTTACTCATACGAAGGTGTTCGTAAAAAGTCTTGTGTGCCGATGCCTTACAGATGCTAAACTTGTTTGCTACTTTCTCCAATGATACTCGACGATTTTTGTTGACAAAGTTTTAATATTTGCTACCATTGTTGGGGTCACCGCCTCAGCTAGCCGCCCAGTTGTAGGAATGTCACAAACACCCGTTATACATTCACGAAACTGAGAAACCAAGATGTAGAAGGTTGAACGTGATACCCATCAGAAAATCTTTTTTAAGCTTCTGAAAGATGTGGCAGGGCTCTTAACCTTCTGCAACTAGAAACTTGATTATAGAGCGTTGTTTCTCTAACAGAGTCCATGATAGACGAACCACTTATCATATATCAGAGTGCCAAATACTGTGTAAACACAACGACTTTTGAAAATAAACCGACCACGTTATTTGCGAATGAATGTAGTTTTCACCAATATATGTGTGTTTATAGTTGCACATGGAAAGAGAGGAGCATGAAAAGTCCGGATATTTTCTGACCGTCCCTCGTATGAACAAGTTTGAGTGAGCAAGCAAAGATTAATTCAACACTGTATACGATTTCCTGAGACTCATACATGATTGCAGATCTATAACAATCGGGGTTTCTATAATTCTTTTCTTCTTAATATTGTTTCCCAACTTATATCATTTGTTAATTTGTTCGGCTTATTAATGTTTGAGTAAATTCGGGAAAGTTACCCCGATTTATCGGGTGTCTGGTTGCGATTCACAGTTCAAATTTAGTCACCATTGGGGTGGGGAAAAGTTACCGAAGGTCGGGAGATACAGCATCATAGCATACTAAAGTCACTTCTTCAATGTTTTCATTTCTTGGACCCCACATACAGCGTTATAATGGAGTTGCAGTGATATATGGAAATTAGCCCTGCCCATAATAGCAGTGTTCTTAAACCTATAACAATTCCCTGGAGGAATTTGATGGAGGCTGGCCAAAAAACTATTCCTGTAAATATTAACTGAAATACACTGGATAGTTTCTGAGAAAATAAATCCAAACATTTTAATTCATGCCGCATATTGACAATAACCATGTCCATAAAATCCACTTTTTTACAGACCAAGATTCCTTGAACTATATAGGGTCAACCATGGCACATTCCAGTGAAATTTACCCTAAAATTTCTAATAATAAGAAAAAATACTGATAGAGGGACACACACCACAAAAGACTGCTGGCATTTGACTACTGGAGCTTAAAAGAAATCTGTAGCTTGCAGTGTTGCATCTAGCAATTTCAAAGTGATTGATTGATTGATGTTTTACAGCGCACCGACAGCTGAGGTAATTTAGAATGCAAGAAGTATAATAGTATAACATAAAGCATACAGAACAATACAAAGACAATCACAAGACGTATAAAATGATAGATGAGAAATGAAACAAAAAGGATAAATGAAGACCCTCTCGTCACCTCTTAAAACTTGCCAGTTATCATGTTTTTCCGCCAGATGAAATGGCAGATGTGACAGGGAAATGCCTGGAGTGGTTTATTCTTATTTTCAAAGAAGGAGAGCTGTACCCTTGAATTAGCAAATGGTGAAGGTGAAATAACGATTCTAATGGGGTAACAATTGTATATATATTCATTAATAAAAAAGAAATCTGTCAAAGAAAGGTAGAAAAGTTACTTTGCTATACTTAAACAACCAATAGGGAAAAAGCTTAACTTTTCTCGAGTTAATCATACTGTATCCACAACGAAATATACCCCTGCAAAAGGAACGTTTATTGAAGTATACTGGAATCGGCCTGTTTGTGTGTCTGTCTTAAAACAAAATAACACCAATTTTGTGTCACAAACTTTATTCTGTTTCCCTTCAACAATACTGAAAATGTACCATAAAACCTCTCTTCAGTTTTCCTTCAAGTATACATTTATCATTTTTGAAGTTTAATAATTTTGAAATTTAGAATTCTGTAGATTTAGGAATTATCTCCCCTCTAACTAAAACATTTTTTCCTCTGTACTCTTTTACTTGTAATTTTGTGTTGCAAACTCCTGCCATGCTTAATAGCTCTAGCCATATTTCACCATGATTTCAGACCGTTCAACACAAGTTGCCAACATTATTTCTCAAATATAATCAAATTCATTCGCCAAGCATCATTTGTAACTAACCAGTGAGGGAATGACAAGAAGTAGGCCTATATTGGATGAGAATATTGTTGTTCTGAATATCATTGTTGTACTGGTGGGATAAACAAACGGAATCTATGGATACCGCTGCGATGTAACTGAAATTTTGTAAGAGTGGTTATAATAACTCCAACAAAGCCTTCAGTTTTCCTTCATGGGTACCTAAAAAACACAAATGTATTAATCAGATGTTTAACTTTTGGAAGACCCAATTAGTATTTAGTACCTAAAAATCACAAATGCATTTATCAGATGTTAAACTTTTGGAAGACCAAATTAGTTAATTCCCATTAGCTTAAGAACTGTCTCCTTTTGACATTTTTTCTGAATATATAGGTGCATTGATCCATTCCCAAATGGCAAAATATTAGACTGATCAAAATTGAAGGAAGATACAGACAATGTAGATGAAATTCAAAATTCATTGTCTTTTGGGGTAAAATTGTTGACATTGAAGAAATTGCTTAAAACAAGCATTTTCTTCTATGTCCACAATATTTTCCATTTTTTTTTTTCCTTGAGGGTCGTAAGAAGGAGGGATTGTGTGGGAATTGGGTTAAATAATGAAAGTGCAGACTGGACTCTTACTCACTTTGTAACTGAAACTTGACTAACAAGAGGCCCATGAGGGCCTGAGACACTCTACTGGTTATCAAGTTTTCTGTTAAAGAAATCTGATATTTAAGGAAGTCAATTGCTGAAAGAAGAATGCATAAAAAAATAACAAATTGGACTTTATCCCCTTTATTGTTTTGAGCAAACAATCATAAAGGCCCCTTTTCCCATCTTTCGTGACAGATCCACTTCATTTCCAAAAGATGGGAAGTTTCCATATGATCCTACAATCATAATGTGATATTTTCATCAGAATCCTTTAATAATTGTGGACTTTATCATGTTAACAGGATCGTTTTGAGTAAAATTCAATAAAGCCCCTTTTCCTGTGTTTTCTTATGGATCAATTTCATTACCGAAAGGAACTTACCTTACGATCATACCATAGTCCTCTGTGAAATCTTAAAGACAATCTGATAATAATTCATTGTGAACTTCATCACATAAACAAGAATGTTTTAAATGATAATCTGTAAGGCCCCTTTTCCTGTGTTTCCAATGCCACAATCATGCCTTGCATCATTGAAGAGAATCAGATTAGAACTGTATTCAATCAGGTTCTCGTAAAACCCCTTTCCCACTGATACTTTATTGTTTGTTTAATCATTCTGTGAAAGTTTAAAGTGAATCCGATGAAATATTGGAACTTCATTATGTTAACTAGAATATTTAAAAAAAAATCATATGGCCCCTTTTTACATGATTCTTGACGAATCGTACCCAATTCTGAAAAGAACCATCCTTGTAATTGTACAATCATTCAGTTAAATTTTGAAGTGAATCCGGTCAAATCCAGAGACATCATTGTATTAACTAGAATATTTAAGAAAGATTTTCATATGGCCCCTTTTCATATGATAATTGCTGTATCAGATCCACTGTCAAAATCAAAAATTGTAATGATGGTACGATCAATGTGTAATCTGTGAAATTTCATGTGTTAATAAGGATTTTATGGTGAAATTTTCATAAAAATCAGTGAAAACAGTGGACTAAATTGTGTTAAGAATTTTTTGCATAAAATTTTTATAAGGCCCCTTTTCTCATGAAACTTAGCAAATCAGAACCAATTTAACAACGAACAATCCTTATGATAGCTAGTTTGAAGAAAACGGTAAAGACTGAGGACTGTATTGTGGTTTGACTTTTTGTCATAAACTTTTCATAAGGCCCCTTTTCTTGTGTTGCTTAACAGATCAGACTCAATTTACAAAGGAACAATCCAAATGATGGTACATTTATTTCATTTAAGTTTGAACAGAATACAATGAAAACTGTCGACTTTATTGTGGTGTAAGGATTTTAAAATCAAATTTAGTAAATCCCCTTTTCCTGTGATACTTGACAGATCAGGTCTAATGCCAACATCAACAATCATAATTATTGTACAATCATTCTGTGAAAGTTTAAAGAAAATCTGACGAACGCTCTGGACTTGGTAACAAAGATTATGAATGAAATTTTCATAAGACCCCTTTCCCCCTGATACTTAACAGATCAAGACCAATTTGGAAAGAAACAACTACTGATAGCACAAACATTCTATGAAAGTTTGAACAGAATCCCCCAAAAAATGTGGACTTTATTGTGGTACAAGGATTTTAGGAATAAATTTTATAAGGCTCCTTTTCCCATGTTACTTGATGCATCTGACCCAATTCAGAAGGGAACTATACTTACAAAGTATAATTGTTCTGTTTGAGTATGAAGACAAACAGATGAAATCTGTGGACTTTATTCGTTCTGTTTGAGTATGAAGACAAACAGATAAAATCTCTGGACTTTATAGCATTAAGATTTTGCAATTAAATTTCATAAGGCCCTTTTCCAGTGTTTCTTGACGGATATGACCCAACTTTAAAAGGAATGATTCTTACGATGGTACAATTATTCTGAGAAGTTTGAAGAGAATCCGATGTATACTTCAGAGTATTAAAGAGGATTTTTTTAATTAAATTTTCAAAAGTCTCCTTTTCTCATATTTCTTCACGGATCATACCCAAATTCAAAGGCACAATCCTTATAATAGTACAATCTATCAGTTAAAAATTGAAGAGAATCCAATATAAACTGTGGACTCAAGTGCGTAAACGAAGATTTTTAGTTGATTTATTAATCAGATTATCATATGGCAACTTTTCCTGTGTTTCTTGATAGATCTGACCCAACATTAAAAGGAATGATCCTTACGATGGTAAAATCATTCTGTTAAAGTTTAAAGAGAATACGATGAAAACTGTGGACTCTATCACGTTAAAGAGTATCTTTTATTGAATTTTTATTAGGCCCTTTTTCCCTTTTTTCTTGACAGATCTGACCAAATTTCAAAAGGAACAATCCTTATAATAGTACAATCTTTCAGTTAAAAATTGAAGAGAATCTGATGAAAACTGTGGACTCCAGTGCGTAAACAGAGAATTTTAGTAGATTTCTTAATCAAATTATCATAAGGCCCCTTTTCCTGTGATTCTTGATGGATCTGACCCAACTTTAAAAGGAATGATCCTTACGATGGTACAATCAGGACTCTATCACATTAAAGAGTATCTTTTAATTGAATTTTTATAAGGCCCTTTTTCCCTTTTTTCTTGACAGATCTGACCAAATTTCAAAAGGAACAATCCTTACGATGGTACAATCATTCTGACAAAGTTTGAAGAGATTCAGATTAAAACTGTGAACTCTATTGCGTAAACAAGGATTTTATAATAGAATTTTTAATCAAATTTTCAACGGCCCCTTTTCCCTTTTTTATTGATGGATCATACCCAATTTAGAAAGAAATGATCCTTATGGTGGTAAAATCATTCTGTGAAAGTTTGAAGAGAATTCGATGAAAACTGTGGACACTATTGCGTAATTGAGGGGTTTTCAATTAATTTTTTGAATATGCCCCGTTTCCCATGTTTCTTGACGGATCTGGCCTTACTTCGAAAGGAACGATCCTTATGATGGTACAATCATTCTTAGAAAGTTTGAAGGGAATCCGATGAAAATTGTGGACTCTATCGCGAAAACAAGGAAAAGTTAATGGCCAGACCCACAAATGCTGGATGAGAAAAAGCCATTGCTATAGCTTAAATGGCCATCGGCCAGTAGAGCTAAATATGATTGAGAAAACAATGCTTAAAATGAACAATTTAACTAGCAATTTCTTCATTTTACACACAATATTTTCTGCCAAGAACGTTGACAATATCTAAAATTCTATAAATTTTAAATTATCGTCTGTTACTCCTTTCAATCTGGAAAAGTTTAAAACATTTAGTCTGGTAATGGGTTTAGGTAGAAAACAAGGTGGAAATGAATTTTCCGCAATGTTTTCCTTCACTTTTTTCTGTAGGGTGTAAAAGAACCGGATTGTGGGGAATAGGTTAGTTTCATCATAGAGAGCAATTTCTGCATGTGCATCAAAGCCACTGAAAAGCTCTTTAGTACTTGTTTAACATTCCTACTATCATATTTTAAAACCAATTATCAGACCATGAAACATTGACTGGTCCAAACTGAAAGAAATAACAGGTAATTCAGACTTGTTTGTTTTAATTTTTTGCTTTTTTTTATTGCTTTTTTTTTATTTTTATTGTTTTTATTTTTTTTTTTGCAAAATTTCTTAATCTATTACCAGAAGGTAAAATTTTAGACTGATCCACATTGAAAGAAATTGAAGACAACATTTCAAATTGCACTTCAATGGGAAAATAAGTGCCAAAGAGGGTAGAAAACATTGTGAGAAAAGGAGAAAAAATTTGTTACAAACTCTCCTTTTCCCAAAAAATTTTCAATGGTTGCATTTCTTTGGCATTATTGTGTGGTAATGGGTTAAGGAGTCACATGTTTCCTGTTGAAAATGGCCAAATATCCATTATCAAATACAATGCTTATAAATTAACCCATTACCACACAAACACACTTTTTGACGCACTGAAGAAATATGGTTGTGGAAAACTCTTTAGTTTTCTATCTTATTAGCCAACTATTTTCCAGATTTAATCCAGTTTGAATTCTCGTCTGCAACTCCTTTCAATTTTGACAAGTCTAAAATTGCAACATCTGATAACGGACCAATAGTAGCTGTCAATGATTCTATATATCAATAAAAATAGATTATTTATACAGGAAGTGAACAATGAACTCCAGACATGTAGGTGAAGCATTTTTGTTGTTTTTTTTAGACTTACACATAGATAGTCAACCACCCATTTTACTTTTTGTTACTTGCCAAAAATCTTGCAAAATAATGCTGTTTAACCCCCTCCTGGACAAACCCAGGATTTTACCTCACTGTGATTTTATACTTGAGAAAACATTGTGGAAAAAGGAGAAATTGCTTCTAAAAAGCAATTTCTCCTTTTCTCACAATATTTTCTACCACATAGGATGGTCAGATTTCAAATTGCATGCATTTTTCATTGTTGTCTGCAAACTTTTTGAAATTGGACCAGGCTAAAATTTCATAAAACAGGAAAGGGTTAATATCTAAGTGGAACTTCCTGCCAGAGCTTAGCGGGTGGGGCAAACGAATATGTCAAATGGTTCAGGACCAATTGGTTCAAGATTTGCCACCTTCAAGCACAAATGAACACATTTAAACATATTGAATCATAAATCCTCTATTTCAAAACTGTCTGTATTCACATCATTATTATTAATAATCGCCAGACATTTATCTGCAAATTCTGTAAAGATGGGTTCCTGCATCGCAAATTCGATCTTGGCACTAGGTGTGTTCGTTTGTATTAATGATGTCAACATTTCACGTAAATGTGGATTGTTCAACATGGCCTTCAGCTCTACAGATTTACCTGTGAAAAAATATGCTTGTTAGTTTGATAACTATAGAAACTTTAACCCTTTCCTGTTCAATCCTTAGTAATTACATCCCTGTGAATTTATAAATGAGAAATAATTGTAGAACAAGAGACATGTTGGACATGGCCATCCCCCGCCTAAAAAGCTTGATAATAAACTGAATCTAGTTAGATTAAGGCTTCTTGTGCACTGCATTTCTTCTCAATGAGTTCAGTAATAGCTATTATACTTTCAGAGATATGCTCAGGACAAAATCTAAGTCTTTAAAACAACAAAGGGCAATAACTCCAAAATTATGCAAGCAAAAGTTGTGGTTCTTGTGCACTGCACTTCTCCTCAACAAGATCTATCCACCTATGAAGTTTCAAGTTGATAGCTTTTATACTTTCAGAGATATGCCCCGGAAAAAATCTTAGTCTTTAAAACAAGAAAGGGCAATAACTCCAAAATTATGCAAGCAAGAGTTGTGGTTCTTGTGCACTGCACTTCTCCTCAATGAGATCTATCCAACTATGAAGTTGATAGCAATTATACTTTCAGAGATATGCTCCAGACAAGTTTAGTGATGGAAGGATGGAAGGACGGAATGACAGACGGAGACCATTACTATATCCCCTTCGCTGAAAAGGCGGGGGATAAAAAGAAAGAAATTGCTTAAAATGAGCAATTCATTCCTTTTCCACAATACTTTCTACCCTTCTGAATGTTTTTTTTTAAATTAAATCCAAATTAAATTTTTGTCTGCAAAACCCTTGAAATATAGAAATGTCTAAAATTTTGAAAATGGGAAAGGGTTAAACCATATGAAGAAATAGATTCCTAAAATTTCATGAACTACAGTATGTCGTCTGCAACTTCTTTAAATTTTGACTAGTCTAAATTTGGTTTTCTGGTGATGGGTTAAAGGATTTTTGGTAGTGTATCATTTGGTGATTCTGAAAGCTCTAGGCCTTTAGGTTTGGAAGGAGATCATTAAAAATTTCTTTCTTTATCTCTGTAGAATCAAGAGCCCACAACATACAGCTTATGTTGATCACAGTTATAATTTTAAGTAGTTTGTAAGAACATCATATATAAAGGCAATGGTAATTACAGAATTTGAAAGCATTTTAGGCCTATTGATTTGGGAGAATTTTTTTCTTTCTGAGTTTTTCACTGATTCTAATTCTTAACCCATTCCCACACAATGACGCTTTTGGACCTCCCTCAAGAAAAACATAAAGGAAAACATTGTGTTAGATAAAGAAATTAATTTGTTAAGAGCAATTTATTCATTTTCCACTATGCTTTCTACCCAAAAAATTGAAAAAATCTAAAAGTTCATCAACTTTAATTGTCTTCTGCAACTGCTTTGAAATTTGACAAGTCTAAAATTAAATGGTTAAGAGCATAACAGGATCATTTTTGTGAAGTTAGGTGAGTTTCAATGGTTTATTTGATAATTTAATTTTCTGTAATTGTTCACAGACAGATCCAATGGGAAAGGCAGTTGGATGCCAGGAATTGAACCTCTATAGTTCACCTATGGACTTTGCCTTTTACGTTACAAATATTATGATCAAAGCCCTGAATGGCCTGAGAGTTGCGACAACAGACAGACTATCTGGAATTCATTACTAAACATAAACTGAAGTCTGTTGGCCCTTGACTGATCAAATGAGATTGATCCACTTAAATGTAAATTCTGTGTGTGTATTTTTGTTTATTTAATTCTGTGTTAGTGAGTTTTATTTTTAAAGCCTAGTGTGATAGGATCTTGCATTTAGGTAATATTTTCTTACAATTGACTTCATATCACACAGGTTACTTAAAAGAATCATGGATTAAATTATCTATGGTGAATTGTGTTTTGAAATATGAACATTTTCTCAATATTTATAGACATCAGAGAATATTTCTTCTCAGTGTTTCACAACAAGCCCTGGAAAGCAGTTTTTAAATCACCATAGCAAATTCAGAAGACAGAGTTAATTGGGTAGAAAGTAACTTCTAGTTGTAAAAATCTGGTTTCTCTTTCTCATCAGAGGTACTTTCAGTGCTTTGATTATACAAATTAATGAACTTCAAAACCCAGCTAAAATTTTAAATGAATACTAAAATAAATAAACCTCAATCCATATAATAAAGGGTTCGTACATATCATCTAGGAAAAAGATAATAGGGTTTAGGTCGAACATTTTTGAGTACGCATGATGTGATGAAAGTAATCTTTTCTCTGCTTCATATGGGTATGTAACTAAGAGATTTTCAGGTATCTTTAGAAAATATATGCCTTAATTAGCCTGGGCTTCAAAGATGAAAATATTTCAAACGTATATTTCCTTATATTGCATTCAACGCGAGGAGGTTAGGTGCGAGAATGACAGAAAATCGGTTCGAAAAATTATTTTACTAAATTGGTGAAAGCCCGGGCCAGGGCGGTACAAACACAATTTTTGTACAAGACAAATCATATTTGACATGCAATCAAATTATAACCTTTAACAGGAAGCGCAGAAATTGCGGTAGACGTCTTGAGAAAACCATGACCTAATTCAGCGTTTCCATCCATCTGGTAGGTAAGTCAAATTAGCCTATCGAAGATATGACATTAATCTCGGATATAACCATCGTCTCGAGGGTGAATGCCTTTACATGTCACTAAATAATCTTTATCGATTGTCACGAAATCAAACAACAACTCGGATTTTAATAAGGAATCAACATTCTAGTTTAGTATCATGGCAGGATATAAACAAGTGCGCTCGCATGCGTCGTACTCCAAATAGTGTTGATAATAATGTGCATTCAGTAGGTTAGGTTTGCCCCAGTATATTTGAAATCACAAATAACTTCACAAAATCAATATTTAATACATTGATGTTAGTATAAATGACAGATTATAGCATTTTATCCTTAAAAATACCCAAATAAGTTAATATCATCTATGCAATTCCCTCCTGACCCATTTAATATATACGAAGCTGTACGGCCCATATCACTTATACGGCGTGTTTCAAGTATCGTATGTATTTATGCTCAATTTCGTTGATAATTTGTTTCATCGGAGGTAATCGATATGAGATTTGTATTGCACTTGCAGATATATTCCTAAGAAATATAAAATGATGTGAAGATACACGCTGTCCTTTCGAATTTATGGTCTTTTAATCAAAACTGACGATCTAATTATTTGTATGTATCGAGGTTATTTATACGTTGAATGTAGTTCGCTTGTAAAATCAAAAGTTTCGAAAAAAATAGGATAATTTTGTAATGAAACCTTTAAAAATGATGCCATCTTTTAAAAGAGTGTCCAAAAATTTATAATTTTGGCTGGTAACACAGAATGAGCCTATTTAAGAAACGTCAATGTCAGGGAGGTTATTTGTCCCGGGCCATCGGAGGAATACATGAGATGGTTAAATCGTGTGATGACAATGAGTAGCTTCAAACCTTCGGTTTGTCGCAACTCAAAAAATGAATAATTTGTTTGTAACTCATAAACTTTAAATTGTTGTCTGTTACTCCTTTCAATTTTGATCAGTCTAGTTTTCTGTTGTTTTGTAATGGGTTGAAATAATAATGTTTTGATATTTCTTTTCTTGTTGACTCTAATGAAGACCAACACTAATTCTTTTTACCTAATAGGTCTAATTGTTCCCTTGGTACCCTGTCTTCAGTGTCTTCCTCTTCCATTTCAAAGGCTGGTTCTTTCAATCTTTCTTCTGAAATATCAACTCAACCCATTACCAGTCAAATCATTTCTTGTCGGAAATGAATTAACCCGCCATGCTGAACCAGGAATATTCCTGTTTTGGCAGGAGTCTGATCTTAATCTACACCACTTGCGTGTCCTTTTTAAAATCAATTTTATCATAGGATAAATTTTCAAAAGAATCATTAACTCCCAATATTTGCATCCAGTACTGTCAGCATTTTGATTTTAATGCATTTTTTTTGAGGATTTTATTCAGCATGACAAGGGCTACGTTTCAGAAATGAATCACCTCTATCTCATGAACAACATCATAGGGATTGATTGTGGCAAATTTCATGTCATTCAAATGGAAAAATGTTGAGTTCCACGAACAAAAATCACTACAATTTTAGGCTCTTTGGCTAAGTGAACATTAGATAGTTCCAAATGACATGACATGTTTGGGATTCATTGTTGACTATTGGAGGAATTGGGCACAAAAAGTACAAACAGACAGTCAGATGACTTGGCCATAGCATAATATGACCCTTTTTGTGTATAAAAACCTACAGAACTGTACAATCTCTGCTTTCTGACTATGGTCTGTATTGTTGCACTACCAAAATTAGCACTTTTTGTTAAAAAAAATCTCAGCTTTATCTGACAGAGAAATTTGCTTACCTAAATCAGGCTTAATATTGTTAGTGCTTTCCTTGAGTGAACTTTCCTTGTTAACTTTGATTGGCTCACATTTCTCTGAAAAAATATAAAGGGAATATTATCTTACAAAAATCTTGTATTTGCTTTGAGCTGCCGAGGAAAATTTTATGATATTTAACAAGACCAAAGGTCGAGTATGATATCAAATTTTCCTCTATAGCAAGAAGCAAAACAAAATGTTGTATCGCAATCATAATATATTACATTTAACATATACCTATGTTTTTATTAGATAAATTTGATGAAATAATACAAAACCTGTACTTCTACAAGTCCTTCCTTTGTCCTTTACCATTCTGATTGGTTCATTTGCATTATGACATCATATGTTATATGAAAACGACTTCATCTTACACTACCTTACTTGGAACTGTATTTGACACTGTGAGATGATGATTTTTTTCTGTCTGATTTGGTCTGTGTGGAATGTGTATATTTTACTAGGAATATTTATAGGTATATCATAAAACCTGTTACTCAAGGAATGAAACTATACATGAAAACAATTATACAGGGCCATATGTAAGGTTATTTGTATGGAGTTCATACCAAAATAATTTTAGTTTTGTCTATCAAGATTTCAGCCTTTTGATTGGCTGAAATTTTCTATTTAAACTTCCATGAAAGAATTTTGAAAGTGCACACTAAGTAGATCCACACAATTCAAATCAAAACTAGTAAAATATTCTCAGATTTAGATTGCCTTAACCCATTCCAACTCAATCCCTCTTCAATCTTGTAACAAGCAATTTCTTCATTATCCACAATGTTTTCTATCCCAAAGGATGAAAAAAATTAAAATTCCATCAACTTCAAATTGTCGTCTGCTGCTTCTTTCAATTTGGACCAGTCTAAAATTTTGTCGTGTGGGAATGGGTTAAGCCCTTATGCTCTTATTATGTGACAGATATATTGAGACAATTGACCAAACACGGCTCTCAATCAAGGAATCAATTGAACAATCAAATCATTTATTCAGCCCGATCCTGAACTTTCAACTCAAACATTGGCCACCATTTTTGTTAACCTTTTGTGTAGTTATGATGTTTAGGTCACCAACCAACCATTTCATTTTTTGTCACATGCTACTGGCCATACCTTTTGCAAAATAACACCATTAAAAATCAAAGCTGGACTGCCTGTAGGAGTTAATGGGCGGGCCCCGGGAGTCAGTGGGCGGGCCCAGGGTTTGGTCAATTGTAAATCATTACCAGACAAAAGAGATTATGAAAGGGGAAATTTGAAAGAAAGTGTAAAAATCATTTCTAATCTTGTCAACTTTAAAAGATCTTTGTCTTTAAGGGTAGAAAAAAGTTCTGGATAGTGAAGAAATTACCTGTCCTTTGTCGAATTTGTGTTGTTTTCAAGAAGCGATTGACAGCTTGCTGGCTCAATCCACTGATTCTGCTGGCCAAACTTACTGACTAGGATAGGAATTTCTACTTTGATATTTAATGCGGTTATTTTTCAAAATCTATGGCCAGTAATATGTAACAAACAAGAGCACAGACTACGGCTATTGGGTGCTTGATGGTGGATAAAAGCATCTAGAGTTATCCCCCCTGATAGTATAGGTTGCTTTTTTGATATTGAACAAGTGTACCAAGGTTCAAGTGAATGCCTTTAGTAGAACCAGAGATATCACGAAATTTCAAAAATTTCGCAGAAAAACAACAACAACAATGATGACACCAAGGCTATAGCAATACCTTGGGTTTTCTCCGAAAACAGCCAAGCTAAAAATTAAAATAGTAGTATGGTGACCTACACATCTTAACTATAGCTTGAATGAGCCGTAGTTATGACATGTAAGTTGCCCATTCAATATAAATGCTTCACATAAATGGCAAGCAATGTGGGAGTCTAAATGAATGATTTGATTGGTGGATTTGTTCTTTGATTGACAGCGGTGATTAATTCTCTCATTGTCCACAGCATTTCTAAGCATTTTTCTTCCAAGTCCTGAAAAACAGGAGCTTGAGTGGGAATGACTTAAAAAGGATAAGGAACATACCTTTATGATCTTTGAAACAGGGCACTGAACAACTGAAAACAACAATATAACCCATTAAATGTTTTAGATAACAAGCTAGACTTGTCCAACTCAAAAGAAAACGCAGACAAAAATACATGTATACATGTATAAACTTTAAAGTAAGTGAAATTTATAAAAATCTTTGTCTTTAAGAGTGAGGAGAAACTAAAAATGTGTCACAGACATGGACAAGTCCAGTATTGTTTTCAAAAAAAGCCTGATCGGAGTCTTCACTATGCATAGTATGGGCACATGAATTAACCAATTACCAGACGACAAAATTTTAGACTGGTCCCAATTGAAAGGGGTTGCAGACAAAAATTAAAGTTTATGAAATTGTAGATTTTTTCAACCTTTCTGGGTAGAAAATATCGTGTAAAATGAAGAAATTGCTTGTTACTTACAAGCAATTTCTTCATTTCACACATTGTTTTCCCAATTGTTTTTTCTTGAGGGGCGTCTAAAATCGTCATTGTGTGGGAATAGGTTTACTTATTGAAATACATTGGAGTAGAGGACTCCCTCAAAAGAATACTATTTAACCCATCCCCACTCAAGCCTGCTTTTTAAGCATCTCAAGAAAATTGGTTTAACCCTTTCCCGTTTTTGGAAATTTTAGACTAGTCTAAATTGAAAGAGTTTGCAGACGACAATGAAAACTGGATGCCATTTGAATGAAACCATCCTATGTGGTAGAAAATATTGTGGAAAAAGGAGAAATTGCTTGTTACAAGCAATTTCTTCTTTTTCCACAATGTTTTCTCCAGTATAAAATCACAGCAACGTAAAATCCCGTATTTGAAAGGGAAAGGGTTAAAAAACATTATGGACAATGAACAGGTTTTCTGCTGACAAGCAATTTCTTCATTGTCCATAATGTTTACTTCAATACAAGTCAAAGATTTTCTAAATTTTACCAACTTGAAAATGTTGTCTGCAACTTCTATCATTTTGAACCAGTCTAAGACTTTATCATTTTTGCAATGAATTATTAACCTCATTTATTTATCATGAAAACCTTTGACAAAGAAGATTACTTAACAAAACCATGCCATGCAAGCTTGCAGTACTTTCAGTACTTTGATTCTCCTTGAGCATAAAACTCGGAATAGTGTGGGAATGGATTAAACAACATGGAAGATTATAGAACATCCCCCCACAGGGAAAAAGACTATTAATTTCAACCTAGGGGCCCAGCCCGCCAAAATTCAATATTCAATATTAGAGGTATAGGCATTTTCTCAAAAGGTCTCGGGGCCCAGCCCAAAATCTAGGGGCCATGGGGGACTGGGCCCCTGCTAGTCTTTTCCCCTGCCCCCATGACTAGAATGGACAATCCTGACTTACTGTACATAGAAAAAGATAGTGGAAAAAGGGAGAAACTAATTCTTACCAGCAATTTCTGTCACAATATTTTGTGTCCGATTATGCACATATTTTCTATTGAAATTCCATTTGAATTGTTATCTAAAACCTCTTTCAAATAAGACTAGTGTAAAATTTTGTCATCTGGGGAAGGGTTGAACTGTCTTTATGAGATTCAGCTTAACCCATTCCCACACAGTGACGCTTTTGGACGCCCCTATAAAAAAGCAATTGAGAAAACATTGGATAAAATGAAGAAATTGCTTGTAAAAAGCAATTTCTTTATTTAACACAAAGTTTTCTACCCAGAAAGTTCATCAACTTTAAATTGCCATCTGCAACTCCTTTGAATTTGGACCAGTCTAAAATTTTGTTGAGTGGGAATGGGTTAAGAATAAAACAGGTGTGTTGTGAAAAACTAATGCAAGTACCGGTATTCACAAACATGAAACTGTTAGATGACCTAAACCTTGACAGAAAACCTTGACTTTGGCACAAGTAAAACGAATATCTATCAATTAACTCTATTTGCTAGACGACAAAATTTTAGACAGGACCAAATTCACAGAAGTTGCAGACGACAATTTTGGGTTGATGAAATTTTTAAATCCTTTGTCTTTTGGGGTAGGAAACATTGTGTGAAATGAAAATATTGGTTGTACAAGCAATTTCTTCATTTCCAAAATCTTTTCACAACCTTTGCACTTGCACTGGATCATATCCTCTGCTCTTATTGATACAGGGGCCTAAACATTGAAGTAAGATAAACCATTTGGCTGAGTTAAAAGGTAAAATCTTTACTTACTATAAAATAAGACAACTTGGACATTTATACTTGTATACTTTCTCGTTGCAGACACCACAGTTCATTTTAGAAGGCATTCTGAAAAGACAATAAACAGTGACTGTACATTCATATTCATATACATGTGTATGTCATGTACAATTTATACGTCTTATGTTGACTGGGTCCTCAATGGGTTAAGGGTAAAGGCTGCAGCTTTCTGCAGTCATAATTATGCTCCCCGAAAAAATTTTCGGGGGGAGCATATAGTGGCCGGCCTGTGCGTCAGACCGTCCGTCCAAAGTCATATCTCTGCAACCCCTGGGCCTAATTGGACGAAACTTCATATATAATCTTCTTAGGAATTTTCCAAGACCTGTTTTTTTATTTTTCTTATTTCAAGGCTGCGTCATTACAAAGGGGCCTCAATGTAAAAACTAGTTTTTTGCCAATTTCTCCAAGACTAACTGTTAGAATTTCATGAAATTTCATATATGAGTAGCAAATCAGATCCTCTTGACCTTAACCTAACGGGAATTTTCGTTTAAAAAAATGCGTCATGGGAAAAGGGGCCATAATATTATAACCTTTATGTTTACTGTCTTTTTTTCCCGCAAAAACTAAAATTGGCAATAACTTTTGATTGGTTACAGATGAAATCTTCATATTTCACATGTGCATTGCTTGTGATAAACCCTTTCTGTTGGCACCAAGTTCAAGGTCACCATTCAAGGTCAAGGTCATTTCTCAAGGTCAAAATTTAGGAAATTAAAACTTTAAAATTGGAAATAATTTTGCAATGGTAAGTAATATAGCCTTCATATTTCACATGTGCATTGCTTATGACATGAACTTTCTGTTTGAATTAAGTTCAAGGTTACCTGTCAAGATCAAGGTCATTTCTCAAGGTCAAAATTTCTAAAATCTTAATTTTTACATTGTCTATAATCATACAATGGTAAGTGACATAGCCTTCATATTTCACATGTGCATTGCTTATGACATGGACTTTCTGTTGGTGATAAGTTCAAGGTCATCTGTCAAGGTCACTTTTCAAGGTCAAAATTTTCAAAATTTTAACTTTAACATCTCCCATAAGTATACAGTAGTAAGTGATATAGCCTTCATATTTTACATGTGTATTGCTTTTAACATAGATTTTCTGTAGGTACTAAGTTCATAGTCATTGGTTAAGGTCAAGGTCAAATTGTGAAGGTCATTAATTTTCAAATACCTCCTTTACAAATTGCCAAAATTTCTTGTTAGTTTACATAAATGTACTTTATTAAATGCCCTAGGTAATGTTTATTTCAATTTTTGACCCAATGAGCCTGACCATGCTAAAAGGGGGCTTAATGCCATGTAGCTTTCCATTTTGTATATATCCTACTCTAAAATAAATCAGTCTATTGTTTCTGCAAGACTGCTCAAGTTAGAGTCTTCATTTTTTTGAATGGAGACATTTTTCATTGATAACTTTGATGGTCAAGGTAAAATATTTAACACTTTACCATATGATGATATTGAATTTTACTAAAATCAGGCCTGTGAAGCCAAACAGATTCCTCAATGTTTGTCAAAATTCCAAATTTCTTGTGAACTGAACTCTCAAACTATAGTTGCATTCAATAAAGTTTTTTGTCCAATAAAGGCATACAGTTTTGTGACAAAAGCCTTATTTCTGGGAGCATAATCCGTCTACTACGGCTCTTGTTGCGATGGCTAGAGCACCTAACCATGGATTCCTGGTATTTCCCACACTATATCCATTCCGAGCCTCCAGCTGCTCATCTAACTGAGTAAGTAGTAACAAATAGTCAAACAAGAGGACTATGATGGTCCTATATTGCTCCCCTGAGTATGATGGCTCAAGGCTTTATGATATATACAAAATATCAAAGCCCTACACCTAATCATTTAGAAGATTTCTTAAAGATTTTCTCTTTTAATCCTAGGTATATTGCAGATCCTACCATTTAGAGCTAATTTCCATAGTTCGGTTTTTATTTGAAGTATTTTGTAAATGGGTCAATAGGCATTGATACATCCTAAATATCAAAGCTCCAAGCCTAATGGTTTAGAAGGAGAAGATTTTCAAAGATAACTTCCTTTATTACTTTTTAAAATCTTGGAGTGCGCAGAAAATGGCTTATTTTCAGAATATAATTCTATGAAATATTTTTGTAAAGGGTCAATAGGTTTTGGTACACACCAAATACTAAAGCTGAAGACCTTTTGGTTAGGGGTCAATAGATGATGATTTATACCAAATATCAAAGCTCTGGGCCTTATGGTTTGAGTGGGGAAGATTATTTTTAAGTTTTTATCATTTAGTTGGCATGGCAATCAAAGTTCTTAATGGATATTAATTCTTTGAAGTTTTTTGAAAAACCATGATGTAACGATCTTTTCCATGAAGTTTGGTTGAAATTCAAAGGTTAGTTCAGGAGGAGAAGCTTTTTTTTGTAATTGTGAACGGATAGACAGATGGATGGACAGACAGACAGATGGACGCAGGATGCTGACAAGTCACAATAGCTCACCCAGAGCATTTCATGCTCAGGTGACTTAAAAAGCACAAATGACCTAAGTTTTTATCAAAGGTGAGACTGTATCTAAATTCTGTCTATGATATTTCCTGGAGAAATAACATTTAAAAAAAGTTTTAAGATGTTTAAGCCATAAATGTAGCCACTAGGCTGTATACAAAGTTATCCAAAGGTTTGACCTACTTTTTCTCTAAAACTGAACTTGTACTGAATGTCAAGAAGAAAAATATTTTGACCAAACGTCATGGTATCAGAGCCTCAATTATAGCTTCTAGAATGCATAATAAGTATTTCAATATTTGAACTTGAGACCTACTATTTGACACCATGTATCAAATATCAAACTGGATCAAAATATTATGAAGAAAAAT
Source organism: Fragum fragum (assembly GCA_946902895.1). Lineage (NCBI taxonomy): Eukaryota > Metazoa > Mollusca > Bivalvia > Cardiida > Cardiidae > Fragum > Fragum fragum. The sequence goes on along the minus strand of OX336376.1, from coordinate 13,782,646 downwards.
ATTCTGACCAAATATAAAGACTTTGGTGGCAAAATCTAACCACTAGAGTGCACACAGGATTTTTTTCATTGATATGACACTATTAGTGACCTACTAACTTTTTGACCAAACATGACCCAATTTTTTAACTTAACCAAAATACATGTATAATAAAGATACACATTCTAACCATATAATCAAAATATTTTAGGCAAGAAAAAGCCCCCTAGATTACAAGCAAGGTATTCCTAAGATTTGATCTAATGACCTACTTTCTAACCCATCAAATGTATGACCATTTAAAGAGATATAAAGACAAGCAACCTGACCAAAATACAAAAATCTAACACAAAAAATGTGACCTCCACAGTGCACATAAGGTTTTCATAAAATTTGATCTAGTGACTTAGTTTTGACCCTATGTGACATTATATTGAATTTATCTGATGTTCATGGAGACAAACATTCTGACCAAGTTTCAAAACATTTGAGCTCAAACTGTTGTCTCTAGGGTGTATACAAGATGTTGACACATGATGGAAGACATACGATGGCTGACAGACACAGATTGATCACAAAAGCTCACCTTGTCAAGCACTCTGTGCTCAGGTGAGCTTAAAGTAAATTATTAAATTCAAATGCATAGAAAATATCTCAGTTTAATTAATTATAACTGCTCGTTTCTCTACTATTACAATTACTTGCTTCTCAGAAAAGTAATTATTACATTCACATGGAGTTTTCGTTATGATAGGCGATAATCACTTTTGGCCTAGATGCTTTTAAATAAGGGGACTGTAAATCAATTGTACAACTGCTAGTTGGAAGCCCTTTGGTCTTGAATCAAGCTTGTATCAATAGGTGTCATGCTTGCTTTATACCCAGCTGATCTAGTGACCTAGTTTCTGACCCCATGTGACACAACATTGAACATGTCTGATGTTCATAGAGACTAACATTCTGACAAAGTTTTAAAACATTTGAGCTCAAATACAAGATGCTGACACACATCAGATGACATACATTAGCTGAAAGACACAGACTGATCACAAAAACTCACCTTCAGCACTCTGTGTATATCTCCTGAAAGTCCCATTATTTCTCCTTTTTTTGAGAAACATATTCCAATTCTCAGACTAGGAAGAAGTAAGTAGTAATAATCTTTCCTAAGCATTAAGATTAAAGTTTGGTACCAGTTGCAACTTTAGTTGTGTTAATGGTCTAGCAGAGCTCCCCTGGGAAATTTTATCCTTGCCCTATTGAATTTGCCAATGGCAAAAATTTGGAGCCTCTTGGTGCCAATTGGAGACAAAAATGGAGATAGTGTGAATAAGTGAATGAAAGAAATCTACTACAATGCAAACAAATAACCTGCTATGTATATATATTATGCAGGGCTCTGCAGACTCTCAGAATTTAGGAAGAAGTGACTTCTCCCTAGTCTGAGAATTAGGAGAAGTTTTTTTCAAAACAGGGAGAAGTGGCGAGACTTTAAGGAGAAGTGTATCACGTTAAAAAGCAAAGTTTTGCCCGTATTCCTTATTTGTATAGGGAAATTCAAAAAGCTTTACAACCAAGTAGCTGCATATTTTGCTTTATATAGTATGCAGTTAATATTAAAGTATTCCTCATCCTTTATTTCAGTCCTTATTACAGAGATATCATTCCTTTGAACAAACATTTTTGTCTTCTTTCCTCAGGTTCGAGAATATAGGAATCTGATTCTGAAATTATTTTCTGGAATATTTTATATATAGATGGTATTATAATTTCAATTATCAAAAAATATAATAATCAATAATTTGAAAAGAAGGAGTTGGTGGTCTGAACTTACAAAAATGGTCAGTTTAATTTGAAGCAGAAAATAAGAAAACATTATTATTATTACTATTTTATTTAACTCATTACCAGAAGACAAAATTTCCAGACTGGTCCAAATTGAAAAAAAAAGTTGCCTACCACATTTCAAATATACTCAAAACAGAAAATAAGTACCAGATGAGGTAAAAATATTGTGGGAAAAGGAGATATTGCTTGTTACAAACACTTCCTCTTTTTTCACAAGTTTTTCATTTAAACATTTAAAAATTTCAAAAATCAAAAACAGCGGGATTGTGTGGTAATGGGTTAAAGTCTGTCAACTACACCTGTATGTAACAATAAATGGATAAAAGCTGGTGAGTAAAAGATTTAAAAAGGGTTCATCTTGACTGAGTTGCAGTTATTTTGAGTAAAGGGTAAAGATATTTAACAGCTGAATACATAAATCACAGACTGTGCAGAGGTTTAAATTTGAAACTATGTTAACACGGAACCATTTGTTCTAGTGTTTTGGGTTATGTCATTGAATGGATTAATAACCAAAATATGATAAGTGAAATTTAATTTCTGTATGAAATCCTAAAAATGTTACTAATGTAAAGATTGTAGAAGCCGTAGATTGTTTGTCTAAGTTTTTCTATATTTGTAAAATCAAAGTAGATAACAAGAGTCCAAGGATTTCATTGAATATGTTTTAGTTCTACAGGAAAATCAGTTTTTATCACCAAGATTTTATTTCTTTTATCAATGAATTTTAAAATACGGCAATTGACATGATGTTCGTAATAAAATCAGCCATTATTCTCGCTGCTTGAAAGTACACAAAAAATCTTGTATATTGAAAAGATAAACATAATGTGCCACTAAATAATTGAATCTTAAGAAGGGAAAGGGTTTGATATCAAAAAGTTCCTCTAATTCCAACAGTTCACAAAGGCTTAAAACCATCCAATCAGCTGAGGTGCAAATAAAGCAAGCATGTCTTCTATCAATACAGGCTTGATTTACAATCAAAGGGCTTCCAATCAGCAGTTGCATAGTTGATTTACTGTCCCCTGATTTGATAGCCTCTAGGTAAAATGCGATTATCGCCCATCATATTGAGGAGACTCCCCGTATTTTCCAGGCAACTTTGACTTTGCTTTGATCAGCAACTCAGGCGAAGTTTTATGAAATCAGGCGACTTTTTCGTCTGAGTAGCCCACTCTGCAGAGCCCTGTTATGAATTAAAAACATATTTAGAAAGCAACAATACTGAATGAAACCAGAAAGAAAATGTCTAAAATTTCTGTTTTGTTTGTGCCACTTTTATAACAAAGAGATGCTCTGTTGAACCCTTTTAAATGTTAATCCTGTGATTGATGATTTGGATAAATGAAGCTTTCCAAAACATTGTGTGAAAAGAAACATTTTTCACAATGATTTCTTCCTTATCTTTTAAGTGTTATCAACAACTTCTTTCAATTTGGACCTACCTTGAATTATGTAGGGGTGGATCAAACTCAAGAGTGATGTTTTCCTTCAACTTCAATTTATTAACCCTTGTCAAGCTGAACCCGGAATATTCCAGTTTTGGCAGGAGGTGTAGACTAAGATCAGACTGCACTTTTGTGCAGGCTGATCTTAGTCTCCCCCTCCTGCTTGTACTTTTCCTGCCAGAGTTGTTTACGAAGTTGATTTCTAAAAGAAATATTGATTTTTGAACAACAAGTTCTATCAGTAATTTCAGCCCTTTGATTTGACAGTATTTCAGTAAGGTAATTTATTCAGCATGACAAGGGTTAATAGATGCAAAACAAGAAAATTGTCATTTGAAAATAAAATGCCAAGAACACCTCTATGCTGGACAACGGTTCAAATTTTTGGTAACCCCCAGTACTGTGAATACTTATGTCCGATATTTCTCAGAAATACACTTGACTTTGTTACTTAAAAGCAAAATGTAGTCTTTGCTTTTAATTCGGCACTTTTAAGAATCGAAAAAATGGTAGAGAAATAACGATTTTCATTTTTTAGCCCTAGAGTTGTGACTCTCTGCCATCTTGGTTTACATGATGGTATCCGGTGGGGTGTGGGAAAATTCAATAAGGTCAGCAATGCATAACTAATCTGTCTTGATTGACATGGATATGCAATGGATATTGATGGTCAAGTGTCTCCAAAACAAATCAGCAGACGTGTGAATGATTAAGTCTTGCATCGGTAATCATTTCAATGGACTTGACATCCATTTGCCTTATTTTGAAAGTTGTGGCCAGTAAAATTGCCATTTTGCCGATTTTGGGGCCAGAATTTTTATTTTGTCAGATTTCGTGCCATTGGTGATCGGCAGTAGGAGTCCTGGTCTAGCACATTCAGAAAACAGTCAAAAATATTTATTGAAATTGTAACTTTATCACATATTCTGATTAAATGATATGATAACATTGATGGAAAAGTAGTAAAGACTTGTAAACAGTATTTTCTCCTTTGCCCTCAGTGTTTTCCTTTGTAAAACACTGTTATGCTCAATTTCCTGATTAGTTTTTGAGAATACTTTTTATAATTTCCAGTTCTTTTTCAAGAAATTAGGTTTATCCTCGCTTTGCCTTTAGGGTCTCAAAGAAATCATATTTCTACTGTATACTGTGTAGCAAAGGGGTAGGTATAAAAAGCAGACCAAACCCTGTAGACCAGCAGACTGCAGACCAGCAGACTGCAGACCAAAGGGGTATAAAAAGCAGACCCAGTCCCTGCAGACTGTATATACAATATTGATTTAGAAGACACTGTTACATAATATTGGATAATGTGAGATAGTAGAAATGACATGGAGCTATTAGCATGAGAATATGGTAATTTGATCAAAATTGGTACATTACCAGGTGAATACTGGACACTTTATATTACAGAAGTTTTTTACTATTGAAGTTTATTTGATCATAAATGGTTTTTCATTTTGTTGTTGTTGCCCCTGTTGTTATTTTTGTGTGTGGGTTTTTTGTTGTTTTTTAAAAAAAAAAATCTTTTTTTTTTTTTTTGGGGGGGGGGGGGGGTAATTTTTAAAGGTGAATTTTTAGCATAGGTAGTTCTAAGTTAAATCTATTTTATGCATAAACCTGACTGGCTTCATTTTCTCTTCATAAAAGTCTAGTTTGTTCCATTTAAAAAAAAAAGGAGAATGTAAGTCAAAATGTGAATTTTCCCTTTTCTTATGATATTCAAAAAGGGTTTATGCATTTACAAAACTTTTTTCTTAATCTACGATATATTTTTTTTTATCTTAATTATAACAACGAAAACTAGCTATTAGAAAAAACATTTATAAGCATTTGCAGCAATTTAGATTTGCAGTTATATCAACAATAACAAAATTTCATAGGTATCAACACTTTGAAAACTTGTGGACCAAATTCTGCAGACTATTGTTTCGGATTCTGCAGAACAGCTTGACATCTTGTATTAGTTGAACGGAGGCTAAAACCCATGAATCACATCTTATTGTGAATTAACTTGTTATTCTTTATGGTTAAGGGCACTATTACAAATAAGATTTTGCTCATTCACAATTAACCTACTGCCCATTCCAAACTTTATTTTAATCTAAAAAGGACAGACTAGAACAACAACAACAATTCAAATCATTCCTTATGCAGAAATATTGATTATGATGTTTCCAATTTGGTAGTAAATATTATTCTTTGCAGCAGTTTGTATATTAAGGGGATGATTACTGGTTAGGTGAGAAGCATGTTGTCCCAAAAATGCGTGGACCATTCTAAGTTAAGAGAAGACAAAAACTAATTGTGATTTTCTTCAATATGAAACGTTTTGAAGAAGTCAAAAAATGTTCAATTAGGAATGTTTTGGTATTTTTAGCAAATATTCATGTAAAATTGAATGATTAGGATATCTTTTCATTAGAATCAACACCATAAAATATTGTGGACCATATTCTGCAGACCACTGTTTTGAATTCTGCAGACCAACTTTACATCTTGTATAATGGATTAACCCCAAAAAAATCACTACATACTGTGTATTAACTTATTGTTCTCTGATTAAGGGGATAATAACTGGTCAGGTTAGAAACATGTAGACCCAAAAATGGGTGGACCTTTCTTAGTAAAGACAGAACCAAAAAGTAATGTTGATTTTAACACTTTAAAGATGTCAAAAACAAAAATTCAATTAGAAGTTGTATAGTATTTTTAGCAATATTCATGTGAAAAGGTATGATCTAGATATCTTTTTATAAGAATCAACACTGTATAATATTGTGGACCATATTCTGCAGACCACTGTTTAGAATTCTGCAGACCAAGATGACATCTTGTATAAAGGATTGACCCCCATAAATCACTTCATACTGTATATTATCTTATTGTTCTCTATGGATTTGGCACTGTTCCAAAAGAGTATTATGCTCATACAGAATTTGCCCCATTCCCAACTTTATTTGGATCTAGAAAGGACAGGCTAGAACAACAACAACAATTCAAATCATTCCTTATGCAGAAATATTGATTATGATGTTTCCAATTTGGTAGTAAATATTATTTTTTGCAGCAGTTTGTCTATTTAGTGGACAACAACTGGTGAGGTGAGAAACATGTTGACCCATTAATGTGTGGACCATTGTGAGAAAAGAGATAACCAACAACAAATTGTGATTTTCTTCAAAGTCAAACATTTTTAAGAATTAAAATATTGTTCAAATAGAAAATGTTTAGTATTTCTAGCAGTATTCATGTGAAAATGTTTAATGGAGACATCTTTTCACAAGAATCAACAGTGTTAAATATTGTGGACCGTATTCTGCAGACCACTGTTTTGATTTCTGCAGACCAAGTTGACATCTTGTATAAAGGATTAACCCCCATAAATCACTTTACACTGTGTTGTTGTTGCCCCTGTTGTTATTTTTGTGTGTGGGTTTTTTGTTGTTTTTTAAAAAAAAAAAATCTTTTTTTTTTTTTTTGGGGGGGGGGGGTAATTTTTAAAGGTGAATTTTTAGCATAGGTAGTTCTAAGTTAAATCTATTTTATGCATAAACCTGACTGGCTTCATTTTCTCTTCATAAAAGTCTAGTTTGTTCCATTTAAAAAAAAAAAGGAGAATGTAAGTCAAAATGTGAATTTTCCCTTTTCTTATGATATTCAAAAAGGGTTTATGCATTTACAAAACTTTTTTCTTAATCTACGATATATTTTTTTTTATCTTAATTATAACAACGAAAACTAGCTATTAGAAAAAACATTTATAAGCATTTGCAGCAATTTAGATTTGCAGTTATATCAACAATAACCAAATTTCATAGGTATCAACACTTTGAAAACTTGTGGACCAAATTCTGCAGACTATTGTTTCGGATTCTGCAGAACAGCTTGACATCTTGTATTAGTTGAACGGAGGCTAAAACCCATGAATCACATCTTATTGTGAATTAACTTGTTATTCTTTATGGTTAAGGGCACTATTACAAATAAGATTTTGCTCATTCACAATTAACCTACTGGTAATACTCTACACAAATTGAACTAACATAGAATATGGACAAACTACAACAACAACAAAAACATTTTGTCTTATAAAGGGATAATAACTGGCAAGGTGAGAAACATGTTGACCAAAAAATGTGTGGACCATTCTAAGTAAAGTGAGGACCAAAATCTAATTTTGATTTTCTTCCAACTCAAACACTTTAAAGAAGTCAAAAAAAGTTCAAATAGAAATTGTATAGTATTTTTAGGAATATTCATGTGAAAAAGTATGAGTACGATAGCTTTTCATAAGAATTAATACTGTAAATATTGTGGACCGTATTCTGCAGACCACTGTTTTGAATTCTGCAGACCAGGTTGCCTTTTTGTATAATGGGATAACCCCTTAAATCACCTCATACTGTGTATTAACTTATTGTTCTCTATGGAATTGGCACTGTTCCAAAAGAGAATTGTGCCCATACATAATTTGCCCATTCCAAACTTTATTTTAATCTAAAAAGGACAGACTAGAACAACAACAACAATTCAAATCATTCCTTATGCAGAAATATTGATTATGATGTTTCCAATTTGGTAGTAAATATTATTCTTTGCAGCAGTTTGTATATTAAGGGGATGATTACTGGTTAGGTGAGAAGCATGTTGTCCCAAAAATGCGTGGACCATTCTAAGTTAAGAGAAGACAAAAACTAATTGTGATTTTCTTCAATATGAAACGTTTTGAAGAAGTCAAAAAATGTTCAATTAGGAATGTTTTGGTATTTTTAGCAAATATTCATGTAAAATTGAATGATTAGGATATCTTTTCATTAGAATCAACACCATAAAATATTGTGGACCATATTCTGTAGACCACTGTTTTGAATTCTGCAGACCAACTTTACATCTTGTATAATGGATTAACCCCAAAAAAATCACTACATACTGTGTATTAACTTATTGTTCTCTGATTAAGGGGATAATAACTGGTCAGGTTAGAAACATGTAGACCCAAAAATGGGTGGACCTTTCTTAGTAAAGACAGAACCAAAAAGTAATGTTGATTTTAACACTTTAAAGATGTCAAAAACAAAAATTCAATTAGAAGTTGTATAGTATTTTTAGCAATATTCATGTGAAAAGGTATGATCTAGATATCTTTTTATAAGAATCAACACTGTATAATATTGTGGACCATATTCTGCAGACCACTGTTTAGAATTCTGCAGACCAAGATGACATCTTGTATAAAGGATTGACCCCCATAAATCACTTCATATTGTATATTATCTTATTGTTCTCTATGGATTTGGCACTGTTCCAAAAGAGTATTATGCTCATACAGAATTTGCCCATTCCCAACTTTATTTGGATCTAGAAAGGACAGGCTAGAACAACAACAACAATTCAAATCATTCCTTATGCAGAAATATTGATTATGATGTTTCCAATTTGGTAGTAAATATTATTTTTTGCAGCAGTTTGTCTATTTAGTGGACAACAACTGGTGAGGTGAGAAACATGTTGACCCATTAATGTGTGGACCATTGTGAGAAAAGAGATAACCAACAACAAATTGTGATTTTCTTCAAAGTCAAACATTTTTAAGAATTAAAATATTGTTCAAATAGAAAATGTTTAGTATTTCTAGCAGTATTCATGTGAAAATGTTTAATGGAGATATCTTTTCACAAGAATCAACAGTGTTAAATATTGTGGACCGTATTCTGCAGACCACTGTTTTGATTTCTGCAGACCAAGTTGACATCTTGTATAAAGGATTAACCCCCATAAATCACTTTACACTGTGTATCAACTTAATGTTATCTATGGGTTTGGCACTGTTCCTAAAGAGTATTATGCCTATACAGAAATTGCCTCATTCTCAAATTTATTTAAAAGGACAGGCTAGAACAACAACAACAATTCCAATCAATCCTTATGTAGAAATATTGATTATGATTTTTCCAATTTGGTTATAAATATTATTCTTTGCATTAGTTTGTCTATTTAGGGGACAATAACTGGTGAGGTGAGAAAAATGTTGACCTCAAAATGTGTGGACCATTGTGAGAAAAGAGAGGACCAAAAACCAAATGTGATGTTCTTCAATAGCAAACACTTCAAAGAACTGAAAAAATGTTCAAATAGGAAATGTTTAGTATTTTTAGCAATATTCATGTGAAAAGGTATAATCTAGATATCTTTTAATAAGAATCAACAGTGTATAATATTGTGGACCGTATTCTGCAGACCACTGTTTTGAATTCTGCAGACCAAGTTGACATCTTGTATAAAGGATTGACCCCCATAAATCACTTTACACTGTGTATCAACTTAATGTTATCTATGGATTTGGCACTGTTCCAAAAGAGTATTATGCTCATACAGAATTTGCCCATTCCCAACTTTATTTGGATCTAAAAAAGACAGGCTAGAACAACAACAACAATTCAAATCATTCCTTATGCAGAAATATTGATTATGATGTTTCCAATTTGGTAGTAAATATTATTCTTTGCAGCAGTTTGTCTATCAATTGGGTAATAACTGGTGAGGTTAGAAACATGTTGACTCAATAATGTGTGGACCATTGTGGAAAAAAGAGAGGACCAAAAACCAATTGTGATTTTCTTCAAAGTCAAACATTTTAAAGAAGTCAAAAAAATGTCATTTTCAAATAGGAAATGTTTAGTTTTTCAGCAATACTAATTTGAGAAGGTATGATCTAGATATCTTCTAATAACAATCAATACTGTATAATATTGTTGACCGTATTCTGCAGACCACTGTTTTGAATTCTGCAGACCAAGTTGTCATCTTGTATAATGGGTTAACCCCCATAAAACACTTCATACTGTGTATCAACTTATAGTTCTCTATGGATTTGGCACTGTTCCAAAAGAGTATAATGCCCAAACAGAATTGGCCTCATTCCCAACTTTATTTGGAAATTAAAAAGGACAGGCTACAAGGACAGAAGTTACTTGGTCAGCAGATTACTGAACAGTGGTCTGCAGAATGTGGTCTACAATATCTAACACTGTTGATTCTTGTTGAAAGATATCTCATTTCAACATTTTCACATAAATATTGTTAAAAATACTATACAATTCCTATTTGAACATTTTTTTTTAAGTGTTTGATATTGAAGAAAATCACAATTGGTTTTTGGTCCTCTCTTTTTTCCACAATGGTCCACACATTTTTTGGTCAACAAATTTCTCACCTCACCAGTTATTGTCCCCTTAAAAAGACAAACTGCTGCAAAGAATAATATTTATAACCAAATTGGAAACATCATATTCAAGATTTCTGCATAAGGAATAATTCAAATTGTTGTTGTTGTTGTTGTAGCCTGCCCTTTTTAGTTTCATATAAAGTTGGGAATAAGGCAAATTCTGTAAAGGCATTATACTCTTTTGGAACAGTGCCAAATCCATATGGAACAATAAGTTGATAATAGTATGAAGTGATTTATGGGGGTTAATCCTTTATACAAGATGTCAACTTGGTCTGCAGAATACAAAACAGTGGTCTGCAGAATGAGCTCCACAATATTGAACTCTGTTGATTCTTGTGAAAAGATATCTCATTTAAACATTATTTGATGAATATTGCTAAAAATACTATACAATTCCTATTTGAACATTTTTTCACTTCTTTAAAGTGTTTGATATTGAAGAAAATCACAATTGGTTTTTGGTCCTCTCTTTTCTTACAATGGTCCACACATTATTGGGTCAACAGGTTTCTCACCTCACCAGTTATTGTCCCCTTAATAGACTAACTGCTGTAAAGAATAATATTTATAACCAAAATGGAATCATCTTAATTAAGATTTCTATATAAGGAAAGATTTGAATTGTTGTTGTTGTTGTAGCCTGCCCTTTAATTCCAAATAAAGTTGGAAATGAGGCAAATTCTGTATGAGGATAATACTCTTTTGGAGCAGTGCCAAATCCATAGAGAACAATAAGTTGATACACAGTATGAAGTGATTTTTTGGGGTTAATCCTTTATACAAGATGTCAACTTGGTCTGCAGAATACAAAACAGTGGTCTGCAGAAAGAGCTCCACAATATTGAACTCTGTTGATTCTTGTGAAAAGATATCTCATTTAAACATTATTTGATGAATATTGCTAAAAATACTATACAATTCCTATTTGAAGATTTTTTCTCTTCTTTAAAGTGTTTGATATTGAAGAAAATCACAATTGGTTTTTGGTCCTCTCTTTTCTTACAATGGTCCACACATTATTGGGTCAACAGGTTTCTCACCTCACCAGCTATTGTCCCCTTAATAGACTCACTGCTGTAAAGAATAATATTTATAACCAAAATGGAATCATCTTAATTAAGATTTCTATATAAGGAAAGATTTGAATTGTTGTTGTTGCCTGCCCTTTAATTCCAAATAAAGTTGGAAATGAGGCAAATTCTGTATGAGGAAAATACTCTTTTGGAGCAGTGCCAAATCCATAGAGAACAATAAGTTGATACACAGTATGAAGTGATTTTTTGGGGTTAATCCTTTATACAAGATGTCAACTTGGTCTGCAGAATACAAAACAGTGGTCTGCAGAATGAGCTCCACAATATTGAACTCTGTTGATTCTTGTGAAAAGATATCTCATTTAAACATTATTTGATGAATATTGCTAAAAATACTATACAATTCCTATTTGAACAATATTTTAATTCTTAAAAATGTTTGACTTTGAAGAAAATCACAATTGGTTTTTGGTCCTCTCTTTTCTTACAATGGTCCACACATTATTGGGTCAACAGGTTTCTCACCTCACCAGTTATTGTCCCCTTAATAGACTAACTGCTGTAAAGAATAATATTTATAACCAAAATGGAATCATCTTAATTAAGATTTCTATATAAGGAAAGATTTGAATTGTTGTTGTTGTTGTAGCCTGCCCTTTAATTCCAAATAAAGTTGGAAATGAGGCAAATTCTGTATGAGGATAATACTCTTTTGGAGCAGTGCCAAATCCATAGAGAACAATAAGTTGATACACAGTATGAAGTGATTTTTTGGGGTTAATCCTTTATACAAGATGTCAACTTGGTCTGCAGAATACAAAACAGTGGTCTGCAGAAAGAGCTCCACAATATTGAACTCTGTTGATTCTTGTGAAAAGATATCTCATTTAAACATTATTTGATGAATATTGCTAAAAATACTATACAATTCCTATTTGAAGATTTTTTCTCTTCTTTAAAGTGTTTGATATTGAAGAAAATCACAATTGGTTTTTGGTCCTCTCTTTTCTTACAATGGTCCACACATTATTGGGTCAACAGTTTTCTCACCTCAACAGCTATTGTCCCCTTAATAGACAAAGTGCTGCAAAGAATAATATTTATAACTAATTTGGAAACATCATTATCAAGAATTCTGCATAAGGAATGATTGGAAATGTTGTTGTTGTTGTAGCCTGCCCTTTAATTCCAAATAAAGTTGGAAATGAGGCAAATTCTGTATGAGGATAATACTCTTTTGGAGCAGTGCCAAATCCATAGAGAACAATAAGTTGATACACAGTATGAAGTGATTTTTTGGGGTTAATCCTTTATACAAGATGTCAACTTGGTCTGCAGAATACAAAACAGTGGTCTGCAGAAAGAGCTCCACAATATTGAACTCTGTTGATTCTTGTGAAAAGATATCTCATTTAAACATTATTTGATGAATATTGCTAAAAATACTATACAATTCCTATTTGAAGATTTTTTCTCTTCTTTAAAGTGTTTGATATTGAAGAAAATCACAATTGGTTTTTGGTCCTCTCTTTTCTTACAATGGTCCACACATTATTGGGTCAACAGTTTTCTCACCTCAACAGCTATTGTCCCCTTAATAGACAAAGTGCTGCAAAGAATAATATTTATAACTAATTTGGAAACATCATTATCAAGAATTCTGCATAAGGAATGATTGGAAATGTTGTTGTTGTTGTAGCCTGCCCTTTTTAGTTTCACATAAAGTTTAGAATGGGGCTAATTCAGTATGAGCATAAGACTCTTTTGGAACAGTGCCAATCCATAGAGAACAATAAGTTGATACACAGTATGAAGTGATTTATGGGGGTTAATCCTTTATACAAGATGTCAACTTGGTCTGCAGAATTCAAAACAGTGGTCTGCAGAATGTGGTCCACAATATTTAACACTGTTGATTCTCGTGAAAAGATATCTCCATTAAACATTATCAGATGAATATTGCTAAAAATACTATAAAATTCCTATTTGAACAATTTTTTACTTCTTTAAAATGTTTTATATTGTAGAAAATCACAATTGGTTTTGGTATCTCTTTTCTCAGAATGGTCCACACATTTTTGGGTCAACAGCTTTCTCACCTCATCAGTTATTGTCCCCTTAATAGACAAACTGCTGCAAAGAATAATAACCATAACCAAATTGGAAACATCATAATCAATATTTCTGCATAAGGAATGATAGTAATTGTTGTTGTTGTTGTTGTAGCCTGCCCTTTTTATTTCCAAATAAAGTTTGGAATCGGGCTAATTCTTTATGAGCATAATACTCTTTTGGAACAGTGCCAAATCCATATAGAACAATAAGTTAATACACAGTTTGAAGCTATTTATGGGGTTAATCCTTTAAACAAGATGTCAACCTGGTCTGCAGAATTCAAAACAGTGGTCTGCAGAATACAGTCCACAATATTTATCACACAGTATGAAGTGATTTATGGGGTTAATCCATGAATTTTGCTAAAAATAACACTAAATTTGAACATATTTTAATTTTTTTTAAGTTTTTGAGATTTAAGAAAATCACAATTAGTTTTGTTTCTCTCTTTACTTAGAATGGTCTTACATTTTTTGTGTCAACTACCAGTTATCATCCCTTTAAAAGACTAACTATGTTGTTGTTGTTGTAGCTTGTCTATATTCTATGTTAGATAAAATAGTGTAGGGTATTACTGGTTTGTTAATGGTATATGAGCAAAATCTTATTTGTAATAGAGCCTAATCCATAAAGAACAACAAGTTTATACACAATAAGCAGTGATTTATTGGTTTTAGCCCCTTCAAAACTAATACAAAATGTAAAGTTGGTCTGAAGAATTCAAAATTGTCTTTTGGATGAGACCTTAAACGGAGGTCCCGTGTGACGATGCTATCCATCGAACACGATAAAGAACCAGGCCGAGCTCTTAGCAGTTTCGTCCTGTATCCTTGCACTATCCCCTGTAACAACTAACCATCTTCCGGGGGAATCACTCATATGGGCACGTGCTACGGTAGCGACGATAAATAAATGGAAATACACACAAGAATTCAAAACAATAGTCCACAAGTTTCAAAGTGTTGATTCCTATGAAATTTGGTTATTGTCAATATATGCAAATCTAAATTCCTGTAAATGTTTATGAATGTTTTTGTTATAGCTAGTTGTCTTTATTGTATTTAGATAGAAAATATAGTGGATTAATAAGAAAGTTTTGTAAGAGCATAAATCCTTATTTGAACATCATAAGAAAAGGAAAAATTCACATACTCTTCTTTTCAAATGGAAAAAACTAGACTTTCAAGAAGAGAAAATGAAGGCAGTCAGGTTTCTGCATAAAATAGATTTTACTTAAGAACTACTGAGCTAAAAATTCACCTTTATAAATCACCCACACCCCATAAATAGATAAAAAGTAAAACAGCAAAAAAAAAAAAAAAAAATTGATTGAATGGGGTTTAACGCCGCTTTTAACAGTATTTCAGTCATATCGCGGCGGCTGGAGCACCTAACAATGGATTCCTGGTATTTCTCACACCAGTACTACCACTACATCCTTTCCTAGCCTCCAGCTGCTATCCCACTTAGGTTTATGATTATCAACCCATTGGTGAGAGACAATTGTCGGAAAGAATATTTGCCGCCACCGGGGATCGAACCCATGACACCTATGATTGAAGATTAGGAGTCTGGCGCGCTACCGACTGCGCTATGACGGCGGCAAAAAAAAAAAAAAAACCCACACACAAAACTCAAAAATATAACAACAACAAAATGAAAAACCATTTATGATCAAATAAACTTCAATAGTAAAAAACTTCTGTAATATAAAGTGTCCAGTATACACCTGGTAATGTACCAATTTTGATCAAATTACCATATTCTCTGCTAATAACCCCATGTCACTTCTACTATCTCACATTATCCAATATTATGTAATAGTGTCTTCTAAATCAATAATGTATATACAGTCTGCAGGGACTGGGTCTGCATTTTATACCCCTTTGGTCTGCAGTCTGCTGGTCTGCAGTCTGCTGGTCTGCAGAGTTTGGTCTGCTTTTTATACCTACCCGTAGCAAAGACGTGGTTTGTGCCTGGTTGTGTGACCCGACGCTGCTTACTTACTTGACTTCAAGAGAGTGTATATTTTGATTTCGACAAAGTTATCACAAAATGTGTCTTTTAATACTGAAAGAACGAGTAAAAACTATCAAAAAGATAGTCTAATCAATTTTGGCGAAACATGTTATCGCGAAATCCCACGATAATTTGAATAGACTAGAAGTTTTGTATATGTCATAGACTGGTACATTTGGCCCATATACGCTGCTCCACGATATTGTAAGGTTAGGACAGGCTCTCCAGTCTTTGCATATCTTAGATTATTGTCCCAAGACACTTTTAGGAGTGCATTATTAAATCAAGTTAAAGAAATCAAGGAGATTTATACCACTCGCCCACGTTTCTATTCACTTACTATGTAGGCACTAGTACAATATTTCCTCCAATATAACAAGAAGTTCATCGCTGTTAATAAATTTCCCTCAGCCATTTTCAATCAGGTTGTATTCACGTTCGGGTTTTGTTTCCGTAATGAATTCTGGACAAGCCTTTTCAACATTGAAATTCAATAACCATTTCACATTCCATTTATTAGGAGTACATGCACTATTTCTTACTTGAACTTGGTCGATATCGTTTTTAAGTGTATCAAAGGGTATCATATAATCTAGGAAGCGTCTAATAATACTTTCAATCTCATCCCGAATATCATTAAAACAGTTTAAAAATAAATTTGGCCGAAGTCAGTACCTTGATTATCCACAATTTCCTTGTCAAGCTGAACCCGGAATACTCCTGCTTTTGCAGGAGGAATTGATAAAGATCGAACTGCACATAAATGCGACCTATTTGTCCCTTTCAAGCAAGAGTTGTTTATGAAATTAATTTTCACAAGAAATCTTGACCCACAACTAGCGCTTCCTGTGCTTTCAACCCTTTGATCTAAGAGCAATGCTGAGGTGTATTTTATTCAGCGTGACAAGGACTATCGCATGATAGCTCTGACTTTTGACCGTGCACGATTACTGGTTCCTTCCGACTTTCAAAAGTAGCCTGATTCACTTCAGAAGCTTTCTACTTATTCCATATGATTTTAACTTGACAAATTATTAATCTTCCATGAGCATCTGAGCCGAAGGACTTACTAAAACAAAAAATACAAGCAGTCACAGTTGATACATTCATCAATATACCAAGGCCATCTTTCCATTTCACCTATATAGCAGTCGAGCCCAGCACTAATTTAAGGACTTGAAACCACAATAAGCGACCGAAATAGGTCTTCGTGTATTTGACTGCAAAAATGTTTATTATTACTGACCCATTCCCACACAATGACGCTTTTTGACGCTCCCCATGAAAAACAAAGGGGAAAATATTGTGTAAAATGAAGAAATTGCTTGAACCAAGCAACTTCTTCATTTTCCACAATGTTTCAAACCAGAAAGTTGAAAAAATAAAAATTACATAGACCTTAAAATGCTGTCTACAACTCTACTCAATTTGGACCAGTCTAAAATAATGTTGTCTAGTAAAGCGTTAAGGGCTTTATGGAGTCATGATAATATAATAATTCCAAGTTGACGCGAACAGTTAGATAACAACACTCATTTCTGCATTCAGTTGGTAATATTCTGTTCCCCATTTTAGCAAATCAGTCGTTTATTTAAAAAAAAAAAAAAAAAAAAAACAGACAGTCAGTTTTGAGAAGCGAACCTTAAAGATTTTATGAACATTTATATGAAGAGATCATGTGCGTGATATTTTCAATAATTGGCCAATCGTTGGTCCCAATTTATGGCCAGTATAGCTAGTGGTTGGTTGGCGACATAAACATTGTAACTACAGATTGAATAAGCTATAATTTCGACATTTAGGTCGCCAAACAACCCAAAATTGCTGCACATTATAAATGGCGTCCCAAGTCGGAGCTCAAAGATAACTTCCAGTCTAAATGAATGATTTCATTCGTTGAATGATTATTTGATTGTCCACAGCGATCGATCGATTTCACATGTATGTATACATGCAATGTTAACACAGAAGTCTGTGTGTGCATTTCCGTTTATTTATCGTCGCTACCGTAGCGAAGACGGTTATTTGTACGGGGGATAGTGCAAGGATACTGGACGAAACTGATGAGAGCCCCGTCTGGTTCTTTAACGTGCTCGATGGATAGCATCGTCACACGGGGCCTCGGTTTAACGTCTGAAAGACAATTAGTAAGTTAGTTGATATGGTCAGTCCATGCAGGGCCTGAACACGTCATCTTGAGGTTTGAAGTCAAGAGCTCTACCAGCTGAGCTAATTGAGCTGATAATGAGAAGTATGGACTGCCGCCCATGCCTTTTAAAGGTAGGTATCGATGTGTGTGTTTTTTGTTGTTGTTTTTTTCATGTCACAGATTTTGATTATTTTTATCTCCTACTCCTATCTGTCTACTATTTGAATACAATATTCCTATAAATGTAGCTTTGCAAAAGTCTGAGGTCACTTACCAGAAAAAAGCAGGGTATTTCCCTTAAAGCCTACGAAGGCTATTATTCTATCTTTAGATTAATCCGAAACAGTTGCAAAGAATATAGGATCATTCACGTTGTGTGAATAACCGTTGGAACCTTGCGTTTAGTTTAAATTACATCAAACTGACGCCATCGTAACGGCATCAGGAGTTGTGTTCGCTAGCCGGTCTTTAATTCCGTCAAGATCAGTCTAAAACTGTCGCAAGCGTTATTACGAATATAAACACTTACCGTAGTTTTGCGCTTAGCCTTTCATGTGACACGATTTAGAACCGTTGGCTGTTTCACTAGTAAATTTGTTACCTTCAGTTGACTTTGGGTCACATGCAAATGAGGTCATTCAATGTCGACAGCCGAATTCCGCGATATCTAAGAATAACCTGGGATTCCGCAGAACCTTTCCGATATAACCACAAAAAGCCAATTTAGGCCTATTAGATTACCACCAAGACAATACCTGACTCAACTTAAAGTATTAATTTTTCGTTTGAGTGTATTTTTCGGCATTTGTTATTTTTCTTATCTGGGAATCAGAAACATCGATACCTTCCTTTAATGTTCACTGAACATCTTTTTGATGCAGTAAACGAAAATAAATTTCAAAATTATTTCATGTTGCAAACATTAAATGATTTTGACAATTATTTCCGTTTGCTGTTCGCAAAGCGGGCTTATTATCAATTCTGAAATTATTTATAGATGGTACAAGTCAAAACAAATTTAACGAAAATATCAAATTTCTCTTGTGTCAGAATTTTTTTTCTCTACAACAGCAATTGACAAATCGCTGGCCCAGCCCACTAACTGATTTGGCAACGCCAACTGACTTCGACATGGAGTCCCGCTTCGATTTTAGGCGGCATAATCTTGCAAAATTTATGGCAGGTAGCATGCAACAAAAAAGTAGACTGTTTGGTTGACGAATTAAACGTCGTAATTACGGCTTGAATAAGCTGTATTTACGACGTTTAAGTCGTCAAACAACAAATCCGTTTCTTAAAAATGGTGGCAAATGGCCGAGTTTGAATCTTAATGAATTACTTGATTGGTCGATATATTTCTTGACAGCCGCTATTGGTCAATAGAGCCTTGTCTTGCACTTGCTCGAAAGAAGAAATATTTGTAGTACATATATAACGGGTTTACCCCAACAGAAAATTTGCTTCACAGATATGACACGTCAAGAGCCTATCTAGAAAATGTGAAACGGATTTCCCGCTCAGACTGTCCGGAAGTACATACAGACCAGGGGCCGGGCCCGTTAATGCAGTGGTAGCGCGTCTCCTCTCAATCATGAAGTCAATCCATCCCTCGACGCAGCAAATATTCTTTCTTACATTTATTCCCCCCACCAATGAATAGATAATCGTAGACCTATGTGGGTTGGTCAGCTGGAGGCTCGGAAAGGATGTAGAGATACTAGTATGGGAAATACCTGGAATCCATGGTTGGTTGCTCCAGCCCCCCCCCCCCCGATAATACTTAAAACGGTTAAGAGTGGCGTTAAACCTCATTCATTCAAACAAACAAACAAACAAACAAACAAACAAACAAAAAACAAACACTTTGACAGGATGGTTACTTCCACTGTCTTGAAAGATATATCCCTTTTGTATAATGGCCATTAGGCCCCCATAACCTTTTTTACTTGTAAATCCTCACTCGCAATGTGTGTTTTAAATGAAACAAATTATGCGAAAAAAATCCCCGCCATTCAATATCTAACATCTCTGTCGGAATCAGTAGGCGTTGCCAGCGGAGTAAGTGGGCGGGGACAGCTATTTGTGAATTGTCACATTTCACGGGTCGCATATCTTTAACGTTTTACTCTACGGTATGACCCCTCAAAAACAAAGAATTGCAATCCTTCAGGTAGAGATATTTAAGTTATTGAAGGAATGTATAGTATTTGACAAAGCGTATCTTAACCCATTCCCACACAGTGGCGCTTTTAAACCCCCTCTGCTTTAGTCTATACGAGTTACAGACGTACAGAAAATCTTGTAGGCCCTATTAAGCCACCGCTCAAGGGAAGACCAAAAAGTTTTTCACTTCTTTAACCCTTTCCTGTTTTATGAAATTTTAGACTGGTCCAATTAGAGAGGTTGCAGGCGACAATGAAAAACGCATGCAATTTAAAATCTGACCATCTTACGTGGTAGAAAATATTGTGGGAAAAAGAGAAATTGCTTGTTACAAGCAATTTCTCCTTTTTCCACAATTTTTCCTCAAGTATAAAATCAAGTGTCGTAAAAACCCGGGTTTGTCCAGGAAGGGGTTAAGAGCTTTTGCTTTTAACAATGGAATTTCGATTATGGTCACTTAATGGGCGTGGTCGCTTTATAGAAGTGGTCGCCCAAGCATGGTCGACTGTATATTGTAGATTGATTTCACAATGATCGCATGTCAGTATTATAGCCATGTCATTCTTAACACCTATTCCGACGTGAGAAAATTTTTGGACTGGTCCAAGTTGAAAGAAGTTGCAGGCGACAATTTTTGGTTGATGAAATTGTAAAATGCTTTGTCTTTTGGGGTAGCAAACATTGTGGACATTTAAGAAATTGCTTGAATCAAGCAATTTCTTAGATGTCCACAATGTTTCCAAAGTTTTTTAATTCTTGGGTTGCGGAAAAAGGAGGGATTGTTTGGGAATGGGTTAATGGCATTTCATTCTTCGCTATGGGCCATGAAACAGATTGACCTTGTTATCTTGGATTTCCTTGATTTTTAGATTGATTGCCTAATGATCACAAGACAATTGTTATTTTTAACGACATTCCATTCATATCTATAGGCTGACGCTCCTGTGACCGGGGATTTCCCTACTTTTTACATGCATTTATCTGGCGTTTTCGTTAGGAATTACCACAAGAACTAATAATACAGGTTAATTTGAATAATCTATTTTGTTATTGAGTTAAAATCTGAAAAAAGAATCGCCTGTGAACATTTATTTGGTGGTAATTATTGATCAATGAAATACATGTAGATCTGGATGGCATAAAAATGCACAAGAAAACAGAGATGAATATAGAGAGCATTTCATTTGGACACATTGAGAAACCTGCGAGTGGTTCCAACGGTACGGTGAAGAAATCGTCTTCATTCAATGGGAATAAGGCAAAGAGATATTCCAGAAGGAAACTCCACACCGTACCATCAGATAAAGGTTTGCTTATTCATTTTCATTTCTTCTTTTAACTTTTATAACCATTTCGTTCTTTTCATTCCTAGATTTACTAACGAGTAACTATCTATTTACTCAGACACATTTTGAACGTTTGAATGAAATTTGATGTAAAGCTAAGAGTGTGCAAATGGTTTTTGATATTTTCATAAAATTGAGTATATTTGTTATAGTTTGTTTGAATGGGGTTCAATATTTCAGACATATCGCGGCGGCTGGGGCATCTAACCGTTGATTCCTGATGTTTTTCAAACCACTTCATCATTTTCAAACCTCAAGCTATTCGTCCTACTTAGGTTTACGATTATCCACCCTTTGGAAGGAGGCAAATGTCGGACCGCATGATTGAGAGTTACTGTTTAAAATGGCGTTAACCTATTTGAACAATCATGACTGAGAGTCCGACCCGCTACCAAATGTGCTATGGCCGCGGCTCATAAATTTCTTGTAAGAAGATACCTATTCCAGGGATACATAATTTAGTACGAATAAATATTTAGGTTCACCTCAATGATAGCACGAAATAATTTCTTCATTTCTTATAATTTAATGCCATCAAGGAAAAAAGGGAAATAATTTACTACTTTTGGGTAAAATTTAATGTAACCTTTGTTCGCAACAACCGTACTAAATATAGTGTTCTTCATGGACATATGAAAAAAAAGCATGCATCTTGATATACGAAACTAAAAATAAATTAATTGTCGTTGACTGCCCTCCAAAAAACATGATCTGAAACAATTTTGATAGCCCCTCCCAGGCATTAAGGAACAATACGCGACTCCTTTACACAAACATTTGAAAAAGAGACCGTATCTAACACATGACATTTATGGGTTGTATTTCGTTCGAGAATGAATAATTATCTAGTAAGGTAGAATAACTATTCTTAATTTAGGAAATATGTCTGAGGTAAAAAGGTTCGACCCTCAGCCCAGGGCGGATAATTTTGCTGAGTATAGATAACCCTTTTCGGTTCATGGGCACAGTTTGCTTTTTGAAGGTAGGTGCATTTAAAAAAACTAATTTAGCATAACGGACAGTTATAAAAATGGAGCGATGAATCGTTCCTCTAACCCATTACAACAAAATTTAAGAACGGTCCAAATTGAGAGAAGTTTCCGACAACTTCAAGTTGGCGAAGTTTTAAAGTTCTCGGTCTATAAGGACCGAAAACATAGTTTACAACGAGGAAATTGTTTCTCGTTATCAACGATGTTCCTTCCAACCCCCCCCCCCCCGAAAAAAACACAACAATTTCACCAACTTAGAACTCCTGTAATTTCCCCATTCTACCGGGGAACCGACCCTTTACTATCCCCCGGGTCTGATTCCGGGTCCTTCGGCGGGTTACTGGGGGGGGGGGGGGGAGGAGATGTACTTATTTACCCTCTTCACGAGCGGCTATGGTATATGGATATGCAATTTAGGATTAACTATGTAATATGGAGTTTGTCCCTATGGTCTAAAATTGTTCTTCGTGATTTAAAACTATATACGTTAAAAAATCAGTTATAAAAGAACTAATAGCCTGCCCGCCAAGCAAACGCTCCAAGGATCACATATTAAAAACTAAGTATTCATTATATACAAATATCCCTCGAGGAACTGCGAAAAGTTCCTTAAAATTATCGATTGTGATTTCTTAGAATTAGGACCAGTGCAAAAATTTGATATGTGAGAATAGGTTAAGACTGGCACTTTTTACTCTCATGACTTTAATGATGATTATTTGAGAAGAAAAACTTTATTTATTGTAGTCAAATATTGTTATTCAAATAGATAGTAAATAAATACAGAAAGAGACAAGGCATTTTTGATAGGGTTGTCGTTTTCAAATGCTATTTTGTGTGACAAAAGTAAAAAATCAACAAATCACACACTAACACACACACACAAAAAACATGAATACAAAAACAATCAATTCGTCAATTCTCTATATTTAACACATTGACACCCAATGACGCTTTTAGACCCTAAAAGGAAAAAAGACGCTTGGGAAACAATTGTGGATAATGAAGAAAATTTCTTGTTACAAGCATTTTTTTTAATCATCCACAATATTTTCTACCCGAATAGTTAAATAAATCCAAAATTTCACTAGCTTTAAGTCGTTGTCTGCAACTCCTTTCAATTTGACACAGTCTAAAATTTTGCCGTCTGGTAATAGGTTAAGCGTTATAAATACAATTACCTGTGGATATTTCTAACACTAAAACCCACTCTAATGTCTCAGGTTACCAAGTATTCCTTTTAAACAAAATGAAGGAACGCGTTTATATTTACAAGTTGAACAAACAAAGTATCTAAAGAATGTGTATATTTTTATTTCTTATGTCAGTTTTGAATTCCGCATTTTAGAACAATACGCGGATTTTTTTCCTATCTTAATATGGAATAAGTACAATACACTTTCAATGAATATTAAATTAGTAAAAAAATACAACTTTGCGGTTGACCGATGGTATGATAAAAGATGTAATCAAAGAAATTCACCGACCACCAATCAATAGATACTTTTGACCGGCTGATCAATCAATCGACCGAAAAAAAAGGGTGTAGAATAACATATCGGTGGCCACGACAACTGACTACTGACAGGAAGTTCGACTTCATATCTATTAGTATTAAAAGAAGTTATTTTGCAAAATTTTATTGTCAGCTACATGTAACCAAAAGGCTTGAACATGCTGCAGATGCGAAGTTTAAGTCACCAAATCAACAAGAATGCTCAACATTAATGTCTACCAAAGCCGGAGTTAAAAATTTGATTGGTCTATCTATTTTTGACTGAAAGTCGAGCCCCATTAATTGAATTCTTCTTTTAATTCCAGGCGAACACAAACAAATTGAGACATTTCGGAGAGAGTGCCTTTCTAAAGCCATACAATGGAATATGGTTGATATTTTGAAACAAGGGTCGATATACAAGCCTGGTGATACGAAAGCTACTAGTTTCCTCACAAACTCAGAACTCAAGAAAATATCTGAACTACCAAAAAGCAAACAACAAAACAGAATATTTATTTGTTTTCTAAAGGAGAAGAGCTTTGATACGATGCAAGAATGGTTATCAACTTGCGAACTGGACGAGAAAACAGTTCTGAAAGTGCAGGAAACATACTCGGAGTTTAGCAATAAGGACAAGAATGAGAAAAAGATGAAATGTTTTCTATGTCGATTGATGCTTGAATGTCCTGTATCAATGATCGCAGATCACCTTTTTAGTGCTAACATGATTGAAAAAAATCTCTACGAGAGATGTTTCACAAATGAAGCCCCTATCGGCTTCCAGCAAGAATTATGGAGAATGGTTGTCGACCAATTCAGTGCATACCCCAAGCAAAACCTAGTGTTTGGAGCTATCGAAATAGCATTAGATGATGCAATGGAGAGCGAAGAAGGACTGAAAGTTGTCATTGAGAATCTTTTGACCGAGATGCAAGTATTCAAGAACGTAACTGGTGGAATTCTTATTTGCAGCTGTGCAGAAAAATGCATCAAGGCTTTGCATCCTGTTTCGTGTGTGAAGACCTACCCAAGTATTCCACTGTACTTTCGAAGAAAGAATAAAAAGAACGGCAACGATACAGAATCCTCGGATTCTGATCCATCACAAACGTCCAGAACTGGTCGTTCAAACGGCGACGACACCGGGGAAGAAGCTGACTGCGAATATTCAACCAAATCTTCCTCATCTTCGGAAAGCTTAACACTTGATCAAGATCAATCGCCACGCTCAAATACAACTGAGACACTGGAAAGAGATTCAAAACTGACTGTACAGCGAAACCCAGGCTATGTCAAAGACGAACTAAAATCGTTCAGGAAAGGTAAGCACATCTTCTCAAAGCATAGTCAAAAGGGTGACGTTGATTCGGTGAAACGAATTGGTGATCGTCTACGACAGAATTACACTGGAACAAGACTGTCCAATAGGGTGTTTCTGACCTGTGACAATGCATATTTCAACTGCAGCAACAACTATATTTCGAGGAAGTGATTATTGACGATGTCGGTAATTTCTGTGCTTTATCAAAGAAATATGTTTATGTGAAGTTTTAAAATGAATTGACCAATCCCGGCTGTCAATCAAAGAATATATCGACCAATCAAATCATTCATTCAGACCGGAATTAATATTTGGACTCCAAGCCCGGAATTAAGATTTGAACCCCAACATTTGCCGCCATTTTTGTGAAACATTTTTGTTGGTTTGGCCACTTAAACGTCGGAATCGCAACTTATTCAAGCTGTAGTTTCGACGTTTGGGTCGCTAACCAACGATTCTACTTTTTCGTTACATGTTGCTGGCAATAAATTTTGCAATATTAGGCCGTTTAAAATCGGAGTAGGACTTCCTGTTGGAGTCAGTAGGCGTGGCCAAAGGATTAAGTTGGCGGGGCCAGCGATTGGTCAATTGAGCACGCATATGTAATATACAATAAATAACCCATGTGCCGATTGACAGATCGATCGTTATTGCCTACTATAATCGATTAACCACTCAAATGATTCATTTAGACCCGAAGTGAACCTTAAACTCCGACATTTTTGTTTGCTTGACGCTATAAAAGGTCGTAATTACCGCTTGCATTCTCACCATCTAATCAGTCTGGGGTTCCCTGCGGTAGAAATAGAAGCTGTTTCAAAGTATCTTTAGAGGTTAGGCGAAATTTGTATTTAATACGTTTGACTATGTGGTTGACCAGGCCACTTAACCCATTACCTGATGACAAAATCTAGACTTACCCAAATTGAAAGAGGTTGCAGACGACAATTTAAAGTTTATGGAATTTTAGATTTTTCATTTTTCTGGGAAAAACATTATGTTAAACAAACAATTTCTTCATTTTACACAATGCTTTCCAAGTTATTTTCCGGGGGGGGGGGGGTTAGGCTAAAAGCGTCATTGTTTTTGAATAGGTTAATGTATCTTTGTTACTAACTCAATAAAATATATGTATGAATCTCCTTCACCATGCATACAGTGTGTTTAAATTCTTAGGTTGATACCTCAAAGAAAACAAAAATATTCTCTTCATTTATTAACCATTTCCTGTTTTACACGATACCATTCTGTTTACGTTTATTTGCATAATACCGTCATTTAACAATGTAGATGACGTCATCTTAGACTACCTTATATGGAACCGTATTTGACACAATCAGACACGGATTTTTTTCTGACGTGTCCGATTTTGTCTGTGTGGAATGTATATATAATATATATATATTATAATTTATAATAACAGTAAAAAATATTTTGCTCATTTATAGATTTATGAATTTGAATAATCTATTTGTTATTGAGTTAAAATCTGAAACAAACAAACAACAACAACAACAACAAAAATAAAAAAACAAACAAACAAAAAACCCCACCAAATGAACATTTATTTGGCGGTAATGAGGGACATTCCTGTATTATCTTCCCTTTGTCCTGTGACGATTAAATCAGAGGTGTGCCAAATTGTATATTGGTCCTTTCACTTCATTACCTTTGTTTTTATCCTTGTCAGTATGGGGAAGCTGCGATTTTCTATTTGCTTTTTCTAGTTTTATTATAAATCCAAACTCTCGATGGTGTTAGTTTATGGTTCAGAAATAACATAGAAATGTATTTTCAAGATGAAACGAATTTTCGAGCTCTAAAGTTTGCATTATACAGCTGATCTTAAAACCAGACAGTGCAAAGAAACCTTGGATAAAGTCCAAGTAAAACACTGATAGGGACCAATGTATTTCTGGAGAGTATTCAAGAGAGATAACCCAAGAATGTCCCTCATTATTGATCAATGAAATACATGTAGACCTGGATGTCATAAAAATCGCATAAGAAATCCGAGATGAATAAAGGAAAGCATTTCATTTGGACACAGTGAGAAACCTGTGAGTGGTTCCAACGGTACAGTGAAGAAATCGTCTTCATTTAATGGGAATGAGGCGAAGAGATATTCCCGAAGGAAACTCCACACCGTCCCATCGGATAAAGGTTTGCTTATTTATTTTCATTTCTTATTTTTCTTTTTATAATCATTGCGTTCTTTTCATTCCTAGATTTACCAACGAGTATATATCTGTTTATTCAGACACATTTTGAACGTTTGAATGAAATTTGATGTAAAGCTAAGAGTGTGCAAATGGTTTTGATATTTTGAAAAAAAAGAGTATATTTGTTATTGTTTGTTTGAATGGGGTTCAAACAGTAACAGTATTTCAGTCATATCGCGGCGGCTGGAGCATCTAACCATGGATCCCTGGTACTTTTCACACAAGTACTTCGACTTTATCCTTTTCAAGCCTCAAGCTATTTATACCACTTAGGTTTACGAATATCCACCCATTGGTAGGAGACAAATATTCGAACGCATGATTGAGAGATACTTTAAAGAGACTTTAACCTATTTGAACAATCATTATTGAGAGTCCGACCCGCTACCAACTGCGCTATTGCCGCGGCTCATAAATAACTTGTAAGAAGTTACCTATTCCAGGGATACATAATATAGTACGAATAAGTATTTAGGTTCACCTCAATGATAACACGAAATATTTCTTCATTTCTTATAATTTAATGAAAAAAAAAAAAGAAAAAGAAAGAAAAAAAAATTGATGTATCTATACTTTGTTCGCAACAGTGTTCATGGACATATGAAATCAAAGGACTGAAAGTCCTGAGAGCGGTATTGCTGGTTTATCAGTAACCGCGCTCAACAATGCGAGCATGTTTCATCAATATGAGTAAGTAAATCCTACACCTAAGGAGGAGGAGCAGCTGGAGGCTCGATAAGGATGTAGTGGTAGTACTTGTGTGTGAACTACCAGGAATCCATGGTAAGGTGCTCCAGCCGCCCCGATATAACTGAAATACTATTCAAAGTTGCGTTAAACCCTATTCAATGAATCATAACCCTTTACTGTTTACCGAAATCGCTATTTTGATTTAATCATAACGTTTTCTTCTTAAGTCCGTAAAAATTTGTGGTTGTGTGGTAAAAGGTTAAATGATAAAAGGTAATGAAATCAAAGCTAACATTCAATTTTTTCCGTATATTATTATCACAATTGAAGTACTACATGTCCGTTTCAAAGATTAAGTCGAATTCGAGAGGTAAAAGGTGTTTTATTCGATTGGGTTAATAGGCGCTTGAATCGCGTCTATAACAAGGTTGTAACGCGTTACATATACTGTGTATAGGGGGTGTAAATTTGCCCAGCCCTGCCAGGTCTAAACACTAACAGACAGTTTACATGTATTCGCTAACTCCACTAACCACTGGCCTAGATTCTATTTTGAATCGGGGAAATTATTTCTATCATTTTGACAATTCATTAGATAATTTACCATGGATATATTAAGTCAAAGTTTTAAACCATTTCCTGGATAATCATGAATAAAAGGAGGCTGTTGGCATTCAGCAAGTAAGTTATTTTCTTCATCAGCGATGAAACAAGATGGAGGCGATCACATAGATTTTCACTTCAAGTTTATGAGCATGCGTTGAAATGAGCGGAAATGTGTGAGAACTTGTTTCCGGTTGATCGATATGAAATACCGGTTTTTCCTAAAAAACCCGCTAAAAACAAAAACAAAAAAAAGTCAATACGCGTGAATCTTGATATTCGAAACTAAAAATAAATTTAATGTCGTTGACTGCCCTCCATAAAACATGATCTGAAACAATTTTGATAGCCCCTCCCATGTGGTCCGTCAGGCATTAAGGAACAATACGCGACTCATTTACACATAAATTTAAAAAGAGATCGGATCTAACATATGACATCTATGGGTTGTATTTCGTACATTTATGAATAGATATATAGTAAGGTAGAATAAATATTCTTAATTTACAAAAATATGTCTGAGGAAAAAAGGTTCGACCCTCAGTCCAGGGTGGGTAATTTTGCTAAGTATAGATAACCCTTTTCGGTTCACGGGCACTGTTTGCTTTGTGAAGTAAGGTGTACTTAAAAAAAAAGATAATTTAGCATAATAGACAGTTATGAAAATGGAGCGATAAATCGTACAACAAAATTTAAGACTGGTTCAAATTTAGAGAACTTTAAGTTGGCGAAGTTTTAAAGTTCTCGGTCTATAACGATAAGGACAGAAAACATAGTAGTCTGTGGGGAAATTGCTTCTCGTTATCAACGATGTTCTCTCTCTCTCCTCCTCCCCCCTAAAAAACAAAACAAAACAGTTTCACAAACTTGGCTTACAATATTAATCCATTACCAGACGGCAAAATTTTCGACTGGATCAAATTGAAAGGAGTTTCAGACAATATTTAGTCGATTATTTTTTTTTTCAACTTTCTTGGTAGAAAACATTGTGGAGAATGAAGAAATTGCTTGTTGCATTTTTTTCATTTTACACAACGTTTTCTCAATATTTTTGAGAGGCGTCAAAAAGCATCATTTTTTCAGTGAGTCATTTCAATGTTTTTAATATTCTTTGACAGGCCCATAAAAAGATGATAATTCAATGTTTAAAATTCATTTCTCATGTTGTCTTTGCAGCATGTAATTCATTTGTGCCGTTTTTGTCGTCGTTGGCACTAGAGTACAAAAACTTTTGCATCAAGTATTACTTAAAGGGTTTATTATTATTTTGAATAAACATGTATGTTCCGTATAATTTGTTTGAATAGGGTTTAACGCAGCTTTTAACAATGCTTCAGTCATATCGCGGCTGGAGCACCTAACAATGGATTCCTGGTATATGTCGCACCTGTACTACCATTATATCATTTCCTTGCCTCAAGCTGCTATTCCAGTTAGGTTTACGATTATATACCCATTCCTGAGAGACAAATGTCGGAAAGGATATGTGATGCCGCCGATGTTCCGTATAAAAGGAGAAGCATGCACTTTACACTGTGGTAATGTTTGTGAACTTGTTTGTGTTGCAATAATCTGTAGTTATGTCTTCATCTTTGATGATTTGAGCCCAACTACTTATGATTCTTTTTTCGTACATTGGTGATCCGTTAAGAAGGAAATATATATTCAGTTTAAAAAAGATAAATTGAGATAACATTATAGAAAAAGAAGAAACCAGAGTTTTTCAACTAGTTTCAATTCTTTTAGCTATTTTTCAATAGGACTGCCTAAGAAGCATCTGATTGAAATTAGCACAGTAGTTTGGAAGGAGACAATTATAAACAAGAGCACCACATGCGGGTGCTAATGCTCTACTGTTCAAGTGCTTGATAGTTTGATAGGGGCATAATTCACTCAAGAATGCATTAATGCTATCCCCCCTTGTTAGTATACATTACTATTTTGATAGTGAACATATATTCTGAGTTTTAAGTGAATATGTTTAGTAAAATCAGAGATATCACAACGGTTTCCTTACGAAGCTGCAGAAGAGGAAGCAGACAACATTGCTCTAGTTGGGTTTTCTCTGAACACAGCCAAGTTAAAATCCTTTATTTCTTTATGGGCTCCAACCCCCTCCCCCGGGCTCCACTCCTACAGACTGGAGGATAATGGGGTTGAAGTCCTGATGTTCATATCAAAGCAAAGCTCTATACCCTCTGGGTCAAGGGAAGATTTTTTGAGTTATTTTTTAATTCACTTTTGTTGACATGGCAATCAGAGTTTACCACATCTTTAATCCTTTAGCTATTTTGAAATAGGATCACCCATGGAATATTTCAAATAAATTTGCTTCAAATTTGCCTAGTAACCACAGAGATGTGATTTACAGAAATTGTTGATGGTTGATTGATAGATTGATTGGAGTTTAACACCACTTTTAACAGTATTTCAGTCATATTGCTGAGGCTGGAGAACCATACCATGGATTCCTGGTATTTCTCACACCTGTTCTACCAATACATCCTTTTCGGACCTCCAGCTGCTCATCTCATTTAGGCTTATGATTATCCACCTATTGGTGAGAGACAGATATCCAAAATGATAGTTGCCGCGTCTGTGTATCGAACCTGAGACCCCATGACTAGGCGTCCTACCCTCTACCATTACACTATGGCTGCCGCAAAATTGTTGATAAACAACTGATGAGACAGATGCCAGACAATAGGCTATCACAATATCTCACTCGAGTACATTGTGCTCAGATGAGCAACGAAGGGGACCATGATGGTCCTATATCGCTCATCTGATAACGCTAGGTATAACTGTGATGGTTTGCAATATCTAGTATTTTTTTGAAAGTACAATGCTGTTGGAATCCTGGTATTTCTCACACCAGAACTACAACTACATCCTTTCCAAGCCTCCAGTTGCTATCCTACTTAGGTACAGACTAGCCACCCATTGGATTGAGACAAAAGTCAGCGGCCATGGATCGAAAACCGGGGTCCTGTGAAATCATTCATGGCATGGGAGAATTTCATGATTTTGGCAGATTTCCTTCTTTATGTGCTATATCCAAGAACCAACCAATTAAAGGCTTATTTTGTCCAAAGAGTAATAGTGTATAGGCTTGTAGTAGTAGGGTATCATAGGGTAATATTGCATGGGAAATGTGAGAGGTATGACTATTTGTTTTAGGGAGATGATTTCTGAAGATTTCCTTCTGAATATGCCTGTTTTGTCCAGGACCCACAATATAGGATTTATTCTAATCTCAAAGTAATATGATTACGGAATATAAGTAAAAAGGCACAACGGTGTAATGTCAAGATTCATCTTAATACATAACAGGGCTCAGTATATATTATTCAAATGAAATTATCTTGCCTTTTATTGCTTAATATAATAATCAATTCCATTGAAATAGAAGAATAGTGAAAGAAAATGTGTTATTGTAGATGCTTCTGAATGCAAAACTTACAAGCTCTAGGACTAGTGCTTTGGGAGGTAAAATTTCTAAAGATTTCCTTCTTTACTCCTATATAAAAATGGGAACCAACAACACAGGGCTTATAATCAAAATCTTCAAAATTTAAGCTTTTTTGCAGAGTTTCTGCATGCAAAATTTGAAAGATCTAGGCCAATTGGTTTGGGAGATCTTTTTAAAAGGTTCAAACATAGGGCTTATATTCATCCTCCAATGATGTTTCTGCACACAGAAATTAAAATCTCTAAGCCATTTGGTTAGGAAGGAGATTTCTGTGTTTCACTCTATGGGAAAAAAATAGGAAAACACTACATGTGGCTTATTTTGATCGCAGAATAAAAATCTGATATTTTTGGTAGAGTACCATATAGTGATTTTGCATTGCAAAATTTGAAAGCTCTGTGTCTCATGGTTTGAGAATATTGAAAGATTTCCTTCTTTAATTCTAAATTAAACCAAGGCACCCACAACAAGGGGATTAAGTTCATTATGTAATAGTAATTTGAAGGTTTTTATTGTAGAGTAAGGTGATTGATTCAGCATACACAATTTGAAAGCTCCAGGCAATTAGGATGAAAAGAATTTTAAAGACTTCCTTATTTAATTCTCCCACAATACAGGGCTTCCTTTGTTCTCAGAATAATTTGAAATATTTTGGTACAGAATCGTTAGAATATGATACATGCAAAATTTGAAAGCCTTAGGTTTTGAAAGAAGATTTCTAAAGATTTCTTCCTTTATCTCTTTCTTAAAACAAAACAAGAGGCCCATAATGATCCTAAATTGCTCACCTGTGGCATCATCAAATAACAGTACTTTTTTGTACAAAACAGACAAAGCTTGATCCAAATAACATTAATATATACCCAAAGCCCTTGGCCTTTTGGTTTGGGAGAACAAGATTTTCAAAGATTTCCTCATTTATTCCTTTGTAAAATCAGGGAATGCACAGAAAAGGGCTAAATTTTCAGAATATGGTAATTCTTTGAAGTATTTTGGAAGGAAGTCATTAAACAGATACATACCAAATATCAAGGCTCTAGGACTTATGGTTTGGGAGAAGAAGATTTTCAAAAAAAATCTTCTTTATTCCTTTGTAAAATCAAGGATCACACAGAAAAAGGCTAATTCTCAGAATGCAGTAATTCATTGAAGTTATTTGGTAGAGAGTCATAAGGTGATTATACATACCAAATATCAAAGCTCTAATTATAGGTGAGGAGATTTTCTTCATTATTCCTTTGTAAAATCAGGGATCACACAGAAAAGGGCTAATTTTCAGCGTACAGTAATTCTTTGAAGTATTTTGTGCTCAGTAGAGCTAACAAGGAAGCTTAATTGTTACAAGCAATTTCTTCATTATCAATCATGTTTTCTACCTGAAAGGTGAAATGAATAAAACAAGAGGACCATAATGGCCCTAAATCGCTCCCCCGAGTATGATGGTTCATGGAAATATGATATATTCAAAATAGCAAGCCCTCTGTCTAATTAGTTTGGAGAAGATGTTTAAGGATTTTCTCTTTTAATCATAGGTATATTGATAATCCCACCATAAAGTGCTTATTAGCTGAATACTGTAATTCTTAGAAGTATTTTGTTTGAGGGTCAATAGACATCAAAACATACCAAATATCAAAGCTCTAGGCCTACTGGTTTAGTAGAAGTTTTTCAAAGATTTCCTTCTTTATTCCTTTGTAAAATCAGGAATTGCACAGAAAAGGGCTTAGTTTTCAGAATAACGTAATTCTTTGAAGTATTTTGGTAGAGGGTCAATAGGTGATGATACATACCGATATTATGGTTTGGGAGAAGAAGATTTTCAAAGATTTCCTTCTTTATTTCTATGTAAAAACAGGGATTGCTCAGAAGAGGGCTAATTTTCAGAATACAGCAATTCTTTGAAGTATTTTGGTACAGGCTAAATAGGTGATGATTCATACCAAATGTCAAAGCTCTAGGCCTTATGGTATGGGAGAAGAAGATTTCAAAGATTTCCTTCTTAATTCATTTTCAAAATCAGGGATCACACTGAAAAAAGGCTTATTTTCAGAATTTGTTTATTCTTGAAGTATTTTGGTAAAGGATCAATAGTTGATGATACATACCAAATATATAGGCCTTATGGTTTGGGAAAAGATTTTCAAAGATTTCCTTCTTTTTCCTTTGTATATCAGGGATCACACGGAAAAGGTTTAATTTTCAGAATACTGTACTTCTTTGAAGTATTTTGTTAGAAGGTAAATAGGTGATGATATTTACCAAATATCAAAGCCTAATGGTGTGGAGGGAGAAAATTTTCAAAGATTTCCTTTGTAAAATCAAGGATCACACAAAAAAGGGCTATTTTTCAGCAAATGGTAATTCTTTGAAGTATTTTCGTAAAGGGTCAATAGGTGATGACATGTACCAAATATCTTAGCTCTAAGCCTTGTAGTTTAGGAGGAGAAGATTTTTTTAATAATTGTTTACAGACAGACAGACAGACGGTCGCCAGACATTTACCGATCACAATAGCTCACCTTCAGCACGTTGTGCTCAGGTGAGCTAAGAATTCATAAGCTAGAAATTCTTTTCTGCAACTCCTTTAAATTTGGACCAGTCTAAAATTTTGCCAACTAGTAATTGGTAAACAGAGTAATGTTGTTTATAACAGTAGTCAACACAGTTGAAATGTAATGTGGGAGGCAAGTGGGCATGGCCAGCAATCTCTCGATATCTCAACTTTTGGTTAAAAGTTGTTTAGATAATCAATATCAAAAAGAAATATCAACCACCATTAACCCTTTCCCGTTCAAATAGGGGATTTTACTTTCCTGTGATTTTATACTTGAGAAAACATTGTGGAAAAAGAAGAAATTGCTTGTAACAAGCAATTTCTCCTTTTTCCACAATATTTTCTACCACATATGATGGTTTCATTTTAAATGGCATCCAGTTGTCATTGTCGTCTGCAACCTCTTTCAATTTGGACTAGTCTAAAATTTCCAAAAACGGGAAAGGGTTAAGACTTTCCAGGGCTGTTAGCCCTTTGATTTGAAAGCAAATCTGTATAGGATTTTAATTCAGCATAACAAAACCAGCATAACAATTTATTTTCTTTACTTTACATACTTTCTGAAGGAATTGAGATTTGAGATTCTGACATCAAAAGCATATAACCTTGATGTCTGTCCCGCGAGTTGTGTGGGAATGGGTTAAAGATAAACAGTTGGTACCTGTTACTCATGAGAGAGCTGAGAACCATCAGAGAATCTTTCATAAGGGAGACAATCTCACTGGTTGTGTTTCAAAGTAGGAGGAGCTCTCCACGGTTTTTAAAGTTAGCAAATGTAAACTACAGTAGTCAACACAGTTGAATTGTAATGTGGGAGGCAAGTTGGCATGGCCAGCAGTCTGTCAATATCTCAACTTTTTCTTAAAAATCAGCTAATTCAAAATTTTTTAAGACGACTCTTTTATAACTTTGATTAACCCATTCCCACACAATAAATTTTTAGACTGGTCTATATTGAAAGGAGCTGCAGACAACAATTTAAAGTTTATGAAATTCAAGATTTTTTCAAGTTTCCAGGTTAAAAAAAATTCCGGAAAATGAAGAAATTGCTTGTAACAAGCAATTTCTTCTTTTGCCACAATGTTTTCCAAAGCTTTCTTATTGAGGGGTGTTTAAAAGTGTCACTGTGTGGGAATGGGTTTAGTGAATTTCACTATCAATTTAGTTTTATTGTTGATGCATTTAAAGTTTAGTATACATGTATTTCATTTCATTTTATTTGGGCCTGAAAATAATCACAGATACAATTTGTTTGTTTGAATGGGGTATAAAACGCTGCTTTAAACAATTTTTCAGTTATATCACGGCTGGAGCACCAACTGACATCAGTACCACCATTACATCCTTTCCTATCCTCCAGCTGCTATCCCACTTAGGTTTACGATTAATGACCCATTGGTGAGAGACAAATGTCGGAAAGGATATGTGCAGCCGCTGGGGATCTAACCTACAACCCCCATGATTAAAGATTGGGAGTCTCATGCACTATAACGGTGGCTCATGAAACATGAGGGCTCATGCTAGCATTCAAAGTTGAGGAGTCATTGATGAAACTGTAGTGGACAAAACTATTTCTAAAGGGGTCAAAACAGCAAAAAGAGCAAATCATGTTTATAAATTTGGAGAATTTAGTTCCAGCTGACCTTTCTTGTAAAAATTGGAACTTAGCAAGTAATTTGTTCAATTTTCAATAATATATAATAATTATAAAATTGAGGGATATATTGAACACTGGAAATTTCTTTCAGGGAAAATTTTAAATATTGGTCAAAATGGGATATTTTCAGATTATTGAGGGTCAAACATGCTTCAAACATGAACCCTGCATACAAAATATTTTCTATAGAATGAACATGTGAAATTATATAAATGATATGACTTAATTTAATTCCTTGCTTTCCGACCCGTAGCCCTGTTACTATCTTGCTTTTGTCGCCCTGAGCGGTTTAATTGGTCCTTTGATTTAGGTTTAGAACGAATGTCAGTTTGTCTCTGAGATTTTTTGTTGCGAATAGCAGATCTTTCTGAAGCATCACTGTCAGAGTCAGAGTCACTACTGCTGCTACTACCACTGCTGGATGAAGATGATGATGAGGATGATGGACTATTACTACTCGAGTCTGAATTTGAACTTGAATCGGAGGATGAACTTGATGAACTGCTTGAACTCTGATTGCGTTCTGGTCTTGTTTTGGCATTAGGACGGCTTGAAACTTCTTCATCAGAGTCTGTATCTGTGTCAGTAGGAGAGCGAGATTTTCTACCAAGTCTTGATCTTGCATCTCTTCCTGCTCTTGTCCTCAATGGCCTTTGATGTGAGCGCTGTAATGGTGATCGTGATCGGTTCCTTTGGTCAATTTGTCTTCGCCGTAATGGTGACCTTGATCTTGATCGGTTAAATCTTCTTGTAAAGGGAGATCTTGAACGCCTGCGAAATGGAGATCTATTACGGTTATTAAACCTACGATAAACTGGGGACCTTGGCCTTTGTCTGTTCCTTCTTTGGAAAGGGGAAGGCGATCGTCTTGATTTTGACCGGAACTCAATTGGAGATCTTGATTTTCTAACTCTCGGTACTCTTTGGTCAGGTGACCTATATCTAATAGGACTTATGCGTCTCTCTGGTGAAATTCTTTTACTAAGTCTTGATTTCACATTACTAACAGAACGAGTGTCTTCTTGCTGTTGTATATTGTTTTTATTAAGCCTAGATCGTATATCTTTTGATTCACCCACTTGATCCATTTTGGATCGAAACTCTATTGGTGACTTTTCACGAACACTTTCTTGAATTGACTCCACAGGTGATGGAGATCGCTCAAGAGGGGAATTTTCTATAGTCATATGTATAGGGGAAAGTTTTCGAGTCCGCTTTATTTCCATTTCCTGGGGCGATACCGGTCGAGGAGTATCCCAGTGTTCCGGAGACTCCTGACGATTCATACTTTTCTCTTTTAAAGCAGACCTTAAGTCAATCCCTATAATTAATTGTCTGGCATCTTTTACACGTTTCACTTTCTTTTTGGCATCGGCTACAACTGTAAAAGCACCAGCAGCTTGTCTATGTCTGAAACCATAAAAATTATGTCAAATAAGAAAGTTAAAATATAACCTATAACCAGGCAATAAAATTTAACCTTTTCCTGTTCAATCCCTGTTTTTTTTAAATCCCTGTAAATGTATAATTGACCAAATATTGTAGAAAAAGAAGAAATTGCTTGTTACAAGCAAGTCTAAATAAGTCTAAATAGGGAGGTATGAGACATTGTTTTGCATACATGACAAATTTCATCACATATTTATCTGAAAGGAAAGAAAAGGTTTTGGGAAATGGAAGACTTTATGGTCACCAGTATTTTCTTCTTTTACAATTTTTCCAAACTATTTCTAGAAATGGAATAAGATACAACAAAAGACATGTTGGACATGGCCATCCCCCGCCGTAAAAGCTTGATAGTTAACTGAAGCAAGTTAGATTTAGGCCTCTTGTGCACTGCATTTATTCTCAAAGAGTTCGATAATAGCTGTTAAACTTCAAGAGATATGCTCTGGACAAAATCAAGGTCTTAAAAACAACAAAGAGCAATAGCTCCAAAATTATGCAAGCAAGAGTTGTGGTTCTTATACATTGCACTTCTCCTCAACCAGATCTATCCACCTATGAAGTTTCAAGTTAATAGCTATTATATTTTCTGAGATATGCCAAGACAAAATCTTAGTCTTTAAAACAACAAATGGCAATAACTCCAAAATTATACAATCAAGAGTTGTAGTTCTTTTGCACTGCATTTCATCTCAATGAGATCTATCCACCTATGAAGTTGATTGTATTTATACTTTAGGAGATATGCTCTGGACAAGCTTGAATGACAGACAGAGACCATTACTATATCCCCTTCGCCGAAACAGCAGGGGATAAAAAAAGATGTCTACAATCCAGAAAATTTAATATAACTTCTTTGATTTTTTAAAAAGTTATGTATTCCACATAATTATTTACAAGAAAACACTTTTCTTTCCTCTGGATCCATGGTAATAATTTAAGTATAAGGAAAGGAGTAAAAAAACCGATGCTTCATGCAAATTATCAAGGCTCTATGCTTACTGGGACTGGTAAAGACTAATTTTCAAATTTAACTTTTGTTGCCATGGAAACCAGTGTTTTTCCAACAGATTTCAACTTGTTCAGCTTTTTTGCAAAAGCAGCGCCTGAGAATTTCTGAAAAGCATTGGCTGAAATTTGCGCTGTTCTAAACAGCCCTTCTCCCAAAGGCTAAGCCCCTGGGGCCCCAAGGGTAATGATTTTAGCAATTTAGAAGAGGTCAATTTACTGATGCATCATGCTAAATATCAAGGTTCTATGCCTTCTTGGTCAGGAGGAGAAGATTTTTCAAGTTCTGTTTTTTTAAATTCGTTTTTTTTTCATGACAACCAGAATTTTCAGAGGATTTCATTTCATTTAGATATTCTGGCAAGAGCATTATTTAAGGATAGTTTCTTCCAATATTTGTTAAAATTGGTCATATGGTTGAGCAAAGATGTTTTAAAATCCTTCCTTATTTCTATATAGACCCTACCCCATGGGGGTCTGTTCCTTTGGACACAAGGGTAATGACTTCAGAAATTTTGAAAGAGGTCATTAAACTGCTGTTTCGGGAAAAATTTCAAGGCTGTATGCCTTCTAGTTCAGGAGGAGGAGAATTTTTTTCTAAATTTACTTTTGTTGCCATGGCAACCAGAGTTTACAACAAATTTCAATTCTTTTAGCTATCTTTAAAAGGGGATCAATTAAAATGCATTTTATTAAACACAATACATCACATGAGCACCTTGTGCTCAGTTGTGCTGACAAGTTATTCATGGAAAAAGATGTCTGCAAGTCCAGAGTATCAAATTCAACTTTTATTCAATTTCTTTAAAAAGTTAAAATGCCTTCCATGAAATAACTAAATTTAATATGCCAGAGTTCTGCCACTTAACCCATTCCAACACAAAATTTTTTTAGACTGGTCCAAATTGAAAGAAACTGCAGACGACAATTTCAAGTTCATGTAATTTTAATTTTTTTCGTCTTTTGGGTTAGAAAACATTGTGGATAATGAAGAAATCACTTGTTACAAGCAATTTCTTCATTTTCCACAATGTTTTCCAAAGCTTTTTTCTTGTGGGGCGTAAAAAAGGAGGGATTGAGTTGGAATGGGTTAAAAGAAAACTTAATGTGCTTGGTATAAGTTACATATATACTACAATATGTTATTCATGTTTATTCCTAGCAATGCTGGACTTTGCTATAAGTTTGCTATGGTTGAATTACAGTTACTAGGGAAGAGCATTGTATTCACATAATTATATGCATTCATGTCATTCAGAGAAAGATTTATTATAAAATTTGTTGATATGTCATATGCTACTTAGTGAACTAATTTAACCCATTCAAACACAATGACACTTTATAACATCCCTCAATGTGAAAGCTTTGCAAAACATTGTTGAAAATGAAGAAATTGCTTAACAAGAGCAATTTCTTCATTATCCAAAATATTTTCTAACCCAAAAGACAGAGATTTTAAAGAGTCCATCAACTTAAATTAAAACTGTTGCCTGCAACTTCTTTGAATTAAGACTGGTCTGAAATTTCATCAATTGAGAATGAGTTAAGCCTTTCCTCCACAAACTCTAGATTTTACGTTGCTGTGATTTTATACTTGAGAAAACATTGTGGAAAAAGAAGAAATTGCTTGTCACAAGCAATTTCTCCTTTTTCCACAATAATTTCTACCATATAGGAAGGTTTCATTTCAAATTGTATTCATTATCGTCTGCAACATCATTCAATTCGGACCAGCCTAAAATTTCCAGAAACAGGAAAGGGTTTAATAGGTATTTTCTTTGTCATTAATTTTCACTGCTTTAGATACCTTTTTTTAGATCTGCCCACCAATACTTACTTGTGTGCCTGTTTTTCCTCCTCCATTTCATCTGCATACATTCTCATTGTTGGTTTTTTATTGGCCTTGCCAAGTAATCGCTCGAGTTCAAGCTCATCTACGTCACTTCCTGAACCATTTTCACAATCCTCATTTATCTCAACCTTCTCAATGATTGGATAATCATTTTCACCAGAATTATAGTGGTTGTTTTCTTCCTCTGACTCTGTAAAAATGTTTTTGGAAACTCAGGACACAATATTCTATCCATGTGACATTAGAATTACATTAGATTTTCTGGGATGAAATCAATTTTTTGCCAAAGATAATTAGCTTTACAGTGAATTTACATCACATGAAAACTGGTAATTTTTGAGGAACAATATCCCTCTACAGAGCTCCGGAAAACTGATAAATTGCCTGTCTGGACCGCATTTTGAATTGCCAGACTGATTGGAAACCCAAAAATAATACAAAAAAACGTTCCAAAATCTTCAATAAATTTCATGTTGATTATTGATAAACTGCCCAACCATCCAAAGGGTTTGATACGTTAACAGCAGATTTATGGTCTTTAGACTAAAGCAAGTGCCTAAAATCAATAATTAGTTCACCCACTGGCTTAAGTCAGGTGCCCATCCGCACCTGGACCTAATTTGCAGTTAGTCAAAGTTTCACGCTTGACCAAGCTTAGGGATTGAGTTTTATAATACTTTATTATTGCATCAGTTTGACTAACACTCGCGATCTTTATATTTGAAGTCTTACCAGAATGGACATCTGATACTGCGTTTATTTAAATTTCCTTAACTGTTGAAACAAATTTCTTTTACTCTCATATGGCATGCATATAAGTTGAGACATGAACAGTTTTCAGTTGCAGTTCAGTTTGCGCTTGTGAGCATAATTTGCTCCACCAGCCTGAATTTAACCCTTTCCCGTTTTTCAAAATTTAAGACCAGTCCAATTTGAAAAAAGTTGCGGACAACAATCAAATGTGGTTGCAATTTGAAAAGTAATGAAGCTACAGGTTAGAA
Organism: Fragum fragum; assembly: GCA_946902895.1. Taxonomy (NCBI): domain Eukaryota; kingdom Metazoa; phylum Mollusca; class Bivalvia; order Cardiida; family Cardiidae; genus Fragum; species Fragum fragum. The sequence continues at coordinate 13,740,995 of OX336376.1, read as the reverse complement.
AATATTGTGGGAAAAGAAGAAATTGCTTGTGACAAGCAATTTCTTCTTTTCCCACAATGTTTCCTCAAGTATTAATTCAGAGGGACATGAAATCAAGGGATTGTACAGGAAAGGGTTAATTATTATTCCTTAGAAATTTGGTTGAAAGCCATCCTGCAGTTTGCAAGAGTAACATTTTCAAAATTTCACTAAATACCATATATGGACACAAGCTCCTCTATAAAAGAAATCATTTTCATCTGAGCCATATTTTATGAAGGAATCTAACAAGGAGGCCCTAAAGGATCATTTTGTGAAATTTTATTGAAAACTTATAGTCTTTCGTAATCAGAGAAGATTGTAGGTTTTCACTGTTTACCATAAATGGAAATTAGCCCAATCCTTTAAAACAATGTTTACAACCAATTTTTTTTTTCAAAAAATCTAATAATGGGTCATCAAAGGAACCTTCCAATGAAGTCTGAGAAGATTTTCAAAGTTTTCACCAAATATGGAAAATATGCCTGTTCATTAAAGCCATGTTTTCTGTCCTATCAAAATTCTTTGAAGGAATCTAATTAAGGGTCATCAAAGGATCAATCCAGTGAAATTTGATTAAAATCCATCTATCGATTTTTAAAGTTTCACCATATATGGAAATTAGCCCCGCCCATTAATGCCATGTTATTCATGCTGTATCAATTCTTTGAAGGAATTTGATTAAGGGTCACCAAATGATCTTTCCTGTAAAATTTGGTTGAATCCATCCATTAATTTCTGAGGAGATTTTTTACAGGTTTCACCATAAATGGAAATTATTCCCGCCCATTTAAGCAATGTTATTCATCCGATCAAAATTCTTTGAAGGAATCTGATAAAGTGTCACCCAGTGACCATTCCTGAAAAATTGATTGAAATCCATCAATTGGTTTCTGAGGAGAAGATTTTTAAAGGTTTCACCATACATGGAAATTATTCTGCCCATTAAAACCATGTTTTTCATTTGATTAAAATTCTTTAAAGGAATCTGATAAGGGTCACCCAAGGATCATTTCTGTAACATTTGGTTGAATTTTGTTCAGTTCTTTCTGATGAGAAGATTTTTAATAGTAATATGGGCGCACGCATGCATTCACTGTTGGATGCATGACGGACACAACGCCATGACAATAGCTCTCTGGTTTTCAGCCAGTGGACTTAGTATATTAATTGTGACCACATGACAAATTGTAGACTGGTCCTAATTCAAATAAGATGCAATTGACAATTCCAAGTTGAGAATTTTGTGTAAATATATCTTTTTGTGTAGAGAACAACGTTGAAAATGAAGAAATCGCTTTTAACAATATATCAGTTTTGTTTGCTGTAAGTTTAAAATAATATAATGTTAAGCTTTAGGAAAGCTTTAGACAATAAGCAGCTATCTTTTGATTTGTTTTGAATAGGGTTTTACGCCGCTTTCAACAATCTTTCAGTTATATCGCGGCGACTGGAGCACCTAACAATGGAATCCTGGTATTTCTCACACCAGTACTACCATTACATCCTTTCCTAGCCTCCAGCTGCTATCCCACATAGATCTACGATTACCGACCCATTGGTGAGAGACAAATAGTCGGAAGCTATCTTTTGAAGGAGGAGCACAGATATTTAGAATGTCCATTCTCTCACAATGGTCGGCCCCTTGTACTGAGTAAAAGACTAAGTACTCTATTTTTGTCAGGAGGTGTGTATTCCAGGCAATTGTTTAATCAAATCAACCCTGACAATTAAACAAGAGGGCTATTTGCCTTAAAGCACTCACCTGAGATAAAGGTTAGGAGTATTAACCCTTGTCATGCTGAACCCGTAATATTCCGGTTTAAACAGGAGATGTAGACCAAGATCAGCCTGCACATAAGTGCAGTCTGATCTTGGTCTACACCTCCTGCTTGTACTTTTCCTGCTAGAGTTGTTTATGAAATTGATTTCTAAAAGAAATATTTAATCTCTAACAACAAGTCCTATCAGTGCTTTCAGCCCTTTGATATTACAGCAATTCAGTAAGGTGATTTATACAGCATGACAAGGGTTAAAGACAGGGTAATTATCAAAGAGAATCACCAGTTTGAAATCCCATATGTAATAAGATTCTTTGACCTGTTGTAAGAGATTGTGACAAAGCTTTCTTTCTTTGTTTCTATTGAAGTTAATGTGTGCTCTGGATGAATCCGAAAATAGATAATTTAACATTTCCCTCTAAGATTTCTATGTAAACATCTCTGCCAAGTTTCATCAAGACTGGGTGACTGGTTCAGAAGGAGAAGATGCATAAAGATTGATTGATTGAATAGGGTTTTACGCCACTTGTAACAGTACTTAAGTCATACCGCGGCGACTGGAGCTCTTAACAAAATGGATTCCTGGTATTTCTCACACCAGTACTACCACTACATCCTTTCCTAGCCTCCAGTTGCTATCCAACTTAGGTTAATGATTAACCATCCGTTGATGCATAAAGAACTTGTTGACAGAAGCATGAAGGCACAATAGCTGTCCCTATGCACTTCATGCTCAGGTGAGCTCAAAAGCTGGTAAGACTCAATTTGTGAGGAGCATAGCACATTCATTGTCAACCTTAGCCTTGCTTATATTTCAATTATTATTATTTTTTTTAATTTAGAGAATAAAAGTGTTGTATTGTAGAGCAAAGAGTTTAACAATCATTTCTTTACATATTCTACAATATTTCCTTAGTGATACATGGTTAGCACTCTTTCTTTAACCCATTCCCTCACAGTGACACTTGTAGACGCCCCTCAAGAAAATTAGTTGGGAAAACATTGTGGAAAATGAAGAAAGTGCTTGTAACAAGCAATTTCTTCATTTACCACAGTGTTTTTTATTGAGAAAGTTGCAGCAATTTAAAATTTCATCAAATTTGAATTGTCATCTGCAACTCCTTTCAATTTGGACCAGTCTAAAATTTTGCCGTCTGGTAATTGGTTAATATTACATAGTTGGCACTCTTTCCTTAAAATTACTAATATATCCCAAGATTTACTTAGTCATACATGATTTTCAATCTGGTCATTGAATATACAATATACATTACTGATTCCCCCACAATGCCCTTTTTACGCCCCTCAATAAAAAGCTTTGGGAAACGTAGTAAAAATTGCTGGTTTCAAGGTAGTTAAAAAGTTTTGCAACTTGAGATTAGAGTCTGCAGTTTCTCCGAATATGGACCAGTCTAAAATATTGTTGATGGTTCGAAGTGTACCTCGCTTTTCTTTCTTTTTCTTTTTAATTCCAAGTTTTTCAGCTTTAGAGTATAAGTCAATCTCCTCAATCTCTACTGGTGTAATGGAATTGGAAAAAAGGTCATCTCCATAATCAATCTGAAAAGAAAATGTACAAAATAACCAATTACCTGATGGCAAAATTTTAGACTGGTCAAAATTCAAAGGAGTTGCAGACAACAAATTCATGAATTTTTTTCAACATTTTGGTTAGAAAACATTGTGGAAAATGAAGAAAATGCTTGTTACAATCAATTTTTTCATTTCCACTATGTTTTCCAACTGTTTTTCTTGAGGTTGTCAAAAAGCGTTGAAGTGTGGGAATTGCTTACTCAAAAATTCACAGATCACTGCAAAATGAGCTCCGACAGGAAAGTCCACTTCAATATTACACAGCATTATTTTGCAACACTTGTGGTCAATTTCATGTAACAAAAAGTAAAATGGTTGGTTTGTGACCTTAATATCATAACTACAGCTTGAACAAGAGCCATGTCGGACATAGCCATCCCCTGCCGTAAAATATTGATAGTTAACTGAAGTCAATTAGATTTAGGATTTTTGTGCACTGCATTTCTTCTGAATGAGTTCGATAATAGCTTAAATACTTTAAGAGATATGCTTTGGACAAAATCTAAGTCTGAAAATCAACAAAGGGCAATAACTCCAAAATGATGCAAGCAAGGGTTGTGGGTCTTGTGCACTGCACTTCTCCTCAACGAGATCTATCCACCTATGAAGTTTCAAGTTGATAGCTATCATACTTTCAGAGATATTCTCCGGACAAAATATTAGTCTTTAAAATAACAAAGGGCAAAACTCCAAAATTATGCAAGAAAAAATTATGGTTCTTGTGCACTGCACTTCTCCTCAATGAGATCTATGCACCTATGAAGTCTCAAGTTCATAGCATTTATACTTTAGGAGATATGCCCCCGAACAAGCTTAGTGACAGAATGACGGATGGAAACCATTACTTTATCCCCTTTGCTGAAACAGCAGGGGTAATAAGCTGTAGTTACGACCTTTATATGCCACATCAACAACAACAGTGCCAAATGTTGGCACAATATGCCTATCAAACCACAATTTGTGAAAGAGAGCTGTTCATCTATATACACATGAAATCTCATAATATGTTATATACTTTCAAATATATGCTCTGGCAATAATCATAGCCCAAAAAATCAACATTGGACTATAACTAAAAAACTGCACTCTGTATTCATGCAATGCATATAAATGTCAAGTTTTAAGTCAAATGGAAATGGAATCATCATGTGGTAGGAAACATTGTTGGAAAAGGAGAAGTTGCTTATTTCAAGCATTTTGTCCTTTTTCCCACAGTGTTATCTCAAATATAATTCACAGCATGTGCCATTTGGTGCCTTTTGAAAACTTCCTGAGTCAGTATCTATCTGTAGGGTGCATTGTCAACACTGTGATCAGGCTTTACAGATGCCATAGAGCAGGGTTCGCGCTGCCGATCGCCATTGTCGCCAAATGCGACAAAAATAAAATTCTGGCGCAAGTTTTTTTCATTTGGCGAAAGTTCGTGGCGCCAAAAAAAAAGAAAAGTTTTTGTTATACATACTTTTACTTTGACTAATCCCCGGAAATTAAGTCCGAGGGCAAAGTGTGTCTAATTGCTCAAGGGCTTGTATGTCATCGAGTCTGACACAAGACTAACACTTCACCAAATTCAATTACAGTGTTGATTGACAGCCAACCAGATAAATAAAATGCGCTCATTGGTCGGCGAGTCGTATTGATTTTGTGTAGTGGGCGTGACTTAGTATTATGGATGAGCCGATCAAACTTCTTATTTGACGGCTATCACATAATCAATCAGAAGACCTCAATTATCACGCATAAATAGGCTTTCTAAAAGAACCGGCCGCCATTTGCCTTTTCCTAATGAATACCCCGAATTTGGGCATATTTTCGTATATTTCTGCTGACAGTTTCAGTCAGTTTCTAATCTCGGCACCGCTACCGCGATTCCTTGCAAAAACACTGAATCATCATTTATGGGTCATTAGAAGGAAATTCTGATGAACTGTTGATAGAAACAGAGGTAGTTTGTCAAAATTTGACAAAAATTTCAAAAGTTACACTGTCCCAAAAGCAGACGAATCATTTCTTTTTTATTCTTTCGTACCCAAGAATGTTCAACCTTAAACCGATTTTTTTTTAAATTACAGATGTCTACATTATTTTATTATTAAATCAAGCATATTTTACTAGGTAAATTACTATTTCCTTCTCTCTTTTTTCTCATCAAAGTCTCGATTTTCTAATCAAAGTACTGAAAGCACTGATTAAAGATGAGTAAAAATCAATGTATGTGTATGACTTAGCTACATTAATTAAAGACAAAACAACAAACGAATGGCCATATTAAAAACCTGTTTAATATGCACATTATCTATTTAACAGCATATAAATTTAAAAAATAACAGTGCAGTTAAGAAAAGCTCGAGCTTGGCCCCAACTCCTCAATTTGGCCCCAACTTTTTCCATGTGGCCCCAACTTTTTTAATTTGGCGAAAGTGATGGCGATAACTTTTTTCATGCCAGGGCTAACCCTGCATAGAGGTCAATCGAAGTGTTTACTTCAAGCAGGATTATATGATCAACATTATAGATTGTCATGCCAGTGACAATGTTAAGAACAATATCACATTATGACAAAGGCTAAATTTTGAAAATACAAAGCTTAAAATGCTAATCAGGAAATTTCTTCTTTTTCACGTTGTTTTCAACAACTATTTTGCTATTGCATCATATACGATAAATACTCAGCCCATTACAACATAAGAAAATTTTAGACTGGTCTAAATCAAAAGAAGTTGCAGACTTTTCTGCCAGTGGAGCTAAAAATTGTGAAACAAGCCATTTCTCCTTTTCTCACTATGTTTCCTTCAATGCAATTCGTCAGGGGCTTAAAAATATTTAAGCCTCTTCTGGATGATGGAAGGTTTAACCCATTCCCACTCAGTGACGCTTTAAGAAGCCCACAAGAAAAAGAGCTTTGGAAAACATTGTGGAAAATGAAGAAATTGCTTGTGACAAGCAAATTTTCATTCCAAAAAGACAAAAAAAATCTAAAATTTCATAAAGTTTAAATTGTCTTCTGCAACTTCTTTGAATTCGGACCAGTCTAAAATTTTCTTATGAGGTAAAGGGTTTAAAGATATATACAAAATCACTCATTTGTTTCTTACAGGTAATAATTCTCAATTAATGTTTGTTAATTCAATATTGTCCAAGATTCTTAAATGATATCTTAATTATTTGTGAAATGTCTTTGGAAAAGTAAACAAGAGGACCATAATGGTCCTAAAATGCTCACCTAAATAATTTGCTGTTAAAAAATGCAACAGAAGCCAAATAATTATAACCAGTTTTGTGAAGATTAATCAAAAACAGTGGCCTCTAGAGTGTAAACAAAGAAATTATCATTAAGGCCCCTTTTCCTGTATTTCCAAAATAACCTTCCCATAGGGTCCATCCTTATGTCCTGTCAATTACTGTAAATCTGGTAATTTTTTAGTCGTCTTATTTTTCGCGTAAGAAGGATCTGAAGACTGATTGGCAAGAGCATGAATTAGTGAGCAGCCATATGGTACTTCGGTAATTTCCGCAAGTATACCCGGAAATATGGAGAGAAAAATCCATATACGATTGCAGTCTGAATCGACAACGACCTTTGAATAGAATGATTACTAGTAATCAATTCAAGAACATTTTCCTATTCTGTATTCTCATAGTATGACAATTTCCCTCATAAAATCGTTGTAAGATCGCAAAGTATGTGTATAAGTTTAAAAAAATGAAAGGAATTAAAAAGCCGTTATCAAAAAGATGTTTCAGGTCGTAAGCACCAACCCATCAAATTATCAATACAATACTATGTTTACCAAACTGTCATAAAATGAAATAATTATATCCCGTAAAAAAACAGGTACAATTGTTTGACTTTAATTGATTGATTTCGCATTGTCTGCTTTCAATTTCTTAAAAGGTTCTAAGAGTCTATGCAATAAGGAATCAGTTACAAATTTTTAGCTGTTTGTTGTCTTATTGTCTTTGCCTAGAATTTTATCACCTTGTCTGCTTTCCATTGTTATATTTGTATACATGTTCAATGGACTAAGTAGACTTACTTGGCAGGTTATAAAATTTTGCCACCTGCTAAAGATTCGTCCTGTTCCCAAAACTGATTTATTCCATTTTAATGCCGAGAAGGTGATAATCCCCATATGCATGAAATAAAGTGGGATGACGCCGAAATTAGTGAATTATTATATCTTCGTCGGTACGCAGCTTACTTTGGACATCTCCGTATTTTACAAAATGATCCATTTGAAGCGAGATTCTTGAATCCGCGAGCAAATGACTTGCAGATATTAGCAAAAAAACCACTCGCCAATAAAACCCAATTTACAGTATTCTGACCAAGTTACATGAAGATTAAGCAAAAATTGTGGCCTTAAGAGTGTTTTTAAAGAAATTATCATTAAGGCCCCTTTCCTGTGTTTTCGGATAGAACCCTCCCAAAATCAATAGGATTCATCCTTGTGACCCAACAATTATTCTGGCCAAGTTTCATGAAGATTGAGCCAAAGTTATGGCTTCCAGAGCGTAAACAAAGAAATTGTCATTAAAGCCCCTTTTCCTGTGTTTTCTAATAAAACCTGATAGAACCTTCCCATAATCAATAGGGTTCATCCTTATGACCTAACAATTATTCTGGCAAAGTTTCATGAAGATCAAGCCAAAGTTGTGGCATCTTGAGTGTAAAATTAGAAATTCTCCTTAAGGCCCCGTTTCCTGTGTTTTCTAATAAAACCTTCCGATAATCGATAGGGTTCATCCTCATTACCCAACAATTATTCTGGCCAAGTTTCATGAGTTTTTGGTCAAAACTGTGGGCTCTAGAGTGTAATTACTTTTAGTTGGCGCTGCACAACAGACGACAGAATTCAACGTTCACAAAAGCTCACCATGAGCCCTTTGTGCTCAGGTGAGCTTAAAAAAGTATTGATCTTGAAAGCTTGTTAGACTTCACAGTGACATAAAATCCAAGGTTTGTACAGGAAAGGGTTAAAAAAGTTATCTATATGAAAATTAACATTTTGTTCAATGAAACGGACATATCACTCTATTATGCCAACACAGACGTCTATCATCAGTATTTCAGTGCTTTGATTTGGTTAAGTTTTGTTGACATACAGAGTGACAGACAGACAATTGTAAAACAATATATCCTGATCTTTTGATTCGGGGGCATATAAAGGAGCTAGGTGTTAAATACTGTTTACCTGATTTCTATCTCTAATTTTGGATGGTTTGTTAGCTGGGATTCCAAAAGTCTCCTCCAGCTGTCCGATATCTCCATAGCTTTGAATCTTTCTCTGTCTGAATATAGATGAATAGGGAATACATATTATGTTATGACAGAGATACTTTTTGAGCTGCAAGGAAAATTGATATTTCATGAGATCCAAGGTCAAGTGGAAAATCAATATTTTCCTCTGCAGTGACAAGTAAATACAAGATGTTGCATCGCTATCAAAAATTACTATTGTATTTATCTAATATATATGTACATTTTTATTGAATAAATTCAACAAACATTAAAAATCTGTATTTCTAGAAGTATTTCACTTTTTCTTTACCATTCAGATTATATATATTGGTATCATGACATCACCTACAGAATAAAGATTGAGTTATTGACTACCTTAACCCATTCCCATGCTTTCTAAACGCCCCCGCCCTTAAGAAAAACAGCTTTTGAAAACATAGTGGAGAATGAAGAAATTTCTTCATTTTCCACAATGTTTTTCAACCCAAACAGACAAAAAAATTAAGTTTCTTCATCTTGAAATTGTCGTCTGCAACTTCTTTGGACACGTCTAAAATTTTATTGTGTGGAAATGGGTTAAATGTAATAGTATTTGACTCAATCAGATACATGTTTTTTTCTGGCCTGTCCAATTCTGTCTGTTTGGAATGTATATAATTTACTAGAAATATCAGCAATTTCTTCATTTTTCCAATATTTTTTTCCCAAAAAAGACAATCACTGTAAAATTTCACATATTAGGTCTTTTTATCCTTTGTATCAGTACAAAATTTCGCCATCTGGTAATGGTTTCAAATGAGTTTAAAATGAGCCTTTTTCCTATTATTCAATGTTTGTAGACAAACTCAGTTGTAAGTAGGCCAACTGCTATCACCAGAATTATAATAAGCAATTTTTTTTATTTTCTACCAAAAAAGGGCTAAGTGGTACAAAGTACATTAAAGAAATATATGACTTGTCAATATTTGAAAGAAATCCATGAGAACTTGACATTTTTGCAGCCATTTATTATTTTCAAATTTTTTAGGTAAAGTTGATCACAACCTTTAACCCATTGCTACGTAATGACGCTTTTAGACGCCCTTCACGAAAAAGGCTTTAGAAAACATTGTGACAAATGAAGAAATTGCTTGTCACAAGCAATTTCTTCATTGTCCACAATGTTTTCTACTCATAAAGTAAAAAGAAATCCAAAATTTCATAAACTTTAAAGTGTCTCCTGCAACTCCTTCAAGTTTGGACCAGTCAAAAAGTTTGCTGTCCTGGAATGGTTTAATTTATTGACAATATGAACCCTTCAAATTATAAGCCATTCATGTCAGAAAAAATAAGATGTGTTTGTGAAACACAATGCTCCTGCAACAGGACTAAAAGTTTGACCTTGGTATGTGACCTTGACCTTATCACATGACCTTGACATGGAGATGTATCATCATGCCAAATATGAGCATCTTATCATGAATAGGCTGGTAGTACTTGGCAATGTTAAGTTTTTTGGTCAAGTTTTGCAGACAGACAGACAGACCGAAAGACAGAAAGACTGCATGACAGATAGACAGACAGACAGACTGACAACGGTAAAACATTATGCCCTCAATCTTTTGATGCGACCACTGACTCTCTTGGTCATGCCCACTGACTTTCACAGTTGTTCTGCTTTGATTAGTTGAATGAATGGGGTTTAAGGCCATTTTTAACAGTATTTCAGTCATATCGCAGAGCCTGGATCACCTAACATTGGATTCATGGAATTTCTCACACCAGTACTATCACTTTATCCTTTCCTAGCCTCTAGCTGCTATCCCACTTAGGTTTACGATTATCCATATATATGGTGAGAGACAAATGTTGTAAAGGATATGTGCCGCCGCCCGGGATTGAACCGATGACATCCCATGATTGAAGATAAGGAGTCTGATGCGCTACTGACTGCACTATGATATCAACTCATTCCCACACAATGACACTTTTGGAAGCCCCCAAAGATAAATTGGGAAAACATAGTGTAAAATGAGTAAATTGCTTGTAACAAGCAATTTCATCATTTTACACTATGTTTTCTACCTAGGAAGTTGGAAACCTTTTGAAGTTCATAAACTTAAAAATGTCTGCAACTCCTTTAAATTTGGTCTAATCTAAAATTGTGTCTTTTGGTTAAAAGTTAAACAGTGTTACAAAATTTATAGCCAGAACCATGTACCAAAAAAGTAAAATGGTTGGTTGGTGACCTAAACATCGTAACTACAACTTATTCAAGCTTCAAGTCGCCTAACCAACAAAAATGCCTTACATAGATATCAGCCATTGTCTGCATTCAAAGTTCTTTTCCCGTTGAAATGAACTATTTATGAGAGCCTTGACTTGTCAATTTCACTCAATCCTGCTTTTTTATGGCCCTCAGAAAAAAAAAATCCATGAGGACCTGAGATGCTCTACTGGCTGTAAATTTTCCCTTAATTCTAAATTCTATCTCATGTTTAAGGAACTTGATTGGTTATAGAAGAATGCATAACAATTAAAACTAGACATTGTCGCAAAGTGGACTAATACCCCCAAATAGCGCTTGTCCATGTACAAGTGCTATCTCCCAAAGGGCCATTAGAAAAACTGACTTTTTAATTAAAGGGCCATAACTCAGTCAAAAATCAAAGGACCATAACCAAAATAAGATATGCACATGCCTGACTTATACCGAGTCTTTTTATGAAATTTGAATCAAATCCGTCCGATGGTTACTGAGAAATTGAGCGGACAGGATTTTTCACCAAAGGACCACAACTCCATAAAAGATCAAAGGACCGTAACCAAAATGGAATATGCACATCTCTGCTTGATACTGATTATATCAGTGAAGTTAGAATCAAATCTGTCCAATGGTTGCTGAGAAATTGAGCGGACACGAAAAAGCTACAGACAGACGGACGGGCCGACAGATGGATCGACAAGCTGACACCTATATACCCCCTAAATATATTTTGGGGGGTACAATAACAGATTGGATATTTATCCCTTTAATGGTTTGAGCAAATAATCCTTAGGGTTTTTTTTGACAAGTATACTCAAATTTCAGACTTAAGCCTTTCCCATTTTTCAAAATCTTAGACTGATCAAAATTGAAAGAAGTTGCAGATGACAATGAAAATTGGATGAAGGTTGAAATGAAACCATCCTATTTGGTAAAAAATATTGTGGGAAATGAGAAATTGTTTGATACAAGCAATTTCTTCTTTTTCCACAATGCTTTCTCAAGTATAAAATCACAGTGACATAAAATCCCGTGTTTGTACAGGAAAGGGTTAATCGTGTATACAAAAATCCTTTAAGCCCCTTTTCCCATGTTTTTCGATGGATCCTCTCCATTTCGAAAATGAATCTTTCTTATGACCTTACAATCATCCTGTGAAAGTTTCATGAGAATCTGATAAAAATTGTAGACTTTAAATCATGTAAATGAGTGAAAATCCCTAAGGTCGAATTTAAAAGGAACAATTCTTATGCTTGGACACTCATTCTGTGGAAGTTTGGAGAGAATTCAATGAAAACTGTGGATTATGAGTTAATGAGAAATTTTTCAATGAAATTTTCATTAGGTCTGTTTTCCTGTGATACTTGACAGATCAGACCCAATTTCGAATGAATAAATCATTCAAGGATAGTTTGAAGAGAATCTGATGAGAACCCTGAACTTTGTTGTATTACTCCACTACCAGATGACAAAATTATAGACTGGTCCAAATTCAAAGAAGATACAGTCTTCACTTTGTCTCTTTTAGATAGTTATTGACTAAAACTTTCCTTTGATGATAAATGACTACACTAAATGCACAGTGTAGCAGTCCAGGCTGCTCAGTGTTTGTGCTCAATGCTCATGTGAATATGCTCAAAATGTAACACATATGCTCTTTTATTATTACTGAAGTTACTTACAAGGATCCACTGACAAGCCCTTTAAAACCTGAAACAAATTCAAAATAGCCGTAAAAATAACTATAATTAGCAAAGGCTAGCTGCATACTAAGTGCTTCAGAATTTGAATAATTCAAGTTGTGTTTTAGAGACAACTTGCTTGTTTACCCATTATAAAATGACTGCAGCTTAACCAAAACATCATAACTACAGCTTATTAATAAGCTGCAGTTTACAAATTTAAGTCGCCAAACCAACAAAAATGCTTCACATAAATGTAAACCAATGTCCAAGTTCAAAGTTCACTTCTGGGTTGAAGGTATAGTGTCATTGTTTTATCCATTATTTGAGTGTCAATCAGGATCCGTCAGTTAGCTGCTTCAGGGATGTGACCACAGTTAAACCATTCCAAATCAGTGAAGCTTTTAGACACCCTCAAGGAAAAAAGCTTTGGAAAACATTGAAATGAAATGAAAAGATTAAAACATTCAGCACATTTTTTCAATCCTTATCTTTATAGTACCTTATTTCAATACTCCTTTAAAGTGAACTGGAGAAAACATTATTGTAAGGGTCTGGCATTGATTTATCCTTTTCCTAGCGTTTTCCTCTCTTTAAGCATTTTCATTTTCAAAGTCTAAGTGGACACCTTGATTATTCTGAAACTATTTCCAGTCACAATTATGTAAATTAAGATAAAAGTACAGAAAGTTATGAATTTTTAGGCAGAGTTCTCCAAATTTCCCTTATTTCATTTCAACAAGTTGATGTTTACAGACAGCATGCAAGACACCACTGAAAAGGGGATTGACCAAATAGAATTCTTTGCGACGTATTTAACCCTTTCCTGTACAAACCCAAGATTTTACGTTAACTGTGATTTTTTACTTGAGAAAACATTGTGGAAAAAGAGGAAATTGCTTGTAACACACAATTTCTGCTTTTTCCACAATATTTTCCACCACAAAGAATGGTTTCATTTCAAATTGTAATCAATTTTCATTGTCGTCTGAGACCTCTTTCAATTTGGACCAGTCTAAATTTTCAAAAAACAGGAAAGGGTTAAATGCAAATCGGTTACTGTTGTCATCAAGTGAGTTGGCTCAGTTATGTGCCTGCCTCAAATACAGGACTCTACAGTTAGGGCAAGCCTATACTGATCCAAACATAGTTTACTATAATCAACTAGACTGCAAAATTTGACAAACTAGTTCAAGGGCCTACTCAGTTTTTCTCATGATTACATACTCAATTGAGTGAATTCAAAAAATGTTTTAAACCAGGCAAACTGGTTAAGCAGTTTTCAATTGAGCTTTGGTTGTGTTAGCGAACTGGCTCCAATCGAGTGAGCCCCATGTAAATGATCCTCAGTTGTCACCAAGACATTTAGGTAACTGCTTCTGGGTTTAATTTTACTGGAGGGTAAATTATCAACTGTATACATACTTTTTTATCTGACCCTATTTCTTGTAAATTTAAAATTTATGAAAAATTAAAAAAAAAATTAAAATAATAATAAAACTAATTATATGTGTTGTTGTAGTTATTTTGAGAATTATTGTAAATTTTCGAAATAAGTGAAGAATTAAAGACTTTTTTTCTAAACTAGGACATTTCTAATTTTTCGGTGTTATTCCTTTTTTTCTGGACAAAATATACATTGACATCTGCTTATCAAGAGCACTAACTAATGTTCATAATTGAGGTTTTTTTTTATTAATTTTACCATATTGATAAAGTGGCCTTAATTTTTATTGGGAAATATGTCATCAATAAAAATATCATCTCATACCTCCAAAATTTGAGCTTCCATACTTTAAATAGTATTTACTTCTTTTCTCATATCCCTGAAGCTTGACATCAGCTGAAATAAAAATGGCTCTTGTGTATCTATTAATACAATATACAGGAAGTTTCACTATTCGAAATTTAACATTCATGAATGCATTCAAATCTTGAAAACCTAACACATTCATTATCCAAATCGATAGCATACTTGGAGATACAGTCACATCTGTCTCCACCTCCATTTAGGGGACAAGAAAAATTAGACGCCTACAACAGTTGGCGGCTTAACACAGAAACTCAATATGAAACCCAACTTTCACTTCTAATATGTGGATAAAAACCATTATCAATGCATTTACTAAAAATGATTTTTCAGTGTTTGCTATCTCAAGAAATTGTCAATTTTGTGTGTCTTTATTCTTCAATTTTTAAGAAGAAAACATCATAGACATTGTAGAAATTGCTTGTTTTATCTTTTCTAGAGGGGCATCAAAAAGAGTCACAGTTTGGGAATAGATTAAAGGACACTATGGTATCCATATTATGCCTACGCTATAAGCGCATTTCATCTGGTTGATAACTTAATGATGCATTTAAGATAATCAAGGGTGTCCGCTGGCTTCATTTGGCAGATTATTGGCAGATTATGATTAGTTAATTGTGATTTTTTATTAACAAGTGCAATCCAAATTTCAGTTTTATACACTATAGCTGATCTTATTTCATACAATTCAAATCTCAAATCCTACTGAATGAAAGTAGGACAAATCAAGTGATTACCTTTGGTGGCAAACCTCATGAAAAGTTTCCTTTCCCGAGCTTTGAATGGCTGTGCAAGTCTCCACTTTCCAGGAGGCCAGTCTATATCAGGTTCTTTTTTCTCATCCAGTCTATTAACAGAATCTGTTTCATGCTCACTTTCAGTTATCTCCCCTTCTTCCATATCTTCCTCCATGTTTTCCAGCTAAAATAGACAAGTTTATTTCTTTACCAGATGTCAATAATTTAGATTTTCAATAATGAAAGAATCTGAAGACAATCAACTAGACATGATTCTAGCTAGTGAATGTTTGAAGATGTTTACATTTTTCTTATCCTGATCCTGTCTATTTATGCAGGAAAGTGGGAAGTGCAAATCATGATATTCAAGACATCATTTATAAACCAAACTACATGTAGATCAACATTTAATGCATCACCAGATGATAACATTAAACCTATTACAAAACAACAACTTTTTAGACTGGTCCAAATCAAAAGGAGTTGCAGACAGCAATTAGAAGTATATGAAATTTTAGATTTTTTTCATCTTCTGGGTACAAAACACTGTATAAATTGATAAAATTGCTAGTTACAAGCAATTTCTTCAATTTACAAAATGCTCTCCCCATTGTTTTCTTGAAGGGCATCAAAAGGCTTGATTTAGTGGGAATTGGTTAAAAAAAGTTTAAATTGCCAGTAACAATAGCCATTTTCCTAATAGATTTTCATAACTTTATGTCATCTTAAAAAACAAGATTGTGTGATAAAGGGTAAATCTCAATGCTTCAATATATCTTCAAGTACTTATTTTTTTTGTAAACAAACTATTGTTGATTTGACCGATCAATGCTGGCAATCAATAGATCAAATGCTCAATCAAATCATTCATTTAAACCATTCCAACACAAGAAAATTTTAGACTGGTCCAAATTGAAAGAAGCTGCAGATGACAATTTCAAGTTGATGGAATTTTATTTTTTTTCGTCTTTTGGGATAGAAAACATTGTGGATAATGAAGAAATTGCTTGTTACAAGCAATTTCTTCATTGTCCACAATGTTTTCTAAAGCTATTTTATTGAGGGGCGTAAAAAGGAGGGACTGAGTTGGAATGGGTTAACCCATTCCCACACAGTGATGCTTTTGCACGCCCCTGAAGAAAAAAACAAAAGGGAAAACATTGTGTAAAATGAAGAAATTGCTTGTAACAAGCAATTTCTTCATTTTATACAATTTTTTCTTCCTAGAAAGTTGAAAAATTCTAAAATTTTATAAACTTTATATTGTTGTCGGCACCTTCTTTCAATTTGGACAGGTCTAAAATTTGGCTGTGTGGGAATGGTTTAAGTGAACTCTTTTGTTTTGGGGACTTAAAAGTCTTTACTACACCTTATTCAAGCTTTTGTTATGATCTTAAATGTTGCCAACCTTTAGGTCTATGACCACAAATACTGTTGTTGATTACCTCAGTCATACTACCATGTTGGAGGTCAGTGGGCCTAGGCAGCCATTCAGTTATTTAACCCTTTCCTGCTTAATCCCTGGTTTTTACGTCCTTGTGATTTTGTAATTGAGAAAACATTGTGGAAAAAGAAGAAATTGCTTGTGACAAGCAATTTCTTCTTATTCCACAATATTTTCCACCCTACTAAAGGGTTATTTTTTAAATAAAATCAACTTTAAATTTTTGTCTGCAAAACCTTTGAAATAGGACAGTTCTAAAATTTTGCAAAACAGGAAAGGGTTAAGACATGAAGAGAAAATTTTTTGTTTTCATGGAGGTATGAACCGAAAAAACTAACCACACTGTATATATAAGTGCCATTAAGTTTTTCGGTTCACACCTCCATTTTACAAAAAATATTCTCTTCATGTCCTATAATTTAATAGTATCGAGTGAAAAAAAGCAAAAACTTACAAATTGTGATACCTTTTTGTATGTGACTATTTTGTGCGGAATCATACAAAATGGCTGCGTGCCCAAAAGTTTGTTCGTGGAGTTATGTATATTTTTTTGATAGACAAACCTAAAAATTAAATTATTGACCAATCACTGGCCATGCCCATTTACTCTGTTGGCTACACCAACTAACCCCCTCAGGAAGTTTCAATTACATTTCAAACAGAGTAATTTTGGAAAATTGATGGCCAGTAGCATTTAAGATAGAAGTAGACTGGTTGGTTGGGGACCTAAGCATCGTAACTACAGCTTGAATTAGCTGTAGTTATGATGTTTAGTTGCCAAACCTATTAAACTGCTTCACATAATTGGAACCAATGTTAGAGTTCAAAGTTAACTTCCAGTCTAAATAAATGATTTCATTAGTCCACTGATTATTTGACAGAAAGCTGTTATTGGTCAAATCACATTAAAATGCCATTTTTATTTCACTGCTGACTAACTGTTGACACAAGTTTTGACAATGTCATGCTACCAGTATAGGAACCAAATTCATTTTCTGAACATGTTTTATTTCAAATTATACACTTGGTTGGCTGTTCAATGCTAATGTACCAATTTGACGGATCACAGAAGTCAATAAAAAATTCAATAAACCAATCAAATCATACATTCAGACTGGAGGTGAACTCAACATAGGCTGACAATTATGTGAAGTATTTTATTGGTTTGGTGACTTGGCCAGTCTAGAATTTTCTATATCAATGATTCACAAATTTACAACTCTACTAGCCTCATCAGTTTTCTGCAAATTGTCTGAAGTTTTCTCCTCATTTAGATCAAGGGTATCATCATCATCATCTGCCTCCATCTTTTCTTCTTGACGTTCTTCAACTGGTACTTTTCCATCAGTTATGTCAGCTGTAAAAGTTAAATTTGTTTCTAAACAAGCCTAATTCAAGTAAACCTTGTTGGAAAGCACAATGTTGTTTATTACAAGTGGGTTTTTTTACCAAAAATCGTCAATATACTCTTAACCAATTCAAAAGAAAAAACAAGAGCACCGCCTACGGGTGCCTACGCTCGGCTGTCGGGTGCTGGATAGTGGACAAAATGCATTTAGAGTTATCCCCCTAGATAGTAAAGGTTGCTCTTTTGATAGTGAGCAAGTGTGCCAAGTTTAAGTGAATGCCTTTAGTAGAACCAGAGATATCACAAAATGTCAAAGTTTTCGCACGATGACAACAACAACTACAACAATGACACAGAAGCTATCGCAATACCTCGGGTTTTCTTCAAAAACAGCTGAGCTAAAAATTTCTAAGTTGTTCAGTTTTATTGAAAACAACTAGAGAGTTGTATAGGGACAACATGTCAAGCCTGCTGAATATCTAACCTAGAGCTGTGACCTTGACCTGGCAGATATCTATAAATTTGTTTCAAATGCTACACCTACATATGATAGGTAGCAATTTTGCTGCACTGTTTTGAAATCTATCCATAATTTCAGAATTTATGGCCTGGACAAATTCAAACCAACATGTCATAGTGACTTGTCTTGCTCACAAACACGGGATTGACAAAAATATTCTTTCTAAAAACTTCCTCCTATTTTGTATCAGGCTATCATTCTCAAAAACATACATTTTTTGTTATTTAGTTATACAGTACCTGACTCAGAGATTTTCTTCTCGGGTTGATCTTTAGAATCACTTTTGACTTTTTTAACTTTCTTCTTTGTTTTGAGGCCCATTTCTTCCAACACAGTATCATAGCTTTTGCTGAGTTTTAACATGGCCTTGGCAGCTGTTATATTATCTTCCCACAGAATATTACCTTAAAATAAAAATATGTTTTATGAAACATTCATGCTACACTTATGGCTACATTTTGGAAATATGAACTAGATTAATCCGTTTCCACACAATCCTACTTTTTGACATCCTTCAAGAATAAAGCTTATGAAAATATTTTCAAAAATGTCGAAAACAAAGAAATTGCTTGTGAAAAATCAAAGAAGGCACATGACAGTAATTTTGTACAGAAAAAAACAGCTCTTGCAGGGTAGGAAAAAGCTTTACCCTATGTATTGAGTTTAGAATTAAATCTTTTGGGGCAAATGCCAAATACCCAGGCATCCTCAATTAAACCCTTCCCACACAGTGACGCTTTTAGATGCCCCTTTAAGAGAGAAAAATGGGAAAACATTGTGTAAAATGAAGAAATTACTTGTAACAAGCAATTTCTTCATTTTACACAATGTTTTCTTTCCAGAGAGTTGAAAAAACCTAAAATTTTATAAAATTTAAACTGTTGTCTACAACTCCTTTCAATTTGGATCAGTCCAAAGTTGTGTCATCTGGTAATCGGTAAAATGTCATGAATCAAAAGTACACCCTCCTTTCCTGTTTTTTGAAATTTTAGACTAGTCCAAATTGAAAGAGGTTGCAAGACAATGAAAACTGGATGGTTTTTAAATGAAATCATCCTATGCCAATTCTTGACAGATGGCTTTCAAGTAACATGATGTCCGTTTACAAACTTAAATGTGTTATTAAAGAAAAAGTTTTTACAAAAAGAGAACTTAAAAAAATTAATCTTTTGCCACAATGTAATCTAGCCTACAAGTTACTTTTCTTTTAAAATAATTATGCTCCTTATAAATTGTAACTAGCAAATTCTTTCAGTTTGGAGTGGTCTATCAGTATTCAACAAGTGCTCTAGCGGCAGGTTAGGGAAATTGCATAAGAATCAGTTACGCTTATGAAGTTTATTATACCTCTTAGGTTTTCATTTTATTTCAGAAATACCCTTGGAAGAAAGTTTCGGGGGTAAATACTCCTTGCCTCAAAAAATTATCTGGAGCTCTGGATAAGGCTTAACCCTTGCCTGTTCAATCCCTGGTTTTTAAGTCTCTGTGATTTTATATTTGAGAAAACATTGAATTAAAAGAAGAAGTTGCTTGGTACAAGCAATTTCTCCTTTTTCTACGATATTTTCTACCACACTGAATGTTTATTTTTCAATTTAAATCAACTTCAATTTTTCATCTGTAAAACCTTAGACAAGTCTAAAATTTTACAAAACAGGAAAGGGTTAATAAAGTAACATCACTAATATCAATGTCATGATAATACCTCTACTATCTGTTTCAAATCAGCCAATCTATAAATAATATACATATAATATCATCATACAAGGAAAACACTGAGGTAAATTACATGTTTCCAGCAACTTCTTCTTTTCAAACAATGTCTTGAATGGGTGTAATAGATAAACCTATCTCTACACAATTGTTCTCTTTTGTGAACCACGAGAAAAAAACTTTGGAAACATAGTGGAAAATGAGGAATTTGCTTCTAGCCATTTCTTCATTTCCCATGATGTTTAGTAATTAACCCAGAAGACATTTTTACCAACTAAAAATTTTCAGCAACATTTTCTTAACCCTTTCCCGATCTTTTGAAATTACAGACTGGTCCAAATTCAAAGATTTTGCAGATGACAATTTAAAGTCAAATTTATTTAAAAGATAATCATTCAGCAGTGAAGAAATCATTGTGGAAAAAGAAGAAATTGCTTGTTACAACAAGCAATTTCTTCTCTTTTCGCATTGTTTTATCAAGTATAAAAACACAGGGACATAAAAACTAGGGATTAAACAGGAAAGGGCTACAATGGACCCAGCTTAAATGTTGTTATCTAGTAAAGGGTTAACAGATCAAATGAAAACTAACAAGACTCATCATCTGTCCACTCTACTTTACTGGGTCCAAACTCCTCGAAATACTTGAATACATCTGCTGTACTCATGCTCTTGGTACCTCGGAAATGTATCGCATGCAACTGTATTCCTCTCTCATTGGTTCTCTGCAGTTCTTGAATATTCAAACCCAAACTGAAAAGATATAAATTTATTACTCTCATTGTATTACAGGCTTCTTTTGATTGACCAATTACTGGCCCAACCCATTTATTCAGTTGGCCTCACCCTTGACTCTGACAGCAATTCCCAGTTCAAATTCAAACAGTGTCATTTTGGAAAATTTATGGCCAGTAGCATGTTGCAAAAAAGTAGAATAGGACATTTGTAACCTCACATCAAAACCACAGCTTGAATAAGCTGTAATAATGATGCTTAAGCTGCCAAACCAACAAAAGAGGTTTACAAAAATGGCCACCAATGTCAGAGTTCAAAACTCATTTCTAGTCTCAATGAATGATTTCAATGGTCGACTGATTATTTAATCAACAGTTACAATTGGTCAGTTCAAAGTAATTTTGTCATCTGGTTAAAAGTAACCTGCTATTCTCTGAACCTAATTTGTTTTATCCATTACCAGATGACAAAATTTTATTCAGGGAAATGTTGAAAGTATTTTTGAAAAATATTCAAATTTCAGAGTATATTTAAATGAAAGGTAAATTACATATTTAGCAGGGTTTCAGCTAAAATCCAACTAAGTCAAGAGCCATTGACCCACGGGTCAAAATTTTCAAGAGGTAACATTGAAATCTCAATAGTGAAATCATATCATGACATCAAAGATGTAAAATATAACTTTTCAGACAAGAGGGCCATTGGCCCCAAAGTGCTCACCTGAGTCAATGACTACAGACTACAGAAATAAGGATGCCCAAGCTTTTAGCCTAAAGAGACCATTTATCAAATCTTGTCTGAGTAATCAAGAACAAACATTCCAAAAAAGTTTCAATGCATTGGAGAAAGAACAGTTGCAAGTAAA
Source organism: Fragum fragum (assembly GCA_946902895.1). Taxonomy (NCBI): domain Eukaryota; kingdom Metazoa; phylum Mollusca; class Bivalvia; order Cardiida; family Cardiidae; genus Fragum; species Fragum fragum. The sequence continues at coordinate 13,719,262 of OX336376.1, read as the reverse complement.
TTGCACCGAATAATTCTTTGAATTAGACCTAGTGACCTAGTCTTTGACCCCATGTGACCCAATATTGAATATACAGACAAACATTCAGACCAAATATCAAGACATTTGAGGCAAAAATGTGACCTCTAGAAGGCATACAAGGTTTTTCTGAGATTTGACCTAGTGACCTAGCTTTTGACCTTAAGTGAAAAATATCAAATTTGTCTGAGAGTACATGGAGACAAGTTTCAAGACATTTGAAGCAAATTGAGACCTCTAGAGTGCACATGACTGACAACAGACGCTGGATGCAGCTAGATCACAACAGCTCACCTTGAACACTTTGTGTTAAGCTGAGCTAAATACAATTGAACTAAATGGTAGCTTTCAACCTTTAACAGGGTTTGACACTAATGGTGAACTGGGGTTCTGAGGATCCCAAAAATCAAGGAATCCTGTTGCTTTATTTAAATGGGTTTTAATGCCACTTTTAACAGGATTTCAGTAAAACCACAAAGGCTTGAGCACCCTCCTATGGATTCCTGGTATTTCTCCCACCAGTACTAACACTACATCCTTTCCAAGTCTCTAGCTGCTCTTCCCACTTAACCCTTGTCATGCTGAACCCGGAATATTCCGGGTTTGGCAGGAGGTGTAGACCAAGATCAGCCTGCACATAAGTGCAGTCTGATCTTAGTCTACACTTCCTGCTTGTACTTTTTCTGCCAGAGTTGTTTATGAAATTGATTTCTAAAAGAAATATTGATTTTTGAACAACAAGTTCTATCAGTGCTTTCAGCCCTTTGATTTTACAGCAATTTAGTAAGGTAATTTATACAGCATGACAAGGGTTAATTTAAAGATCATCCTCCTAATAATTTAATTGTTAGTTTCGTCTATCAAAAACAAGCGATCTGATTGGTCGAAAAATTTAATTCATACCTCCATGAACAAAATTTCAATTACGCAGCCATTTTGTTTGCTTCCGCACAAAATAGTTCACTACAAAAAGGAATCAAAATTTGTTAAGTTGTTGCATTTTTCGCTCGATGCTATTAAATTATAAGAAATGAAGATAATATTTTTTGTTTTCATGGAGGTATGAACCGAAAAACCTAATCACACAATGTATGAATCCGCTTCGCGTATTCATACAGTGTGATTAGGTTTTTCGGTTCATACCTCCATGAAAACAAAAAATATTCTCTTCTTCTCTTAATTGGTGGGAGACAAACAACTGAAAGGATATTAGCCGTGCCCTCATGATTGAGAGACTGACACACTACTAACTGTGCTTTGACGGAGGCCTAGCATCCTAATGGCTAAAAAAAATTAGGGGATTCCTGGTTCAAGTCTCGGGATTCTGTCAAGATCCCATGAAGTTCCAAAAAGTTGAATTTTCATACATGTTAAATCATCGCCACATGCACAATACAAGCACTCTTCATCTGTCTTCATATGAATTGAAACAAGGCCTATAAAATATTGATAAATTTGATGTAATATTTATATCCATAGGTCCACGCCTCAATTCAAACAAAATCAAGACATTGTGTGTTCAATCTAGTATCTTTGCTTTGGTAACAATGGTAACAATGGTATGCTTTCATATCTAACCTTTTGTATAATTCCTCTATGTCTACCGGTGGTTTGGAGTTAAATTCAATCCCAAACCTTTTAGCTCTTTGTTCTTTCTTTGACTTTTCATCCTGAAAAACAAATGTTTAACATTATAGGGCTCTACACAACTTCAGAATTTGAGCTGAGGTGACTTCTCTTTAACATGAGAATTGGGAGAAGTTTTTCAAAAAAGGGAGAAGTGATGAGACTTTCAGAAGAAGTTGAATTAAATTGAAGAACATTTTTTGTGTAATTTCCTTACTTCAGTCAGAACATAATAAACATTTATTCTATACTATTTGTAATAAGCTATTGCTCATCCTTTCAGTCCTTATTACACAGATCTTCTTCCTTGGAAAATTTAAAAAATGGCAAAAAAAAGAAAAGGGTATAGGTGGCATGAATTACTTACTAGAGGCGATTGAGCACCTGATTTGCTCCATAGGCCTGAAGTTTGGTTGAAAACCATCCTGCAGTTTGCAAGAGTTAGATTTTCAAAATTCAACAATCCAATCAGCAGACCATGTTGTCTATCGATACATGCCAGGGCTCCAATTTCAGCTCGCATACACGCAATTGGAGAGTTAAAAATAAGGTGATTTTTTTCTGCAACTCGATTTTTTTTGCATGTGAAATAAATCAGCAGAAAAAGATGTCATATTATTTTCTCATTCTTTTTTGCATTATGAATTTGCTTATTTTCAAGGCGATTTTTGTGGTTTATGCTTTTGCCTTAGGATCTTGTTTTTGTTTACATTTTTTCCCAAACAGGAAGTCTGGATGCGACATTATTTCCCGTGATCAGAATACCAGTAAATTCCAGTATACTATAGGCATTTGTTAACTCATCAATTATTAAAATTCAAAAAAGTCAATTAACATTTCTAAATGTTTTTAAGGGATGAAAAAATTGTCATTGGTCTTCCACCAAACCAGAAACAAAGGTCTGTGATCACTTTATCTACTCCCGCAAGACACCGGCAACAATGTCCCGTATTTTAGTGTTAGCTTCGAGCTTTACGTTTTATGTAACTTTTATCGTCTGCATGTCAAACAAAAACTGAGCCTTCAAATGAATAAGTTTGCAATCTTCCACCCAGTCAAATATTCTAGCAAGTCACCCTCCATGGCTAGTGAAAAGTATGCATATGTAAATGGATGCTTCTCCGAGATCTAAATATAGATCTATTAGAAAAGTAAATTTTCAAGATGTTGTCTTAACTAACTGCTCTCTCCATATGTTAGTAGGTTTTGACCTTTGTCATGCTGGATGAAATCCCTTTCATAATTGCATTAAAACCTCTTTTAATAAGGACTAGTCTAGAGTTGTGTTGTCTGGAAATAAAATTATGTAGATCAACTCAGTTTATCTTTTAAGGTTTTTTCACAATAAAAGATAACTCATTAAATATATGATTTTATTTTTCTATAGGTAACATGTTTAATAACTAATTACTAAAATTGCAAGTGAATTTGATTTTTGGCGGGTTGTTTCAAAAGCCACTTGCAAAAAATTGTGAGTCAAATTTTCAGGGAAATTCTAGGCCTGCATGCTTGATTTACGACCACAGGCTTCCAATCAGCAGTTGTGTACTGTCCCCCAATTTGATAGCCTTGGGCCTATTGTAACCAGGCAACCTCCTGTATTTTCCAGGTGACTTTGATTTAGATTTTATTGGCAACTCAGGTGAAGTTTTATGAAACAGGGTAACTTCTTTACCTCAGTCTTCCATTCTGCAGAGCCCTGTAATAAAACATATCTTGAACTTGTCCCTACTCAGCATGCCAACTGGGTTTTCATTTTTGGAGTACATGTACCCTCTAGGTTTTAAATTAGGGGGTACGAAGAAAAAGTTTTGAATACAATATACCCTTTACTCTCGTGACATACCCCCCTCCCCAAAAATAAGGAACAACACCCTCCCCCTCTCACAAGCATGTATACACATACACAAACAAGTTGTTTTTTTTTCATTTAAGCTCTTCAGCCTACCAATTGATCAATTTTAGAAAGGGAATTAGAGCTTAAGTGAATTTAACGCTTCCTTGGTTTTTACGCCCCTGTGATTTTATACATGAGAAAACATTGTAGAAAAAGAAGAAATTGCTTGTAACAAGCAATTTCTTCTTTTTCCACAATATTTTCTACCCTACTAAATGGTTAGATTTCTAATTATATACTTTAATTTTTTGTATGCAAAAGTTAAACCTTTGGATTTGTACAGGTCTAAAGTTTTTCAAATCAGGAAAGGGTTGACTAGAGTTGTAACTTGTAATTACACTAATTATCAAAAGTTCAGTTTCTAAAATTGGTGATTCTACAGTCATTGCGGGTTTCTATAAAAAAGAGTCCCTGAAAAATCCCTATGTTGATGGAAAAACACAGCTGATGTCAGTAATGCCAGATCTGTCCATTCTACCTTATGGGAGTGCAGGGTCATGACATACATCAAAGAGACTGATGAGACAGAATCAAATTGGTTCCACATGTGTTGCACTATTTTTCTCCAGAAGAAATTAGACTGAGTGTTTGTCCTAGGCAGAAGGATCCCCCCTTTTTTTCAAAGATTCCTCATTTTTCGACATTAATGTAGGAATTTTTACGGTATTCAAAGAGTATGAAATACCAATCATTTTTCAATTATGTAGATTTTAAGCTGAAATCTCCCACATTTTTTAAATCCTAGAATAAACACTGGACATAGATTTGTACACAAAACTTGGTCATTTATCAAATTCAGTCAATTTGCGATTCATTAATCGGAACTCTAATCTGGTTTCATTTTTCACCCCTAGAATATGTTGTTCTATTTCTTTGCTTATTTGTTGAATCTAATCTACATAGCTAATTATATTATTCAAATAGTTTTTATTGTTTGTTTTTTTTTGTTTTTTTTTTAAAGTAGACTGTCTCTTCTGGCTCACATACTCAATGAATAAGGTAAGATGTGTTTTCTTTGGTATTAATGTGCATCCATTTAATCCTAGGGCTAGGATGGTCTTTCTCCCTGGATAATAGACCGGTACCGCCGTCGACTTCAACAAAGCCGACAGGTAGATCCGAAACGACTGCATATAGGGATTGGATGATGGACATTTAATGACGTATACCCAAACATCGAATCTGATTGGCTGGTCCATTGTTTGTAAACAATATGGCTGAAGCGGAAAGAGGAATACCTTATGTATTTTACATGAAAAGGATAACATTCCAAGGTTTTTCTCGCACGCAAATTCGATTGATCATGTGAAGATGTTTTAGCATTAAAACTGGATGCTTTGAACTACAAAAGTAGGATTTTTTATCGTACTGGGTGGAAATCCCGCGGCGTGTCCAAATTTTTCAACAAAAATAGCTGCGCATGCGTAAGCCTCGTTTTCGTATTTAGTTAGGAAAAAAAACTAACGGGCCAGGCTTTCCGTGTATGTACCGAAAATCGGTGTATACCTGTCGGCTTTTTTGTTAAAGTCGACAGTGGTACCAGTCTACCTGGATAATTGTCTGCATTGATGGATCTACATTATTTTAGCTTAATACTGCTGTAGCACATAATCTTATTCAAGTTTCGTCATTATACTTAAATATTGAAAAGTTGTGGTTATACAGTATGCCAAATTTTAAAATGCTTCTGTTATAATTTGTAATAAGCTGCTCACTCAAATAACATCCATGGTGAGCCCTATCCAATATGTGAAGCCCTTAGCTGCAATATTGTCAGCCTCTTTCTGATAATCTGAAACATGAAGTGAAGACTAGGATCATACTGCATGTATTTGTAGAATGGTGGCTATTGTATCACAGCTAGAGCCCCTTTAGTGATTTGGTTGCGACAGTAGCTGGTTTCAATTAAGAGTTGGTTGGAATTTAGCTGTGACATCGTAGCCTCTTTCTGACAATCTGCTGGCCGGCAGATCATCATTAGGAGGGCTACGATATCGCAGCTAGTTTGAATTTAAACCCGACTTACCAATTTCATGCTTTCCTGTGTTCTTTGATCCAATTTGTTCAAATAGACGTTGAACTGAACGTCGTCTTCTGACTCGTTTGAGTCGACCGATGAGTCGTCCGAATGCATGGCTGACGAAACTGCAATCCTTTTATCGCTTTCAACTTGGTCGGATTCCACTTGCGGCTCGCCGGACAAAGACAAATTATCGTCATCAGACGCATCGTTATCAATACAGATTTTAAGATTTGGTAGTTTCTCTTGGTCTGTCATGTTTCCTTCACTATATTGAAAATAATTGTGTCAACTTTTGTCCGTTATTGACATTTGCTTGCCATTCTCACTCTCGCGATAACTGAAAAATGTAGACTGGAATATTTTACTTCAAATAGGTAATGGATTATTTTCAACGAAATGGGTTAAAATGGACCTTACCATCGCGAAATGGACCATCATACAAGCGACAATACAAGAGGCCAATGACGGCCTGATACGCTCTACCGGCTATTATGTTTTCCGTTAAAGCAATATGATATTTAACCCATTACCAGATGTCAAAATTTTATGAAGAATGGTCTAAATTCAAAGGAGTTGTAGACGCCATTCAAATTAAGGATTTTTTTAAACTTTCCGGACAGAAAATATTGTGGGAAATGAAGAAATTGCTTGTTACAAGCAATTTTTTGGAAGACATTTCTTCATTTTGCCAATGTTTTCCTTACTGTTTTTCTTGTGGGGCGTCCAAAAGTGTACTTGCGTGGGAATGGGTTAAGGTAGTTAATTACTCAAAGAAGAATGGATAAAATTAAAATAACAAATTGGACTGCCCTGTATTATTTTGAGCAACATTCCTTAGGGCACTGTTCTCTGTGTTTCATGACGGATCTACTCCATTTACAAAAGGAAGCTTCCTTATGACCCTACAATCTTCCTGTGATTTTTTTTTAAATTTTTAAAACAATCTGATAATAAATATGAACTTAATCACATATACAAGGATGTTTTGTATAACAACCTGTAAGGCCCCTTATCTTGTGTTTCTAATGCTACAATAACGGTTCAATTTATTGTGTTAACGAGCATATTTCAACCAAGTTCTCATAGTTTCCTTTGATACTTTATTGACTTTATCTATTTTTAAAAAAATAAATCCTTATGATTGTACAATCATTCTGTGAAAGTTTGGAGAGAATTCGGTGAAAACAATGGATTTTATTTTGTAATAGAATTTCCATAAGGTCACTTTCCCCATGATTCTTGAATGATAAGATCCAATTTAGAAAAAAATATATAAATAAATAAAAATCCAATAATGGTTTAATCATTCTGTGAAAGTTTAAAGTGAATCCGATGAAATATTGGTTCTTCATTGTGTTAACTTCAATATATAAATGAGATTCACATATGGCCTCTTTTCACATGATACTTGACAGAATGTACCCAATTCTGAAAAGAACCATCCTATTGATTGTACAACCACTATGTTAAAGTCTGTAGAGAATCCATTGAAATCTGGGGACATAATTCTGTTGACTAGAATATTTAAATTAGATTTTTATAAGGCCCCTTTTCGTGGGATACTTAACGGATGAAATCCACTGTTAAAATCAACAATTGTAATGAAGGTACAACATACTTTTGAGTAATCTGTGACTTTATTGTGTGAGGATTTTTTTAGTGAAATCTTCATATGACCTCTTTTCCCGTGATACTTAACAGAACAACCCATAATTTAAAAAGGAACAATTATAATGTAGGTACAATCATTCTGTGAAAGTTTAAAGAGAATCAATAAAAAGAAAGTGGACTGGATTGTGTCAAGATTTTTTTGTAAGACAATTTTCATAAGGCCCCCATGAAACTTAACAAATCAGACCAAATTTAAAAGGGATAATCCTAATGATAGTTCAAGCTCTAAGAAAATGATAAAGACAGAGGACTTAATTGAGATAACGACGTTCTTGTAATCTAAATTTCACAAGGCCACTTTTCCTGTGATACTAGACTGATCAGTCTGTGAAAGATTGAACAGAATCCGATGAAAACTGTGGACTTAATTGTTGTTAACAAGTATTTAATGATGAACTTTTCATATAACCCCCGTTCCCGTGATACTTGGTGGAACTTACTAAATTTCAAAAGGAACAATCATGATGATACTACATTTATTCTGTGGAAATTTGAAGGGAATACGATGAAAACTGTTGACTTAATTATGTTAACGAGGATTTTTTAATAAAAAATTGTAATGCCCCTTTTTCATGATGATTTACGGATCAGACAGAATTTGTAAAGGAACAATCCTTAAGATGGTAAAAAATGAAGAGAATCTGTTGAAAACTGTTGACTTTATCGTGGTACAAGGATTTTAAGATGAAATTGCCAGGCCCCTTTTCCTGTGATACTTGACGGATCAGGTCTAATGAAAACAACAAGGATCGTATTTATTGTACAATCATTCTGTGAAGGTTTGAAGAGAATCCGATGAAAGCTCTGGTCTCCGTAACAGTCATTTAAATGAAATTTTAACAAGGTCCATTTTCCCGTGTTTCATGACACTTCAGACCCCATTTCGAAAAGAATGATCCTTTAAACCTAAGTTTCATCAAAATCCGATCAAAGCTGTTGGCTTTATTGCGTTAACTTTTTTTCAATTAAAATTTCATATAGCTCCTTTTCCCGAATTTCTTGACGGATTGTACCCAATTTCGAAAGGAACAATTCTTATATCGGTTCAATAATTCTGTGAAAGTTTGAAGAGAATCCGATGAAAACTGCGTACTCTAGAGTTTTAACGATGATTTTTTAATTATATTTTCATAAGGCCTCTTGTGTGTTTCTTGACCGATCAGGTACTATTTTGAAAGGAAAGATCATTATGATTGTACAATCATTCTGCGAAAGTTTGTAGAGTATTCGATGAAAACTTAAGACACTAGAGTGTTATCAATGAAAATTAACGGACGGATGACTTGAAGGACGGACACACATACGCACGGACGCCGGACGGAAAATGTATCGGTATAGCTCTTCTGGCCTATGTCCTTAATTTTTGTCTTTTGAGCGTTATTAGAATGTGGCTTTATATTAGTTACAATCTCTTAATATTTAATAAGGCAAGGCCTTGCAAGCCAGTGTTTTATTCTTAAAAAAAAATCTTCCATATTCATAAAAGGCGTTAGATAATGTGCACAAAGTCACAGACAAAGTGGTATTGATTTATCCTCTTCATCACTAATGAACTAATGGGTAATTCTGTTAGTATTTTCCAATAAGCTCTAATTTCGTTTATTATAGATCTATAATATACATGTGTAAATCACGGTTGCACGAAAATATTTAATATTACCTATTACATGTTGGTTTATCATTTTGACTTGGTTACAGCTCCGGACAAATCACTGATTCTCTCGCCAGGATGTAGGTCTACAATCTAGAACAGGAATAAATTGAAAAAGCATTTTTTGGGTGGGTATAAAACGCAGATAATATAGAATATATAATAACGCATACAATTTAGATTAAGAGGCCTTTCGGATAGGGATATAAAAGGCAGCCAACATAGATAAAGAGGGAGTATGCATGCTGTTACGAAGACGATATAGGCAGAGTTCAAATTTCAAAGAAATTTATTAAAACTAATTTTCATTTCATACTTTTGTATATTTCTTTTAATAGCTTCATATTCATGAGTATGACTATATTTACTTCACTTAAAGAAAAGGTAAGTTACAAACAAATGTTGACCGTTCGTATAACTGTGGATGCTTTGGTTATAAAATATTCCCGATCAAACAGTATCATATGATAGTTGCAAGTTTTGATGATGTGTAAATGTTTTCTGGGAAATAACTGTGACGTCAGTTTAATATGATAATGGTGGGTTGTCCTTAATCAATTCTTTTTACAGCAAAAAGAAGGCAAATAAAGTGTTTAAAAGCAAGTTGCATCAAAGGAACATTTAACCAGTATTTAATGTTTTCTAAAAAAATTCTGTTCTAAGTTTATCATCTGCAATTTCTTTTTACCTTCAAAAAATTTCCTTTTCTCAAGCAATAGGACTCTCATCAACGGATCTACTATCTTTCTCCCACTATCTACCGCCTCTCTCCCTTCCTCCCTTTCCCCCTCCCTCTCTCTCTTTCTCCCTCTCCCTGTCACTTTTTTCTTTTTTTTTGTTTTCATTTTTCTTACTTTTCTTCCTTCCTCTTCCCTCATGTACACCTTCTCTATTTCCAGGGCCTGTTTGTGTGTCTTTCTCTCTATTTGCTAGATTCTCCTTATGATTTTGTCTTTCTCAATGACTATATGACTTAGGCGCCGTCTCTGTGTAACAGTGTCTCCTCGTCTCTCAAACTCCCCCCTCTCTCTCCCCCCTTCCTTTCTCTCCCTTGTTTTAAGAGATGTTTAGAGAGAGGGCACCATAGTTGATAAATACAAAATATCAAAGCTGTACGCCTCATTATTTTTAAGAAGAAAATTTTTAAATATTTTCTCCTTTAATCCAAGGTAAATTGAAAGTCTAATTAATAAGGGCTAATTTTCAAAGTTCAGTAATTCTTTGAGGTACTTTGTTAGAGGGTCAATAGGTATTGATACACACCAAGTATTCAAGCTCTAGTCTTGCGGTTTTGGAGAAGATTCTCAAAGATTTCTTTCTTTAATTCTATGTAAAATCAGGGATATCACAGACAATAGCTAATTATCAGAGTAAGGTGATTCAATGAAGTTTTTTGTTAGAGGGTAAATGGATATTGATAACCACTAAAAATTAAAGCCCTATGCCTTATGGTTTAGGAGAAGTTCACAGTTTTCATTCTCTATTTCTATGTATATCAGGAATCACACAGAAAAGAGTTACTTTTCATAGTACGGTAAGTCTTTAAAGTATCTTGGTAGAGGGCCAATATGCTGTGATACACACTAAATATTACAGCTGTAGACCCTATTTTTTAGAAGAAGATTTGATTTTCAAGGATTTCTTTCTTTATTCCTATCTTAAATTATTGATTGATTACATGGTGTTTAACACCACTTTTGACAGTATTTCATTCATATCGCGACAGCTAGAGTACCTAACAATAGATTCCTGTTAATTATCAGATCAGTATTACCACTACAACCTTCCCTAGCCTTCAGCTGCTATCCCACTAAGGTTTTCGATTATCCAACCATTGGCGAGAGACAAAGGTCGGAAAGGATATGTGCCACCGCCGGGATTGAACCATGATACCCTATGGTTGAAGATTTGGAGTCTGATGCGCTACCGACAGCGCTTTGACGGCGGCTAACTAAAATCATGGATTGCGAAGAAAAGGGCTAATATTCAGATTACGGTAATTCTTTTAGTATTTTGGTAGCGGGCCAATATGTATGGATATACACAAAATATAAAACCTCAGACGCTATAGTTTAGGGGAGAAGAATTTATAGATGTCTTTCTTTATTCCTATGCAAAATCAGCGATTGCACAGAAAATGGAAACTTTCAGATAACTTTATTTTGGTAGAGGGTCAATAGGAATTGATACACGACAAATATTGAAGCTGTAGACCCTATAGCTTTGGCGAAAAAGATTTTCAAGGATTTCCTCCTTTAATTCTATGTAAAATCAGGGACTGCACAGAAAAGGACCAATTTTCAGAGTGCGGTAATTCTTTGACTTCTTTTGGAAGAGGGTCAATGGGTATGGATACACACTAAATATTAAAGCTCTATGGTTTGGGAGAAATATAATATCACAGGTTACCTTCTCAACTACAATGTAAATCAGGAATCACACAGAAAAGAGCTACTTTTACGAGTATGGTATTTTTTTCAGGTATTTTGGTAGAGGGTTAATAGATGATGATATTTAGAAAATATCAAAGCTCTAGGACTTATGTTTTGGAAGGAGAAGGTTTTTTAACTTTTTTTTCACTCGGTTGCCACGGCAACCAAAGATCTTCATGGTTTCAATTCTTTGAAGAATTTTGAAATGGAATGACCTAAAGACAATTTAAGTGAAGTTTGGTTGAAATTCCGTGGTTTGTTTAGGAGGAAATTTTTTGTAATTGTGAACGGACAGATGGACGGATGAACGCTGGACGATCATAATAGCTCACCCAGAGCACTTCGTGCTCTGGTGAGCTAAAAAGAAAAAGCTGTTGGGGTACCAATTACCTCGTAACTCCAGCTTCTTTAAGCCATAGTTTCTACACTTAAATTTATATTCTGCATAATTCAGGGCGAAAATGTTCTTTCTCATAGTATGTACATTTGGTATATTGGAATTTATACTCTTGTATACGCGTTACCGTACACGCGCACTCCGGCCGTTCGCGAGTTATGCTCGCTATTAGAATTGCGGGGATTCTTTTGCATCTTTAGCTGTTTTTATTCTAGCCAATACCATGACGACGGAATTGACATATCTTATGTTGTTAATTCGTTAGGATAAGGGACAAAACAACAACAAAACAATCGACTTCTACCGAAGAAAAATATTTTCTGTTTTAAGCATCCAATTTTCCTCTAAACACAACAAAAGTCTAAACTTTGACACATGACAAACAACAGTAAAAAATATGAACCGAAGTCAAAGGAAGATGCCATTTTGGACTATATTGGGTTCCTGACGCCACTAAAAGAAGATAATATAAGCAAAATACAGTACTCATAATAGTTTCTGGTGACTAAAAGAAAGAGATAACAAGGTAACTGTTTGATTAACTGTCTTAAAGTGCAGAAATAAACAATATCTATAGTTTAATGTTATAGTTTTGCGTCTATTGTTCTTCGTCTTCTCAATTCCCAAACTGACATCTCGCATACCATGAAAACCGAGATGCTATGCAATAAACTTCGGTCTGGTCTTCTTAACAAAGAATTAAAGAATTCAACTAGGTACAAGTTCGAAAGTATAAAAGAGTACTCCTCTCTGCGTAGAGAGCTCAGGCAGGTGGCGCATGAAATGGTTGTAGGCCCAAAATAAAAAATGTAAAATAAAAACAAAACAAAAAAACAAATGTCTGTTACTACCAATAACTACCTGTCAGTGAAATTAGACAAACTTGTCGATCTTGCTGATTCGTTAAGCAGTAGGATTTCTACTCTTGAGGATAATGTAGAATATCCTAAAAAGTCAAAGTCCAACTGAAAGTACTAAAAGGGTAGTGCACCTCTTTCTGAGTCAACATGGTTGTACGCTACACCTAAGCCATAACAACCTAGCACTTCAACTTCTCCTACAAATCAAGATCCAACTCACTCTTTAAACCCGTGGGCTCCTCCAGCTCTGGGTCGGATGGAGGCCAGCCAGAAGTCAAAGACCCATATACTGCTGGTCTTGTCGGTTGTTCAAATGAAGCTATCGTCTATATAAATGGAGTTGAAATGAGTGCTTTGGAAGATTCGGGATGAATGGTTTCTACATTATCAGAGTCTTTGTTCGAAAAATTACGTCCAAACCCAGAGCTTTATAGCTGGACTGATTTAGTGTAAAAGGTGCAAATGATGGTTCGATTCCATATTCTGTGTACGCTATCACAGCTCTAGGCCTTGGTATCTCCAGTAATCGACATGGCCCTAAATTGTCTTGCCCACGGACATACGTATGTTGCTCATGTGATTTGATAACGAGCTCTCCACGTTAAGCCCTGTGCCACCTAGGACTAAGTTAAAATATATTTATTCAACCATCGATTGGGAAACAAGTTCTTCAAACATAGATTTAACCCCCTCTACTTCCTGGAGAGTGCACCAGTAATCGCGCCGATATATGAGCCATGGCAGAACGAAGATCGATAGCCACTCGAGGGAATCGAACTCGGGACATCTTGATCGGGAAGCCGACTCTCTACCTTTGGACCACGGACAACAAAGGTGCCAAAGAAAAATTTGATAAACAGAACTATCTGAATGAGAATAAGAGACATCCAGAAGCAAAACAAATTAACATCACTGTTAACGAAGTAGAAAAGAACTAAAAAATCTAAATGTGGTTCGGACAATCAAAGCGTATTATATTGAAATAATTATCCAACTTTATCGCCCCAATTATTACCGATATCTTAAGAAATCGTTAAACACAAGACACATGCCAGAAGGCTGGAGAAAAGCTAAAATTACAGCTGCATACAATAAGGGACAACAATACCTCGCATCGAATTACCAACTAGTATATCTAATTTTTGGAAAAAAAAAAAAAAAAAAAAAAAAAAAAACCAGCCATATCATGAAAACAACAATATCCTATATCCACTACAGCATGGTTTTATAAGTAAAAGATCCACTAAAATGCAACTAAAAGACTGTATTCACGACCTAGGAAAAACATGAAATTAGGAAAGCAAACAGACCTCTTAATACTGGACTGTTCTAAAGCAGTTGACAAAGTTCCCACACAGTCCACCCATTACACATGTAAGACACTACGATATCAAGGACAGAACACTAAACTGGATAGAATCTTTCCAATCTATCAAATCGAACCACGTAGTTGCAGTTGGTAGCGAAGAGTCTGACGAAGGAAACACAGACTTAGGACCTGGCCCGTTCCTTTTCTACACCAAAAACCTTCCAGATCATTTGAAATCAACTATCCGCCCTTTTGCAGATGACACCATCGAATATTTGGCAATCTCTTCCAAGCATGACTACCAAACGCTACAAGATTATCTAGATAAACTAGCAACCTGGACAGAAAAAATGCGAATGGACATGTTCAGTCATCTCAGTCTCAACTAAAATGGAACCATTCCAAATAAACATGTAAATAATATCTGCAGCAAACCAAATTATACCAAAACCAACACCTAAATCCACCAAGAAAATGCATTAATAAGACCAAATCTTGAATACTCGTGTACTGACTGGGACCCCTTTAAACAGAATCAAATAGATTAAATAGAGAAAAGACATTGAACAGTTGCTAGCTTTGTAAATGGGAAATACAGAAACTTATTAGGTGTTGGAAACACGGTCGACCAACTTAGATAGCAAAACCTGGCAGAATGAGGAAATAATACATGTCTCTGTATGCTCTTTACAAACAACAATATCGTTAGATTCCGAAAACTACCTTTCCAAACAAACAAGAATTGCCAATTGAGATTTCAGAAAAGGATAATTTTTTCATCATACCTAAGAGGCTGGAACTGACTCCCTCCTGAAGTGACGAAAGGCAAAATCATTCGAGATATTTAAGTCCCTTATGAGCATTCGGAACAGATTCTAAGTAAAATGGGGTAAAAAAGGAAGATGCTTTCAAAATTATGCACACCTAAGTTGCAGAATAATCAGTAAGTGTAAGGAGACCACCGAACAAGAAGATGATGTAGGCTACTTGAAAGCATAATGTATATATGAAATTGAATTGGACTTAAATTTGATCTGAAATTTGAATTAGAATTATCTTTGAAATCCAGGTCAAGTGAGAATGCTCTTTTCATGCTTTGTCTTCTTTCATTTTATTTATATATTTGATATTGTACATACGACTTCACTTTTTAACAAGAGGCCCATGAGGGCCTGAGACGCTCTACTGGTTATCAAGTTTTCCGTTAAAAAAATCTGATATTTAAGGAAGTTAATTGCTCAAAGAAGAATGCATAAAGATAAAAAAGGGGCTTTATCCCCTTTATCATTTTAAGCAACAATCCTCAAGGCCCCTTTTCCCATGTTTCATGACGGATCCATTCCATTTCCAAAAGAAAGTTACCTTATGACCCTACAATCATTCTGTGAATATTTCATCAGAATCTGACAATAATTGTGGACTTAATCACATAAACAGGAATGTTTTGAATGAAAATCAATAAGGCCCCTTTTCCTGTGTTTTCTGATGGATCAATTTCATTTCAAAAGGAAGTTTCCTTACAACCCGACAATTGTCCTGTGAAATTTAAAAGACAACTTGATAATGATTGTGATCTTCATCACATACACAAGAATGTTTTGAATGATAATCTGTAAGGCCCCTTTTCCTGTGTTTCCAATGCCACAATTATTCCATGCATCTTTGAAGAGAATCCAATAAAACTGTTGACTTTATTGTGTTAACAAAGATATTAAATTCAAGTTCTCATAGGGCCACTTTTCCCGTGATATTTTACTGTTGGTTTTATCATTCTATGAAAGTTAAAAGTGAATCCGATGAAATATTGGAAATTCATTATGTTTACTAGAATATTTAAAAAAAATCATATGGCCCCTTTTTACATGATACTTGATGGATTGTACCCAGTTCTGAAAAGAACCATCTAAGTATTTGTACAATCATTCTGTGAAATTTTGAAGTGAATCCGGTGAAATCAAGGGACATCATTGTGTTAACCAGAATATTTAAAAAAGTTTTTCATAAGGCCCCTTTTTATGTGACCCTTGCTATAGTCAGATCCACTGTCAAAATCAACAATTGGAATGATGGTACAATCAATCTGTTTAATCTGTGGAATTTATAGTTTATAGTGAAATATTCATAGGGCCCCTTTTCTTATGATACTTTACAGAACAAACCAAATTTCAAAAGGAACTATTCTAATGAAGGTAGAATCATTCTTTAAAAGTTAAAGAGAATCAATGAAAACAGTGGACTGAATTGTGTCAAGAATTTTTGGAACTAAATTTTCATAAGGCCCCTTTTTCTGTGAAACTTAACAAATCAGACCCAATGTACAAAGGAACAATCCTAATGATAGTTTGAAGAAAATGATAAAGACTGAGGACTTTATTGTAATAATGATGCTTTGTAATAAAATTTTTATAAGGTCCCTTTTCTTGTGTCACTTAACCAATCAGACCTAATTTACAAAGGAACAGTCCAAATGATGGTACAATCATTCTATTAAAGTTTGAAGAGATTCTGATAAAGACTGAGGGCATTGTTGTGTTTATGAGGATTTGGTAATACTTTTTCATACAGCCCCTTTTCCTATGATACTAGACAGATCAGGCCCAATTTGGAAAGAAACAATCCTTATGATGGTACAAACATTCTGTGAAAGCTCTGGACTTGGTAACAAGGATTTATAAATGAAATTTTCATAAGGCCCCTTTTCCTGTGCTTCTTGACAGTTCAAACCCTGTTATGAAAAGAATGATAGCTATGACCTTCCAATCATTCTGTGAAAGTTTCAACAAAATCTGATCAAAGCTGTGGGCTTTATTGTGTTAACAGGGTTTTATTACTTGAATTTTCATATAGCCCCTTTTCCCATGTTACTTGATGGATCTGAACCAATTCCAAAGGGAACTCTTCTTACAAAAGTATAATTATTCTGTTTGAGTATAAAGTTTGTTTGTTTGAATGGGGTTTTACGCCGCTTTTAACAATCTTTCAGTCATATCGCGACGGCTGGAGCACCTAACAATGGATTCCTGGTATTTCTCACACCAGTACTACCATTACATCCTTTCCTAGCCTCCAGCTGCTATCCCACATAGGTCTACGATTATCGACCCATTGGTGAGAGACAAATAGTCGGAAAGGAAGAGTGCCGCCGTCGGGGATCGAACCCGGGACCTCTAGATTGACAGTCCGACGCGCTGCCAACTGCGCTATGACGGCGGCTTTGAGTATAAAGACAACCCCATCTCATCTGTGGACTTACAAACATTAATTAAGATTTTTTTAATTGAATTTTCCTAAGGCCCCTTTCCCTATGTTTCTCAATAGATCAGATTATGATGGTACAATCATTATGTGAAAGTTTGAAGTCAATCAGGTGAAATCTAGGGCCATTACATGTTAACTAAGATTTTTTTTATTAAATTTTCATAGGACCCCTTTTCCCATGAAACTTGATGGATCAAACCTACTTCCGAAAGGAACAATCCATTTAATGTAATAATCATTCTGGGAATGTTTGAAGAGAATTTGTTGAAAACTATGGACTCTATTGTGTTTACGAGGACTTTTTCAATCCAGTTTTAATCGGGCCCCTTTTTCCCGTGGTCCTTGACTGATCATACCAAATTTTGAAAGGAACAACTCTTATGATGGTACAATCATTCTGTGAAAGTTTGAAGTCAATCAGATGAAAACTGTGGACTCTAGGGTGTTAACAAAGATCTTTGAATTGAATTTTAATAAGGCCCCTTTTCCCATGTTTCTTGAGGAATCATATCAGATTCCAAAAGGTACAATCCTTATGATGGTACAATCATTCTGTGAAAGTTTGAAGAGAATCCGTTGTAAATTGTTGGCTCTAGATTATTAATGAGAATTTTTTATTAAACATTTCATAAGGCCCCTTTTTCCTGTGTTTCTTGAATGATCATACCAAATTTCAAAAGGAATAATCCTTATGATAGTACAATCATTCTGTGAAAGTTTGAAGGGAATCCGATGAAAACTATTGACTCCAGAGTGTTAAAAAGAATATTTTGATTAAATTTTCATAAGGCCCCTTTTCCCTGTTTCATGACAGATCAGACCCATTTTCGAAAGGAACGATCCTTATGTTTGTACAATCATTCTGAGAAAGTTTGAAGAGAATCCAAAGAAAACTGTGGACTCTATCGCGTAAACGAGGATTTTTAATGGAGTTTTTAATTGAATTTTCATAAGGCCCCTTTTACCATGTTTCTTGACAGATCATACCCAATTTCGAAAGGAACGATCTTTATGTTGGTACAATCATTCTGTGAAAGTTTGAAGAGAATCCAATGAAAACTGTGGACTCTATCGCGTAAACAAGGATTTTTAATTTAATTTTTTATTAAATTTTCATAAGGCTCCTTTTCCCGTGTTTCTTGACGGATCATACCAAATTTCGAAAGGAACGATCCTTATGTTGGTACAATCATTCTGTGAAATTTTGAAGAGAACCCAATGGAAACTATGGACTCTATCTCGTAAACGAGGATTTTTTGATTAAATTTTCATAAGGCCCCTTTTCCCGTGTTTCATGACGGATCAGACCCATTTTCGAAAGGAACAATCCTTATGTTGGTACAATCATTCTGAGAAAGTTTGAAGAGAATCCGATGAAAACTGTGGACTCTATCTCATAAACGAGGATTTTTAATTGCATTTTTAATGAATTTTCATAAGGCCCCTTTTCCCGTGTTTCTTGACGGATCAGACCCATTTTCGAAAGGAACGATCCTTATGTTGGTACAATCATTCTGAGAAAGTTTGAAGAGAATCCGATGAAAAAATGTGGACTTTATCGCGTAAACGAGTATTTTTTAATTGTATTTTTAAATGAATTTTCATAAGGCCCCTTTTCCTGTGTTTCTTGACGGATCATACCCAATTTCGAAAGGAACGATCCTTATGTTGGTACAATCATTCTGTGAAAGTTTGAAGAGAATCTGATGAGAACTGTGGACTCTATCGCGTAAACGAAGATTTTTTAATTAAATTTTCATAAGGCCCCTTTTCCCGTGTTTCTTGACGGATCATACCCATTTTCGAAAGGAACGATCCTTATGATGGTTCAATCATTCTGAGAAAGTTTGAAGAGATTCCGATGAAAACTGCGGACTTTATCGCGTAAACGAGAATTTTTAATTTAATTTTTAATTAAATTTTCATAAGGCCCCTTTCCCGTGTTTCTTGACGGATCATACCCATTTTGAAAGGAACGATCCTTATGATGGTACAATTATTCTGTGAAAGTTTGAAGAGAAATATCGCGTAAACGAAGTTTTAATTAGGCCCCTTTTCCCGTGTTTCTTGACGGATCTGACCCAATTTCGAATGAACGATCCTTATGATGGTACAATCATTCTGTGAAAGTTTGAAGAGAATCGAATGAAAACTGTGGACTTTATCGCGTAAACGAGGAAAAGTTTAACGGAAGGACGGACGACGGACGGACGGACGGACGGGAAAAAGCCATCGCTATAGCTCTAGTGGCCTTCGGCCAGTAGAGCTAAAAATCCATTGTGTATGAATATAAACTCTGACTCGGTTTAGCTTGCTTATACATTTTAGTAATAACCGACTACTTGTACTCACTGCATGAAATATTTATTTGTAATAAAGCGTTAAATGATGAATTCAGATTTTTAAAGAGTTTAATTAAGTCATGTATTAGACAATATTGTCTCAGGGGGTTCTCTTTTTGATATTATTTTCAAATCGTGTTTTATAATAAAAGTGTAAATTCTGATTAAACAAAGATCTCATAAGAGGAAGAAAACATGCCTGCACTAAAACTGACCACCAATCTGGTGGAAAAAAGAAAGCTGAACTTAACATGGGAGGAATTCTTCAATGGTAAACGGACAACTTTTGAAATTTAACTCGCCATAAAACGCTAGAGCCAGTAAAACTTCACTATCTATCTATCTATCTATTTATACTGCCTAACTCCCCTTTCGGGTATTACTGGCAGGTGACACAATCCAGATGTTTTCACGTCCCTGAAAGAGAGGCAGTGGCTGAAATCCCACTGCTACCCACTTCTACAGCTGGGTAGACTGGGGCTGGCTATTAAGTGTCTTGCCCGTGAACACACCCCGGTGACGTGGGGGCTCGAACTCATGACCTTCAGATCACGAGTCAAGCACCCAAACCACTCGACCATCGAGGCAGTCGACTAGCAATTCGTCTTTTCGCACCCATGTGTAGTCGTACTTACCTGTCTTTGAAACAACAAATCTTTACAAAACCTTAGAAAACTCCTTTTTAGATATTTGAAAACAATTTAGTTTTTTAATTATGTAAAAGGGTGATAGTAACTTCGTAAATTACTACTTAGGTAAATTGTATTATCCTGCGGTATGGGTTTTCGTCCTAATAATGAGTTTTCAGTTTTGCAGTTACTAAAATCTATTTCATGAAAGAATTCCTGCGATAATTATCAAGTATAATCTCTTTAGTAGTTTTTTCTTCCTTCTAAGCTTAAATTCTTGTTATGAATATTCCTTTCCTGTATATGATTCTGGTCAAGATTTTGGGGTCAGTAAAACAGCGTCATATGTTTTCGTGCTATTTTATAAATGGGCCATTTACGGAAGTGGAAACAAGATTTGAATATAGAAACCAGTCAATTTCAAACTACAATGGTTTACCTTACATCATATTTACATTTCTTAAGTAACTATTTCAAAATAATTAGAAACTAGCCAATTTGCAAATGGTAAAACAATTTTCAGTACTGAACCTGTAATTCTGTGCTTATCCTAACCTACATATACAAAAAGGCACTTAATTTAAAAAAAAATACACTTCTCAACCTTTTACACAAGGTTTGATGAGAATGTAATTATACATTTTACATGGCCTGCAAAATATTTATAGACTTATAAAGTGAAATATCTATTTGCTGTAATTCATTTATTCTAAATACTGTAAGGACTGGTAAAATATAAGAAACATCTAATCTTCAGTCGGAAAAAGAAACCATCTATCTATCTATTTATACTGCCTAACTCCCCTTTCGGGTATTACTGGCAGGTGATACCAATCCAGATGTTTTCACGTCCCTGAAAGAGAGGCAGTGGCTGATTCCCACTGCTACCCACTTTTACAGCTGGGTAGACTGGGGCTGGCTATTAAGTGTCTTGCCCGTGAACACACCCCGGTGACGTTGGGGCTCGAACCCGTGACCTTCAGATCACGAGTCAAGCACCCACACCACTCAGCCATCGAGGCAGTCGAAACTAGTTATACTAGAGAAAATCACTCGACAGTCAAGTGACATCAAAATTTTATGTCAATCACCAATCAACATAGCTAGATTTTATAAGATTTTTCTAGATTTTTTTAAACCCTTTCCTGTTTTGCAAAATTCTAGACCTGTCCAAATTCAAAGTTTTTGTAGATGAAAATTTAAAGTGAATTTCATTTAGAAAATAACCATTTAGTGGGGTAGAAAATATTGTAAAAAAGAAGAAATTGCTTGCTACAAGCAATTTCTTCTTTTTCTACAATATTTTCTCAATCATAAGATCATAGGGACGTAAAAACCAGGAATTGAAAGGGAAAGGGTTAATTGGAGATATACAAAGGTCTAAAACTAGACTTAGTAAAACACATAAAAAAGTAGCAGTTCACACTCAAATAATTCTTCTGTCGATTGAATTGACAGGGAACATGTTTGAAAGACTTATTGTGATAGCTATGTTTCTAACTAATTTTAGACAACGAAAAAATGTATTGTACAACCACTTTTGCTCACTAAATAAGTAAAACACAAATTTGTGTGAAAACATATGACGGACTAAAACATATTCCACAACAATAAATGCAGTCTGATATTAGTCTATACCACCTGCTTGTCTGTTTTAAGCTAGAGTGGTTTTTAACCAATTCCAACATAGCAAAATTTTAGCCGATCCAATTTAAAAGGAGTTGCAGAAGACAAATCTATGAGTTTTAGATTTTTCAACATTCTGAGTAGAAAACATTGTGTAAGATTAAGAAATTGCTTGTCACAAGCAATTTCTTCATTTTAAATAATGTTTTCCGAATTGTTTTCCTTGAAGGGCGTCTAAAAGCATCACTGAGTGGGAATGGGTTAAGGTTAGTTTTCAAAATTAATAACGACTCACAATTGTTACATGTAGCAGTAGAGGGTTTTTAAAGCCTTAAAAAGGTATCATGGCCGTGCAATTAGTCACATTTTACATGGCAACACCTCAAATAATTATATTCTAACTAACAAGTTTTATGATGCTTTACATAAATATATAAAATAAAGACTTTATTACCATTTAAGATAAGATCAACATGAAATTTACATAAAGAGAAAATTCAGATATAAAAACAAACAAAAAATAATTTACTCTATTGACTTTTAGAATTTCTTAAAGCTTTGAAATAAACTCATTTGCAAGTCTAGCACATAGGAAAAAGGTACCATTAACCCATTACCAGATGGCAAAATTTTAGACTGGTCCAAATTGAAAGGAGTTGCAAAAGACAACTTAAAGTTTATGAAATTTTAGATTTTTTGAACTTTTTGGGTAGAAAACATTGTGTAAATTCTTTTTCTTTAGGGGCGTTCGCGCGTTAGCGTCACTGTGTGGGAATGGTTAATGCATTAGCAAAATGATAACAGCCAGACATACCTATTAACCTATTACCAGACATCTAAATTTTAGACTAGTCCAAATTGAAAGGAGTTGCAGACGACAATTTAAAGTTGATGAAATTTTTTATTCTTCCAACTTTCTAAGTTGAAATATTGTTTTTCATAATTCTTCTTCTTGAGTGGCGTCTAAAGGCGTCATTGTTTGGGAATGGGTAAATGTGATTTACTTTTATGATGATTTTGTCATTTGAAGTTCTTTAGCTTTCAAACAAATTGACTTTGGAACTGTAACAAGTTCATTTCTTCAGGGCGTCAGAAAGTGTCATTGTGTGGTAATGGGTTAAATAAGTTTATCTTAATAAGCAATGATAAACAGAGCTCTTAACCCTTGTCATGCTGAGCCTGTAATATTCCTGTTTTGGCAGGTGGTATAGACAAAGATAAGCCTTAGTCTACACCACCTGTTTGTCTTTTTTAAGTCAGAGATGTTTATTGAATTTTATATTTAAAATAAATATTTACCCATAAGTAATGCTTTCAGTGCTTTCAGCCCTTTGATTTTCTTGCACTTTTGCAAAGTTTTTTTTAACCTTTTCCTGTTTTGCAAAATTTTAGACCCCTCCAAATTCAAAGGTTTTGCAGACGAAAATTTAAAGTTGATTTTAATTGAAAAATAGCCATTTAGTAGGGCAGAAAATATTGTGGAATAAGAAGAAATTGCTTGTCACAAGCAATTTCTTCTTTTTCCACAATGTTTTCTCAATTATAAAATCACAGGGACGTAAAAACCAGGGATTAACCAGGAAAGGGATGATTGAGAGTTATAAGTTTCAATTCTTTTAAATCTAATTTGCCATAATTTCTGTGAAAAATCCAACAATCCAGCAATCCAGAACACAGGGGTTGATACTAACTGTTCTTCAATGGGATCCCGCAGGACTCCCTGCCTTTTACTTCAGGGTTTCCTCCAAATAATCGGGGATCCCTCCTTGATAAACATTAAATCATTCATACGCAATCTTGCCCTTCTAAGCCCAACTTTAAAAACAAGCTTTGGAAAACATTGTGGAAAATGAAACAATTGCTTGTTTCAAACAATTTCTTCATTATCCACAATGTTTTCTACAAAAACAAAATAATCAGGAGCATTAGTTGATATAGATCTATTGTACTGGAGAAATATCCCGAAGGATCCTGATGGAATCCCTAGCCTGAGTTGCTGGTGTCCCTTCCAATTTTCAGGGATCCTCGGAATATTGGGACACTGTTAGTGCCAACCCCTGGAACATTATAATCAATTACCACCAATCTCATGGTGATTATATGAAGTATTTTTTAGAAGACTATAAGAACTAGGAGGCGCCACAACCACAATTTATAAGCTCTAGACCTTTTTTTTGGAGAGAAGATTGTTTGCTAAGAAATTTCATTTGGTTGTCTTGAAAACCAAACTTATCTACAATTTATATTCATTCACTTTGAAGGATTCTCGAAGAACTTCAAGCAAGAATCAATTCTGTGAATTAGTCCATTCTAGTTATCTACTTTAATTACAATTAAGGAGAAACAGAGACAAATAAGATTTCATGGCTTCAATGATCTTTTCTAAAGTAATCTTGTTATCGCCATGCTCACAAGGAATTACTTCCTTATGTACAATGGTTTCCATCCCAAAAGATAGTGATTTCTAAAGATTCATCAGCTTGAATATAAATGAAACTGTCGTCTGCATCATCTTTGAATTTGTCTTTTGGTAATGGGTTTAAATACAAATGAACTAGCTGTTACTACTTTCAGGAGAATCCATTCAAAAGTTACAGATGGAAAAAATACTATTTGCAGAGAATGCAAAGGAACAAATCAACCATTTGAAAAAGGTAACAGAGTTTAGATAACTTACCCATGACCACACACTAATGCTTACTAATGCTCTAAAGAAATACAATCATGGAAATCCTTGTGGGAAAATGAGAAATTGCTTGTAAAAAGAAATTTCTCTATTTTTCACAATGTTTTCTACACTATTTTGCACTTCTTTTTCAGTTTTAGAGCAAATTTAAATTTTGTCTATAGTTTCTTTCGGTTTGGACCAGTTTCAAATTTGCTTGTCTGGTAATAGGTAATGGGATGACAAGGCATTAGACTGGTCCAATGCTACTGACAAACAATTTCTTCTATCCCAATAATTTTTTTCAACCCTTGCCATGCTGAACCTGGCATATTCCTGTTTTGGCAGGAGGTATAGGCAAAGATCAGCCTGCACATATGTGCAGTCTGATCTTAGTCTATACCTCCTGCTTGTCCCATTTAAGCCAGAGATGTTTATAAGATAAATTTTCAAAAGAATTATACACAAAATATTTTCATCCAGCACTATCAGCCCTTTGATTTTAACCCTTTCCCGTTTTTGGAAATTTCAGACTGGTCCAAATTGAGAAAGGTTGCAGACGACAATGAAAACTGGACTCCATTTGAAATGGAACCATCCTATGTGGTAGAAAACATTATGGAAAAAGGAGAAATTGCTTGTTACAAGCAATGTCTTCTTTTGCTACAATGTTTTCTCAAGTATAAAATCATAGGAATGTAAAATCACGTGTTTGACCAAGAAAGGGTTAGTGCAATTCTATAGATAATTTTATTCAGCATCACAAGGGTTGATAAAGGCTTTTTATTGTGGTGTGTGTGTGCCCATTGACTTGTCAATTGTTAGAAAGAGTGTTGGTCAAGCCAGGTTTGAAGTCATGACCCTGTGATTGGGAGCACGGTAGGTCTTAGCTGAGTTGGCAAAAGTAATGGTTACCTTATGGTTGAAAAGGTTAAGAAAGAATTATGAAAATGCTTTTAACCCATTACCTCACAACATAATGTTTTAGACTTATCCAAATTGAAAGAATTTGCAGGGGACGTTTCACAGTGTGTTGAATTGTTAGAATAAGTGCCGAATATGGTAGAAACCTTAAATTGCTTGTAACAAGCAATTTCTTCTTTTCTCACAAAGTTTTCCATAACAATATTACTTCAAGGCATCAAAATTCAGGATTGTGTTGTAATGAGTTAAGTGAACGGTTGATTACATCAGCAGATGTTGATTATGATTAATTGAAATTGTACATTCATGTCCTATGTTTTGCAGATTCAAATGACTTAAAACTTTTACTGTTTCTAAAATTTTTAGAATTTTCCATTATCAGAAGTGTAGCAGACAATATTATAGAGTAAATACAGTTCAAAAAGTAACCATCCTGTATGACAAAAAATATTTCGGAAAAAGAAGAAATTTCACACATTTTTTCCTCAAGTATATTATCAGATACGCAGGGGGTCAACCCATTCCCACTCAGTGACGCTTTTAGACGCCCCCAAGAAAACAAGCTTTAGAAAACATTGTGAAAAATGAAGAGATTACTTGTTAAAAGCAATTTCTTCATTTTCCACAATATTTTCTACCGAAAATGTTGAAAAAATCTAAAATTTCATAAACTTTAAATTGGTGTCTGCAACTCCTTTCAATTTTTGCCGTCTGGGTGAAGTGAGCAGTTGATAACTTCATAACATGCTGAATACAATCAATTGAAATAATGTTTTGTAGATTCAAAAGGAGTTAAATGAACGGTTGAATACATCAACAGATGCGGATGAAGAAACAACACAAATCTTTTCTTTCCTAGTGCATGTATTCTTCATTTCAACGAGTAAAAATCCTGTAAGGAGAGTCCTTATCAGGTAAGCTTGTCTTGTTTGTATGGGTTTTACCCATTCCTACTTAATGTGGGGGGTTTATCCATTCCTACTTAATCCAGGGGCTTTACCCATTCATATTTGACCCAGGGGTTTTACCTATCCCTACTTTACCTGGGGGTTTTACCCATTCCTACATAACCCATTCGAAAACAAACAAAATTTAGACTGGTTCAAATTCAAAGAAGTTGCAGACAACAATTGGAATTTTATGAAATTTAAGATTTTTTTAATGTTACGGGTAGAAAATATTGTGCAAACATTGAAGAAATTGGAATGTTTTCTCAATTATTTTTCTTGACAGGGGTAAAAAAGCGTCAGTGTGTAGGAATGGGATAATCCGGCTTTTTTAACCTTCAAAGATAATAGCGTTGGAAAAAATCTTTGAAAATTAAGAAATTAACAAGAGATTTCTTTATTGTCCACAATGTTTTCTACCCTATAAGACAAAGAATTTTAAATTCCAACAATTTGAAATGGTCGTCTGCAACTTTATTTAATTTGGACTAGTCTAAAATTCTGTTGTATGGTACTGAGTTAAATGCCATTTTCTACAGCATTTCAGTTATATCAGGCTGGCTGGTGCACCAAACCATAGCTCTCTGTCATATCTCACACAAATATGATCACCAAATTTTGAAATGTATTTTGTTTCCTGTTTTGCAAAGCTTTTCATAGCGGGCTTGTGACATTTTCTGGAAATATTAAAAGATTAGACTGTAAATAATATCAATGATGATTTCAGGATTCCTATTTGTGAGTTATTTTGTTCCTTAGAGAGCTATAGAGCCTTTCACCCATTCCCACACAAAGAAGCTTTTAAACGCCCCTCAATTTGAAAGCTTTGGAAAACATTGTGGAGAATGAAGAAATTGCTTGTCACAAGCAATTTCTTCATTATCCACAATATTTTTTACCTTAAAAGACAAAAACTTTGACTATTTCATCAACTTAAAATTGTCGTCTGCAACTTCTTTGAATTTTGATTGGTCTAAAGTTTTATTGTGTGGGAATGGATTAACCCATCTAACATATAAAAGCCTGCATTTTTACGCACCCTAAGAAAATGGTATGGAAAATATTGATGACTGAAGAAATTGCTTATGATAAGCAATTTCATCATTGTCCTCACTGTTCTCTACTTCAGAAGACACAGATTTTTTCAATTTTACCAACTTAAAATTCTCTTCTGCATAATCTTTCAATTTCGACAAGTCTAAAATTTGTTGTTTTGGATCGGAATGGGTTACTCTGATCCACCTGCTGCACATCCCACTTAACCCAATACTATGCCTAAATGGTTCCTTACTTTTCTACAAACATATACTTTCAACCATCTTTTACAACTTCTCCAAATTTTGACCAATTGAAGGTTTTGTCGTCTAGTGATTGGTTAACCCATTCCCACACAATAAGGTTTTTTTATGTCCCTCATGCAAAAGATTTGGGGATGGTATTGAGCAAAATTAATAATTTTTTTGTTACAAGCAGTTTCTTCATGATCCACAATATTTTCTTCATCCCCCCCCCCCCCCCAATGAAATAAATCACCAGCTAAAAATTGTTGTCTGCTACTTCTTTGTATTTGGAACATTCTAAAATTGTGTCGTCTAGTAATGAGTTAGGTGCACTACTTAGGAAATGCTGATTTGTAGGAGAAACCATGGTATTTGTTGTTCTTTGAAATTTCCTTACCTCAACATAGCAAATTTGAATCTTTGATACAAACATTTAACCCGGTTTGGGTGGATCTTTAATCCAATCCCACACAATCCAACTTTTTCAAGCCTCTCAAGACAAAGGCTTTGGAAAACATTGTGGAAAATGGAGAAATTGCTTGCTACAAGTAATTTCTTCATTTTTCACAAGGTTTTCTGCCCCACAAGACAAAGACTTGTGAAATTCCATCAACTGAAAAGTAGCGTCTACAACTTCTTTAAATTGTAAATAGTCTAAAATCTTGTTTTCTTGTAATGAGTTAAGTGGTCATAACATTTTTCTCTGCAGCTATTTTCAAAACTTGCCAGAATTTGTGCAGAGAAATACCCTTACACCTGCAATAATATCAGAACTTTTGTTGTTGTCTCGAGACAAACCATCTGAAAAATACAATGAATTGGCTGACGTAACAACGGCTATGCACAAAAATCAAGAGCTTCGTCATAATATAGATACTGTGTCAGCTTTGATTGAGAATTTTGCATTAGGTAAGTTTGTTATCAGATGACAGATATTTAGTCTGGTCAAAGTTAGACTGGTTGCAGACAGCATTTCTAATTGAACTGCATTTGGAAAGTAAGTACAATTAACCCTTTCCTGCTTCATAAAATTTTAGACCTGTCAAAATTCAAATGTTTGGCAGATGGTTTAAATTTGACTTGATTTGAAAAATAACCAGTCGGTAGGATAGGAAACATTGTGGAAAAAGAAATTACTTTGTCTACAATGTTTTCTCAATGATTGAAATACAGGGGTAATAAAACAAGGGACTGAACAGGAATTGGTTGAGCCTTAAAAATATTGCAAGAATAGTAGAAATGCTTCTAAAAAGTAATTTCCCTACAATGTTCTTCATAGCTATTTCCCTTCACCACTTAAAAATGTGAGATTGTATGGTAATGAGTCTACCCTTTCATTTGCAGTTGCTTGCTTCCACAGCCCAAGTTCAATTCCAGGTGGTGGCACATATCAATTCTGACATTTGTCTCTTACCAATTGGTGGATAATAGTAAACCTAGGTGGGATAGCAGCTGTAGGCTAGGAGAGGAGGTAATGGTAGTACTGGTGCTAGATATACCAGGAATCCATTGTTAGATGCTCCAGCCACCGCAATATAACTGAAATACTATTAAAAGCCGATTCAATCAATCCACAGCCCAAAGTAAAAGGAAGACATTTTGAAAAAAGAATTCATATTGTGTAAAACATTAAAAATGATCATAATGTAATATATCTTCGAAAGTATTTAGTCTGTATGTTACACAAACCAAAGATGGTAAAGTAATTATCAAATTGATGAGGAAGATCCCTATTTGTCAGATTCCATCATATAATTTTGATAGGTTGAAAAACAAGGCTTTTGTGGTCGTTGCTGATGTCCATATATGGTATACAGTGAAAAATTTGAAAGTTTTCCTCTGACTTACCGTAATTTGTCCATATATTCGGACACAATTAAATAATTATTTTTTTTCGTGTCCGAATACATAGATAATTACTCAAGCCAGTGTCCGAATTTATAGATAAATCGTCGTGCGGCCGGGAACAACCATTGCCGATTTTCATGAGTCACTAACTGTTTTGCTCTGACACTGAATTCATTTCAACAGTAAATAAACTTGATATGGGTTACGCATTACGTTCGTAAATTTATTCATTATTA
This sequence comes from Fragum fragum, assembly GCA_946902895.1. Taxonomy (NCBI): domain Eukaryota; kingdom Metazoa; phylum Mollusca; class Bivalvia; order Cardiida; family Cardiidae; genus Fragum; species Fragum fragum. The sequence continues at coordinate 13,689,623 of OX336376.1, read as the reverse complement.
TTTTATTTTTTCAGATTGTTTCAAGATACCGGCGAAGACGACGTGAATTTAATGATCATTCACTGATTAAAAACCTTAATAAACGATTTACTTTTCTAAACTGTTGTTTTTCTTCGTTTTAACGATTGATAGAATCCCACATATCACCGTAAGAATACGACAAGATCGTAACTGCAGCATGTTCAGGCAAAATTGTTACGACGTTTCGGTAGTCAAAGTCCGATTTTGAGAGTATGGTAAATTCTTTTTCTGTCATTTATATACAATCATCGTCGGTTGAAAGGGATATTGATATGGAGAGCTAAACAAAATCTTCGCATGTCAATTGTTCATGTATTAAAATCACCAAGAGATAAGAAGTAATTTGTCAGAATAAAATCACGGCATCGGTCAATTACGACAGTTTTTCTCTGATCTGCTTCACATAAATCATTGCGTAATATTCCCCGCAAATTTAAAGTAAATGCGGTGGCCTACCTGTGAGAAAAAATCCTTTTTTTACAATTATATCCGTAATGTTTTAAGAGTATTCAGACAGTCGATTAAACCATGTAAACTTTCGGCATAATGACAAGGGTAAAAATTCGGTCACCAAGAATTCTCACGGGGTACGCGTCTGGCACGTGCCAACTCCGGAAACTCTCCCAAATATAGCTGAACATCTGGCGGCGGCGCCTTTGATCACCTGTCCTCCCTCGTAGTAAAATAAACTTTACCCGAAAACCTTTACGAACGAGACTTGTTACGTGTGTTTTATTGAACAGTATGAGATTAAATTTTCGGATTATTAAAAGAAGCGGGGATAAAAAAAGGTAATTTATTTTAATCTACCAATATTATATATCGGATAAGAAGTTAATAATTTTGTGACAAATTAACAAGTAAAATTCTCGCATTTTCCGTATTTAGGGAAAACGTCGTTACTATGACTGATTCTTCTCGAAGCATATCATTGCATTTTTTTTTCTTGATTTGATACGGCCGATGACAATACCCTCGATGGGCTCCGGATACGAGGAAAGTGTAGTAAAATCGAAAGTAGGTTCAGGTCAATTTGACTAATTTCATAGGGTTGCACATGTTAATCGTAGCCATCCTTTCAGAGCAGGTCCTGTCGGGGATAGAAAATTAGGAAATCAGAGACAGAAACCAAGCTTGATATTTTAATTGCATCACCTTCACGGTTCGTAGCTTAAGCATATCGAGGTGCGTGCCTATTCTCGGTCACTGTTTTAAACAATATACACCTGTTGACACTTAACCCAGACAGTTTGGAGATACCGATCGCCAAGATTCCAAATTACCGATAATGGATGCGGTATTTGTTAACCTGATATTTTATGTTCGTAAATTCGGTGTCCGAATTTATAGATAAATTCCAGACACCATTTGTCCGAAGTTAGAGGCACAAAATTAATTATTTCATGAAATAATTAATGGTGTCCGAATTCTTGGAGTGTCCGAATATATGGACAAATTACGGTAATAAATGAATACAATGTATTACATAGCCTTACTTTTGTAATACAATAAAAATTTTGAAATGCTTTTCTATAACTATTTCAAAGATTTCAGTGACTAGATTTATTTGCCAGATATGGCAAAGATGATTAAGTTTATATTGAATTCCTGAAAACACCATTTAATTAATCCATACATTCAGGCCTGTGGATACAGGTGCTCAAGCACCTCTAGTTGTAAGAATTTAATCCCTTTTTTATCTTCTGAGAAAGCAAGGTATTGCTATGGCAAGGTCATACTCTGCATTTTCGTCATCATTGTCACTATTAAAACAACAATCTATTCCAGAAAGGGTGATAACTGTGAATGCACTTTTGAACAAATTATGCCCCTTTTTAGACTAAGACATTTTACCCACTATCAAGCTCTAAAACATTCTAACATCCGAGCTTTGGTATCTGCATGTGTTTCTCTTACTTACTTAACCCATGCAAAAATGACCAGATTTTAGACTACCGTAATTTGTCCATATATTCGGACACAATTAAATAATCATTTTTTTTAATGTCCGAATACATAGATAATTACTCAAGCCAGTGTCCAAATTTATAGATAAATCGTCGTGCGGCCGGGAATAACCATTGCCGATTTTCATGAGTCACTAACTGTTTTGCTCAGACACTGAATTCATTTCAACAGTAAATAATTTTGATATGTGTTACACATTACGTTCTAAATTTATTCATTATTATTTTATTTTTTCAGATTGTTTCAAGATACCGGTGAAGACGACGTGAATTTAATGATCATTCATCGATTAAAAACCTTAATAAATGATTTACTTTTCTAAACTGTTGTTTTTCTTCGTTTTAACGATTGATAGAATCCCACATATCACCGTAAGAATACGACAAGATCGTAACTGCAGCATGTTCAGGCAAAATTGTTACGACATTTTGGTAGTCCGATTTTGAGAGGATGGTAAATTCTTTTTCTGTCATTTATATACGATCATTGTCGGTTGAATTGAATAAAAAAAAAAGGGATATTAATATGGAGAGCTAAACAAAATCTTCGCATTTTAATTGTTCATGTATTAAAGTCACCAAGAGATAAGAAGTTATTTGTCAGAATAAAATCACGGCATCGGTCAATTACGACAGTTTTTCTCTGATCTGCTTCACATAAATCATCGCGTAATATTCCCCGCAAATTTAAAGTAAATGTGGTGGCCTACCTGTGAGAAAAAATCCTTTTTTTTTTTTAAATTATATCCGTAATGTTTTAAGAGTATTCAGACAGTCGATTAAACCATGTAAACTTTCGGCATAATGACAAGGGTAAAAATTCGGTCACCAAGAATTCTCACGGGGTACGCGTCTGGCACGTGCCAACTCCAGAAACTCTCCCAAATATAGCTGAACATCTGGCGGCGGCGCCTTTAATCACCCTTCCTCACTCGTAGTAAAATTAACTGTACCCGAAAACCTTTACTTTATATTTGTCGAACGAGACTTGTTACGTGTGTTTTATTGAACAGTATGAGATTAAATTTTCGGATTATTAAAAGAAGCGGGGATAAAAAAGGTAATTTATTTTAATATACCAATATTAATAATCGGATGAGAAGTTAATAATTTTGTGACAAATTAACAAGTAAAATTCTCGCATTTTTACGACTGATTCTTCTCAAAGCATATCATTGCATTTTTTTTTCTTGATTTGATACGGCCGGTGACAATACCCTCGATGAGCTCCGGATACGAGGAAAGTGTAGTAAAATTAAAAGTAGGTCAATTTGACTAATTTCATAGGGTCGAACATGTTAATCGTAGCCATCCTTTCAGAGCAGGTCCTGTTGGGGGTAGAAAATTAGGAAAATAGAGAGAGAAACCAAGCTTGATATTTTAATTGCATCACCTTCACGGTTCGTAGCTTAAGCATATCGAGGTGCGTGCCTATTCTTGGTCACTGTTATAAACAATATACACCAGTTGACACTTAACCCAGACAGTTTGGAGATACTGATCGCCAAGAGTCCAAATTACCGATAATGGATGCGGTATTTGTTAACCTGATATTTTATGTTCGTAAATTCGGTGTCCGAATTTATAGATGAATTCCAGACACCATTTGTCCGAAATTAGAGGCACAAAATTAATTATTTCATGAAATAATTAATGGTGTTCAAATTATTGGAGTGTCCGAATATATGGACAAATTACAGTATTTCAAGTTGCAAACGTCAATTTGCATTTGATGATTTTTTTATGCTCCGCATCGATAAGATCGGGGGCATATTGTTTCACCGGTGTCCATCTGTCTGTCTGTCCATCTGTCCGTCTGTCTGTCTGTCTGCAAAACTATACCTGCCAACTAAACATTTTCCTATAACTTCAACCCTGATTAAGTTACAATGCTAATATTTGGTATGTAGATAGGTCTCAACAAGGCGCAACTGGGGAAGGTCATTTCATCAAGGTCAAGGTCAAAATTTTAACCCTTTACCCGTTTCTAAAGAATTCCTGTTTCGTGGGCATAGTGTTTCACAAACACATCTTGTTTTCTTTGTCTTTTGAGGTTGAAAACAATGTTGATGAGCAATTTCTTTATTATCCACATTGTTTTCCAAGTTTTTTTACTTGGGAGCAACAAAACGCATGATTGTGTCTGAATGGGTTGAATTTTATCTACTCTCCAGCACCTAACAGCCGAGTGTCAGGTATGCCTGAGTAGTTCTCTGTCAATTTTTTTTTTCAGGAGAAGAATGTGTGTCTTCTGTTGCCATAGAAATACTGGATTACCTAGGGATTTTGTTAGACCAGTTCTACAGAAGTTATAGGTAATGAAAATAGTGAGATCATTTAACCCATTACCAGACGTTTAATTTTTCAATCTGATCCAATTTGAAAGAGATTGCAGACAACAATTGAAAGTGCATTTGAATTTTTTTATATACAGGATTTACAGAGTGGAAAACATTGTGAAAGAGTAAAAATTGTTTGTAATGAGCAATTTCTCATTTTCTTACAATATTTTCTTCAAAAATATTTCTTCAATGCCACAAAAAACAGTATAGTGTTATAATTTGAAAAGTGAAGCAGAAATTGTCGTAGAAGTCTTGCCATTTCGGAAATCTAATAAGAACCTACTACATAGAGAAGGGGTGTGGAATTCCCTTACCCAAATTATTAGACATGGGCTGTTTTGTTTGTGGACAAGTACATTTTTCAAGGTTACTTGTCCAGGGACAAGGATATCCAGGGCAGATCATGGAATAGTACAAAATAGATCTCAAAGCTAATTGAAAATTATTGTAACGTTCATATAGGGAGTAGAAAACATTGTTCTTAATTGAAAAATGATGGATTCCACCATTTTCTTCACTGACAACGTGTTTAGCTCATATGAGCGCTCATATGAGCACAACATGCTCATAGTGACCTTTTGTGATCATTGAATGTCTGTCATCTATTGTGGTGACAACAATTTAAATGTTTACGCTCAAGAGACCACAGTTTTGACTCAATCTTCATGAAACTTGGTCAGAATAACTGTTAGGTCAAAATGATTAAACATATTGATTACAGGAAGGTTCTTTTAGAAAACACTGATAAAAGGGGCCTTAATGACAATTCTTTTGTTTACACACTAGTAGCCACAATTTTCATGAAACTTTAACAGAATTATTGTGAGGTCATAATGATGAAGTCTATTGATAATAGAAAGATTCTATTGGAAAATACGGGAAGAGGAGCTTTAATGATGATTTCTTTGATTACACTATAGAGGCCACAATTTTGGCTCAATTTTCATGAAACTTTGTCAGAATAAATGTTAAATCATAAGGATGAACCTATTGATTATTGGAAGGTTCTACCATGGGAAAAGAGGTCTTAATGACAATTTCTTTGATAACACTCAAGAGGCCGAAACTTTGGCTCAATCTTCACAAAACCTGTCTAAAATAATTGTTAGGATATTAGGAAAAATCATTTTGAAAATGGATATGTTCTACTGGAAGATACAGGAGAAAGGGCCTTATTGACAATATATTTGTTTACACTTTGTAGAGGCCACAGTTTTTCCTAAATCTTGACTAAACTGATCATAATAATTTGGCTCTAGTTGCATTTTCTTTAACAGCAGATGATTCAGATGAGCAATTTAGAACCAATATGGTCCTCTTGTTTCAGAATTTACTTTTTCTTTTTCGGGCTGACAAGTTCATTTTGATTCTGAACAAGTAGAAGATATTGTCTGACTTGTCCAGGGACAGGAGGAGAAAATCCAGATTTACACATCCCTGACATAGGATTGAATGTGGATTCTGCAGTATATTATATTTAAGAGATGAAGAGAAAATTTTTTGTTTTCATGGAGGTATGAATCGAAAAAAACTAATAGCACTGTATCAATACGCGAAGCAGAATCATACATTGTGTGATTAGGTTTTCGGTTCATACCTCCATGAAAACAAAAATATTCTCTTCATTTCTTATAATTTAATAACATCGAGCGAAAAAAACAAAAGCTTTACATATTTTGATACATTTTTGTGTGGGACTATTATGTGCGGAAGCATACAAAATCGCTGTGTGCTCAAAATTTTGTTCATGGAGTTATGAATAATTTTTTCAACCAATCAGAGTGCTTGTTTTTGATAGACAAAACTAAAAAATAAAAAGAACTTTGCTATGCCCCCCAAAAAGTGGATTTTTTAAAATGTTTTAACCCATTTCTGCAAAGTGAAATTTTAGACCGGTACAAATTGAAAAAAGTTGCAGACAACAATTTCAAGTTGATGGAATTTTTAATTTTGTTGTCTTTTGGGATAGAAAACAATGTAGATAATGAAGAAATTGCTTGATACAAGCAGTTTCTTCATTTTCCACAATGTTTTCCAAAGCCTTTTTCTTGAGGGGCATAAAAAGGAGAGCTTGTGTGGGAAAGGATTGAATGATTATCTTTTGTATGGTAGCTTTTCTTTCAACCTGTTTGGAAATTGACATAATTTTACCTGTTATCAGTTGATCAAACTCTCTTTAGATGACCCTGAAAAGAAAAAAAATGTGTAAATAAGGATAATGTAACGCACTTTTCCTCCAAATGTTTTCCTTAAAACAAATTAACTTTTACAGTATCATCAAATCTTATCTGGTTTGAAATGTCATCTTGAGCTTTTGCCATTTTAGACTAACGTGAAATTCTGTGTTGCAATGGGTTAAGTTGTATTTCTCTAATTTCAGCACAAGCCTCTCCCCTGTACAGAAAAATGAGACCATGCACCATTGTATGGAGACGGTTAAGGTAGCCAATAGAATTTGTCAGAGGTCATCCACGGCCATCGAAACAAGACTTCATGACAGAGAGGCAGTAAAGTGGTACAGGGATGTTGTAGAAAAGATGGGGCAGTCTGATATATGTATTTTAATGAATGGTGAGTTAATTAACCTATTCCAACACAGCAAAATTTTAGACTGGTCCAAATTGAAAGAAGCTGCAGACGACAATTTCAGGTTGGTGGAATTTTGAATTTTTTCGTCTTTTTGGATAGAAAACATTGTGGATAATGAAGAAATTGCTTGATACAAGCAATTTCTTCATTTTCCACAATGTTTTCTAAAGCTTTTTTCTCGAGGGGCGTAAAAAGGAGGGATTGAGTTGGGATGGGCTAACAGATGGCTGCTCACTACAAAAAAAAAAGAAACGATCAATCAAAATGTCCCATCACCGGCCACACAGTAAAATTTTAGACTGGTCCAAATTCAAAGGATGTGCAGACTACAATTTTTTAAACTTTCTGTGTAGAAAACATTGCGGAAAATAAAGAAATTGCATGTTGCAAGCATTTTCTTCATTTTCTACAATATTTTCCCAATTGAGGGGCATCAGAAGACTTCATTGCGTTGGAATGGGTTAATTTAGAATGGAAATGCAATACTTACCTCTTTCATGTATATATGTCAATTGTTCAAGCTGCAGTCACAAAGTTTAGGTCCCTAAACAACAATTTGCATTTCGTTTATGACCCATACCATACATTTTGCAAAATAATTTCATATGACATTTTAGTGGGACTGCCTTGTCAGAGGTCAGTGGGATTTTCTAGAGATCTAATAATTGACCAATAGGTGGCCCTGCCCTGCCCCCTTACTCCGTTGGCCCTGCCTATTGACTCCGACAGGAAGTTCTGCTTTGATATATACAATGTTATTTTGCAAAAATTATTGCCAGTAGCATATAACTATAAAGTAAAGTTGTTGGATGGCAACCTAAACCTCATAACAATACCTTAAATAAGCTGTAGTTACAACATTTCAGTCACCAAACCTACAAAAATGCTTTGCAAAATGTTTGCCAATAGTGGAGTTCAAATTCCACTTCTGATAAAAAATTAATCATTAGATTATTTTTTTGTTTTTTTAGCTCACTTGAGCACGAAGAGCTCAAGGTGAGCTATTGTGATCTAGCTGTGTAAAATGTCTGTCTTCTGTAGCGTGTCAACATCTTGTGTGCAGAGGCCAAAATTTTTGCTGGAATGTCTTGAAACTTGGTCAGAGTATTTGTGCTAATGAGATATTGAAAAAGTTCCATATTGAACCACATGGGGTAAAAAACTAGGTAAATTTTTAGTAAAAACTTGTGTGCACTTTAGATGTGATAATTTTGCGTGAAATGTCTTATATTTGGTAAGAATGCTTGTCTACATTATATTTCTCTGTCAAGTTGGGTATTGGGTCATTTGGGGTCCAAAACTAGGTCACCAGGTCAAGTCTTAGAAATAACCATGTGTGCACTCTAGAGGCCACAATTCTTTAGTTGTGTAGTCTTGATATTTAGTCAGAATGTTTGTCTGCATTATATATCTCGGTCAAGTTCGATATTGGGTCACATGGAGTAAAAAAAAGGTCACTATGTCAAATCTTAGAAATAACCATGTGTGCACTATAGAGGCTACAATTTTTAGCTGAAATGTTTTGAAATTTAGTCAGAATGTTTGTATCCATGAAACCTTGGAAAAGTTCAATATTGGGTCACATTGGGTCAAATCTGAAATAACCTAGTGTGCTTTCTAGAGGATACATTTTTGCCTCAAATGATTTGATATTTGATCAAAATTCTTGTCTTGGTAATATCTTGGTCAAGTTGATGTTGGATCAGGTAAAATCTTCGAAATAACCTTTTGTGAAATCTAAAGAGCACATTTTAGGTTCAAAGGTATCTAGTCAGAATGTTTTACCCATAACATCTGGGCCAAATATGAATTTGGGTCATTTTGAGTCAAAAACTAGGTCACTAGATCATATCTTTGAAAAAACTTTGTATGCATGCTAGAGGCCACATAGAAAAAACTTTGTATGCATGCTAGAGGCCAATTTTTTGGCTCAGTTGACTGGATATAATATGTTGGCCAAATATGAATTTGGGTCATTTGGCTTCAACTCTAGGTCAGTAGGCCATATCTTAGAAAAAATTTTGTATGCACTCTAGAGGCCACAATTTTGGCTCAATTGAATAGGTATTTGTTCAGAATGTTTGTTTCAATAAAAGATACTGTCAAGTTTGATATTGTTTCACACGATGTCAAAAACTTGATCACTAGGTCTTATCTAAAGAAATCTTCTTAATAATCTACATCCTACTTATCTATCACAATTGCCTTGAAACTTTGTAAGAATGTTTGTTATTGATTTCTCTGACAAGATTTGAGGACAAGGTAATGTGATAAGATCAAGGTGACATACCAAGGTCAAACATTTAGTCCTGTAGTGGGGTCATTGTGTTTCACAAACACATCTTGTTTAGCCAAAACTAGGTCACATGGGACTGTTTTACTTCTGCAGATAGAGACTCGGGTGAGTGTTTTAGAGCCAATGGCCCTCTTATTTCTTTGATTGACAGCAGCAATTGGCAAATCAACTGATTGCTGCTGTCAAATCAAAAAATGGATTGACAAATCAGATGGTTCATATATACTGGAAGTTAACTTTGATCTCTGACATTCTTGTAAAGGATTTTGTTGGTCATCATGAACCTCTCTTGAATCCATTACCAGACAACAAGTTTTTAGACAGATCCAAATTCGAAGTTGCAGACACTGTTTAGTTTCGAATTCATTTTAGTTATTTTGAAAAGAAGGCTTAAAGCTTATAGAGTCAATCTTGAACGCTCACAATCCAGATATTTTATGTGCCTCAAAAAGAGGCAGTGGCTGGATCCTACTGCTTCAAACTGCTACCCAATTTTACAGCTGGGTAGCTGACTATTAAGTGTCTTGCCCATGAACACACCCTGGTGACGGTGGGGCTCTAATTTGTAATCTTCACAAGTCAAGCACCTATACTACTTGGTCCTCAAATTGTTCACAAAATTTTAAAATCTTTGTAGTTTAGGGCAAAAAAACCATGGTGGATGATAAAGAAATTGCTTGTAACTATCAATTTCTTAAATGGTCAAATAGATTATTTAAATGTTTTTGTTCAAATGGCTTAACCCATTCCCACTCAGTGACACTTTTAGACGCCCCCAGGGAAAAAAGCTTTGGAAAACATTGTGGAAAATGAAGAAATTGCTTATAACAAGCAATTTCTTCATTTTCCATAATGTTTTCTACCCAGACAATTGAAAAAATCCAAAATTTCATCAACTTTATATTGTTGTCTGCAACTTCTTTCAATTTGGGCCAGTCTAAAATTTTGTTGTTTGGGAATGGTTTAACACATTCTAACACATTCCTACTTTTTACACGCCTCAATAAAAAAGATGTGGAAAACATGAGAAAAAAAAAATAAGAATTTGCCTGTTAAAAGAATTTTTTAAATTTCATCAAACTAATAAATGTCATATGCATCTTTGAACTTGGACCAGTTTAAAATTTTGCTAACTGGTAATGGGTTAAGCATTCTTAAGATAATTCGGTTTCTAATATTGTTTCAGATGAATTTCTACTGGATTGTAAAACAACAAGTGCTATGAACCTTTGTCTGATACTGAGACAGACTGATGTAGGAGAACAATTGCTTTATGTAGTAAGTACAGTTAAGCTTTTATTAACGGTTTCCTGTTCAATTTCTGCTTTTTATGTCCCTGTGATTTTATAATTGAGAAAACATTGTGGAAAAAGAAGAAATTGCTTGTTACAATTTTTTCTATTTCCACAATACTTTCTACCCTACTGAATGTTTTTTTTTTAGATTGAATCTACTTTAAATATTCATTTTTAAAACTTATGAATCTGGACTGGTCGAAAATTTTGCAAAACAGGAAAGGGTTAAGCAACCACTCATGGGAAGAACAAAAAGTAGTTGCTTGAGAGAATGGTCACACTTTTCTCTCAAATGTATAATGGCTTGATTAGATTGCATACATAAGTTATAACAGATTTTTTGCTAAATCTTATGTTATTTAGACTCATTAGAATTGTCTCATTAACCCATTCCCACACAGTGATGCTTTTAAACGACTTTCAATATAAAAGCTTTGGAAAACATTGTGGAAAATAAAGAAATTGCTTGTCACAAGCAATTTCTTCATTATCCTCAATGTTTTCTACCCTAGTAGTCTCAGATTTCAAAGATTTCATCAACTTTTAAATTTTCGTCTGCAAATTCTTTGAATTCAGACTGGACTAAAATTTTATTGTGTGGGAATGGGTTAAGATGATTCTAATAAGTCGCAACTTCATTGGATTTAGGTATATTTGTTTTTAGCAAATACGATTATTGATTAGACTGGTCCATGATTATTGATAACAAGATAATGTTGTTAAAATAGTTATTATAAATATCTATGCTTAGACTGGATGCTCCCTTTCAACCTGCCGTCATAGCAAAGTTGGTAGCGCGTCAGACTCCTAATCTTCAATCATGGGATGTCATGGGTTCAATCCCCAGCGGCAGCACATATCCTTTCCGACATTTGTCTCTCACCAATGGGCAGATAATTGTAAACCTAAGTGGGATAGCAGCTGGAAGCTAGGAAAGGATGTAGTGGTAGTACTGGTGTGAGAAATACCAGGAATCCATTGTTAGGGGCTCTAGCTGCGGCGATATGACTGAAATACTAATGAAAGTGGCGATAAACCCCATTCAATTAATCGATCCACACAATACTCCCTTTTTTAAGACTCCTAAGAAAAAAGCTTGAAAAAAAATTGTGGAAAATGAGAAATTGCTTGTGGCAAGCAATTTCTTTATTTCCCACAATATTTTTTACTCTGTAAGACAAAGATTTTTAAATTTTCATCAACTTGAACCTGTCTAAATCTTCTGAAATAAGATTAGGATCAATAAACTTTTAATTGTCCTCTGCAACTCCTTTGAATTTGGACCAATTCTAAAATTTGTCGTGTTGGAGTGGGTTAAGTTGCCAAACCAACAATCATGCTCAATACAAATGTCTGCCTATGGTGGAGTCCAAGTTCATTCCTGTCTAAATGGAAGTTTTGATTTGTTGGTTGATTGATTTTTTGATTGACATCACAGTCTGTCAATTTTGAAACGTTATGGTTTCCCATGTTTCACAGATTCACTTTATCTCTTATATTTTACAGTTTTTCCAAACAATTTTTCAAAGTTACACTAGCGTGCCTGCTACAAAACCTACGGATCAACTACCAGACTGGTTACTGAGTTTAGATTTAACAAGGTTGTCGAGAACTAAGCTGTCACAATCTTCCTACCTCTGCATTTGTTATGGTGTCTTGTCAATGGTTGCTATGGAGTCTCTCCTGCACATAGAACAGGGAATGTGCTTTTTGTTGGATGTGTTATTGCCAGAGATCTTAGAGTTAAGTAAAGTGTAAGTTTATGATAAATCAGTTTCATCCCTTCCTAACGATTCCTTTAACCCTTTCCCGTTCAAATACGGAATTTTACGTTCCTGTGATTTTATACTCGAGAAAACATTGTTGAAAAAGAAGAAATTGCTAGCAACAAGCAATTTCTCCTTTTTCCACAATATTTTCTACAACATAGGATGGTTTCATTTCAAATAGCATCCAGTTTTCATTGTCGTCTGCAACCTCTTTCAATTTGGACTAGTCTGAAATTGCCAAAAACAGGAAAGGGTTAAGATATTAACCCATTCCCACTCAATGACACTTTTTTGACGCCCTCAATAAAAAAAAAGCTTAAAAAAACATTGTTGAAAATGCAGAAATTGCTTATAACAAGCAATTTCTTCATTTTCCACTATGTGTTCTACGTTAAAGGGCAAACATTTAACATTTCATCAACTAAAATTAGTTATCTGCAACTTTTTTCTATTTGGACAAGTCTAAAATTTTGTTGTGTTGGAATGGGTTTACTTGTTCCTTCTCAAAATGTTGGACTGAAGTGGCAGGCAATAATTTCAAGTTGATAGAGTTTTGATATCGGTGTCTAATTTGGTAAAAAACAAATGGAGAAATTGCTGATGACAAGAAATTTCTTCATTTTCCACATTTTTTTCCTGAACCCCTTTCTTTCACATATAACATGTGTATATAATATTTATACAACACTCAAATTTTTGGTCACCTGACCTTTATCAAGAAACAAGTGAAAACTACTGAAAGCTAAAAACAAAATCTTTCACTCATTACCTAGTATATAATGTCATTGCCAAGGAGACATCATTTTAATACAGCAAAAAACGATCACTGAAACTGACCGCAAAACAATGTCATATCAAAATGCACACTAGATATCCATTTTTAAAAGATCCTTATATGCCTAGATATAAGATTTATTGAAAGCTATAAAGCTGCATTGTTTTGGAAGGAGGTATGGTTTATTATGTTCTGAAAAGCTTAAAACCCAGTACCAGTCAACAAAGCTTTTAGATTGGTCTAAATTGTTACAGATGACAACTCAAATAGGGATAGAATTATAAAACAAAAGCCAACTAGGATTGAAAGCATTGTACAAAAAGTGGAAATATTCCAAACAATTTCTCCTAAATTTCTCTATTTGTCGAAAAAGTATCTATTTTATCTTATTTTTGTTGAGCCCACTTGCGGTGAGCGAGACATAGTTGTCACTATGACAAGTCGGTGTATGTGCGTTAGTGCTTTAGTTAGTCCGTTAGTCTGGCAGTCAGTCTGAATTTGTCCGGACAATTACTCCTACATTTATGGAAGGGTTTCAAAATAACTTGGCACAATGTGCCATTTGAAAGAATTTTTTGGATATCTTCAAGTTCAAGGTCACAGCTCAAGGTCAAACACTAAAATTGTGCTTGTCCAGAGCATTTCTCCTACAATTAAGGATAGATTTCAAAATAACTTGGCACAATTATTCTCTATCATGAGTAGATATGCCATTTGAAAGAACTTTTTGGATAGCTTCAAGTTAGAGGTCACAGCTCAAGGTCAAACACTAAAATTGTGCTTTTCCAGAGCATTTCTCCTACAATTATGGATGGATTTCAAAATAACTTGGCACAATCATTCTCCACCATGAGTAGATGTGCCATTTGAAAGATTTTTTTGGATAGCTTCAAGTTCAAGGTCACAGCTCAAGGTCAAACACTAAAATTGTGCTTATCTGGAGCATGATACCTACAAAACTTTTCAGGCTCGATAGCAGTTACCCTGGGACAACCATCTAGTTTTGAGATGCATCAAAATGCAGGATTGTGTTGTAACTTGTTAATATCATTACAAGACAATGAATTTGAATCATTGCTGATGACAAGCAATTTCTTCATTTTCCACAATGTTTTCCAAAGCTTTTTGTTCTTGGGGTTCTCTAAAAGTGTCACTGTGGGGGAATGGGTTAATCATCTTCTTTTATTAGCTCACCTGAGCACGAAGTGCTCTGGGTGAGCTATTGTGATCGGTCATTGTCCGGCCTCCGTCCATCTTTCCCTCTGTCCATCTGTCTGTCAGTATACAATTACAAAAAATCCTCTCTTCCTAAACTAACCATATAATTTCAACCAAACTTTACAGAAATGATACTTAGGTCATGCTCTTTCAAAATACTTCAGAGAATTAAAATCCATGAAGAACTTTGGTTACCATGGCAACTGCGTGGAAAAATTTTAAAAATCTTCTCCTCCAAAATCATAAGGCCTAGAGCTTTGATATTTGGTATAAATCATCATCTTTTGACCTTCTTCTTAAATAATTCATAGAATTACAGATTCTTGAAAATTAGCCCTTTTCTGTGCGATCCCTGATTTTACATACATATACAAAAAGAAATCTTTGAAAATCTTCTCCCAAACCATAAGGCCTAGAATTTTGATATCTGGTATAAATCATCATCTATTAACCTTCTTCTAAAACACTTCATAGAATTACAGTATCTTGAAAATAAGCCCTTTTCTGTGCAATCTTTCATTGTACATAACAAATACAGAAGGAAATCTTGGAAAAGTCTTCTCTCCCAAACCATAAGGCCTAGAGCTTTGATATTTGGTAAAATCATCATCTATTGACCCTCTACCAAAATACTTCAAAGAATTACCATATCTTTAGCCCTTTTCTGTGCGATCCCTGATTTTACATACAAATATCGAAAGAAATCTTTGAAAATCTTCTTCTCCCAAACGGTAAGGCCTAGATATCTGGTGTAAATCATCATCTATTGTCCTTCTTCTAAAACACTTCATAGAATTACAGTATTTTGAAATTAGCTCTTTTCTGTGTGATCCCTGATTTTACATACAAATACAGAAGGAAGTCTTTGAAAAGTCTTCTTCTCCCAAACCATAAGGCCTAGAGCTTTGATATTTGGTAAAAAATCATCATCTATTGACCCTCTGCCAAAATACTTCAAAGAATTACCATAATCTGCAAATTAGCCCTTTTCCTGATTTAATATAGAAATAAAGAAGGAAATCTTTGAAACTCTTCTTTCCCAAACCATAAGGCCTAGAGCTTTAATATTTTGTATGTATCAATGTCTATTTACCCTTACCAAAATACTTCAAAGAATTACTGTACTCTGAAAATAAACCCTTTTCTGTGCAATCCAAGAAGGATATGTTTGAAAATCTTCTCCTTCTAAACCATTTGACCTAGAGCTGTGATATTTGGTATGAATCATCTTCTATTGACCTTCTACCAAAATATAAATAATCTTCTCCAAAACAATTAGGTGTAGGGCTTTGGCTTTAATATTTTGTTTAAATCATAAAGCCTTGAGCCATCATACTCAGGGGAGCGATATAGGACCATCATGGTCTTCTTGTTTTTAAATATTTGTTTCCCTGGACAGTCTCTCACAGAATGGCTAGTCATGAAACTAACTTTTAACTAAATTATGAGAAAAGAAGGATAATTAGACATTGGATAATGGATAAGATTGGGACATATTGTTTTACAGTCTGTCTGTCTGTCTGTGAGTCGTAAACTTAAAACAAAAACTTAACATTTTGCTATCATTCAAATACCTTTGAAGGTACATGGCTCATATTTTGACCATAAGTCTCTTGCATTAAACCATTCCCATTCAATTCCTCCTTTTTATGCCCCTCAAGAAAAAAAGCTTTGAAAACATTGTTGAAAATGAAGAAATTGCTTGTATCAAGCAATTTCTTCATTATCCGCAATGTTTTCTATCCAAAAAGACAGAAAAAACTTTAATTCCATAAACTTTAAACTATGGTCTACAGGTTCTTTCAATTTGAAGCAATCCAAAAGTTTGTTGTGTGAGATGAGTTTATAGGCATCAGTTGATTGCAAGATCAGGATCATCCATCAAGGTCAAGGTCAATTGACATGTTTGCAAGTCTTGTAAACTTTATGCAGTGTTCTGCCGAGGGCCGCGATATTCTCGCGTAAAATTTACAGATGTCGCATAAAAATATGCGAAAGGTGCGAAAATTGTCACGGCTGAAATTTCAGTCATATGGATCCAAGTTAATGAAGTTACATTGTGCCAAAACTGGATCCAGTGAATTTCCTTCAGAGCATTATCTTGAAAGGAGTGCTGATCCTTAGATCGGTCAATCAGCAGACCTACTTTTTCCGCAATATTTATTCGACCAAAACATTGCGTAAAGCATTCTTGAGAACTATCAAAAGATACTTTTATTGGATTCAATTAACAAACAGAACAATGAAAAAATAATATTCTCAGTGAGAAATAATTGATATCTAACTATTCTGTACTTAAATAACTTATGAAAAGTTATATTTAGTTGTTTAAAGAAGTTTGCAGTTGTAAGTGTACCTATATCCGGACATGACATATCGCGACCGTTTTTGTCCAAACTAATCCATGTCAATGATTGATACAGTGACATATTTTTACAAAAATATTACAGATTTACAAAAACTATGTTTATAATGAATTAAAATGATTTAAAAAGCTTTAGATTAATTATAGTTTGATTCTTTTTTTGCACTGGCTTTTTCTTGTCCTTGAATGATTTAAAGCTCCCGTCTCCACATTATACCAGATGAATCCCTCAGACCCTTCTCTTGATACTTTTGAGTGACCATTCCAACGCTGGTGGGTCCAAGACTTTATACCCATATCATTTTCTAGTCCTGTTTCAGATTAGACCAGTCTTAAGTTTTGTCAATGTGTTAAAAGATGTTATATCTACAGATATTTTAGTTATGAATGAAACAAAAGAAAGTTGACTTCAAGATTATGCCTGGTTACATAGGGAGGGAAATTGTATGACTTGTCAAACTCAGATTGGATGAAAAGCACACACACACACAATCAACCTCAAACCACAGTAATTTTTAATGACTACCTTGTCCCATCATGCAGATAGGTGGGATCACAAGGAAAGGTCAATTCTTTGCATGGCCAATTACAAAAAATCGGTTGAAAGAGTTATGAATTGGCAATGATTATTTTGAAACTGAAGCATTTTGGATTGCTCAAGAAGGCTGACCACATGTTCCACAGCTGTAGAGTCTAATCTTAGCCTACAGTAGCTAAATATTTCATTTCTCACACAAGCATTTTAATGACAAAAGAACTAAACTATGCTTCACTCTTTTTTTTTTAGCTCACCTGAGCACAACGTGCTCAAGGTGAGCTTTTGGTATCACCTTTTGTCCGTCGTGCGTCGTGCGTCGGAAGTCGTCAACAATTTAACATCTTCTCCTCAGTAACCACTGGGCGGAATTCAACCAAACTTGGTAGGAATGTTCCTTGGGTGACCCTTCTCAAAAGTTGTTCGCAGATTTTTGATTGACCCCCAAATATGGGCGTGGCAGGGCGTGGCAGTTTTTAACTTAGAAATCTTTAAACATCTTCTCCTCAGTAACCATTGGGCCAATTTCAACCAAATTTGGTATGAATGTTCCTTGGGTCACCCTTTGAAAGTTGTTCGCGGATTTTTGATTTATGCCCAAATATGGGCGTGGCAGGGCTTGGCAGTTTTTGACTTAGGAATCTTTAAACATCTTCTCCTCAGTAACCATTGGGCCAATTTCAACCAAATTTGGCATGAATGTTCCTTTGGTGACCCTTTTCAAAAGTTGTTCGTGGAATTTGATTTACGCCCAAATATGGGTGTGGCAGGGCGTGGCAGTTTTTGACTCAGAAATCTTTAAACATCTTCTCCTCAGTAACCATTGGGCCAATTTCATCCAAACTTGGCATGAATGTTCCTTGGATGACCCTTTTTAAAAGTTGTTCGCAGAATTTTGATTTATGCCCAAATATGGGCGTGGCAGGGCGTGGCAGTTTTTGACTTAGAAATCTTTAAACATCTTCTCCTCAGTAACCATTGGGCCAATTTCAACCAAATTTGGCATGAATGTTCCTTTGGTGACCCTTTTCAAAAGTTGTTCGTGGAATTTTGATTTACGCCCAAATATGGGCGTGGCAGGGCGTGGCAGTTTTTGACTTAGAAATCTTTAAACATCTTCTCCTCAGTAACCATTGGGCCAATTTCATCCAAACTTGGCATGAATGTTCCTTGGATGACCCTTTTTAAAAGTTGTTCGCAGAATTTTGATTTATGCCCAAATATTGGCGTGGCAGGGCGTGGCAGTTTTTGACTTAGAAATCTTTAAACATCTTCTCCTCAGTAACCATTGGGCCAATTTCATCCAAACTTGGCATGAATGTTCCTTGGGTGACCCTTTTGAAAAGTTGTTCGCAGAATTTTGATTTATGCCCAAATATGGGCGTGGCAGGGTCAGGCAGTTTTTGACTTTGAAATCTTTAAACATCTACACCTCAGGAACCATTGGGCCAATTTCAACCAAACTTGGTATGAATGTTCCTTGGGTGACCCTTTTCAAAAGTTGTTTGGCAGAATTTCGTTTCACGCCCAAATATGGGCGTGGCAGTTTTTGACTTTGAAATCTTTAAACATCTTCTCCTCAGTAACTATTGGGCCAATTACAACCAAATTTGGTATGAATGTTCCTTGGGTGACCCTTTTCAAAAGTTGTTCGCAGAATTTTGATTTATGCCCAAATATGGGCGTGGTAGTTTTTTTAACTTTGAAATCTTTAAACATCTTATCCTCAGTAACCATTGGGTCAATTTCAACCAAACTTTGCATGAATGTTTCTTTGGTGACCCTTTTCAAAAGTTGTTCCTGGAATTTTGATTTATGCCCAAATATGGGCGCGGCAGGGTCAGGCACTTTTTTTACTTTGAAATCTTTAAACATCTTCTCCTCAGTAACTATTGGGCCAATTTCAACCAAATTTGGTATGAATGTTCCTTGAGTGACCCTTTTCAAAAGTTGTTCTAGAATTTTGATTGATGACCAAATAAGGGCTTGGAAGGGTAGGGCAGTTTTTACTTTGAAATCTTTAAACATCTTCTCCTCAGTAACCATTGGGCCAATTTCAATTTTGAATCATCTTACATTAGTCAGGTGAGCGATTTTAGGGCCATTCTGGCCCTCTTGTTTTTTTAGAAATGGTTATAATCAGCAAAGCAATGTTTATAATTGTATCTTAAGTTGAAATAATGCTATGATGTTAGATATTACAGTGAAACAGAATTGTCACTTCTATATTGAAAATGTCTCCAAAAAATTAGGGCTAAGGGGACAATTGTCCCCTCTTCTGAAGATCCTTGGCAGAACACTGTTTATGCAAAAAATTAACAGTTTGCTCTTATTCAAACTTTGTTGAAGATATATGGCTCTTATTTGGAACAAAGGTTCATTGCATGGATAGCATCAGTTGTTTGTAAGGTTAAGAGTAATATAAGGTTCGACTGAATTGTCATTGTACATTTGTCATTTTATTGTAGAACATCTTTGTGACTTATTGTTGGTCTGTATTTATTTGCAGGGTGTCTGACGTAGGTAGTAAATTACTGGCAGCAAAATCTTTGTACTTTCTAACACAGAGGATAAGGTAATTTTACCTCTTCCTTAACTTATTTTAGATAACAAAATTTTAGACATGTTCAGATTGAAAGAAGTTGCAGATGACAATTTCAGGTGGAAAGAATTTTAGAAATCTCTGTCTCCTTGACTAGAAAACTATGTGGACAAGCAATATCTTTATTTTCCACATCGCCTTTCAATCCCCTCTTTGCAAGGGTCTAATAAAGTAAGATTGTGTGGGAATGGGTTAACTATTTCCTGCTCAAACCCCGGTTTTTACATTGTTATGATTTTATACTTGAAAAAAAAAAATCTCCTTTCCCACAATATTTTCTTCCACATAAAATAGTTTCATTTCAAATTGTATCCAATTTTCATTGTCCTTTTAAACCTTTTATAATTTTGACTAGCCTAAAATTAAAAAAAAAAAAAACACAAAAAAAACTGGGTTAATGGGGCAAAATAATATGATAATTATTTACCCCTTGCCACCTGATGTCAGAATTCAAGACTGGTCCAAATTCAAAAAAACTGAAAAAGATAATTTCATGTTGTTCATTTCTGTCTTTTTTGGTAGAAAAAATATGGAAAAGGAAGAAATTACTTATCACAAGCAATTTCTCCAGTTTATGACTAGCAACTTCTTCAGTTTATGACAAACAATTTCTTCAATTTATGACTAGCAATTTCTTCAGTTTTCATTACATTTCCTCAACCCTTTCCTTGAGGGTCATGGAAAAGTGGACTTGTGTAGGAATGGCTATATTCATTCTGTTAAAAATTAAAGTCCTATTCTTGGCTGTTTGTAAGTGTAGGAGTTGAAAAATAGGCACTGGTCAAAATTTAACCCCTTACCACACTATCCCTATAGCTATGGAAATTTTTATACAAAAAAAGGAAATTTTCTGCTATATATGGCCATTATTTTTTAACACTTTCCTGTTTAATCCCTGGTTTTTACGTCCCTGCATTTTTATATATGAGAAAATATTGTGGAAAAAGAAGAAATTGCTTTTACCAAGCAATTTCTTCTTTTTCCACAATATTTTCTCCCCTATTGAATGATTATTTTTCAAATAACCTCGACTTTAAATTGTCGTCTGCAAAACCTTTGATTTTGGACCAGTCTAAAATTTTGCAAAACAGGAAAAGATTAAACCAACTTTGTTGCCTGCAACCACTTTGAATTGCAGACCAGTCTCAAATTTTATCATTTTGGAAAGGGCTAACATGCTCTATGTAAGATTTTCATATAATTTTTACAAAAGGATACCACTTTTTTTAAGCAGCGCATGTAAGCCATTTTACAAGAAAATATGTACACTTTAACCCCTCTATAGTGCTGTAGCGGATAGCACCATAATGGAGATGAAATGTATTTTGTATTATAGCTAAAAGGTTTTAGAATTACTACTATAGACTTAATTTTCTATCAAATTAAAGCTTTAAGGTATCAATACACTATGATTGACCAATCATTGCTCTCAAAAAAGGAATAAATTGACCAATCAAATCATTCAGTCAGCCCGGGATTGAGATATTAACTCCGTCATTGGCCACCATTTTTGGGAAGCATTTTTGTTGGTTTGGCTACCTAAGCATCATAACTACAGCCTATTCAAGTTGTAGTTGAGATCTTTAGGTTGCCAACCAACTATACTACCTTATTGTTACATGCTACTGGCCATAAATTTTCAAAATGATGCCGTTAAAAATTGAAGCGTTTCAGTTAAGCTCAATTCACTTATATTCAGTTATGGTCCTTTGTTTACAAAAATGCTTCGTCTCAGTGGCAAATTTTTATCTGTGACACAGTGCCAATAGAGGGGGGTATTAATCACATTTAGTGATATTCTATTGTCTTGTTTTTAGCTCCACTGGCTGAAAGCTAGAGAGCTATTATCACGGCGTGGTGTCCGTCGTGTCTGCGCTTGTCTGTCCAGTCTACAGTCTGTCTGTCCTTCTGTAAACTTTTCCTTTGAAAATTTTCTCCTCAGAAAGTACTGATAAGATTTCAACCAAATTTCACAGAAAAGATCCTTGGGTGACTGTCTATCAGATTCCTTTAACGAATTTTGATCATATGAAAACATGGCTTAAACAGGCATGGCTAATTTCCATATATGGTGAAAGCTTTGAAAATATTCTTCTCAGAAACCAGCTGATGGGTTTCAACCAAATTTTGCAGAAATGATTCTTAGGTGACCCTCTATCAGATTCCTTCAAAGAATTTTGATCGGATGAAAAACAAGGCTTTAGTGGGCGGGGCTTTTTTCCATATATGGTGAAAGCTTTGAAAATCTCCTCAGGAACTGGTGGATAGGTTTCAACCAAATTTTGCAGAAATGATCCTTGGGTGACCCTCTATCAGAATGCTTTAAAGGATTTTGATCGGATGATGATTTTAATGTGCGGGGTTTATTTCCATATATGGTAAAAGCTTTGAAAACCTTCTTTCCAGAAACATATTGTTGAATTCAACCAAATTTTCACAGATATGAACCTTGGGTGAACATCTATTGAATTGCTTCAAATTATTCTGATCAGATGAAAAATGTGGCTTTAATGGGCTGGCTAATTTCTGTATATGGTGAAAGAATAAAAATCTTCTAAAAAACTAATTCTTGGATTTCGACCAAATTTTCACAGAATGATCCTTGGGTGAACAGTTATTGAAATGCTTCAAATTATTTTTATTGGATGGAAAATGTGGCTTAAAAGGGCCAGTCCATGGATTTCAACCAAATTTGACCGGATCGATCGTTGGGTGACCTTTTATCTGATTAGAAAAAAGAATTTGATTTGATGAAAAATATGGCTTTAATGGGCAGGGCTAATTTCCATATATGGTTTATACTGAAAACTTCGTAAATTTCTCAGAAACCTGATGACGAATTTCAACCAAATTTCACAGGAATGATTCTCAGATGACTGTTTGTCAGATTCCTTCATATAATTTTGATTGATGGAAAAACATGGCTATTACGGTGGTGGGTTATGTCCATATATGGCATACGGTGAATATTTTACATAATGAATTTTACATAACTTGACTTTCTTGAAATAATGAAAAGATTGAAATGGTTCTCTAGAGCTATTTCAAAGATTTTAATGACTTAGATTTATTTTCCTTATATTCAGTTTATATTGAATTCATGCAAAAATTTGCTTAATCAGTACATTCATGCCTGTGGAGGGATACAGGTGCCCATGCGTCTCTAGTTCTTTTGGAAATACCACTTTTCCTGCGTTCACAATTATCCAAGACCAACTTTAATGTGTCCTTTTCTTCAGGACTTACATCAGCAAGCTGGAGGTCAAAGTCATTGATGGAGTCTTATTGAAAAGATTGAATGGAGATTCAGCAGACATGAAAGTGATTTTGGATTTTATTTGGACCTCATGGGAAGATTCAGTTGAGGTACAAGCAATTCTTCATTTTCCACAATGTTTTCTACCATAAAAGATAAAGAATTCTAAAATCCGACATATTTTCATTGTCGTCTGCAACTTCTTTCAGTTTGGACCAATGTAAATTTTTGTCATCTTAGAATGGGTTAACGCATCACCACTCAATAACGCCTTTTGATTCCTCTGTAAAATAATACTATGGAAAACACCTTAAGAAAAGGAGAAATTGCTTGTAGCAAAACCATTTCTCCTTTCCCACAACTATATTTAGTCATTTTTTTCATCATAAAATTAGTCCTTAAATTACGTTGTTGGCAACTTCTTTCAATTTGGACTAATCAAAATTTTTGATTAGTGGGAATGGGTTAAGTGTACCTCAATTTTTGTATAATTTGTGTTCCTTTTTCCAACTTCCATTTTTAAGCACTAACCAGTAACAAACAGTGAAACAAAGTCAAAATTTGTGCTCCTGTTTCAATTAGTTATATTTTATTAACCTATTACCAAATGGCAAAATTTAGATAGGTCAAAATTCAAAGAAGCTGCAGCCAACAATATCTTTTACTTTTAGGTCAGAAAACTATGTTGAAACTAAAGAATTGCTTATTACAAATAATTTCTTCATTTGCAACATTATTTTCAAGGACTGATTTCTTCAGGGTCATAACAATTGGTGGTTTGAATGGGAATGAATTGATATTTACAAACTGAAGTTATATTAAAATAGATTATTGCCATTTAATTCACTCCAACAAAATGGAACTTTTTGACGCCCATCAAGAAAAAGAGCTTTGGAAAACATTGTGGACAATAAAAAATTTCCTTTTTACAAGTAACTTCCTCAATATCCACAATGTTTTCTACCCTAAAAGGCAAAGGTTTTCTAAATTCTACTAACTTGAAATTATCGTCCGCAACTTCTTCCAATTTGGATCTATCAAATATTTTATCATCTGATAATGGGTTAATCCAACAAAAGTCTGTTCACTTGTATTTCAGGCTGTACGCTTCACTGTTAAGGATATCTTTGAAAATATAGTCAGTCTTCATCAAATGGTATCTCAATCAACCAGCCAAGATCCATTTCTAGATAGCTTGACTGTTTCCATCCTTAATGATGTCAGTTGGTCATGTAAGGGGAAATATGGAACTCTATCTGTTCTTGTTCGCCATGTTGGAAGTGCCAGGATGTTGAAGTTGCATCCTGGGATTGCTGATCAAGTCTTACAGCAGCTTGAGGAGCAGACGCTTTCTTGTTATGTAAGAAAAGTTGATTTTTATGCATTAACTCTTTCCCGTTTTTGGAAATTTTAGACTGGTCCAAATTGAAGGAGTTTGCAGACGACAATGAAAATTGGATGCAATTTAAAATGAATCTATCCTATGTGGTAGAAAATATTGTGGGAAAAGAAGAAATAGCTTGTTACAAGCAATTTCTTCTTTTTCCACAATGTTTTCCCAAGTATAAAATCACAGCATCGTAAAATCCGGTGTTTGTACAGGAAAGGGGCAAATTTCAATTTTTTTTTTTAATAATGACCTAATTTCAGCTCTATCATAGTGAAATCCTAGAGATTCAGGCTGAAATTTAATGCACAAGAATTATGATTCTAGACTCAGTACATCAAAATTTTCATATAGAAGAAATATGGGCCTGTATTTTTTTTATTTCAATTCACTATTCCATTCCAGTCCAACCCTCTTTCATGAGGTCTGGGGTTTGATCCTTGGCCCAATCAAATATTCTTTCCCATATTATTCTCCCATGTATGGGTGGATAAACATAAACCTAATTTGGATGAGCAGCTACAGGCATAGAAAAGATGTAGTAATAGTGCTGATGTGAGAAATGCCAGGAATCCATAGTTAGGTGCTCTAGCTGCCACCATATGGCTATAATATTTGTAAAAATGGCATTTAAACCAATTCAACCCAAACCCATTAAAAGGTATCCAGCTTGTTACAAGCAATTTCGTCTTTTTCAACATTGTTTTCTCATGTTTATTATCACCAGGGACATAAGAATTAGGTATTGTATGGGAACAATTGGGTTCACATCTTAACATCTTTTTAGGTCACCTGACCGAATGGTCATGGTGACCTATTGCAATCATCGTTTGTCCGTCGTCGTGCATCGTGCGTCGTCCATCCGTTAACTTTTAAACATTTTCATCTTCTTCTCAAAAACTACTGGACGGATTTCAACCAAACTTGGTAGAAAGCATCATTGGGGGATGCCAATTCAAGTTTGTGAAAATAGGAGTTCTGGGGGTCAAAGGGGCCCCAATCGGGGAGGCAAAAAGGGGTAATTTTTGGTTCTTCTTTAAAAATCTTCATCTAATAAACCGTTAATGCCAGAGCTTAAATATTTTGTGTGCATGACAACTAGGACAGGTATATTATAAATTGTGAAATTCATGCCCCTGGGGTCATGTATGGGGCCACACCCAGAGGTCAAAGTTCATCATGTTAAAAAATTCTCATTTTCATCTTCTTCTGATGAAGTACAAAGCCAATTTCAAACAACCTTGGTGAAAAGCATCATTTGGTAATGGTTATTCGGATTTGTGAAAATTAAGAGGCTGGGGGGTCAGGGGGCCCTAAAATGGGGACCAAAAGGGGGTAATTTTTGGTAACTTTTAAATATTTCATCTTCTTCTCAAGAACTACTGGGGGGATTTCAACCAAACTTGGTTGAAAGCATCATTGGGGGATGCCAATTCAAGTTTGTGAAAATAGGGGTTCTGGGGGTCAAAGGGGCCCCAATCGGGGGGGCAAAAAGGGGTAATTTTTGGTTCTTCTTTAAAAATCTTCTTCTAATAAACCGTTAATGCCAGAGCTTAAATATTCTGTGTGCATGACAACTAGGACAGGTATATTATAAATTGTGAAATTCATGTCCCTGGGGTCATGTATGGGGCCACACCCAGAGGTCAAAGTTCATCATGTTAAAAAATTCTCATTTTCATCTTCTTCTGATGAAGTACTAAGCCAATTTCAAACTAACTTGGTGAAAAGCATCATTGGGTACTGATTATACAGATTTGTGAAAATTAAAAGGCTGGAGGTCAGGGGGGCCTAAAATGGGGACCAAAAGGGGGTCATTTTTGGTAACTTTTAAACACTTTCATCTTCTTTTCATGAACTACTGAGGGGATTTCAACCAAACTTGATTTGAAGCATCATTGGGGGATGCCAATTCCAGTTTGTGAAAAGAGGTTGGGGGGCTTGGGGTAAAAGGGGCCCCAGTCGGGGGCAGAAAGGGATAAATTTTTGTATTTCTTAAAAAATCTTTTTCTAATAAACCCTTAATCACTTGTCTAGATGCTCTTTTACTCAGGTGACCGTTAAGGCCCACTGGGCCTCTTGTTTCTGTTTCATTCATAGGTAAGAGACCTTTATGAGGAGCTTTGTACTAACTATTTAAAAGCTCTGGATGCTGAGAACCATGGAGGGATTAAAGAAGATGGGAACCAGGAGACGGACTGGTACAAGTGGTTTAATTGTTGGGTACAGCCAGTCATAAAAATGTTATGCCAGTCTACTCCAATGCAGAAAAAGCATTTGATTGAGGTTTCTATTTGCTTTTTTCAAGTTTAGTTCTGAATTATTAGCTCACTAGATGATGTCTAGCATGGCATATGTCATGGCATGTCTTGCTACTGTCCATCAGTCTGTCTGTCTATAAACAAAGCTTCACAGGAGTAATTGGCAGGTCATGTTCTTTCAGAATACGTAACAATACATAACGGAATTGGAATCCATCAAGAACTATGGTTGCTGTGGCATTTAAAGAAGGAAGTCAAAAACAATCTTTCCCCAAACTGTTTAGTGGTGAGAGCTTTCAAATTTGCTTGCAGCATTTCAGTTTGGTGTTCTGCCTAAATGCAAAAATTATTACTCTTACATGTGACTAAAAGTGAAATGGTTGGATGGTAATCTAAACGTTATAACTACATCTTTAGTCATTAGCTGTAGTTACATAGATTTAGTTGCCAAACCAACAAAAAAGCTTCGCATAAATGTCAATGTCAGAATTCAAAGTCAACTCTTTTTGAACATATGATTTGACTGGTCTATTGATTTTTTCATTGACACCCATGATCAATAAATTTGACAGTCCTTAGTTTGACAGTTCTTAGTTTACAAACATTTGAGTATGTGTGATGTAGTATTTGAGATCAGACGTCATCTCACAATTTGTGACAGACCAAGTCTGTCAGTCAAAGAATCAGTTATCCAATGCATTCAAAGTACATGTATTTATCTACACCTGATATCAATGGGTCAGCATGAAACAGTTGTAACTGCCTATAAACATACACCCAGTTATAACTGTTTTGTGCTAACCCAGCGGTATGAGCTTTGAACCTCAACATTTGCCAACAGTTATGTAAAACATATTTGTTGCTTTTGCATCTTAAAATTATAATTACAGCTTGTTGAAGCTGTAATTACAATGTTTAGGTCACCAACCAGCCATTTGATTTTTGGTTACCATGTATTTTGCAATATAACCCTGTTTAACCCTTTCCCGGATTTTACTATCCTTTGATTTTATACTAATATAAACAAGCAATTTCTCCTTTTTCCACAATATTTTCTACCACATAGGATGTTTTCATTTCAAATGGCATCCAGTTTTCATTGTCGTCTGCAAACTCTTTCAATTTGGACTAGTCTGAAATTTCCAAAAATGGAAAAGGGATAACTTATTCACACACAGTAGCGCTTCTTGAAGTCCCTCAAGAAAAACAATCAAGAAAGCAATACGTAAAATGAAGAAATTGCTTGTAACAAGCAATTCCTTCATTTTCCACATTCTATAATTCGAAGAATAGGGGGGCTATATCAGTCACCCAGATGTCAGCTTAATGGTTTGGTTAAACCTTAAATGCAGGTGTCATATTTCAGTTTCTACTAATGCTATTGCTCTGAAACTTTGCACATGCTTTTGTGACCATCATATCATCTTCTAGACAAAGATTCAATACTCTGACATTCATTTTAGTGGAATTTTAAACCTTATCAGACTTAGAAATTCTTGGTTAAAACATGCATGCAACTGTCATATCTTTAATAACTCTCTTTCTACCAATGCTATTGCCCTGAAACTTTGCACATGCCTTTGTGACCATCATATTATCTGCTAGCAAAGATTCATCACAATTACATTTATTATAGTGGTTATTAACCCTTTTCTGACTTAGAAATTCTATGAACGACTTAGAAACTCTTTGAAACCTTGCATGCAACTGTCATATGTCTTTAATAATTCTCTTTCTACCAATGCTATTGAAACTTTGCACAGGTTTTTGTGTAATATCAGCCTCTAGACACAGATTCATTACTGTGACAATAATTTCAGTGGAGTTTTAACCCTTTTCAAACTTAGAAAATCTTTGTTAAACTTTACATGCAACTGTTGCACATACTTTTGTGACCTTCATATCATCTTCTAGGCAAAGATTCATTACAATTACATTGAATCGCTGTTTCTATCCAGTACTCAGGATAGTCAGCGTTCCTCTGACAGCTCTTGTTTTCTACCCAGACAGTTGAAAAAATCAAAGATTTCATAACATTTAAATTGTTGTCTGCAACTCCTTTCAATTTGGACCGGTTTCAATTTTGCTGTCTGGTAAAGGGATAATATGTAGGTTGACCTTCCTGTCTAAGCTCAGAGGGCGTGGTCAATCATACAAATTCTATTAACCCTTTCCTGGATAAACCTGTTATTTTACGTCACTATGATTTTATACTTGAGAAAACATTGTGGAAAAAGGAGAAATTGCTTATAATAAGCAATTTCTCCTTTTCCCACTGTTTTCTACCACATAGAATGGTTTTATTTGGAATTGCATCCAATTTTCATTGTCGTCTGCATCCTCTTTCAATTAGGACCAGTCTAAAATTTCAAAAACCAGGAAAGGGTTAATATGATATTAGAGTGCAGGAGATAAAAATTGTGCTACTTTTTATTTCAGTATGTCTTACCTAAAGTGTTGAAGACAGGTGACAGGACCCTTTATTCCATGATCAAAGCCTTAACTGATAAACTGCAGGGTAATGGTGATTCTCCAAATTTGCAAAGTCAACACAAAGGTAAAAGTGTACATGATTCTTGGTTATACATCTTGATTGTATGAATTTAGTGCATTCCTTGATGACATTTGTTTTGGTTTTATGGCTTTAACTTTGATACTTTAGAAAAAAATTGTGAACATTTTTGAAAGATTGAGAAGTGTTCTTGGTTTGATTAATGTATAAGGCAGTGTATTAACCCTTTCCTTTTTTAGCTCACCTGAGCATGAAGTGCTCTGGGTGAGCTATTGTGATCAGTCATCGTCTAGTGTCTGTCCGTCCATCTATCCATCCGTCTGTTCACAAATACAAATAAACCTCCTCCTAAACTAACCACGGAATTAAACTTCACAGAAATGATACTTAGGTCATGCTCTTTCATATTACTTCAATGAATTGAAATCCATGAAGAACTTTCGTTGCCATAGCAGCCAAGTGAAAAATGAAAAAAAATCTTCTCCTTCAAAACCATAAGGCCCACAGCTTTGATATTGGTAAAATTCATTATCTATTAACCCTCTACTAAAATACTTCAAAGAATTACCGTATTTTGAAAATTAGCCCTTTTCTGTGTGATCCCTGATTTTACATAGAAATAAAGAAGGAACTCTTTGAAAGTCTTGTTCTCCCAATTCATAAGGCCTAGAGTTTTGATACTTGGCATAATTCATCATCTATTGGCCCTCTACCAAGATACTTCAAAGATTTACCATATCATGAAAATTAGCCCTTTCCTGTGCAAACCCTGATTAACATAGAAATAAAGATGGAAATTTTTGAAAATCTCCTCTCTAATCATAAGGCCTAGAGCTTTGATATTCTAAATAAATCAACATCTAGACCTCTACCAAAATACTTCAAAGAATTGCCATATCTTGAAAATTAGCTTTTTTCTGTATGATCCCTTATTTTACACAGAAATAAAGAAGGAAACCTTAAAAATTTTCTGCTCCCAAACTATAAGGCCCAGAGCTTTGATATTTGGTAAAAATCATCATCTATTGACCCTTTACCAAAATACTTCAAAGAATTACCGAATCTTGAAAACTAGCCCTTTTCTTTGCAATCCCTGATTTACATAGAAATAAAGAAGAAATTTTTGAAAATCTTCTTCTCTCAAACCATAGTCCCTAGAACTGAAATATTTGTTGTGTATCGATACCTATTGACCCTTTACCACTTTAGAATTCTGAAAATAAGCCAATTTAAGTGCAATCCCTGATTTAAGAAAGGAATGAAGGAGGATATCTTTGAAAATCTTCCCTCCCAAATTTGAATCAAACCATTTGGTTGAAAATGTTGAAAAAGGAGAAATTGCATGTTGCACATGAAATAATTGGAGATGTCACACCAAGGTTAATTCTTTCTTATCAGCAGGTAATCAGCTCGGAGCTTTGATTATGTGTGTGAGACGTGCTAGAGCCATGGGACTGTTGAGAAATAAACCAACAACTAGTCTTACAGACCTTCAAAACAGTGTGATAAGTAAGGAAAAGGAGAGTCTATTTGGGGTTGTGGATTTAGATCTCCTGAAGTATGCTTTAGTTATCAAGGATGAACAGGTATGCCTTAGATGGGTTATCAAACAGAATTTTCAACTTATTATTGTTATACCACCATGTAATGGCAACAAGCATTATAGAGGAACCTCTGTCTGCATGTGAGTGGGTATGAGGTTGCGTGTCTGTGTGTGAGGGAGGGGGAAGGGTTAGTTTGTGGGGGGGAGGATAGGTAGTTGGTTAAGTGTGTGTCCATTTAATGTTTGGAGCATACTTTCTGCATTAATAAAGGCAGCTGTTATAGGGTAGTTGGTAGCGCACTCCCTATCATCAATCATAGGATGTCATGGGTTCGATCCCCAGTGGCAGCACATATCCTTTCCGACCTTTGTCTCTCACCAATGGGTGGATAATCGTAAACCTAAGTGGGATAGCAGCTGGAGGCTAGGAAAGGATGTAGAGGTAGTACTTGTGTGAGAAAAACAAGGTGCTCCATTAGCTGTGATATGACTGAAATACTGTTAAAAGTGGTCTTGACCCCATTAGATTAAATCTGCTTTAATAGATGAATTTCCAAATGACTTGGCACAGTTGTTTACTTTGACATGATTTAGTGTCATGTGTAAAGTTCTGTTGTATTCTATTTTTATGCCCTCGCATCGATAGATCGGGGCATATTGTTTTACCGGTGTCCGTCTGTCTGTCTGTCAATCTGTCCACCTGTCTGTCTGTCTGCAAAAGTTAACCTGCTAATATTCCTCTAACTTAATCCCTCATTAAGTTACAATGCTAATATTTGGTAAGTAGATAGGTCTCAACAAGTCGCAACTGGGGAAGGTCATTCCATCAAGGGCATGGTCAAAATTTTAACCCTTTTCCCTAAAACTTTACTCAAAAACTTAACCTGCCAACTAAACATTTTCCTATAACTTCATCCCTAATTAAGTTACAATGCTAATATTTGGTATGTAGATAGGTCTCAACAAGGTGCAACTGGGGAAGGTCATTTCACCAAGTTCAAGGTCAAAATTTTAACCCTTTTCCCTAAAACTTTACTCAAAAACTTAACCTGCCAACTAAACATTTTCCTATAGCTTCATCCCTAATTAAGTTACAATGCTAATAGTTGGTATGTAGATAGGTTTCAACAAGGCGCAACTGGGGAAGGTCATTCCATCAAGGTCAAGGTCAAAATTTTAACCCCTTTTTCCTAAAACTATACTCAAAAACTTAACCTGCCAACTATTTTTTAGCTTTTTATTTTTTGGTACGCAAGTCGGCAATCATAAGTTATAGATCAAGTTTGAGTTTGGTTCCAATCCATTGAGTTTTGGCTAAAATACAGAAGTTTGACTTAGTTAGATTCACAGAATAAAGTTCTTACGGCCAATAGAGCACTTACTATTTGCCAAGCAATATCTCAGAATACTTGTTTTATCTAGGTTAGACTGGATGCATTTGGTTTGTTATGTGAGAGTCAGAAAACAACAGAGTTGATCAATGATACAGAACTATGGCTCATACAGAGTTTTATACCACAAAATATGACCAACCAAAATCCAGCATTTCGTCAGCTGATGTTGTCCTACTTGAAAAAGGTATGATGATTGAGAGAGATATACATGCTAAAGAAATATAAAAGAAAAGGTTTTACTCTCTACACATGACTGCAAATGAAGAAAACCATTGGAAACCATACAAGTTTCTTTAATATTGTATTAGCCAACTATATCATTGTCTATGTGGAGAAACTTTGAAATTTACTTATGCCCCTGCATTGAAAGATTGGGGTATATCATTCTACCATTGTCCATCTGTCTGTCTGTGAAATTTAACAAAAAAAGCTCAACATTTACAATTTAGGCCTATTCAAGATTCAATGTTCATATTTAGCATGACCTCATTGATATGCATATGTAGAAACCAAGGTTGAGGTCATTTGATAAGGTCAAGCTCATTTGTCAAGGTCAAACTTCTGCAAAAAATTATCCTAAAGAATTGGCATTTAGAATTTCTTCAAACCTATTCAAGAGAAAATGCTCATATTTGGAATGATGATATATTTCATCAATACACATCTGCAGACACCAAGGTCATTTGACAAAGTCAGGGTCACTTATCTTATATCCTCTCCAACATTTTTCTCCCATCAATGGATGGATAATGGTAAACCTTAGTGGGATGAGCAACAGTAGCCTGAGAAAGGAGGTAATGGTAGCACTGGTGTAACAATCCAGGAATAGATGTTTAGGTGCTCCAGCTGCAACAATATGACTGAATACTGTTAAAAATGGTGTTAATCCCCATTCAAATAAACAGGCTGTTAATACTAGGTATATCTTGATTTATTTGTTGATGAAATTTGATAGATGTGTTTGGCTGACCCCTAGTTGTGCTCAGAGATCAGGGTCATAGGTCAAAGACAATTCAGATCTGAAGCTTGTCAAATGAAATCTCAGTGAGTACTTGGCTGATTTTGACCATGTCCTTACTCAATTGTTCAGTATATGTTAAAGTGGTGCTAAAAAAATAATAGATATGAATTCATTTTCTCAAAGGTCAGGGTCACAATTAAAGGTCAAAGGTCAAAATTCAACTTGCATACACTTGTCTTTACAACATCTCTACAACAATAAGACAGATATTGTTGCAAATTCACAAACTTGTTCTGTATTATACCTAGGATTGAAAGACACAAAAGTGATTTTATTTGCTTCAAGTGCATGGATACATTTGAGGGTCAAAGATCACAATTCAACTTTAACCCATTCCCACACAATCATCCCTCTTTACGCCCCTTCAGAAAAAAGCTTTTGAAAAATTTTTGGAAAATGATGAAATTGCTTGTAACAAGCATTTTCTTCATTACCCACAATATTTTCTATCACGAAAGACAAAAAAATCTAAATTTCATCAAATTGAAATTGTTGTCAGCAGCTTCTTTCAATTTGGACCAGTGTAAAATTTCGTTGCATGGGAATGGGTTAACTAACTTGCCCAGATGAGATGTCTGAAACTATTGGGTTGTATTATATGCTCACAACTTTTACGTTAGCAAGAAACAAAATTTGAAATGCTTAAAGGTCAAGGTCATAGTTCAAGGTCAAAACTCAACCTGCACTGACCTGATGGGAAAATATTTATGAAATTAATTGGCATATTTTAACATAATTTCACACATTTGTTTCAGTTTCAGTCCTACTTGTGTTTGGGTTATAACATAATTGGTTTCTTCAAAGTGCAAAGTCATATTTCAAAGTAACATGCTGATTTAACTCTTTCCTGTTCAATCCCTGGTTTTAAAGTCCCCGTGATTTTATGATTTAGAAAACATTGTTGAAAAAGAAGAAATTGCTTGTAAAAATCATTTTCTTTTTTTACAATATGTTCTACCCTATTAAATGGTTATTTTTCAAATTAAATCTTCCTCTTAAATTTTCCTCTGCAAAACCTTTGGATTTGGACAGGTCTAAAATTATGAAAAAATAAGAAAGGGTAAAGTTCACACTCTTAACCCTTCTCCTGCTGAATATTTATCCTTTCTGCACAAAAGTATAATTCTTTATCATATTTTTATCTATTTTGTGTTCAAATGTTTTCTCAATAATAAAAAAACAAGTGGGTATTGTAGACTAAGGTCTTTGTCAATACACCTTCCACAGCTATTCTCCAAAATTGGAAAATTCTAGGATCAGTATGAATAGGGTTAATCCCTGGATATTACATCCCTGAGTTTTTATACTCAAGAAAATTTTGTGAGAAAAGAAGAAATTGCTTGTAACAAGCAATTTCTTCTTATCCCACAATATTTTCTACCCTATAGGTTGGTTACTTTCAAATTGCACTCACTTTTAATTGTCGTCTGCAACTTCTTTGAAATTGGACAAGTCTAAAATTTTGAAAAACAGGAAAGGGTTAAAGATACTATGACATTTTGCTTCCTGTGAAAGGCACATACTTTTGTTAAAAACAATTTTTGAAATCTATAGATAATTTTGTTCCTCCAGTTTTTGTCAAGGATGAAGGAGAGTATGCAGGTGCTCATTAGACAGTCATCAAAGATTCCTTCAAATAAACAACATTTAATTTGTTATAAGGTATGTATCATTAACCCATTACTGGACAAGAACATTTTAGACTGGTCCAAATTCAAAATTTCAAGTGGTCCCCAGTTTGATCCCGGACTGTGGTGAACATCCTTTCTGATGTTAGTCTTCCAACAAGGGATGGATAATTGTAAATCTATGTTGTATGAGCAGCTGGAGGCTTGGAAAGGCTAAAGTGGTAGTACTAGTGTGAGAAATACTAGGAATCCATAGTTAGGTACTCCAGCTAATTTGATATGACTGAAATACTCTTAAAAGTGGCATTAAACCCATTCACTCAATTAAACAAATTTAAAAACTGTTTCATATTGATAGAATTTTCAATTTTTAAGTCTTTTTGGGTGGAAAAATAATTTGGATAATAAAGAAATTGCTTCTAACAAGCAATTTTTACATTATCCTCAATGATTTCCAAAGCTTTTGTCTTGAGGAGGCATGGGGGCATAAAAAGTGGGATTGTATGGGAATGGGTTTTACTCTTAACATTGATAAAGAAGTTTTAAGTTTACCTGAGCATGAAGTGCTCTGGGTGAGCTATTGTGATGGGTCATTGTCTGGCAGCATCTGTCCATCCATCCATCTGTCTGTCTGATCCATCCATCTGTCTGTCTGTTCACAATTACAAAAGAATCTTTTCCATCTATACTAACCTTGCAATTTCAACGTAACGTCACAGAAATGATCCTAGGGTCATGCTCTTTCAAAATACTTCATAGAATTGAAATTCATGTAGAACTTTGGTTGCAATGGCAACTGAGTGAAAAAACATGAAAATTTTTTTCTTAAAAATCTTCCCAAACTTAGACCTTTGATATTTGGTATAAATCATCATCTATTGACACTCTACCAAAATACTTCAAAGAATGACTGTACTTCGAAAATAAGCCCTTTTTCAATGTGATCCCTGATTTTACATAGGAAATAGAAGGAAATGTTTAAAAATCTTCTTCTCCCAAAACATTATGCCTAGAGCTTTGATATTTTGGTATAAATCATAATCTATTGACCCTCAAACAAAATACTTCAAAGAATTACCATACTCTGAAAATTAGCACATATCTGTGCAATCCCTGATTTTAGAAAGGAATAAAGAAGAAATTCATTGAAAATCTTCTCCTATACCATTAGGCTTGGAGTTTCGATATTTGGTATGTATCAATGAATATTGATCCTCTACCATGATACTTTACCGTACTCTGGAAATTAGGGCTATACTTTGGGATCTTCAGTATACCTTTGATATTTTGTATACATGTATATTATAAAGCCTTGAGCCATCATACTCAGGGGAGCGATATAAGACCATTATAGTCCTCTTTTTTTAGCTCGGCTGTTTTCGGCGAAAACCCGAGGTATTGCTATAGCCTTGGTGTCGTTGCCGTCGTGCAAAAACTTTGACATTTTGTGATATCTCTCTTATTATTGTAGCCATTCATTCCAAACTGGGATTATATGCTCAATATCAAAAAAGCAACCTAATTTGCCAAGGGGGGTAATTCTTAACTCATATTTTCTAGAATTTTGCCCCCTTTTCCTTTCAAAATTTTTCAAAGACTTTAATTTTGTGATATCTCTCTTATTATTATAGCCATTCACTTTAAACTTGGAATATATGCTCACTATCAAAAGAGCACCCTTATTTACCAAGGGAGGATAATTCAAAACTTAAAGAATTTCCAAGAATTATGCTCCTTTTTCACTTTGAAATTTTGTCATTGTGTCATTCTCTTTTATTACTACTGACATTCTTTTGAAAACTGTAATCTGTCTTAACTTGATAAGGGCAATCTGAAATAAGAATAGAAATAACTCTTTAATGATTTATAACCTCATTTTGTAACTATTTACAGCTTCCTCTGATTCATGTATTTTGTACAGGTTCTACTAATCAATCAATTTTGCTTACACTCCACTGACATTTAGCTTGGCTTTTTCAAAGGCAACTAAATGTATTGCTATAGTCTTGGTGTTGCTGCCATTGTCATTTAAGAATAACCTCAATTTGTAATTATTTTACAGATTCATATGTTTCCTGTATTTTTAGCTCAGCTGTTTTCGGAGAAAACCCTGGGTATTTCTATAGCCTTGGTGTTGTTGTCGTTGTTGTCGTGCTAAAAATTTGACATTTTGTGATATCTCTGGTTCTACTAAAGGCATTCACTTGAAACTTGGCACACTTGTTCACTATCAAAAGAGCAACCTATACTATCAAGGGGGATAACTCTTGATGCATTTTTTCCACTATCCAGCACCCAACAACTGAGCGTAGGCACCCGTAGGCGGTGCTTTTTTTTTTTTTAACCCATTCCCACACAGTGATGCTTTTGGACACCCCTCAAGAAAGACATTTCGGAAAACATTGTGTGAATTGAAGAAATTGTTTGTAACAAGCAATTTCTTCATTTTACACAATGTTTTCTCTCCAGACAGTTGAAGAAATCTAAATTATCATTAACTTTAAATTGTTGTCTGCAACTGCTTTCATTTTGGACCAGTCTTAAGTTTTGCTATCTGGTAATAAGTTAAGGTGCTGAGCTGAGTCAGTTTAGCTCAGTTGGTATCATGCTATACTCTAAATCCTTGGTTCTACGTTCAAATACTGGCTTGGCCTTCATTTTGTGAATATTTTTCTCTAAAGTCATTGGACCATGCATCTTTTGTTTCTTGCCAACAAGTATTTAATCCATTCCCACAAAACAAAAATTTAGACTGCTTTTAATTGAGAGCTGTTGCAGACCACATATTTTACTTGATTAAGTTTTTAAAACTCTTAGTCTTATGGGGTAAAAAACATTGTGGGTAATAAAGAAATTGCTTGTTACAAGCAAAGAAATTGCTTGTAACAAGCAATTTCCTCATTTTCCACAATGTTTCCCAAACTTCTGAAGGAATGTGAAAAAGTTTGATAGTGTGGTTATAGATTAAGTATTGCATCTGAGTGTAGTAAGCTGTTGGTGGCTGAGATTGAATGTTGTTTACTGTGAGGTTTCTTGTAATTCTAGGAGTTTCTAAAATGGTTAACTAGACATATGTTTTGCTGCTTGTATGCTGGCTCCACATTTCCTCGCAGAACTACCGCCTTGAATACACTCTCATTACTTATGGATATCTATAGTGGTAAGATACTTAACCTATTCCCACGCATTCCCTCCTTTTTACGCCCCTCAAGAAAAAAGCTTTGGAAAACATTGTGGAAAATGAAGAAATTGCTTGTTTCAAGCAATTTCTTCATTATCCACAATGTTTTCTATCCTAAAAGACAAAGAAAATTTAAATTCCACCAACTTGAAAATATCGTCTGCAGCTTCTTTCAATCTGGACCAGTCTAAAATTTTGTTGAGTTGGAATAGAAGTTGAGGGGGTATATTAGGTACTTCCTGTCTGTCTGTCCATTCACCTGTCTGTCCTTCCGTAGACTGTTGTTTCCATGCTCATTTTCTAGAACCAACTGAAATACATCCGTGAAACTTCATACAATTGTTGCCAATGATGCAAGGAGGTACCCAACTGTTTTTGCATTAAAAAGGTCAGCAGTGCTGGTTGACTGCCAATGCTTATGGGTGTGGGTGTGCTCTTTGCAACAATTCTATATAATTCTGCATGGCAAGGGTTGAATTATCCAGAAAGAGAAGTCATATTGTAATGCCATAGTAAGTTTAGAAATCCTTTAATCCTTTCTTGTACAATCACTTGTTTGCCACAAGCATTTTTTTTCTTTTTCCACAACGTTCTCTACCCTACAAACTGACTATTAAAATGAATGCTTACCCATGAAATTATTATATACATGTTCACAATTTCCAAATCTTCACTAACCATCAGTATGTGTACATTACTGTAACAATGTTACAGTTGGGTGTATTATAGGTGAATGACATTTTATTATTTATACCACCGCATCAAAAGATTTGGGGCATATTGTTTACATTTGTATGTCTGTATCTCTGTTGGTCAGTCTGTCTGTCTTATTGCTAAAATTGCCCCCACAACACAACATTTACAATTACTTCAGGCTTATTAAAGATACATTGGGAATATTACAACAGTGTCTTTTTCTATTTGTTATTATCGTGTTCGAGAATCATATGTAGGTATTTTTTACTGGATGAGACCGAAGATGGAATCAATAAAAAATTCCTACACACATTTCGAGAACAGGATAACAACACATAGAAAAACACACTGTTGTAATATTCCTTTTGTTAAATACCTTTTAGGACATGACATTAAGAAAATACTCTTTAAATGATTAAGAAATAACCAACTTTCCGAAAAAAAAACCCAACATCATGCTCATATTTAGCATGCTGATAGATCTCACCAGTACACATCTGCAAATACTAAGGTCGAGGTCATGTGAAAGGGTCAAGGTCACTCATCAAGGTCTCATTTCTAATGGTGTTTCACAAATGCACCTTGTTTATTTTCAGATGATAAAGGTTTTAGTTTCTATGAGGAACTAGACTCTAGAGATGTTCAAACACTATTCCAGTGTTTGACAGACACATTTGAAGACAACAAGATTGAGGCGTCCAGGATTCTTATAGCTTGTGCTAAAAGAAAAATCAAAGCAGCTCTACTGGTATATTATTATGCCCCATCATCGAAAGATGGGGGGAATATTGTTTTACCTGTGTCTGTATGTCTGTCCGTGTTTCAGTTTTCCCGTCTGTCACCTGTCTGTCTGCAAAACTTAACCCAAAAACTTAACATTGCCAAAGTTACTTCAAGCCTATTCAAGATACAATGCTTATATTTGGCATGATGATAGATCTCAATGGTACACATTTGCTGGTACAAAGTTCATGGTCATGTGACAACGTCAAGGTCATCATTCGTGTTTCACAAACACATCTTGTTAGCTTAACATTTTAATTTTACAAAACCCGGGGGTATGGCTAAAGCCAAGATACCATCTTTGATCATGTCTGTGACGGCAGCATTGAGAAACTTTCACATTATATAAAAACCTCTGGTATTACCGAATACATTCACTTGAAACTTAGATTATATATGCACTATTAACCCATTACCACACGAGAAAATTTTAGACTGTTCCAAATTGAAAGAAGTTGAAGACAACAATTTAAAGTTTATAAAAAAATTTATTTTCTTTACTTTTGTGGTGGAAAATATTGTGGATAAAGAAGAAATGTGTGTAACAAGCAATTTCTTCACATTCCACAATACTTTCAAAAGCTTTTTTATGCCCCAGCATCGATAAGATCAGAAGCATATTGTTTTACCAGTATCCGTCTGTCTGTCTGTCCGTCTGTCTGTCCGTCAGCAAAACTTAACCTGCGAACTAAACATTTTCCTATAACTTCAACCCTGATTAAGTTACAATGCTTATTTTTGGTATGTAGATAGGTCTCAACAAGGCGCAACTTGGGAAGGTCATTTCCTCAAGGTCAAGGTCAAAATTTTAACCCTTTTCCCTAAAACAAACAAACAAAAAAACCCAATAAAAATCACCTGTTTCTAAAAAATTCTTGTTTCGGGGGCGTGGAGTTTCACAAACACATCTTGTTTTCCTATGCCTTACTTTGAAATATGGAAATTTATTGGATGAAGTAGATATTGACCAAAATGCGACATCTAATGAGGTAATTGATTTATGATGACAACCACAAAATAAGGTAATTTTCGGTGCAATGGACATATAACATATTTACGGAATATTCTGGTTCCATTCGGGTTGTACTTCCTTGATTTATTTGGTGTTTTGTAAGACGAAATAGGTTTGCTTCTATTCTTTTTTTTTCTAAAGTATGAATGGTCATTTTCATTACAAAATCAGCTTCATCTCCTTCCTTCAAATGTCCGAAAGCATTACAGTTAGAATTAGAAAATTAAGAGACATTTTTTTCATTCATAATCTGTGCAACAGTTGCTTTAAACCCAATTCAAATAAATCAAAATGCACATTTCTCCTTGTGTTAGAATTGAAAGAATGTTTTTAACAATCTAGCTGCTGGCTAGAGTATAGTAATTCATTAAACCCATTCCCAAACAACACAATTTTAGACTGGTCCACAGTGCTCTAGATAAGGTCCGTTTTTCCGTAATTTACGGACGTAAATTGGCTGGTACGCATGTTTTTCAGCGAATTGCCGTACAAGTTACGGACCGTTAATCATGTGTACAGACATTATTAGGTACGAACGCGTAAACAAAAGGGAACCTACATTTGTAGCATTTCGTTTAATCACTGGGCTTTTTCCGATGTTGCCGAAAATCCCTGTAACTTTGTTATTGCCTATCCTAAAATTCGTCACAACTTGGCAGATTCCGTTCTGTTCTGACTGACTAAATCGCAAAATGTCGAGATAGAAAACTTTGACGAGTTTTTTCAGTCGTCTACGGACTAATCCCTCCCAAAGCCAGAAGAAATCATAAGACCAATTATAGAGGAAATGTTTGCTCCATTGTGGAGAAACATTTTCTAAGGCATGGTAAGTTTAGGGCATAATACGTATCTATTGATTCACTCACAGCAGTTTTGTTCTCGCCGGTTTGGACATCTGTTTGAAACAAGAAATCAGCGATGATTCTGGATAGAAATGGTTTCTTGCTTAATTAAATGGAATTTGTGATACAAAATATAAATGAAAATAAATTAAAAGTTTTGTTGCTGAGTAGAATGTAAAATCGATTCCGAATGATTCATAGATGTTAAGGAAGAGTTTGGGTGTCTACTACGGTAGATACTTGTATTTATAAAATGTCATATTGTCTAATTTCCTTCAAACAGAGCTATAGCTCAGATTTTGATTTGCAGATACTGACTGTAATTCAATGTTTGATGAGCAATTGACCTGTTTATATAAAATACTTTTAGTATGATATGTAATCAGGACAATTGCTTTGATAGCAATCAATTGGCTACATAGGAAAGTTCCAGCGTTCTTGCTATATTCTTACATGATGGTGTAAATGCTGACCATCTCTGTATTGGGTTAAAGAGATCAGTTTTGATCAAAAGGTAACTTAATAAAAAGAAACGAAATTTGATATTCCTTCTGTTTATTTGATACAAAAAGTATGCTGGTACTGATCCTCATATCAAGTACTGATTTAAAATTATTTGGATCAGTACAGTACTGATGCCTTTTGAAATTATCTGGAGCACTGGTCCAAATTTAAAGAAGTTGCAGATAACAATTAATTTTAAGTTAATGGAATCATGAATTTGTTTGTCTTTTTGCGTACAAAACATTGTGTGGATATTGAAGAAATTGCTTGATAAAGCAATTTCTTCATTTTTCACAATGTTTTCAAAAGGCATTTTCTTGGGGGGGAGGGGGGTTAAAAGGAGGGATTGTGAGGAAATGGGCTAAGCACATTCTCACAAAACCCACAAGCTCTATTTTTTTTCCCTACAGGTAGAGGAAAAGACAAGAGAGTACCTTGACCTTGCCCTGACCTTAGGTTGTTCATCTCGCCCCCAGGATGGGTTGACTGGAGCCTACGTGCTTCGAGTGCTGGTACACCAGCCTTATACGTTTCTTGTGTTAAAGGCAAAGGCATTTTCCTTGAACAAGGACAAAGCAGATGTGGACAGTGTCCATATGGACAAAATAAATCTACAGTTAACTCCCTTTAATGACATTTTGGATGAATTAGAGGATAAGGAAGATAATAGAAGGTTTTTGTTGCTATGGGTACTACTTAAGAGTTTAGAAGACCAACTGACAGTAGCTAGAAATAATCTTTTGGTTGCTGCAGCTAACAACCCATTATATCCTACTATGCTCTGTATGAGATATACCTTTACTGATCTTCAGTTCAGGTAATGTTGATTTATAATTTTTATATATATATTGTTTTTTTCAAAATTCAAGTTCGTTTATTGACTGAACATTTATGCCACTGTATCAATAACATCAGGGGAATATTGTTTTATCAATGTCTGTTTGTCTGTCTGCAAACAGTAAACATTAGCACACAAACTTAACCCTTGTCATGCTGAATAAAATTTGAATCAGAGTTGTATAAAAATCAAAGGGCTGAAAGCACTGATGGTACTTGTTGTTCAGTTGTCAATATCTCTTTTGAAAACTAATTTCATAAACAACTCTGGTTTCAAAAGGACAGACAGGAGGTGTAGACTATGATCAGACTGCACTTATATACAGTCTGATCTTTGTCTATACCTCCTGCTGAAACCAGAATATTCCGGGTTCAGCTTGACAGGGGTTATTATTTTGCTTACATTCAAACAACTCTATTGTAATTGACTCATATTTGAGACAAAGGATCCTTACATTGATAGGTATTAGTTGATAGTAAGATCAGGGTCATTCATCAAAATCAAGGTCACTTATCAATGTCAATAATATTGAAAACTTAATACAAACACTCAATATTTTACTCTTATTCAAACACAGTCCAAGATATGTTGCTCATAGGTTCCTGGTATTGATAGGCAAGTTTTCTATGGTGATATTACATCAAGGCATCTTAAAGAGGTATTGTGTGATAATGGGTTAAGGCATATATTGTGCCAGTGATCCAATAAAGTGCCCTATTTCTTTCAGTCATGTAAGTCTAAGGTCAAAGGTACAAATGAACTTAGATTAAAAACTACTATCATTCTCTAACTCATATGACCTAGGGCCTTGAAGCTTTACACAAATGTTATCCATGACCCAAGGTGATTTTGATGGTTTAGATCAAAGGAAAACTTTTCCTCTTGATAAACAAAATGCTTATGAGGGTTATAATTCTTGTTTATTTTTCAGTAATATCGACAGAAGATACCATCAGTTTTGGAGTAAATTCTTTGCTAGATTTATCTCCCTTTGTTTTGAGATTTCTGAGATAGTTTCGCCTGTGGTTCATAACTGTTCACCAGAGGGCAACATTCCAATGGAAGCTTTGTCAGGTATTGAATTTCATTTTTACAAATGCTTATTTAACTTACTTTTATTTTAAGTATTTAACTCATTTCCATACAATCTTGCTCTTTGACACCCATTCCAATGGAAGCTTTTTCAGGTATTGAATTCCATTTTTACAAATGCTTATTTAGCTTACTTCTATTTTAAGTATTTAACTCATTTCCATACAATCTTGCTCTTTGACACCCATTCCAATGGAAGCTTTGTCAGGTATTGAATTTCATTTTTACAAATGCTTATTTAGCTTACTTCTGTTTTAAGTATTTAACTCATTTCCATACAATCTTGCTCTTTGACACCCATTCCAATGGAAGCTTTGTCAGGTATTGAATTTCATTTTTACAAATGCTTATTTAGCACACATCTGTTTTAAGTATTTAACTCATTTCCATACAATCTTGCTCTTTGACACCCATTCCAATGGAAGCTTTGTCAGGTATTGAATTTCATTTTTACAAATGCTTATTTAACTTACTTTTATTTTAAGTATTT
Organism: Fragum fragum; assembly: GCA_946902895.1. Lineage (NCBI taxonomy): Eukaryota > Metazoa > Mollusca > Bivalvia > Cardiida > Cardiidae > Fragum > Fragum fragum. Next base: position 13,645,409 of record OX336376.1, on the reverse strand, counting down.
AACTCATTTCCATACAATCTTGCTCTTTGACACCCATTCCAATGGAAGCTTTTTCAGGTATTGAATTTCATTTTTAACAAATGCTTATTTAGCTTACTTCTATTTTAAGTATTTAACTCATTTCCATACAATCTTGCTCTTTGACACCCATTCCAATGGAAGCTTTGTCAGGTATTGAATTTCATTTTTACAAATGCTTATTTAGCTTACTTCTATTTTAAGTATTTAACTCATTTCCATACAATCCTGCTTTTTGACACCCCTCAAGAATAAGCTAAGGGAAAAAAAGTGTTTTTGGAGAAAACGTGAGGTATTGCCATGATAGCGTACTCGTTGTTCAAAAACTTTTACATTTTGTTATATCTCTGATATTACTGAACTCATTCATTTGAAAATCAGAATATTTTTTCACCGACAAGAGGTTAGAGAGGTCACAGACAGTGAGTAAACAGTCATGTTAATGTCGTAGTATCTATACCAACAAGGGGGATATCTCTAAATGCATGGTTTAAAGCATTATGCCCTTTTTTTTTGACTGAGAAATTTTACCCATGTTCAAGGACTTGAACAGCCTTGCATTAGCATCTGCATCTGGTGCTCTTCTTTTAAAAAGCATATTTTTGAAACTATTGTCTACAACTTCTTTCAATATTTTACCTGTCTAAAATTGTATGGTGATGGGTTAAATAAAGTATAGTACCGTGTCAAACGTGAATTAGTCAGAATAGACAATGCAACTGCTTGCATTCAAAATACAAGTTGCAAATGTCTCTAACAGTTTTGTTGCTTGTAATGAAATTTTGTTAATATAAGAGAATAATTTTTTTTTTCATGGAGGTATGAAATGAAAAAATCACACTATGAATATGTGAAGCAGATTCATACATAAGTGTGATTAGTTTTTCGTTTCATACCTCCATGAAAACAAAAATATTCTCTTCATTTCATACAAATTAATGACATAAAGCAAAAAAGGAAATATTTTATAAATTTGAATACAATTTTGTATGGAACTACTTTATGTGGAAGTATAAGAAATACCTATGTACTTAGAAGTTAGTTCATGGAGGTTTCAATAACTTTTTCAGTCAATCAAAACCCTTGTTTTTGATAGACAAAACTAAAAATGAAATTATACATAGATAAGTTATTGAAAAGGTAGTTTTTAATTTTTCTTGATTTGAAAATTGCTTTCTTTAGAATTATTTTTAAACAATTCCCTCTTTTCTATAAAAGAGCTATATTGTGTATATAAAGTTACATAAAAAATTTGATTTGACTTTGCATAAAAGCTTTGAATTGCAGTGCAAGTCTTCCTACACTTTCAAGTGCAACAAACTGGAATTTGCCACAATAAATCTCTATCATGTCTAGATGAGAAATGGATTGGATTGTGGTTAATTTGGTTGTAGGTCAAAGGTCAACTGTGCTACTTGAGTGAAAAAATGCTGGTGAGGGTATAAAATTAACTTTGTGACAATTCTATTCTTAGAGATGTAAAATGATGGTAAAGAGTTAACCCTTTCCTGTTTTGCAAAATTATAGGCCTGTTCGAATTCAAATATTTTGCAGATAACAATTAAAAGTGGATTTGATTTGAACAATAGCCATTCAGTAGGGTAGAAAATATTGTGGAAAAAGAAGAAATTTATTGTTACAAGTAAATTCTTCTTTTTGTACAATGTTTTTTCAATTACAAAAATCACAGGGATGTAAAAACCAAGGATTGAAGAGAAAATGGTTAAGTTTAACTCCAAAGGTAATTTTCCTTGGAAATGGAAGAAATGGATGCATTCATGTTTCAAAATCTTTTTTCAGACTTATCAAAGCAATCCAACCTGAGAGAGGTCACAGATAGTGAGCAAACAGTCATGTTGATGCCGGAGTATCTTACTGTGTGTTGTTGGCGGAGTGTTAAGGAAATTTCCCTTATACTGGGTCAGTTAACATCAGACCTCCCACCTCTAGACTCGACTGTTGCCACTCACACAGGGTTTCTTTCCTATAGTCAGGTAGACAAGAATAGTGTTGTATTATAGGTCTCAAAGCTTTAATGACCATCATTGTAATACTCAAAATGTTTTTATTAATGCATCCTTACCCTTTCAATATTAAATTAGCCTCTCTCTCTCTCTCTCCCTCCCTCCCTCCCTCATATGTATTTGTCTATCTCTGTCTCTATGTCTGTCTGTTTCATCCCTCTCACACATTCACAAATCTATGACCAGATGGCAAGTATTTATATGTAGACTGGTCCAGGTTTATGAAAGTTGCGGACAACATTTGATTTTTTAATTTTAAAATTCTTTATTTTTTTTGTGTAGAAAACAAGCAATTTCTTTATTTTCCAAAATGTTTTTCAAAGTTTTTTTCTTGAGAGGTGTTAAAAAGTAAGATTGTGTGGGAATAGATTAAAAGGCGTAGTTTGCATACACTACTCAGAAAGCACATGAATAGTGAACTTAGCCTTGATATAGCTAGAAGATTGTTCAAAATGGCTTAAAATCCCATTCAATCAATCACATTTCCCAGGCGGTCTCTATGTAATCGACTGATCATGGTTGTCAATCAATTATTTATTTAGACTGGAAGTGAACTTTGAACTCCGACATTGCTTCACATCTACGTGAAACATTTTTGTTGGTTTGGTTAATTAAACATTATAACTACATCTTATTTAAGCTGCAGTTACGTCATTTATGTCACCAACCAACAATTTTACTTTTTTGTTACATATTGCTGGCCATAAATTTTACAAATTAACGCAATTTATTATTGAAGTGGAACTTCCTATCAGAGTCCATGGGTGTGGGAAGCGTAGTCAGTAATCTGTAAGTTACACAATGGGTCAACTGTATGAAGATTTCTTACTGACTTATTGTTTAACCATTCCCAAACAATCCTGCCATTTACGCTTCTCAAGAAAAAACTTATAGAAAAAAATTGTGGAAAATGAAGAAATTGCTTGTTACACAATACAAAAAGAGGAAAAAGCAAAACCATTAAATTGAAATTGTTGTCTGTAGCTTCTTTCAATTAGGGCCAGTCTACAACTCTGTTGTGTGGAAATGGGTTAATACTCTAAAGAATGTTTAATTCTGTTATTATATTATACTCTCGTGATTAATTCTAGATTCTAAGTATTGGAGAATACTTCACAAACCAGCTTTTGGAATCAAAACACAGAGGAGTTTTTGAACTGGCTTACACTGGATTTGTTAAAGTGACTGAAATGTTATGGAGGTAATTTTTTCGTTCAACATGCATAAGGGGAACTTTTTGTTGCATTGTCAATATTTTCTTTCAACATCTTTTCCTCCTAAACCACAAATTCAGACCAAACTTAGCAGGAATGTTCCTTGAGAAACCTATTTAAAAACTTATTTATGAAATTGGTAAGGAAGGATTATGAGACATGGAAAAATCACGAAAAAAATCATAATAAATCTTCTCCTGTAAATACTGAGATCAAACAAAATTTGCAAGAATAATTCTGAATTGACCCTTTCAAAACTTCACATAAAAATAGGAGTGTGGCAGGGTAGGGTTTATCAGACTTAGAGAAATCATGAAATAATTCTTTAAAAAAGCTTCTCCTCTGCAACCACTTGGCCAAGTTTGACCAAATATGTTAGCAATAGTCCTTGGGAAATCATTTTCAAAAATTGTTCAAAATATTTTAATTCAAAAACAAATGGAGGCCTTACAGGGCAGGCCTTATGAGTCGAAGAGAATTAGGAAATAGTTTTTTTAAAATTTTTTCTCCTAGACACCTTGGCTAATTGGCATAATTGTTTAGGTAAGGAATTCTTTTTGAAAGTTTTTAGTGAAATTTATTGTTTAAACAATGCTGGGGTGGTAGAGAGGGGGGTTATAAGACTAAGGGAAATCATGAAAAAAATTCTTAAGAAATCTTCCCTCCTAAGCCTACGCTGCTGAGTTTGACAGAAAGTTGGCAGAAAGACCTTTATCAAAATAATTCTATTGAAAATCTTCTTTTACTGAACCATTAGGCCGATTTCTTCCAAACTTGGCAGGAGTGATTACAAGACTTATATTTGAAACTTTGAATTGCTGGGCATATCAGAATAAGTGAAATCATGAAAAAAGTCGCAGATGAGTGTTTTAGGGCCATTTTCGCCCTTATGAAATCTTTATCTAAGGTCAAAACATTTGATGGATGTAGATTTACATTTGCTTTTGGCAAATTTCACATGAATAAATCACTAAACTTTGTTATTACAGAGGTAGAAATATTTCAAGAATTAAGAAATTTAGATTTAATCAAACACAATACATCAAAATTATAGACTGTTCCAAATTGAAGGCAGTTGCAGACAATATTTCAAAGTATGTTTACTTTCAAAATAGGGCAGAAAACATTGCAAGAAGAGGAGAAGTTGCTTTCATAAGCCATATTTTCCTTGAAACGTCTATTACTACTTTTTTATGCCCGCATGGAAAGATCGGGGATATATTGTTTTATGGTTGTCAAACTGTCTGCAAAACTTAACACTTAACTTAAAACTTAACATTACCAATTACTACCAGCCTATTTTTTGAGTATATCTATCTTTTGGGGTAGAAAACAAGGTTGAAAATGAAGAAATTGCTTGCAGCAAGCAATTTCTTCATATTCAACCTTGTTTTTCTCAAGTATTTTCATTAGTGGTCTAAAAAAGCGAAATTATGTGGAAATGTGTCAAAGGTATTAAATCTTTTTGATTGCTTGATGACAGAAGAAATCTAAAAGATTCAAATTATAAGTATACGTGCATAATTGACTATGCAAAATTATAAAATCTGCCAGAAGCAATCATTTTTTATCCATATCAGTCTGTACAATCTTAGCAATCTGACCTTGACTTAAAGCTTTAACCTATTACCAAAATTTTAGACTTGTCCAAATTGAAAGGAGTTGAAGACGACAATTTAAAGCTTATGAAACTTTAGGATTTTTTTAACTTTTGGGATAGAAAAACATTGTAGATAATGAAGAAATTGCTTGTTACAAGCAATTTCTTCATTTTCCACAATATTTTCAAAAGCTTTTTCTCTTTGGGGCATCTAAAAGCGTCTCTGTGTAGGAATGGTTAAAAGAGCATCATTGTAATATGATGATATGATATGACTGAAAAAATCAGTTTTGATCCATATCAGTCCGTACTATCTTAGCAATCTGACCTGCTTGACTTAAAGATTAAAAAGAGCATCATTGTAATATGGTGATATGATATGACTGAAAAATTGTTAAAAGCGTTGTTAAACCCCATTCAAACAAACAAACAAACCATTGGAGTAAGCGGACGGGCCAGCTGCTTGTCTATTGTTTAAATGAAAACAACTTGATTGTCCTATAAGGTTATTTTTGGCTTTAAATGTAATTAATAAAAGTGCAACCAAAGACAACTTTTGGACTGGCCAAAATTTGGACAGATTACAGATGACAATTTATTTTGTATTTTAAGTGAATAAAATAGGTCCATATTGTGTAGAATATATTTTGTTGCTAGCAATTTCCCTTTTTCTCACAATATTTTCAAAAGCATTATTTCTGCAGAGATTGAAAATTAAACCTTCCTATGCAAACTGGAGGTTTACTTTGTTGTGATTTTATACTTGAGAAAACATTGTGGTAAAAGAAGAAATTGCTTGTAACAAGCAATTTCTCCTTTTCCCACAGTATTTTCTACCACATAGGATGGTTTCATTTGGAATTGTATCAGATTTTCATTGTCGTCTGCAACCACTTTCAAATTGAACCAGTCTAAAATTTAAAAGTACAGAAAAGGGTTAAATGATCATGTGTAAAGGTATAAAGTTATGGGATTTTTTTTGTAATGAAAATTGTCCTCCCCATATTAAATAAAGTGATTTCTGTTTACAGAAGTAATATCCCAGAGTTCCATCGTTTACCCAAGAAGTGGTTGTCAGAAGTAATGACTGATATTGTATCAGAAAATCCAAATTCTCGTCTCTGTGCCACAAGAAGAAGTGCTGGCGTACCCTTCTATATACAGGTATATATACCTTATGTATATATGACGTCTATTACTCATTGGCCAGGACCATAGAGCAGTGGTAGCATGAAGAACTCCTAGTCAAGAGGTCCCAGCTTTGATCCCCAGGCGCAAATATTCTTTCGGACATTTGTCTAATGGGTGGATAATCATAAACCTTTGAAGTATGAGCAGCTGGAGGCTGGGAAAGGATGTGGTGGTAGTACTAGTGTGATAATACCTGGAATCTGTGGTTAGGTACTCCAGCTGCTGCAATATTACTGAAATACTGTTAAAAGTGATGACCCCATTCAATCAATCAATATTCAACCTATTACCAGATAATAAAAAATTTGCACTAGTCCAAATTGTGTTTTATGAAAAAAAAAAAAGCTATTGTCATCCCCTTAACCTATTCCTACGCAATCCCATTTTTTTACGCCCCTCTAGAAACACACTTTGGAAAAATGACAAGCAATTTCTTCATTATCCACAATGTTTACTACACCAAAAGACAGAGATGTTTTATCTTTCATAATCGAAAAATTTATTGTCTGCAACTTCTCTGAATTTAGATCAGTTGTGTGGTATTGGGTTAATGTTGTTGGTGGGGTTGGTATGACAAAGCAACCTTTCTCATATCTCAGTTTCTGCATATGATAATTACTTGAACTTGGTGTGTGTGTTTTCTATTTCATGAATTGTCCATAATACCAAGAGAGTTAACTAAGAAAGCATTGTTCAAAGAACTGCCTGTATTTGATGGCCTTGCTTGCACTAAGGGAGACACAGTTGACCAATTACGGCAATATGACTGAAATACTGATAAAAGTGGCGTTAAACCCAATTCAATCAGTCAATCTCCTTTTATATACATGGACTTAAAACAACTTGGAACAATTGTTTTCTATCATGAGAAGATGTGCCATTTAAACAAATTTTCAGATAGCTCCAAGGTCAAGGTCACAGCTCAAGGTCAAATGTTTGGAGGGCTTGCAATGTTGTCCCTTGATAATTTTCATGATTTTTTCAATACAATTTAATGTTAATGGGTCTTTATTTTGTCAGATAAAGTGCCAGTAGAGTGATACAGGCTCTCATGGGTCTCTTGTAATCCCATTTCCATACAATCCTGTCTTTTGAAACCCTCAAGAAAAAAAACTTTAGAAAACATTGTGGAAAACGAAGAAATTGCTTTGACAAGCAATTTCTTCATTATCCACAATGTTTTTTACAGCAATAGACAATGATTTTTCAAAATTTCATGAAATAAAAATTGTTGTCTGCAATGTATTTGAACTTTGACTAGTCCAAAATGTTGTAATCTTTTCATGAGTTATTTCATTTTAATGTCCATCTTCAGGCTATAGTCAGTACAGAGCCATCAGCGACAGGTCGGTTGTGTTTTAAAGATACCATGAGAAAACTTATTGATTTGGCTTACAGCAAACCTTCAAAAGACAACTGTAATCCAAAGGTAAGATGGTTCATTCTTTGTTTTGCTGAGAATAGTGTAAAATTAGAGTTTTTATTTGTCAAAATGAAAAACTTAGGTGGACTTTTGATTTAAAGATTTTAACCCTTTCCTGTATAAAACCCAGGTTTTCATGTCCTTATCATTTTGTGCTTGAGAAAACATTGTGGGAAAATAAATATTGCTTGAAACGAGTAATTTCTTCTTTTCCCACGATGTTTTCTACTCTGCAGGTTGGTTTCTTTTCAAATTTCACTCACTTTTCATTGTCATCTGCACATTCTTTGACTTTGAACAAGTCTAAACTTTTGGATAAAAAGAAAAAAAAGAAATATTCTACTAAGATATTTACCAGATGACAAATTTTCAGTCTAATTAAAAAAAGGAACAAATTTGCTTATGACAATTCAAATTGCATTTGAATTTAAAAACAAGTGCCGTTTTGGATAGATATCATGGTGCTGAAAAAAATGCTTGTTTCAAGTAACTTTTCCTTATCTCATAATGTTTTCCTAATTTTTTCTTCAGAATAGTAAAAAAATTGGATTGTCTTGGAATCAGTTAAGGCAAGCTGGAGTACCTATTTTTCAATTCAGGATAGCCTTGAACTGTTGCCTGCAAGGTCTTTAATTTGTATAGCTATGTGGGAAATATGTTTTGAAAAACCTGAAGTTAACCCAATCCTGCTTTTGGATGCCCCTCAAGATAAACAATTTGAGAAAATATTGTGTAAAAGGGAGAAATTACTTGTAACAAGCAATTTCTTCAATTTACACAATATTTTCAGACAGTAAAGTTGAACAAATTCAAAATTTCATAGACGTTAAATTGTCATCTGCAACTCCTTTCAAATTGGACCAGTCTAAAATTGTGTCATCTGGTAATGGGTTAACTACCCTTTGACTGACATCCAATACAAGAACATTTTTACTTTCTGATACTTGTTGACTGGGAAACGATTAACAAAGTGTAGTTTTTATCTATTACAAATGATTTCTCACCATCTGACACTGACAACAAATTTGGGCTACACAAGGTGCCCTATATTGGTGGCTTAGTGCAAAAACATCATAAGTGTCTATACAAAGTATATACACTTATGATGTTTTTGCACAAAGCCAATGATATGTTGTATTTCAATACTTCAACAATCTAACTAATTTCCAGGGGCTAATTTTAGCATCTTGGCAAGATGGTAATTGATATTGTGTGCGTGTATACTAGTACACAGTTATTCAATGAGGGAAATTCCTTGTTTGCCTTATCCATTATCTAATCCTTGACATACCTGAAAAAATTGTAGGGATAGCTGTTGTCAGTCAAAAATTGATTTGACCATTTTTTAGGCCGGATGTGATTAATGAACACAATTTTTATGTTATGCTTACTAAAGCTGCACTCAAGATCCTACGGTCACCAACTGACAATTCTCTTTTGGTTTTTGTTCCTGCCTTATACTTTGCAAACTTAACCTCATTTGATGTTTCAGTCAACTTACCTTGTCAGAGGTCATTTTGCTTGGCCAGCACTCTGTCATGGTGGTATAGGTTTAGCGTCATACTGTTGTAACTATTACAGTAAAAACCCTCCTTACGACCACCCGTAAATACGGGCACCCCGCTATTACGACCGATTTTTTACAGAACGTAATTTTTTTTCTTTATTTCAATGGTCGCAAACCCCTCTAAAGCGGGCACCCAGCTATTCCGAATTACGACCACTAAATTCAGTACCAGCTATAGCTGATACACTATTTTGAACCCCAATAAAACGACCAGTAACTTCACACATTGAGACCGACCACCCGATTTTCACACTTGATAAGAGCGACTCTAATTGGGTACGAATACATTGTAAATACATTATCGGATTTTTGATTATGTGATATCGAACCCTTATTATAATAGGTGTTATGATTAAAGTGGCCGATCACTTTTAGAGGTTATAGCTCGTTTTATTTTTAATTGTTATTTGAATGTGTCACAGGTTTTGACTCGAGTAATAAATTCAAAACTGAAAACATGTCTGAAAGTTACAACTAGTTTGTTTACGGCGTTCCAAATAGTTATTTGCAATTAAATATTGATTTCAATGTAATTGATGCTTGGTATTCGCATTGTAGAAGATATGATATCGACAATTTGACACTTTGAACCTGTACATAGAATAAATAATATGAGGTCAAACTTCTGAATCAGATGGATCAGATGGAGAATAGCGAAAGTGGAACTTATCAAAGATCGTAAATTTGAAAATGACATAAGATTCCGCTGTAATACATGTTCTTATAGTTTCATTTTTGCATGTATAGTATTAATATATTCAAATAACGAAAATAAAATAAACATGAATTACTTGACAACAAATGACCAAACCTCACTATTACGACCACCCACCTATTACGACCACTTTCAGAAAGTACCGCAAGTGTTCGTATTAGAGGGGTTTTACTGTACATAACATCTATTTTTTGAAGTTGATAGTGTAACCCATTCACTCACATTGACACTTTTTAATGTCCCTCAAGAAAAGCAATTGGAATGACAGTGTGGAAAATGAAAAAAATGCTTGCTTACTCAGAGAGTTGAAAAATCACATAAATTTTAGATTGTCATCTGCAACTCTTTTCAATTTGGACTAATCTTAAATATTTCCTGCCTTGTAATGTATCATACTGCTTTTTAAATGACTTTTTGAATGACTTTTAGTGTTTGTCAATCAAACAACTTGTTTACATAGTCAGTGTAGATCTCAGTTTGTTTTTTTCAAATAATGGTGGAGCTGCCAGCAAAAAGACGATAAATTTAACTATCTTTTGAACAAGAACAAATTTTTGCATGCAAACCTAGATAGGTTATAAAGCCATTCTTCAAAAGAATGAAGATAAGTAGATTATCATTTAGTAATATTTGAAGCGAATTGACATTTTAGAGTGTAATGTATCAATAAAAAATATTCTAACTTTATAAAAGCTGTTTTTCAATACTGCAAGATTTCTGTCTTAACAATATATTTGCTCAGAATTAATGTAGTTGTTGTAAATAGAGTTGAGAGTACCTTGTTTATTCCAGGTCCACTCCTTAAACATATTAAGAATGCTGTATAAAGACTCCAGATTGAAAGATGATGTCACTCCATACCTAGCTGATGGGCTGAAAGTTGCAATCTTGGGATTCAAATCTAATTTGTGGGCTGTAAGTTAAATTTACCCTTCCCCACACCATGATGCATTGAAACGTCCCTCAAGACAAACAATTGGGAAAACAACGTGTAAATAAAGAAATTACTTGTAACAGGCAATTTCTTCATTTTACACAATGTGTTCTATCAAAAAAATTGAAAAATCTAAAATTTCATAAACTTTAAATTGTCATCTACAACTCCTTTCAATTTTGATTTATCTAAATATTTTGCTGTCTGGTGATGATTATCCTAAAAGACGAAAAAATGTAAAACTCCATCAACTTGAAATTGTCGTCTGTAGCTTCTTTCAATTTGGACTTGTCTAAAATTTTGTTGTGTGGGAATGGGCTTATTGATGTGATAAGAAAATATGAGAAAATATTGGGGGAGTTACCTCTGTCCTTGTGTGAATGTGTGTGGGTGGGGATGTGTTAGTGTGTGTGTCAAATTCTTTTCTGGCACAAATCTTATATATTAATAGATGGATTTCAAAATAACTTTGCTTAATTATTGCCTTTGAAGATTACAAGTGTCATGCTTAACCCTTTCCTGTACAATCGCTGGTTTTTATGTCCTTGTGATTTTATGCTTGAGAAAACATTGTGAATAAAGAAGAAATTGCTTGTGTCAAGCAATTTCTTCTTTTTCCACAATATTTTCTACCAGTTAGGATGGTTTCATTTCAAATTACATCCTATTTTCAATGTTGTCTGCAACCTCTTTCAATTTGGACTAGTCTAAAATTTCCAAGAACGGGAAAGGGTTAAAGTTGTGTTGGATACTCCCAAGTTCAAGGTCAGATCATGTAACATGCTATTATACGATGGCATTCGTGTCTGACACATTTGTAGTCTCTTTTTTTCATTCAACAGTGTTTTTTCAATTTTATCTTTCTCAGTGACTATTGAAGGATCAGGGCTGTCAATCAAGAAATTGATCGACCAATCAAATTATTCATTTAAGAGATGAAGAGAATATTTTTTGTTTTCATGGAGGTATGAACCGAAAAAACTAATCACACTGTATGAATACGCGAAGCGGATTCATACATAAGTGTGATTAGGTTTTTCGGTTCATACCTCCATGAAAACGAAAAATATTCTCTTCATTTCTTATAATTTTATAGTATCGAGCAAAAAACGCAAAAACTTGACAATTTTTTATACCTTTTTGTATGGAACTATTTTGCGCGGAAGCATTCAAAATTGCTGTGTGCTCAAAATTTTGTTCATGGAGTTATGAATAATCTTTTTGCGACCAATCAAAATGCCTGATTATGATACAAGAAGCTGAAAATTAAATTATTTATAACTGAAGCGAACTGCTCTGTTTAAGTAAAGCATTTTGTTAACTTATGGAAGCTATAGTTGTTCAGGTTGCAAATCAACAGTTTTACTTTTTAGCTTGCCTTTGACGAATGTCTGAGAGAGGCATCGTCCTACTCTCAGCATCAAAGTTGGCATTGCCACTCCACTTGGTTAAAGTTTTTATACCTCTATTATAACTAGTGCTAGGGGGCCCATATTACTCTGTTAGCCCATTCCCGCACAATCCCTCCTTTTTTATGCCCCGCAAAAAAAAAAGGTATGGGAAAACTTGCTGGAAAATGACGAAATTTTTTTTCTATCCAAAAAGATAAAAAAAAATAAAAAAATAAAATTCCATCAACTCGAAATTGTTGTCCGCAGCTTCTTTCAAATTGGACCAGTCTATAATTTTGTTGTGTGGGAATGGGTTAAGTGATAGCCCTTCATCTAGGATGAACACCTATGACCTTGTTATGTCAGTCAGTAGGTCTGGTGGTCGGTCAAAAGACCAAACCTTGTCTGGTGGATAACCCTACACAGGATGTAGACGTAGACGTAGATTATCCCATCTGAATTACAGATCACTCCACTGAAGGTCACTGGGCGACTGTAAACTTAATTTTTGGTAGACTAGACTTTGTCAAGATGACAGCTTGACACAGAGTAGAGCTAGGAACACTAAAATTTACAAAAACATGGGGTGTGGATGATCCCTATTGATTTTCAAATCAATCCATAGGGAGACCTTGCACTCTTTTTTAAATAGGTAAAACTTACCAAATTGTTTAAAAGTTGATAATGTGACAAAGAAGTGATGTACAATGAACACCCCCCCCCCCTTACAACCACCCTGGAAATACAGGCATCTCACTATTAAGACTGTATATTGACAGAACAGATTTTTTGTTCTTTATTTCAATAGTCAGAAACCAATCGAAAAACGGGCACCCTGCTATTTCGAATTACAACCACTAAATTCAGTTCCAACCCAAGATTATACATTGTTTTGCACCCCACTAAATGAACAAGTAACTTCCCACCTTGGGACCAAATATTACACTTGATAAGAGCTGATGCCAAATTAATATAGGTTTATTTATCATGTGATATCAAACCCGAATTATATTTGGTACTCATGGTGAGGTATTTTGATTGTGCGTCGTCCGTCGTCCGTTGTGTGTCAACAATTTAAAAATGACATCTCCTCCAAAACCACTCGGTTGATTTAAGCCAAATTTGGTAGGAATGTTCCTTGGGTGGTGCCCAATAAAAATTGCTAAAAATTTAAATCAGTTGAAAAAATCTGGCTGCCATGGCAACAAAACTGAAATTTTAATGAAAGCTTTAAAAATTATCTCCTCCTAACCAAGAAGGTGTAGAGCCTTGATATTTTGCTTGAAGCATCAGTACAATGACCTCTTTCAGAATTGCTGAAATCATCACCTTCGGGTCCCAAGGGGTGGAGCCCAAGGGGGGGACGGGGCTAATAAAGAAATAAAGGTTTTTTAAAACAACATCTCCAAAACCGCTGGGCAGATTTCAACCAAATTTAGCAGGAATGTTCCTTTGATGGTGCCCTTTAAAAATTGCTAAAAGAATTGAAATCTGTCGAAAGCTCTGATTGCCATGGCAACAAAACTGAAATTTTAATGAAAACTTTAAAAATTATCTTCTCCTGATACAGAATGCGTAGAATCTTGATATTTGGCATGAAGCATAAGTACAATGACCTCTTTCAGAATTGCTTAAATCATCACCCTGGGGTCCTGAGGGTCGTAGCCTCGGGGGGGGGGGGGGCTTAAATAGAAATAAAGAAGGCATCCCTTTCAAAACTATTTGGCCACTTTAAACCAAATTGGGCAGAAATACTTTAGTTGGCCCCCTTTTAATGATTACTGAAATATTTGAAATCTGTTGAAGCATTGGTTGGTATGGTAACATAAGTTGATTTTAGTTAAATGTTAAAGGAGGTCTTCTCCCGACCCAGTTGTTATTAGGCCTTGAAGAAAAAAAGAGCCTTATCTCAGGTGAGCGCCAGGGCCACTGGCCCTCTTGTTTATCAAACAGATTAAAAGAGCTGATTGGTGTTAGAAATTACAGTTTTGAAATTTTTTTGAATTATTGATGTGGAAGTAGGGAGCATGACTGTTTTACAAACAGATCTCTTTGATCCTTTTGGCAAGACCTTTCTTATCGTACCAAGGGCAGGATCTTCTATCAAGGTCACATGTTGGAAAATTGGTAGTTGGCAGGGGAAAATGGTGTTTAAGCTAATGCAAGACAAAAAATGTAGACTACTCCAAATTGAAAGGATTTACAGGCAACAATTTTAAGTTGATGAACTTGAATCACCTGGATATATATTGTCCTATGAAGCATCTTTCAATTGAGACTATTCAAAATTATTGTTGTGGTAAGCCCATTACCAGACAGAAGAAATTTAGACTGGCCCAAATCAAAAGGAATTGCAGACAACACTTTAAAAGTCGTGAAATTTTAGATTTTCAACTTTTTGGTTAGAAAACATTGTTTAAAATAAAGAAATTGCTTGTTGCAAGCATTTTCTTCATTTTAAACAATGTTTTCCAATTATTTTTCTTGAGGGACATCCAAAAGCATTCTTGTTTAGTAATGGGTCAGGCAACTCCAAGGTTAATGTGAAATCTGACCGTAAACTGTGTACTTACAGGTCAGAAATGCCGCTACTCTGTTAATGGCTGCCATGATGAACAGAATTTTTGGAGTCAAAAGGAGCAAAGATGAATTTGGTTTGTCAAGGAAAAACTGGTGAGAAAAAGAAAGGAAATAACTAAACTTAGAATTCTGCCAGTGAATAATGCAATGCCCCCCCCCCCTCACACACACACACACACAAACTTTAATAAGATTAGGGGCATCTTGTGTACCTTTTCTAACTGATTGTTGTTTTTGTGGGTTAACCCTTTACCAGAGTATCAGATTTAAGACTGTTCCAAATTCAAAGATGTTGCATATGATGAATTCAAGTTGATCAAATTATGAATTAATTTAAACTTTTGTAGTAGAAAGCATAGTGGATAAAAAAGAAATTATTTTGTAGCAAACAATATCTTTATTTTCCACAATGTTTTTTATTTGGGGTGTCAAAAAGCATAATTCTTTTCTTGCTTTGCTGGCCGAGTGGTATAGGTGCTTGACTCATGACCCATTGGTTGCGGTTAGAGTCCCTCTATTGTTCAATCAAACCAAAATAAATTTGTATAGACTATAAAGCATCATTTTGTGGAAATGGGTTAACCTATTCCCACACAAGCTCTCCTTTTTACGCCCTTCAAGAAAAAGGCTTTGGAAAACAATTTCTTCATTATCCACAATGTTTTCTATCTAAAAAAACGAAAAAGTTAAAATTCCATCAACTTTTAAATTGTCGTCTGCAGCTTCTTTCAATTTGGACCAGTCTAAAATTTTGTTGTGTGGGAATTGGTTAAAGACCACTTTCAACAGTGTTATATTGATATTACCATACTGCTGATGGTGGACTATTTCATTTCATTCCATTATATCTGACAGCAGTATTATCCACATCAATTTAAATGACCTACAATATCTTATTACAAGGAGGACTTAACTTTATTTGCTTATTGGAATTTAGAAAATAAGACATTTCAGGATTCAAACAAGAATGACAGTATAGCATGTTGATGAACATAGTCTAACCCAGTATAAATACTCTTTGCTTACAAGACAAGGGTTCGAGCCCTGGGCTGACCATATCAACTAACAAACTAATTGTCTTTTGGTTTTGGATGAGACGTTAAACCGAGGCCCGTGTGAAGGTGCTATTCACGAGCATGTTAAAGAACCAGGCGGAGCTCTCAGCAGTTTCATCCTGTATCCTTACACTATCCCCTGCCACAACTAACCATCTTCCTGATTTGAAAAGCTAGGGCCTCTTCCCAATTTTTAGAAAAAGAAAAGCTCTGTGTTTTACCTAAGAAGCACATGAACATGTGACCTTCTCTATGAGTTAATTAAAACATTGTTCAAAGCAGTATTATACCCCATTCAAATAAACAAAGTTATTTAAAAACAAATAGCTTGTTTCCTTACGAGATTGAAATTTTTAATTAATATATGTCATGCAGCTCACCTTTTATTAGCAGTTAGCAGCCAAGAAGTAAAAGTTACTTTATTACGTAGTTTTACTTTTCTTTACCTTTTCTAGTCAAACAGGAAAGACATTTTTCTTCAAGTTTCCAGCACTTTATCAGTTTCTTTTGGACGAATTATCAGAGGCCACAGAAAACATTGGTACCCAGCTCCACCCTGGACTGTATCCCATCCTCATGGTTCTAGGTCGGCTGTTTCCATCTACCATGGAGGGAACCGATACAACCCTTAACCTGGCAGCTTTCATACCCTATGTGATGAGGCAAGTTTTGTTCTTCTCATTTCTGTCTAGTATCTGTTGTTCATTATCCACAATGTTTTCTACCAAAAATGATGAAAAAATTCAAAATTCTATTAACTCGAAATTGTTGTCTGCAGCTTCTAAAATCAACTGTGTGGGAATGGGTTAAACTTCTTAACTACAGCTTAACTTTAGCTTCACACTTGTACTACCTCAGCATTCAATCAGAGCCATCAGCTGCTCATCAAAGGCATATGACATATCATATGCCTATTAGTGAGACAAATAATGGATACCACCATGTCCTTTATTAACCTATTCCCACTAGGCAAAATTTTATTCTGGTGCAAATTTAACCCTTTCCTGTTTTTGGAAATTTTAGACTAGTCCAAATTGAAAGAGATTGCAGACGACTATAAGAACTTGATGCCATTTGAAATGAAACCATCCTATGTGGTAGAAAATATTGTGGAAAAAGGAGAAATTGCTTGTTACAAGCAATTTCTTCTATTTCCACAATGTTTTCTCAAGAATAAAATTACAGTATTGTAAAATCCCGTGTTTTCCCGTGTAGACTACTACTGAAAGTGAGTGCAAATCAAAATTTTTGCCTTTTATGATAGAAAACACTGTGGACAATGACGAAATTGTTTGTGACAAGCAATTTCTTCATTGTCCACAGTGTTTTCTAAAGCTGTTTTCTTAAAGTGCATTTAGAATAGGATTGTGTGGGAACGTGCTAAATGATAGAAAAGATGTGGCTAAGCTGGGTCCAAACTTATGACCCTATTATGGAGAATACTGCTTGTATTAATCAATTTCTTCATTTCCCACAATGTTTTCCAACCAAACAACAAAAGATTTTAAAATGTTTTCCAACCAAATAACAAAAGATTTTAAAATTTCACTAATTAGGACCTGTTTTAATTTTGAATGTTTGTTGTAATGCTGCAGGTGCTGTAGCAGTCCTGTGTTGAAAACAAGAATGATGGCTGCTAGAGCTTTACAACCATTGGTTGAAAAAGATCACATGATCACAGTGGTCTCTGACCTTTTGACCCTGTTACCTAGTGCAGAGAAGGGTGGAATTGGTCAAAATCAGATACATGGAGTACTACTTCAGGTGAACTATTTTTCATTCTCTCAGAACTATTTCTTACTATAACCCCCACCTAGAAGAGTGGCTTGTGATGTAGAAAGGGGTACATTTATTTCACCATGTCTGTCTGTCTTTCTGTTTGTTTGTCCATGGACTTTTATCGAACCAATTGATTTGCAGCCACTAAACTTCACACATATGTTGCCAATAACCCAAAGGAAGTTCCCTATTGTTTGGAGGTCTTATAGATCAAAGGTCATGGTCACAATTGAACTTTTACTGAAATTGATCTCATACTTCAACTGATAAGCAAATTGATCTAGGACCAACCAACCATTAACATTTTAAGCTGTTTTTGGAGAAAACCTAAGATTACTATAGCCTTTGTGTCGCATTGTTGTCGTTGTTGTTGTTGTGGTCCAAAAACTTTGACATTTTGTGATACCTCTGGTTCTAACAAAGGCATTCACTTGAAACTCGGCAAACCTGTTCACTATCAAAAGAGCAACCTATACTATCAAGAAGGATAACTCTAGATGCATTTTGTCCACTATCCAGCACCCAACAGTGGAGTGTACGCACCAGTAGTCAATGCTCTTGTTGAAACTTGCTACTGACCATGATTTTGCAAAAAAGTGCCATTTAATTGAACTTTCTCTTTGAGCTGAGTGGGCAGGCCAGTGATCTATAAAATTTAGATTGGTTCCAATGGAAAAGAATGGCAAATTACATTTGAAATGTCTAGACCAGTTGAATTATCATCAGTAAGACTATAGACTATTATATGAAAGGGAAAAAATCATTTTTCTTCTTTTTCTATTATGTTTTCCTTGGCTTTATTTCTTTAGCACATGAAATGGCAGGATGGTGTAGTGGTGGGTTAACACTGTTTTTTCAAAATTTTAGACTCTTCCGAATTCAAAGGGTTAGTAGATGGCCTTATAAAATAAGAAAAATTCAAAAAGTAGGAATCCTGTGTTGTTGGAAATATTGTGGATAAAGAAGGAATTTCCTTTTACAATCAATTTCTTCTTTTTCAGCAATGTTTTGTCGAGTACAATATAATAGGCAGATAAAAATCAGGGATTGTACCAGAAAGAGTTTAGAATTGTCATTGTCTATAAGTTGTAAGGATATTAGATAGTCTGTAAGAACCATAATTGGCAGAATGCATTATTTTTGAAAATTTCTATACAATTTAATTATATTAAGCAACCATTCAAAGGATGGCAAAAGGATTATCGTTTAACCCTTTCCCACTCAGTGATGCTTTTAAGCACCCCAAAGAAAAAAAACTTTGGAAAAAGTTGTTGAAAATGAAGAAATTGCTTGTGTCAAGCAATTTCTTCATTTTCAACAATGTTTTCTACCAAAAAAAGTGAAAAAAATCTGACATTTCATAAACCTTAAAATGTTGTCTGCAGCTTCTTTGAATTTGGACCAGTCTAAGTTTTTGTCAAGTGGGAATGGGTTAAGAGAATGGTTTTGTGACCTATATGAAGGCTCAGATCAGCTGCATACATAAATTATTGCAGGATACTCACCTAATCCTGTGTTGATTGAAATCCTTAGAATCTTCTCATTGACACAGTTCTAACGAGATCCACCAACATAGGATCTAGTATTGATAACATCATTAACCCTTTCCTGTTTAAACACGGGATTTTACGTTACTGTGATTTTATACTTGGGAAAACATTGTGGAAAAAGAAAAAATTGCTTGAAACAAGCAATTTCTTCTTTTCCCACAATATTTTCTACCACATTGGATGGTTTTATTTCGAATTGCATCCAACTTGCATTGTTGTCTGCAACCCCTTTCGATTTGGACTGGTCTAAATTTTCATAAAACAGGAAAGGGTTAACTAAAACGGCCAATTATGAAGACCCTTTGTTTTTGGAAAGGGAATTTTGATGTCATTGGCTTAATCCATTCCCACACAATCCCACTTTTTTACGTCCCAAAAGAAAAATACTGGTGAAAACATTGCGAAAATGAAGAAATTACAAACAATTTCTTGATTATTCACAATGTTTTCTACCTTAAATGAAAGAGATTTTCAAAACGTCATCAAAATAAAAATGCAAGTTGCAGCTTATTCAAATATATATCAGTCTTAAACTTTGTCATGAGGTAACGGGTTAATGAAAGTGATCTCCTATTAGAGGTGGTCACCTGTTTGCATTTTTTAAAACAGTTGAAGTATTTACTGAATACTGTTCCAATGTTGTCAGTATGTTTGAGGGACAATGTAAGGGATGAAACATGTTCGGCCTGGCTACAGAAAATGGACTTTCTGATTTCAAGGTAAGCATGTGGACTGGTCTAAATTAAAAGATGTAGATGATAAGTGGTGAAAATTAAAAGAATCTTTGCCTTTTAGGGTAGAAAACATTATGGACATTTTTACAAGCATTTTTTTCATTATCCACAATGCTAATTACCCCAAAAAAACAAAAATAATTAGCAATTCATAAACTCAAAATTGTCTTCTGCAAGTTCTTTGGGTTGGGACCTGTTCAAAAGAATTTAATCTATTAAATTGTTACATGGTAAGTACTAAGGCCATCATATTTCAAATGTGTATTCCCAAAGGTCGCTGTGAGAGCCTTCAATTCATATAGAGTTTAATGTCATCTGCCAAGGTCAAGGTCGTTTTCAAGGTCATATTTTTATATAAAAAAATCTTTGGCCATAACTTTTGAATGATAAGTGCTTAGCATAACAGGTAGTGTAAGACTAAAAAAATACAATGTAATCAAAATATCAGCTTGAAATTGTTGTTTGCATCTTCTTTGAATTTGGACAATTCTAAAATTTTATCATGTGGGAATGGATTAGCATACACATCTTGCAGAGCTTTATTATTTCTTTTCACCATTTGGCATCTCACATCTAAGTGATGCAGTGGTATTGCTTTGATTAATTTCAGGTCAAATCCCTGTTTATTAACAAGGACTAGTGCCTTAGAAATCAGCATCCATTTACTGGAGAAGTTTGGTGAAAATAGTGTCATTTTTGAAAAGCTGTGGGAAATATTACAATCTGAAATAGATTGTATATCAGAATCTCCAAGTTACCTCCCCTCTTCCCCTTGTCTGTCTGAATTCATGTGCACTGTGTGTGAGCTGTATCTTAGGTGTATATGTACTTACATGGACAAACAGACAGTGTCTTCTTGCAAAACTCAGATGGAGAATAATAAGATGAAAGATCTGTCACAGAAACAGCAATTTGGATCCAGTGATAAAGAGCAATGGTGTAAAGATTTACTTTCTGCATTTGAGGAAATAAGTGTAAAACTATTGAGGTCAAGGTCATGTGATGTAAGAAGATCATATCTTCATATGGTTTCTAAGCTATGTTGCTTTGACAAAGTCACCCCTTCAAATGCAGAAGGAGGAGAAGAGACATTTACAGAATTAACTACTCAAGACAATGTTGAAGATTCAAAGAAAGAAGGAGAACTACACTTTAGAAGGGAGACATTTCTTCCGTTGAAACTAGAAGTAGTGCTCTTAAAAAGCAGAAAGATATATAAAGTTTTGTTAGAAATATCCTTGATAGAAACTCAGAAGGAATGCCAGATAGACTTATTCAGGTAAGATGAAATTACATAATCACGTCAATTTCTTTAACCCTTCCCGTTTTTGGAAATTTTAAACTGGTCCAAATTGAGAGAACATGCAGACGACAATGAAAATTTGAAATTAAACCATCTAATGTGGTAGAAAACATTGTGGGAAAAGAAGAAGATTGTTACTTTTGGTCAAAAGCCCATATACAATATAAATTCCTAAAAGAAAACTTTGTAGCCACAGTTTTTCTCTATGTACTAGAAAATTTTACAGAATGTTTGTCTTGATAAATCTTGGACAAGTTTGAAATTAGGCCACCTTGGTTCTGAAAACAGGACATTAGGTCATATCAAATTGACAACAATAAGATACTTTTACAAAGTCAAATGGATATAAAGGTTGTGACTGAATGAGGAGTTTACTGATATTACTACTAATGTCACTGTTTACTTAATATAATATGAAATGTCACCATATTCAATGGGGTTCTTATTTCATGACTTTACAAAAAAATTCAGTAAATTCAGCATCATCTGGTGGACCTCTATAAAGATTGTATAAATTTTGGCCCAATGGTCATAATTAGCCCATTCCCTGACGTCACATATTTTACATAGGGCTTATTCAGTGAAAATTTAAAACTTTTCTTCCCCCAAACAGGAGGGCCTAGAGCTTTGATATTTGGTACACAGCATCATCTGATGGACCTCTATTAATCCATTCCCACATAACTGACACTTTTTGACGCCCCCAGGAAAAAAAGCTTTGGAAAACATTGTGGAAAATGAAGAAAATGCTTGTTACAAGCAATTTCTTCATTATCCACAATGTATTATAATCTAAAAGATGAAGATTTTCAAAATGTATTCAGCTTTAAATTGTCGTCTGCAACTGCTTTGAATTTGAACCAATCTAACATTTTGTCATCTGATAATGGGTTAAGATTGTATAAATTATAGCCTCAGGGTCAAAATTAGCCTATTCCTGCTCTTAGCCTGCTCTTTGACACCCATCAAGAACAAGCTTTGGACTATTTTATGGAAAAAGAAGAAATTTCTTGTAACAAGCAATCTCTTTTTTATTCACAAAGTTTTCTGTCCCTTCATACAAGAACTTTCATCAACTTGAAATTTTCATCTGCAACTTCTTTTAATTTGGACCAAGTTAAAATTTCATTGTGTGGTTATAGATTAATGTGTTTTGTAGACTGTTGAAAATATATGCAAGTTATGCCTTAGAAAATAAAGATGAATCAAGTTTGTGTTTACGAGAGCAAGAAGATGTTGTAAAACTTTGGATAGAAAGGCTTCTACACACAAACTTAAGGTAAGGCAAATGTAATGATTTCCAAACGATCCTACTTTTTCATGTCACTCAAGAAAAATGATTTTGAAAACATTGTGAAAAATGAAGAAATTGCTTGTAATAAACAATTTCTTCATTTCCCACACTGTTTCTTCCCAGAAAGTTGATTATTTTTTTTAAATTTCATCCATTTGAATTGTCATATGCAGCTTTTTTCAATTTGGACCATTCTCAAAATTGGTTTCATATATCATATAAGGTATCTCCTCTAGGATTTGAGACTAGGACCTTGCTATCCCAAAGCAGGTGCTCTACAGTATCACTGTTGAAGCAATTGTTTTTTTGCTCGGCTGTATTTAGAGAAAATCAAACATATTGCCATAACCTTGTCAACATATACATAGATGTCCTTGTAGTTATACAAAACTTTGACATTTTGTAACAAGTCTGGTATTGCTTAAGGTTTTCATTTGAAATTTTACCTCCAGTACAAAAGAGATTACTCTTAATGTATTTTTTATGAATAATGCCCCTTTATCATCCAAGATTTTTAATCAACAATTTTTCACCATGGAGCGGAGTATCTAGTAACTGCTCATGTTAAACCCTATGAGATTCTGGCCATAGCACAGTGGTAGCACATATCACTCCTAGTCAAGGGGTGCCCGGTTTGATCCCTGGTCACAGCAAATATCCTTTCCAGCATTTGTCTCCCACCAAGGGGTGAATAGTAATAAACCTAAGTGGGATGAGTAAATTGATGCTTTGAAAGGATGTAGTGGCAGTACTGGTGTGAGAAAGACCAGGAATCCAATGTTAGGTGCTCTAGCTGCCATGATATACTAAAATACTGTTAAAAGTGGCATTTAACCCTATTCCATCAATCAATTTTTATTGTTATGTAATATTCTACCATTACTTCATGGTTTACAGCCTAAATCACAGATCCCTTTTGTCAATAAAAAAATGATTGACCAATCAAATTATTTAGACTGAAAGTTAGTGGTGAACTCTGGCATTTATTTCAAGCATTTTTATCTTCCTTGACTACAACATACTGAGCTTTTGTGATTTACTGTGTCAGTTGTTCATTGTCCTTTGTGCATGAACATACTGTGTGCACTCTTGAGGCCACATTTTTGGGCCCAAATCCCATGAGATTTGGTTAGAATGTTTGTCTGCATAATATCTCAGTCATATTCTGATAATGGGTCATGTCGGGTCAAAAAGTGAGTCACAAGGTGAAATCTTGGGGAAAATCTTTTGTGGTCTCTAAAGGCCTCATTTTTATAAGCCCAAAGGGTCGAATTATGTTATGGCCCCTGTTGTCAGTCCGTCTGTCTGTCCTTCCGTCTGTTGAATTTGTAGTCTTATATGAATTTAGATCACTCTAAGATAATGTCATCTGGTAATGGGTTATTCATTAAGGCAATTAATGGATCAGTTACATCAGACTTATTTAGCTGCTCAGGTTACCAACTAAAGATATGCCTTTTATTTTATGTCCGAGGCAACATATTTCACAAAATGATGTCATTTATCCCTTTCCTGTTCAAACCTGGGATTTTACGTTGCTATGATTTATACTAGAGAAAAAATTCTGGAAAAGAATAATTGGTTGTAACAAGCAATTTCTTCTTTTCCCACAATATTTTCTACCTCATAGGATGGTTTCATTTCAAATTGCATCAAGTTTTCATTGTCGTCTGCAAACTCTATGGAATTGGACCAGTCTAAAATTTCAAAAAATGGGAAAGGAGTATAACCTTGGTTAAACTGCCAGCCAGAGGCCAGTGAGTAATGCCAGCAATCAGTCAATTGCTGACAGCTTTACAGTTAGAGTGTTTCCCATTCCACATTTTCCATTGACATTTCTTCTTTTTCTTTCAGTGAGGTCCCGGTTCGATCCCTGACGGCGGCACTCATCCTTTCCGACTATTTGTCTCCCACCAATGGGTCAATAATCATAGACCTATGTGGGATAGCAGCTGGAGGCTAGGAAAGGATGTGATGGCGGTACTGGTGTGAGATATACCAGGAATCCATTGTTAGGTGCTCCAGCCGTTGCGATATAATTGAAAGATTTTTGAAAGCGGCGTAAATCCCCATTCAAACAAACAAACAAATTTTTTTCAGTGAGGAAGTCATAGCATCCTGTATTGACTATCTAGGGATCACTTTGCCTACCATTTGCAGAACTATCACTTTAAATGGGATTCAAAGCATCAGCAATGTAACAGAGATGGAAAGGTTCATCAATGTATTAGAAAACTTGTGTAGAGCCCCCGAGACTGCAGCTAGCATTCAATTGGCCGCTGCACATGCTCTAATTTCTGTGCTTAAGTCTGATTGGTTGTTGGAAAGACCTAAATATGTGGCTAAGTTTGCAGACAGGACAAAGGAAGCAGTTGCAGTTGATAGGCTTGATACCTTTTCTGAAGACAAGAGTCCTATTAGATCATATGGAAGAAAATCTGCAGACAAATCTATCACAGATATTGAAAGAAATAATCAAAATGAATCTGATAACTATGAAGAAAAAGCAATGACTGAAGATAACTTAAATGTCAGAGAAGTCACTAACTGTATAGAAGGAAAAGCCAATGATACTGATGGAGAAAATGACCTTCAAATGGGAGAAGAAGATAATAGAGTTGAAAGAAGAGCCAGTAAAGTTAATAGATCAGTGACCACAGATAAGATTGGTTTTCAATTGACAAAGAATGTGTACAAGGCTATGATTGACCTATTACAAGTTGATGACCTTGATGTTAAAGATGCAGTGACTGATATAATACCAGTAATTACGGGCAACTGGTCCAGAGGTAATTTCCTGTCAACACTTTTCCACTTGTTTACTACTGGAAAATTGACCTGGATAGTAAACAGCATTGTTTTGTAAAATGTCTGCTCAGTAACATGTAACAAAAAACTAAAATGGTTGATTGGAGATCTAAAGGTTGTAACTACAGCTTGAAAAAGCTATTGTTATGACATTTAAATTGCTAACTTGATATCCATTTATAGACTATGGCAAATTCAAAGAAGATTATAGCCTGTATATCACACTTTCAAATTAATTGAAATAGGATTTTAGTTACAAGCAATTTCTTCTTTTTGCAGAATGTTTTCTCAAGTATAAAAACACAGTGAATGAGCAGGAAACGGTTAAATATTGAAGTAGAACTTTCTGATGGAGTTACAGGCATGGCCAGCGGAGAAAGAGGGCAGGGCCAGTAATCCATCAATTCAATGAATTGTCATGCACAAGGTTATATCGTATGACTAGTCCGAATTGAAAGAAGTTGCAGACAAAAAATTAAAAGTAATGAAGTATTTGATTATTTCAATTATCTTGGTAGAAAACATGGAAAAAAAGGGAATTGCTCATTATAAGCAATTTCTTCATTTTACACAATGTTTTCCCTAATAAGTTTCTTGAGTGATGTCATTTTATGAGAGTGTTTTAATAAAGGAATTAACTATTGAAATGCTAATTAAAGTGATGAAGTCAGCAATTAATGAACCCTTTCTTGTCCAAACCCCGGATTTTATTTGACTTTGATTCTATACTTGAGAAAATATTGTGGAAAAAGAAGAAATTGCTTGTAACAAGCAATTTCTCTTTTTCCCACAATATTTTCACCCCATATGATGGTTTTATTTCAAATTGCGTCCAATTTTCATTGTTGTCTGCAACCTCTTTCGATTTGGACCATTGTAAACATTTTTAAAACATTGGGAAAGGTATCATGTATTTTTCTATAGAACATGAGATGCATCTTTCAAAATTTGAAGAATCAAATTACCTTTTGTCGAGCCTGCTTGTGGTGAGCGAGACAGTTGTCACTATATGTCAGTGAATGTTTGTTAGTCTGTCTGTCCGTCTGAATTTGTCCAGACAATTACTCCTACATTTATGAATGGATTTCAAAATAACTTGGCACAATTATTCTTCATCACGAGTAGATGTGCCATTTGAAAGAATTTTTGGGGATGGTTCTAATTTCAAAGTCACAACTCAAGGTCAAGCACTAACATTGTGATTGTCAAGAGCATTTCTTCTTCAATTATGGATGGATTTCAAAATAAATTGCCACAATTATTCTCCATCATGAGTAGATGTGCCATTTGAAAGATTTTTTTGGATAGGTTCAAGTTCAAGGTCAAAGCTCAAGGTCAAACACTAAAATTGTGCTTATCTGGAGCATGATACCTACAAAACTTTGCGGGCTCTACAGCAGTTGTCCTGGGACAACCATCTAGTTTGGCTTTTAGATATTTCTGCCAAGGAGGTAATTTTGATTAGGGTATTTTTAGATTTTTGAGAGTCAAAACCCGGGTTGATGAGTGAAACTTGAGCCCTGATAGATAAATGGCTTGCTTCCTTTTTGCATAATGGGGTCACATTAACCAATTTTAAGGTCATTAATTTTAAGATTTTTTCAAATTTCTGGTTGGGAAAAATTGGGTTAAATGAAGACATTTCTTTCTTCATTTTACACAATGTTTTCCCAAATGCTTTTCTTGATTGTATTTTTGAGTGGGAAGGGGCGTCAAAAATGTCATTGATTGGGAATCGGTTAACCCATCAATAGACAACAAAATGTTAGATGACATTTCAAATTGTGCTAAAAATTGTGCCAGTAATATCGGAAAGGGGAGTTGGGCAGTATATATAGATAGATGAAATTGGAAAATAAGTGCCAAATAAGGTAGAAAACATTGTGAGAAAAAAATAAATTGGTTGACACAAGCAATTTCTCCTTTTTCCACAATGTTCCCATAATCATATTAATATTGGGAATTCAGGATTCATTATTGTTTGGTTTAAATGGGTTTAAAGATTGTTTTTCAGAGTACATGTTGATATTTCAGGTTCCCCACAGTCTTATATATGTACTAGTCTGTTGATGAATCACTGGATGGATGCTAGTCTAGATCCTAGCCTGGTTGCATGCTCTCTGTTGCAATATATAGTTGAAGACACGGGCCCAGAACAGGTACTGTTGATCCTGTCAATTACTCGGAAAATATTGTCGAAAATGGAGAAATTGCTTGTATCAAGCGATTTCTTCGTTATTCACAATGTTATCTATCCAGAAAGACAAAAACATTCAAAATTTTGTCAACTTGAAATTGTCATCTGCAGCTTCTTTAGAAAGAACCAGTCCAAAAGATTGCTGACTGTTAAAACATGAAGATAATAGCACAGAATGCAGCTCACAATAGTTCAAAGTTTTCCTTTTTTCATTGAATTTCCAAACTATGTGAGCAATTGTAATATTTACCCTATCTTGAAAGATTTAGCTCGATACCAATCGGTCAGCACGAAATAGTTGTAACTGCTTACATGTTTATAGGCAGTTACAACTGTTTGCTCTGACCCTTTGATATGCCTTTGTTTTCCTAAAAATCCATATATTTCTGGCACATCAAGAGATGCCTGACGCTCGGCTATTAGAAACTGGATAGTGGATAAAAATCTAAGTAAAAAAGGGGCAATAAATCTTACAAAAACATTTAGGGTTTCCTCCCTTGTGAGTATGTGTTCCGTTTGATACTGAACATGTTTTACAAGTTTTAAATCATAGGCCTCAGTTAAAACAGAGAAATTACAAAATGTCAGAAGTTTTTGAGAAACAACAACAACCAGGATGATATCAAGGCTATGGCAATTACTTTGGGAGTCTTCGTAATCAACTGAGCTTTACACAGTTCCCACACAATATTACGACGCTTTTAGACACCCTTAGGAAAAAAAGCTTTGGAAACATTGTGGAAAAAGAGGAAATTGCTTTTTACAAGCAATTTCTTCATTGTCCACTATGTTTTCTTCTTTAAAAGTATGAAAATTCCCAAATCTTATGAACTAAACTTTATGATCTGCAGCATGTTTAAATTTGGACCGGTTTAACATTTCGTTGTCTGGTATCACGTATTCTTACAGTGTAATTAGGTTTTCTGTTCATTCCTTCATGAAATCAAAAATGAACTCTTCATCTCTTAAATGAATAGGTAACTTTGCTATGATGGGAAATGAAGAAATTGCTTGTTACAATGTTTTCTCCTAAGGGAAAAAAAAAAGATTTTTGAAATTAAATCAACAAAGATATGTCTCTCCAACTTTGAATTTTGACTTAAATTTTTTCATCTTGTAATGGGCAGTACAAACTGATTATGCATTGTGAATTCCTACATGATACATATTTACTGCACAGTTCCTGTAATAGTCCCATTCCTGCACAATGACTCTTTTTATTGCCCCTCATGAAAAACAATCAGGAAAACATTGAAACAAGCAATTTCTTCATTTTCATGCCCCCACATCGATAGATAGGGGGCATATTGTTTTACCGGTGTCTGTCTGTCTGTCTGTCTGTCTGTCCATCTGTCTGTGTCTGCAAAACTTAACCTGCCAACTAAACACTTTCCTATAACTTCAACCCTGATTAAGTTACAATGCTAATATTTGGTATGTAGATAGGCCTCAACAAGGCGCAACTGGCTAAAGTCATTTCATCAAGGTCAAGGTAAAATTTTTAACCCTTTTCCCTAAAACGTTACTCAAAAACTTGACCTGCCAACTAAACATTTTCCTATTACTTCATCCCTAATTAAGTTACAATGCTAATACTTGGTATGTAGGTCTCAACAAGGCGCAACTGGAGAAGGTTATTTCATTAGGGTCAAGGTCAAATGAAAAATGAAAAAATGAACAATGAAAAAAAAAGCAATAATAATCACCAGTTTCTAAAGAATTCCTGTTTATGGGGCATGGTGTTTCACAAACACATCATGTTCACAATGTATTCTATCCAGAAAGTTGAAAAAATATAAGATTTAACAAATTTTAAATTGTTGTCTGCAACTCCTTTCAATTTGGACTAGTCTGAAATTTACTGTCTGGTAATGGGTTATACATGTATTTGTATTACAGACTGGAGATGAGAGATTATTTGACAGAGGTGAAATGAATACATTTAGAGATGAAATAGACTTTATACAGGTACGAAATTCATTTTATAGACTAGTGTAATCAGAGTTTTTGCTCTTGTGTATGCTGAAAGGCAGTTATTATAGGCTGGTCACTTTGGAGAAGATATAACTGATGTTATGTGCACATAGGTCATGAACTTGCAAGAAAACTGCAAGAAAAACTCAAAAAAATGACTTAACCCATGGTGCTGTTTATTACCCCTTAAGAAGAACCATTTGGAAAACATTGTGTAAAATGAAGAAATTGCTTGCACATTTTCCAAAATGTTTTTTATACAAAGAAATTGAAAAAATGTAAAATTTCATAAACTCTGCATCTCCTTTCACTGTGGACCAGTCTAAAAATGTTCCTGTCCTGTAATAGGTAAAGGCATGACTACTCTGTGAAACAGGGTTAGCTGACACAAACTATCTTCTTATATACTATTGTTTGAAACAATTGGAAGCTTTGCTGTTTTGTGATTATTATGGTATTTCAAGGACTGTTTTTTGTCTGGTGTGTGGTTAAATCCTATTCATGCAGTACAGACTATAAAAAACTGTTATTCTTTCATGGTATGTGAATATGGTGTTATAAACATAATGTGATCCCAGTATCTTTAACCCATTCCCACACATCGAATTTTAGACTGATCCAAATTGAAAGAACCTGCAGACGAAAATTTCAAGTTGATGAAATTTTATTTTTTCTTTATCTTTTTGGGTAAAAAACATTGTGGATGATAAAGAAATTGCTTGAATACAAGCCATTTATTCAATTTCCACAATGTTAAAGTGAAGTGTTAAAAGGACAGATTTAATGTGAATGGGTTTAAACATCAACTATACCTCAAAGAATCTGCTACTTTACAGGTTTAAAACTATTCATATAATAATGCTCTGATTTGGCATTAACCTGTGTCATGCTGATCCCGGAATATTTCTTCCATGGCAGAAAGTATAGATAATGATCAGTCTGCACATATCTGCAATCTGATCTTAGTCAACACCATCTGCCTTTCCCTTTTTTAAGTCAAAGCTGTTTATAGGATAAATTTTCAAAATAAATGTTAACCTATAATTGGTTTTTCTGGTACTTTTTGCCCTTCGATTTTATTGCAATTATATAGAGAATATCTTATTTAGCATGACAAGGGTTAACAGTCATTTATAATCATCTGTCAATATAAAGATCATCTGACAGAATCAAGATCATTTCATCACTTTCATACATCAAAAAGATTTAGAGTGTACAGAGGCATCATTATTCAACATTTTTCCACTTTAAATTTTTACAGCATGTCGATGAAATACTAATTAAATTCTTTGGGCAAGTATGGAAATCAAGATTGGGAACTTCAACCAGCCAAGAAGAAAACAAAGAGGTATATCTTTTCTCTTTGATATTGATATTTAACTTGGCTATTTTTAGCTCCAATGGCTGAAGGCTAGCAAGCTATTGTAGTTATGTCAGGCGTGCATCTGTAATCTTTAACTCTAAAAAATCTTGTCTTCAGAAAAAAGACGAGAATTCAACCAAATTTCACAGGAATGATGATTGGGCGACTCTTAACCCATTCCCACACAGTGACGCCTTTAAACGCCTCTCAATATAAAAGCTTTGGAAAACATTGTGGAAAATGAAGAAATTGCTTGTCACAAGCAATTTCTTCATTATCCACAATGTTTTCTACCCTAATAGGCAAACATTTAAAAGATTTCATGAACTGTAAATTTTCGTCTGCAAATTGTTTGAATTTGGACTGGTCTAAAATTTACTTGTGAGGAAACTGGTTAATCAGATTCCTTCAAAGGTATCGATAAGATGATAAACATGGCTTAAATGGGCTGGTCTAATTCCAATTTCAAAAATCTTTTTTCAGAAACCAGTGAATGGGTTCCAACCAAATTTCACAGAAATTATCCTTGGGTGACCCTTTACCAGATTCTTTCAAAGAATTTTGATAGGATGATAAACATGGCTGAAATGGGCTGGTCTAATTCCAATTTCAAAAATCTTTTTTCAGAAACCAGTAAATGGGTTCCAACTAAATTTCACAGAAATTATCCTTGGGTGACCCTTTACCAGATTCCTTCAAAAAATTTTGATCGGATGATAAACATGGCTTTAATGGGTGGGGCAAATTTCCATATATGGTGAAACCTTTAAAAATCTTCTCTGAAACCAATGGATGATTTCACCAAATTTTACGGGAATGATCAAAGGGTTACCTGTTGTCAGGTTCCTTCAAAGAATTTTGATCGGATTATTAATATTGCTTGAATGAGTGTGATTAATTTCCATGTATAGTAAAAGCTTTGAAAATCCTTTTCTCAGAAAACGGTGAATGAATTTCAACCAAATATCACTGAAAAGATTGTGGCTTATGTCCATATATTGTATACATTTTTTTTTAAATTTGTTAATACCTTTTTCATCTGCCCTCATAAATGAATCTTTTGTAAAACAATGAAAAGTTTGAAATATTAAAAGATTTCATTGACAAGCTTTATTTGCCGCACATGATGAATATGATTCAGATTTTATTGATATCCTGAAATCACCATTTCTTCATCAGTACAATCGGGCCTGTGCAGTGATACAGGCCCTCAAGCGCCTCTAGTTTTAGAAAACTTGAGGTATTGCTGTGGCCTTGTCATCGTCAGCATCATTGTTGTCTGAAAACTTTAACATTTTTAGCTTGTGAGCTATTGTGATCCCCTACGTCTGGCATCCATCCAGTGTCTACCGTCTGTCAGTGTCTATTGTCTGTCAATAATAATTTCTTTAAACTAAAAAATATCTCCTGTCAAACCCCTGGGCCAATTTCAACCAAATATTGCAGAAATATTCCTTAGGTGACCCCCTTTGAAAAAAGTTATAAGAGTTGAAATGTGTTGTAAAGTCCAGTTTCCATTGCAACAAAACTGAAATTAAAAAAGGATCTTTAAAAGTCTACTCCACCTGACCCATAAGGCCTAGGGCCTTTATATTTTGCCTGAAGCATCCTTATATTGAACTCTTTCAAAAAGCTAAAATTATTACTCTTGGGTCCTTAGGGGTGGAAGCCTGCATATGTTTATAGTCATAGAAAAAGGATTTATAAATGACAATCTTCTGCTAAACCATTGGGCCAGTTTAAACCAAATATGGCAAAAATGTTCAATAGGTGGTCCTCTTTCACAATGCTAAAAGAACAGAAATCTGTTAAGAACTCTGGTTGCTATAGTGAAAAATTTAAAAAGATCTTGTGAAGTTTTAAAAAGATCCTAAACTATCTTCTTCGCCTGAGGCAGAAGGCATAGAGTCTTGATATTTTGCATGAAACTTCAGTATATTGACATCTTCCTAAATTATTAACATCATTACCGTCAGGTCCTCAGGGTTGGAGCCTCATGGGGATGGGGCCTATATAGAAACAAGAAGGATTTTGAAACAACATCTCTTCCCGAACCATTGGGCCCAATCAAATATGGCAGAAAAGTTCCCTATGTGGTTTTCTTTCACAATAGTTAGAGCACATTGGTAAAGTTTTGATTTTTGTATACCAAGGTGCAAAGTTTATATATGTACAACATATGACTATGCCTACTTGTATCATAATCCTAGCCTTAACATTAAATTTGACTGTCTCTCACCAATGGGTCGATAATCGTAGACCTATGTGGGATAGCAGCTGGAGGCTAGGATAGGATGTAATGTAGTACTGGTGTGAGAAATACCAGGATTCCATTGTTAGGTACTCCAGCCACCACGATATAACTGAAAGACTGTTGAAAGCAGCGTAAAACCCCATTCAAACAAACAAAATTGAATTTGACTATTGAAAGAAAAAGAGCCTTTATCTCAGGTAAGCGCACTAGGGCCAATGGCCCTTTTGTTTGTTAAAACGTCTCCTCCTATGGAAAATTTGAATTATCACAATATTCCTAATCACCTGACCTTGTGCATATTGTTGGGGTTTTACCATTTTAGGCTGTGTCTCAGAAAAAGGGGGCAAATGCAAAATTTGTTATTAACATACATGTATTTTCTACATTATGGACGAATTTGAATAAAATTTTCACAGAATGTTCCTAGTTAACTGACCTTACACAAATTGTTTTAGAAAACGGAGACTTAAGTAAAATTTCTTGTCTAGGTATGTATTGTGACTATAGCACATTTTTTTTTTTGAGCTATGTTAAATTGTTAATCAGTGTTTGGTGACCAACAATTTGAAGTTTTTTTTGTCTTTTTTCAGGAGAATGTTTCTATGAATACTGATTTAACCTGTGATGAAAGTTTATATAATGTGATACAAACTGTGATTTCTACAGACCTTCTAACATGTGCTGACCAAGATGTGTTTTTAGACTGTTCAAACTATGAGAAGTATGTGATTCAAGTACACAAAGTCCTGCTGTGTTTTAAGTGTGGTTTTATGATTGCCAGGAATACAGATAAACATGAGTTTATAATGAAGGCATGGTATGGATTTCTAGCTCAACTAAACACAAGTGTTTTGCCTGTGATAATTACTAGATATTTGGACACTATCATTACAATGACTAGATAATGCTAGGCTTTGTCGGTAATCCGGAGTTACGTATCACTTTCCATGTCTACTTTGAACAGCATCCCGATACGGTTATTTTTCTGAAATAAAAAGAAAAGGGTTGTAGCTTGTTTTTAACATAGGATTAAAACAAATAGTAAATTATTGGTGGAAACCTTATCTGGTCAACAGCTTGAATAAGATGTTGTTAAGGTGTCTTGATTGGCCCCCCATGAAAAGGGTTTAATATTGTGTCTCCAGTGAAAAGAAATGGTTTACACATTCCTAAACTACAAAATTTTAGACTGGTCCAATTGACAGAAACTGTAGACAACAATTTTAAGTTTATGGATTTTTTGTCATTTGGTTAGAAAATATTGTGGATAATGATGATATTGCTTGTGATAAGCAATTTCTTCATTTTCCACAATGTTTTCCAAATATTTTTTCTGGTGGGGTGTAAAAAAGCTGGATAGTGTCGGAATGGTTTAAATAGTGTTATAAGTGACCACTCAATCCTGACCGCATAGCTTTAAAGATTAAAAAACAATGCCTAATAAATTAGATGGGGACAAAATCTTTTATAACTCCCTCAAAATAAACATGTACAAGGGCATACACCAATCAGCCTGTCTGTCTATCTGTATGTTGTCTGTCTGTGTACAAAAGTAAGTTTATGTTGCAAACTCTTCCTACAGTTTTGCTTCAAAAGCAATTAAACCTACCCCCCAAAGTATTATCTCCCCTTGAATCTAAGACATTTTTTCATATTTGACAGGAAGATTCAAGTAATATTGTGTGGCAAACTCCTCCTACAATTTTTTTTCAAAAGTGATTTAACTTTTCACAATGATTTGTCACATGTTTAAGTTTTGCAACAACTCCCCCTGGCAGAATGATTATCCCCTCTTTGGCTTGGACATCTTTCCTGAAGCAAGTTTCTTGGCAAGTAATTTTTAGTCATGAACAATTTTGCTTCATAAGTAATAAAATTTCATTTACATATTGATAAATGTTGAAGCTTTGCAACACACTTTTTCAAGTCCCAATCCCCCATGGCAGAAGAATCATCTCCCCCTGAACTTAAACATTTTTTGTCAAGCCCCCTTGCGGTGAGTGAGACATAGTTGTTACTATGACAATTAGGTGTAGGTGCTTAAGTTAGTTAGTCCGTCAGTCTGTCAGTCTGTTAGTCCGTCCATCCGTCCGAAATTGTCCGGACAATTACTCCTACATTTATGGAAGGATTTCAAAATTATTCTCAATCATGAATAGATGTGCCATTTGAAAGAATTTTTTGGATAGCTTCAAGTTCAAGGTCACAGCTCAAGGTCAAACACTAAAATTGTGCTTGTCCGGAGCATTTCTCCTACAATTATGGATGGATTTCAAAATAAATTGGCACAATTGTTCTCCATCATGAATAGATGTGCCATTTGAAAATAATTTTTTTGGATAGTTTCAAGATCAAGGTCACAGCTCAAGGTCAAACACTAAAATTGTGTTTGTCTGGAGCATTTCTCCTACAATTATGGTTTGATTTCAAATTAAATTGGCAATATTGTTCTCCATCAAGAGTAGATGTTCCATTTGAAAGAATTTTCTGATAGCTTCAAGTTTAAGGTCAAAGCTCAAGGTCAAACACTAAAATTGTGCTTATCTGGAGCATGATACCTACAAAAGTTTGCAGGCTCAACAGCAGTTGTCCTGGGACAACCATCTAGTTCATAGGTAAGGCTCTTGGTATGAAGACGCCTCCTATGACAAATTATTGTTAGGTCAGTGGTTAGCTGAATGCATTCCTAACCCATTACCAGACGGCAAAATTTTAGGCTGATCCAAATTGAAAGAAGATGCAGACAACAAATAATGGTTTATGTCACAAGCAATTTGTTTGTTTTACACAACATTTTCCCAATTGTTTTTCTTGAGGGGCTTTCAAAAGCATCACTGTGTGGGCAGTGATTTTTCTAGGCAGGGGGATTGGGGGATTCCCCAACTTTTTCAAAGAAATCCCCATACTTTCAACTTTAGTGGGGTATTCTTCGCTATAAACAGAGAGTATGAAATACAAAGCATTTTTTGTTGTTGACATAACTCTGAAACCTTATGTCTGATTGACTTGAAACTTGGCAGTTATATTCCTTGCATAATTGAAGGGTACATTTTACAAAAAAGGTAACACTACTGTTCTTATTTTTTAGCTCCCCTGAGCACGAAGTGCTCGTGGGGAGTTATTGTGATCGGTCGTCGTCCGTCCATCCGTCCGTCTGTCCGTCCGTCTGTTCACAATTACAAAAAAATCTTCTCCTCCTAAACTAACCATGGAATTTCATCAAAACTTCACAGGAATTATCCTTAGGTCATGCTCTTTCAAAATACTTCAAAGAATTGAAATCCATGAAGAACTCTGGTTGCCAAGGCAACGGAGTGAAAAACCTTAAAAAATTCTTCTCCTCCCAAACGGTAAGGCCTAGAGCTTAGATATTTGGTAAATATCATCATCTATTGACCCTCTACCAAAATACTTCAAAGAACTACCATATTCTGAAAATTAGCCCTTTTCTGGGTGATCCCTGATTTTACATAGAGAGAAAGAAGGAAATCTTTAAAAATCTTTTTCTCCAAAACCATAAGGCCTAGAGCTTTGATATTTGGTATACATCATCATATATTGACCATCTACCAAAATACTTCAAAGAATTACTGTATTCTGAAAATTAGCCCTTTTCTGGGTGATCCCTGATTTTACATAGAATTAAAGAAGGAAAACTTTAAAAATCTTCTTCTCCCAAACCATAAGGCCTAGAGCTTTAATATTTGGTACAAATCATCATCTATTGACCCTCTACTAAATACTTTGAAGAATTACTGTATTTTGAATCTTAGCCCTTTTCTTTGTGATCCCTGATTTTACATAGAAATATAGAAGGAAATCTTTTAAAATCTTCTTCTCCCAAACCATAAGGCCTAGAGCTTTGATATTTAGTACAAATCATCATTTATTGACCCTCTACCAAAAAACTTCAAAGAATTACCCTTTTCTAAAAATTAGCCCTTTTCTGGGCGATCCCTGATTTTACATAGAATTAAAGAAGGAAAACTTTAAAAATCTTCTTCTCCCAAACCATAAGGCCTAGAGCTTTGATATTTTGTACATATCATAATATATTGACCGTCTACCAAAATACTTCAAAGAAATATCATACTCTGAAAATTAGCCCTTTTCTGTGCGATTCCTGATTTTACAATGGAATAAAGAAAGAAATCTTTGAAAATCTTCTTCTCCCAAACCATAAAGCCTAGAGCTTTGATATTTGGTACATATCATCAGCCATTGACCCTCTACCAAATTGTTTAAAAAATTAGCCCTTTTCTGTGCTGATCCCTAGTTTTAGTTAGGAATAAATAATGATATCTTTGAAAACCTTCTTCTCCTAAACCATTTGGCTTACAGCTCTATACTTGATATGTATGGATGTCTATACTTCAAAGCATTACCATATTCAGGAAATTAGTGCTATATGGTGGGATCATCAATATACCTAGGATTTAAAGAGAAATCTGTAAACATCTTCTCCAAAATAATTAGACAGAGGGCTTTGCCATTTTGTTTATATCATAAAGCCATGAACCATCATACTCAGGGGAGCGATTTAGGACCATCATGGTCCTCTTGTTTATTAAATTGACCTTTGTTGTTTTTCAGACTTTAAATTCATCCCTAACATATCTCTGAAAGTATAATAGGTCTGATCATGAAACTTGGTGTGTGACTAGATCTCTCCAAGGGGAAGTGCAGTGCAAAAGAACCAAAACTCTACCATTCTAATTTTCTTAGTTATTGCCCTTTGGTTTTTTTCATACTTTAATATTTTCAGGAACATATCTATGAAAGTAAAAAAACTAGTATCATGATTTTCCTGTCAGAGTCTATGGAAATAGCTAGTAATATGTCTTTTCATCAGTTATCCCTGCTGTTCACATTTTTTATCCGGTTATTCACTTCTTCAATTTTTTTTTATCCATTCCCACACAACAAAATTTTATGCTTGCCCAAGTTGAAAAAAGAAATGCAGATGACAATTTCAAGTCATTGGAATTTTAATTTTTTTCGTCTTTTTTTGGTAGAAAACATTGTGGATAATGAACAAATTACTGGATTCAAGCAATTTCATCTTTTTCCACTATGTTTTCCAAAGCTTTTTAGCTCACCGTAGCTTTTGTGATCGTTGAATTTCTGTTGTCCGTTGTGTGGTGTGGGGCATCAACAATTTAAGTGTTTACACTCTACAGGCCACAGTTTTGACCCAATCTTCATGAAACTTTGTCAGAATAATTGTTTGGTCATGAGGATGAACCCTATAGATTATGGGATAATTCTATCAGAAAACACAGGAAAAGGGGCCCTAATGACAATTTCTTTGTTTAAACTCTAGAGGCCACAATTTTGGCTCAATCTTCATGAAACTAGGCCAGAATGATTATTAGGGCATAAGAATGAACCCTATAGATTGAGGAAAGGTTCCATAGAAAAACACAGGAAAAGGGGCCTTAATGACAATTTCTTTGTTTACTCTCAAGAGGCCACAATTTAGGTTCAATTTTCATGACACTAGGCCAGAATTATGATTAGGGCATAAGGATGTATCCTTTTGATTATGGGAAGGTTCTTTTGGAAAACACAGGAAAAAGGGTCTTAATGACAATTTCTTCGTTTATTTTCTAGAAGAACAATTTTGGCTCAATCTTCATGAAAATTGGCCAGAATAATTTTTAGGTTACAAGGATAAACCCTATTGATAATGGGAAGGTTCTTTGGAAAACACAGGAAAAGGGGCCCTAAAATGATAATTTCTTTGCTAACATTTTAGAGGCCAAAATTTTGGCTCAATCGTCATGAAACTTGGACAGTATAATTGTTTGGTCATAAAAATGAACCTTATAGATTATGGGAAGGTTCTGTAGGAAGCACAGGAAAAGGGACCATAATGACAATTTCTTTGTTTACAATATAGAAGACACAGTTTTGGCTCAATCTTCATGAAACTGGTTATAGTTATTTGTCTCTAGTTGCATTTTTTGAACAGCAGACAATTCAGGTGAGCGATCTAGGACCATCATGGTCCTCTTGTTTTCCTTGAGGGGTATAAAAAGGAAAGATTGAGTTGGTATGGATTAACCCTTCTTGTTTTGCAAAATTTTAGACCTGTCCAAATTCAAAGTTTTTGCAGACGAAAGTTTAAAGTGGATTTAGATTTAAAAAGAACCATTCTACAGGGTAGAAAATATTGTGGAAAACGAAGAGCAATTTCTTCTTTTTCCGCAATATTTTCTTAAGTATACAAACACATGGACCAAAAAAAAAACGGGTTTGAACAGTAAAAGGTTAACATTATTTAGTAATCTATGGAATAGACCTCTATCAGGCAGCACGTCTATAAATGTTGTTTGATACGTTTGTCATCCCATACCTTATTATGTGACATGTAGATCTAATTATGTCTCATGTTTCCGTTATCTTCCTTTCATGAGGTTTATATTTTATCTGCTTAGATATTGTAAATATAGCCTGAATCAAGTTTTAGTTGCAATGTTTTACGGCAAATCTTTGGTACAGTTTTATGTATTCTATTTGATTATTTCAACCTTTCTGCTAGTTTCTCTGTAACATAACAATTTATGATGTCATTTTTATTTGTTTTATGATTTACTCCTGAAGAAGGCACTTGTCGAAACATTGACAGTGCATAAAATATATTCTTTGGTGCATAGAAATGAAGCATTGTGATATATGTGGTTAACCCATTCCCACACACCGAAATTTTAGACAGATCCTGAAAGAAGCTGCAGCCGATAATTTCAAGTTGATGGAATATTAATTTCTTTTGTCTTTTTGGATAGAAAACATTGTGTATAATGAATTTGATCGTTGGGAGGGAAAAACAAGGTCATAAGTTCAAACATTTGAATATTTTTTTATCCTAGTAGAGGTCTCATTTCTGAATCAAATATCATAAAAAAAAAATTAATTCGTCATTATATTCACAAGATCGAATTTTATGTTATCTTGCTTTGGATAAAAGATCAGGTCACTTGTGCTTCTTTTAGCCATTTTTGGTCACAGACTCAGGTGAGGGGGTTAGCCACATTGGCCATCTTGTTTTAAGCTGATTGATAAGAGAACAAATAAATTGTGTTGAAATGATTTTTATTTAACTAATAGATCAATCAATGACAATTTTGAAACAATAACTTAGTAACTATAGTACAATTTTAATGTAATAACCCATTTAAAAAAAAAGCAAATTTTAGACTTGTCCGAATTCAAAGGTGTTGCAGAGGACAAATTTAAGATAATGAAATTTTGATTTCTTTTTATCTTTTGGGTAG
The DNA here is from genome assembly GCA_946902895.1 of Fragum fragum. NCBI lineage: Eukaryota > Metazoa > Mollusca > Bivalvia > Cardiida > Cardiidae > Fragum > Fragum fragum. Next base: position 13,605,164 of record OX336376.1, on the reverse strand, counting down.
AAAATATTGTGAGGAAATGGCTTGTCACCAGCAATTTCTTCATTTTCCTCATTCCAATTTTTTTTCTTTTGAGCGTCAAAAAGCGCCATTGCGCGGCTTTGTATTTTTGTAGGTCCCATTTAATTTTCAAAATTTGATTTCTCAACAAAACCTTTCGCGTCAGTAATTATCAGCAAATCGTTTGCTTCATTATATTATTATCAATGTGTCGATCAAAGTGTCCAGTTTAGAAGCTTTCATAATGCTAAAAGAACCGAAATAATGATCACACGAGTTTGTTATGAAACCGTGTCTAAAAGTACAAGCATGTAAGAGATTTTATACTATTTTTTGTCAAGCATTTTTTACATGGTAGTGAAAATGGATACATGTAAACCTATTCCCACTCGGTGACGCTTTCTACACTGTATGGAAACTCTGTACGTCCAAGATGGAGGATGGGATTAGTTTATAAGGTATATGTCATTTATTTCTAGTCAGAAACTGTTGAATAACCATTTTCATACCAAGAGTTTGTTATCGCCGTAAAAACATTTGGTTGGAGAACCAATGTGTATAACCCTTTTGAAATGAAATAGTACCGTTCATCTGTAATGTTTGACTGAACACGATGTATTGTGACGTTGAAAATTGAAGCGAGCGATTTTGAAAAATCGGTCTGTATTTCCGAATTCAAAATTTTCCTGACAAAAACAAATACCTAGATGGGTAGAGAAATGCCTGATCTTCACAAAAATGTTTAAATAGTTCGCGTCTCTAGCCTACTCTTGTTGTAATCACGCTTTGAAAATCGCATGATGTACTATTCGGTGCAAACCGAAATTAAACTGTTGTACTGTTTGGTTAAACGATTTATGTACGTTTGGGGGCAGATGTGATCCAAAAAGTCTGTACGCTAGGGTATTGAGAACAAGACTGTACATGTAGCTTGTTAGTCTCACTCGTGAACATCTGTGCTGAACTATCAAAAATCTCTTATTTTCATTACAGTGTTACAACAATGGTTGAAAATAATGGGCAAAATTCAGTCTGTCTATTCATTATCTTTTAAAGTCAGTTCTAGAGATATCGTATCGAAGTTGTTTGAATTCTGCTAGTTTCAATCTGTTTCAATCTGTTTGGTGAATGGATGACGAATCGCCGCCGTCAAACACTGATTAACCGATCAGATCACCAGTTAGACCGGAAATGAACTTTGAACTGCGACATAGGTCGTCATTTTTGTGAAACATTTTTTGTTTGCTAGGCAAATTAAGTGTCGTGAGTACAGCTTATTCAAACTGTGGTTACGACGTTTAGGTCTGGAACCAACAAGTTACCATAAATTTGAAAAATAACGGGATACAAATGATAGATAATAAAATGGTAAATGTTAAAGGTTGGAACAGAATAACTAGAACTTAAGATTTCTTAACCCTTTCCCGTTTAATCCCTGTTTTTTACGCCCCTATGATTTTATTATTGAGAAAACGTAGAAAAAGAAGAAATTGCTTGTTACAAGCAATTTCTTCTTTTTCAACAATATTATCTACCCTACTGAATGGTTATTTTTCAAATTGAATCCACTTTCAATTTTCGTCTGCAAAACCTTTGAATTTGGACAGGTGCAAAACAGGAAAGGGTTAATATGATCATTCGCGCATTAAGTCATTTAATAGGGTCTATGTTCCATCACTTAAATATTCGTAAATGACAAATATCACAACACGAGTTTATGAAAATGAAGAAAGAGTGGGGCAGGGACCAAACTTTAACCATACGAAATGAACTATATCGTGTTTGGTTGCCGGCAAGGATTTGTATTTATTCGATACTACGTATGCATGATTGTATTTTTGTGTATGTGTATTTGATATGATTCTGTATATAACATTTCAATGCGAAAGTACAAATCATACACTACATTAAGAATTGAACAATCGCCGACATTCCCTCTCCTCATTGAATCCAACATGAAGTTCCACTTCGATTTTAATCGGCGTTATTTTGCAAAATTTATGGCATGTAACAAAAAGTAGAATGGTTGGTTGGAGATTTTAACATTATAACTATATCTTAACCCTTGCCATGCTGTATAAATTACCTTACTGAATTGCTGTAAAATCAAAGGGCTGAAAGCACTGATAGAACTTGTTGTTCACAAATCAATATTTCTTTTAGAAATCAACTTCATAAACACCTGGTAGGAAAAATACTAGCAGGAGGTCTAGACCAAGATCAGACTGCACTTATTTGCAGGCTGGTCTTGGTCTACACCTCCTGCCAAAACCGGAATATTCCGGGTTCAGCATGACAAGTGTTAAATGAGCGTATGAGTGACTAGAACAACAAGAATACTTCACATAATTGGCGGCCAATATTGTAGTTCGAATTTACATTCCAGTCTAAATGTGTGATTTCATTGGACGATCGATGATTTGATTAACACCGCGATTGGTCAATACTCGCCGATCACCCAAAGGAAATTTGAGTCATAACCTACCTACAGCCGCAGGCTAATTGGAGCCTTTAACTGGAGCACATGTCTAACTGTTTGAAATGCTGTGCATAAGCTCATTTTTATGTTATATGATTTAAATGTGTATGTACAATGAGGAATAAGTAACCTAGCCGTCGGCTTGTTTATTTTCAGAAATGCCTATGTGCTTCTGAAATGGAAGATATCTTTATATGATTTGTTTGAATAATATCTTCGCAAATGTAGAAGTCTTAACCAATTACCACACCACAGAATTATCGACTGATCCAAATTGACTGAAGTTGCGTGATACAACTTCAAGTAGATGGAATTTTGGAAATCTTTGTCTTTTTGGCAAAAAACGCCATTGAAATGAAGAAATTGCTAGTAACATTTTATGCAATATTTCCAATTATTTTTTCTTAATCCTTTCCTGTACAAGCCCTGGAATTTAGGCCACTGTGATTTTACACTTGAGGAAACATTGTGGAAAAAAGAAGAAATTGCTTGTAACAAACAATTTCTTTTTCCCAAAATATTTTCTACCACATAGGATGGTTTGATTTTTAATTACATCCAATTTTCATTGCCAATTGCAACCTCTTTCAATTTGGACCAGTCTAAAATTTCCAAAAACAGGAAAGGATTAAGGGGCTTAGAATGCGGTATGATGTGAGAATGGGTTAAACTACATTCATTTATATCTCAAATCATGGACATGTGATCCTCCATCGGAAAAGAGAAATCTGGGAAAGCTAACAGAGGCCAATCGAGATTGATGTTTCAAAAGCGGCAAATGCATCATATACACGTGGTATTAGCTTGGTAATTCACCATTAAAAATCTGCCCAAAACGAAAGGTTTTGGCCTAGGTAAGCCTGCACAAACTGTTCAGTCTGTCGATTGTCGTTACTTTTCGCAATTCCGAGATGTTCCCTTCTAGATAGATGGATCACCAAACAGCCTAAAAGGAAACACACTCACACAGCAGTCACAGGTTTATCTATTATACCAAGTTTTGTACCGAGCCATTTACACTTGGCCTTCACGTCTTCTTGTACAAGATTAAAGCACATGGCGATCAAAGAGAGACCTATAATTAGATAGAACGCACAGAGAACTAGCTTCTCATTCATGTCCCATTCGTCTGATGTCATGCCTGGAACAACGTCACCAAAACCGATCGTACTCAAAGTTATAAAGCAGAAGTATGTCCCCGTGACCATATCCCAGCCTTCCCACTCACAGAAAGCAAACGTGCCTAGAAGAACATAGGCAGTCATAAGTAACAGACAGACGGACGTTGGGACATGTGTCAATTCCTCCGATTTTTCCTCTTCTTGCACAAGCATGCGCTCTTCGTTCGCAGGAAGTCCCTTTTCCGGATCCGGCATTCTGCGCTTGCGCGACGGGCGGAATAATATACAACAAACACCACAGAAGACTTTACCGTAGAGCCAGCGGAACCCCTTTGCCATTAAATCCCCGAGGTTCGTGAGACATAGCAGAGTCAATGGAATGCCGAACACTGCGTAACCAATGGTAACGATCCGACCCAAGTTCGTCTTTGGAGCCACGTGACCATATCCTGAAAATAGAATATGAAAATCGGCCATTTCTATATCATATTGTGATACAATTATCTTTATTTTAAATATAACAAAACGACAATGCTCTGGACATATAAGGAGGTAGGCGACAAACTAAATATGCGCATTTTTGGATTGTGCAAAATGGTAAGAATCATCATTTGAATGGACCAATAGCTGATCTCGCCAACTGAATCCTTTGGCGACACCCATTGACTCCAACAGAAAATTCTGCTTCCATTTTTAACGGCGTTAATTTGCAAAATTCTGGCAAGTAGCAAGCTACAAATAAGTATAATGGTTGTTGATTTAATGCCGTAATCACAGCTTGAATAAGCTGTAGATACGACGTTTAAGTCGCCAAGCGAACAAAAAGGATTCACCAAAATGGCGGCCAATGTTGGTGTTCAAACTGAACTTCCAGTCTTAACAAATGATTTCATTGGTCGACTGATTATTTGATTGACAGCCACGATTGGTCAAAACTAATTGGCAGATACCTGGCTATGCCCATTTAATTGCAACGCTTTGCAATACGTTTGGCCAGTTGCATGCATAATCAAATAGTAAAATGGTTGGAATGCGACCTAAACATCGTAACTGCAACTTGAATAAGCTGTTGCTACGACGTTTAAGTTGCCCAAAATAACAAAAAAGCTTCACACGTGAATACACCGATATCGGAGTTCATGTGCACTTCCGTCGTAAATGAATGATTTGTGATTTGTCGATCAGGTTTATGATCCAGTGTTTTTTTCATTTAAGAGATGAAGTGCATTTTTTGTTTTCATGGAGGTATGAACCGAAAAACTTAATCACACTGTATGAATACGCGAAGCGGATTCATACAGTGTGTGCTTAGGTTTTTCGGTTCATATCTCCATGAAAACAAAAAATATTCTCTTCATTTCTTATAATTTAATAGCATCGAGCGAAAAAAACAAAAGCTTTACAAATTTTGATACCTTTTTGTATGGGACTATTTTGTGCGGAAACATACTAAATGGTTGTGTGCTCAAAATTTTGTACATTGGGTTATGAATAATTTTTTTCGACCAATCAGAACGCTCGTTTTTGATGACGAAACAAATAATCAAATTATTCCCATATATTTTCATTCCTTCTTTTATTTCATGATATTCCAACACTTGGTCAATCAAGGACTTCTGTTTTCTGTATCGAACTATTGCGTGAATGGGAGTAGCTAAATGCCTTGAGAGCTAAGGTCTCATCGCCCTACTGTCATTGAAACCGTCTGGAAACGTTTACATCGGCTTCAATGGTTCTTTGAGAGGTTGTACTTTTACTATCTATAGGAAAGTTTCTTTTGAAATACAAATGAATCATGAATAAAGCACGAGAAAATGAACTAAATAGAAAAAGAATTTATGAGATGAATAGTTTTTCTTTTCAATAGCTATGAAAATAAAAGTCACGAAAGTATTGTTAGCAGGCGAATTTTAAAACTCATCCTTTCCTTGATACTTTAATCCATTACCACTTAATCCCGCTTTAGGAATAGAGCTTTGAAAACATTGTGAGAAAATTGGAAAGTGCTTGAACATTTTTCTCTAAGTAGTTGTACTTTTACTATCAAAAGGAAAGTTTCTTTTGAAATAATAATGAATCATGAACAAAGCACGAGAAAATGAACTAAATTGAAAAAGAATCTATTTTATGAGATTAATATTTTTTCTTTCGTGAAAGTATGAAAAGAAAAGTAATTAAAGTATTTAAGCAGGTGTATTTTAAAAAGCACGATTCCTTTGATACTTTGATCCATCGCCACTTAATCCCGCTTTTCCACACAGTGAAGGAATAGAGCTTTGAAAACATTGTGAGAAAATGGGAAATCGCAATTTCCCATTTTCACACAATGTTTTCTACCAAATACTACAGTTATTATTTTTTTCAATTTAATTACACTTTGAAATGTCGTCAAGGTCTTCCAATTTGGACCAGTCTAAAATTTTGTCGTTTAGGAATAGGGAATGTGATATGACCTTGCACTTGTGTTCTCCATTTGGTATAGTGAACAAAAACAACTAACAAAAGATACGTTAGTTGATAAATATCACAGGTCTTTTGTGAATTAAAGGGTCTGCCCCCCCCCAAAAAAAAAACATTTTCACTACGACTATCCCCGAAACCACACAACAAAATTTTAGACTCCAAATTGAAAGAGTTGCAGACGACAATTTAAAGTATATTTGGGTTGAAAACAGTGTTGAAAATGAAGAAATTGCTATTTCTTCATTTTGATATTTTCCCATTTTTTCTTGGGGGCTGGGCGTCAAAAAGCGTCATTATGTAGGAATGGGTTATGGTCATCGTGAAGTTCTAGACGATAAATCGATAGCTTAGTGCAACATTGATGTAAGTGCAAATTAAGATATATGTTATTACAACAGTATTGCACTTACCCCAAGCTGTGAAGCATCATTGTTGGTATGGCGACTTAAACGTCATAACGATAGCTTATTCAAGCTGTAGTTACGATGTTTGGTCGCCAACCAACCATTTTACTCTTCTGCTACATGTTACTGGCTATAAAATTTCCCATTATCGCCGTTTAAAGTCGAAAGTGATTTTTCTGTCAGTGGGCGGGGACGGCGATCCATTAAATCTCTAAAATGAAGCGAATGAATGGGATGATTTATGTCTTTATTATCTCCCTTTACTGATCTCTTTTTTGAGAGTCTGTAGAGTTTAATGACTTTTGTGAAATACATCTCGTCGTTCGAAGTGCAAAATGTCGTAACTACAGCTTCCATTCCCATACAATGACACTTTTTAGACGCCTCTCATGAAAACATTTTTGATTGAACATATTGTGTAAAATCAAGAAACTCCTTGCAAACAGCAATTTCTTAATTTTCCACAAAGTTTTCTACCAACAAAGTTGAAAAAGTCGAAAATTTCATTAACTTTGAATTGTCTGCAGCTTCTTTAAATTTTGACATGTCTAAAATTTTGTAGTCTTGTGACGGGATTAAGATCAAACAAATCCGGAAGAACAGGCTAACGCACACAATACATCTGCAACACTAAACTTCAATTTTTAGCTAGCAAAGCGTCAGCCTTGATAGCTTTAGCTAACAGACAAAATTTTGACGTCGTCTCAAAGTTCAACGAGTGTAAACTGCCACCGGAGGCTGAACGACTAAATCTGTTGAATGCCTACGCCATAAAAGTAGGTCTTATGTATTTAAGGAATGATGCAAACTATATTCAAATTGTAGAGAAATCATTCAAAGGCATACTATTTAACCCATTCCAGTCCAATACCTCTTTTTAAGCATCTCAAGAAAAAAGCTTTGGAAAATATTGTGGGCAATGAAGAAATTGCTTGTAACAAGAAATTTCTTTATTGTCCACAATGTTTTCTTCCCAAAAAGTGAAAGATTTTCTTAATTCCACCAACTTGATATTGTCGTCTGCATCTTCTGTAAATTTGAACTAGTCTAAGAATTTGTTGTAATGGGTTAACTCCTTGGTTACTTAAACCTCGCTTATTTATCATGATAACCTTTTGCAAAGAAGATAATGTAACAAAACTATGCTTTGCTAGCTTACATTTCTTTCAGTACTTTGATTTATTACTAAACTCACATCAAGGGAACACGACAAAAGGAAGTCATTGAAAGCCTGAATTGCTCTACTGACCTGAATGCACTTGTAGTTTTCCTAAACACTGGGAGGCAACTCGTTTGATCATGAATTACATATTTTGTAATCAACCAAAACGGAGACAACTTTGTATGTACACGGTCCAGAAGAATACGTTACTTCCCTTGCGTCACTATGTAATCTTTTAATGTAATAGGGTCCGCGAAAAGCAATACTGTTAATCCATTACCAGACAACATCTTAGACCGGTCCAAATTGAAAGAAGTTGCAGACAACAATTGGTAAATTAGAAAATCTTTGCCGTTTAGGAGAGCAAACATTTTTGGACACTGTTACAAGCAATTTCTTCATTGTCCATTATGTTTTACAAAGTTTTTTTCTTGAGGTGCGTAAAAATCAGAATTGTTTGGAAATGGGTTGAAAAAACAATTTGAAATTTCTTTAAGAAATCTGATAAAGGATCACCAAAAATCCATCGAGTGAGTCTTGGTTTAAAAATCCAACTAGTTGAAGTTCTAGGGGACAAAAGTTCGAAGATTCAGTTATATCCCATATAACAGAAATAACCCTGCCCATGAAAGTTTTTTGTGTGTATGTGTGTATTTTCAATCCGAACAGAAAAGGTATCCGGGAACAAGTCATCCATATAGATCATCCCTGCGACTTTCCTATCAAAAGGTCCTTTGTTCGATTCCCGGGAGCGGTCATCGATCTTGGTTCTTGGCCCTCAGGACCAGCATGAGTACTGGTGTATTATTACGGAAGCAGAATAGAGACGGATTAAGCTTGAAAGAGAGAGACACAGATTGATAGAAAGAGAAACACACTCACACACATACAGAAAGAAGAAAAAAGGAAGAGGGTAAAGATGAATATTGAATATTACTATCTACATAATCTTTTGGCCCAGTATCAAAACGGAAAATGTAAAATCGATTTTACATCGGATAATTATCAAAGAATTCATTAAAGTTGAACTAAACAATGTAAAGAAAAAACTGTTTTCTGTTTTAACCCATCCCAAAACGACAGAATTTTAGACTGATCCAAATTGAATGATGGTTTCCAGACGACGAAATAGTAAAAACCGTCTGAAATAGAGTGCATTTTGTGAAAAGAAGAAATGACTATACAAAGCCATAAATCTTTGACGCTTAAAAATGCTGAATGATTTGGTGATGTTGTAAGATTGAAGAATTTTGTTTTCCTTCTTTGTCAAAGAGTGATAAGTGCTGAAGTGGGTTTCTCCGTCAAAACGGGTTTTGAAACCATTGACAGACGGCACAATTTAGACTATTCCAAATTGAAAGGAGTTGTAGACGACAGTTTAAAGTTAAAATGAAGAAATTGCTTATTACAAGCAATGTCTTCATTTTAGCCAATGTTTTCCCAATTGTTTTTCTCAATCCATTCCCACACAACATGATTTTAGACTGGTCCAATTTCATAGTAGCTGCAGAGGAAAATTTAAAGGTCATGAAATTTTAGATTTGTTCAACTTTCTGGATAGAAAACATTGTATAAAATGAAGAAATGGCTTGTTACAAGCAATTTCTTCATTTTACACAATGTTTTCTTAATTGTTTTACTTGAGGGGCGTTCAAAAGCGTAACTGTGTGGGAATGGGTTGAGGGGCGTCAAAAAGCGTCATTGTGTGGGGATGGATTAATAGAGCAATCGCCACTATGTGAACAAGATGAAGGGTTTTTCCTAGTCATGGAAATGGGTCCATGACTCATTGCTCATATATTTCTAGGGGTCAGAAAAGCTTTTGTCTGAGGTCAAAGAGAGCAAATAATAGATATAAAGTTTGAACAGGCTGACAGGCAATTTTAAAGTTTATATGCTTTCAAAATACTGAGCTTAACCCATTCCCACACGATCCCTCCCTTTTACGCCCCCGAGAAAACAATTCTGGAAAACAAGCAATTGTTACAAGTAATCTCTATATTTTCTACATTATTTTATACCCAGAGAGGCAAAGATTCTAAAAAAATCAACAATTTAAAATAGTCGTCAACAAATTCTTACAGTGTGGACTGATCTAAAATTTCACTGTTTGGGGAAGGGTTAAATGAAATTTGACACTATTGTAGATTTCCATATTTTTTCTCCTGTTTAAAAAAAAACATTCAAAGCTGTAGCATAGTACATACGAACCATGCGACTGCTTATCATCTTTTTAAATTGTAACAGCATGTACATTTCGTTACCATGTAAAATTTGAAAAACGGAAAAGAGCTATTGTCCGTGCGTACGATAAACCTTGCTGTCTTTGGAAAAAAATGCAATTTTTTAGCGTACAGGCTTAAGCTAAAGAAAACGATCTAATTGAATTTCGGCTTTGAGACTAATGGAGAAACGACTTGCAAATGGCCAACGTCAGGTAGCCATTGAAAGGCTTTTGGCTGGTCAGTCTGTGAGCACTGTTGCCAAAGCAATAAATTGCTCACGACAAACAGTAACTGATTTGAGAACTCGTGCACACCAAACTGGGTCAGTTATTGACGGGACGAGACCTAGAGCGGAGTGAGTGACGTCATACCGGGATGATCGTTAAATAAGACTGCGACATCTCCGAAACATATTTACGTCAGCAACATGAACTGGTAGACAAATATTTGGTGGTAAAGTGGTTAAAGTTAGGAACCGTTTTTGAGCAGTATTACTTCAAGATCGAAGACCACATAATAGACTGATTCAGAAAAAGTACCGACGTTGTTACCATAACAGATGAATATTCATTTGTAGTTGTATTGGCCGGAGAATTGGAGCCTTAGTTGGACTCGTCCCCCACTCTCCGTCTATAGAATTCTTGCTGAGAGAGGAAAATGGACTTTAAAAGGGTCTGCTAAACACCTTGGCCCACTCCTTACATTTATAGACCATAGAAAACTAAAACTCGTTTTAATTACTTTATTCCTCGAAGCTATAGCGGGCGTAACGGTATTGAATACCAAGATTAGTGATAAAACATAAAAATGCAGCTTACTGTACAGAAACATGTGCAATATCTTTTTCGGAGAAAACGCGAAAAAAAGCTCGATTTAGCCGATTTACTGTGTTTTGATAAATCAATTACGATATATCGAAACTTTAAAGGGAGTGAATGTGTATTAAGATTTTGAATTTCATTATTTGCTTGGCAAACCGCATGACGCGGGTAATAGTACGCTTATGAATATTATTTAAAAATGACGATCGGCCCGGAAGTGAAATAAACATGTTGATTATTTTTAGCTAGCAAAGCGTCAGCTTTGATAGCTTAAGTTAACAGACGTTACAATCAATTTCTTCATTGTCCACAATGTTTTCTACCCAACAAGGGAAAGAATTATTATGATATTTATGATAACCTTTTCAAAGAAGATAACTTAACAAAACTATGCTTTGCTAGCTTACAGTACTTTTAGTACTTTCATTTATATTACCCGGTGGAAATTAAACTAGTGCACAAAATATGCAAATGAATTCGAAACCTCTGGTCACTCCTTTTCATTACCGCTAATGGCGTCATTTGATAATAACGTTATATGTTTCGCAGAATATCGATGAGTTCTATGTTTTTCTAAATAGAGAAAACAAAATAAGATTTCGGCTTTAATACAAAACAATCAGGTTATGCTATACAATAAATATGAATGCCATTGGCTTTATAGTTTAATAAATTGCAAAACTATCCCACATTCTGATGCCCTCAAAGAAAATTGGTTTAAAATACATTGTGAGAAAGGGAGAACTTACTAGTTACAAGCAATTTCTCTATTTCTCACAACGTGTTCTACCCTTACAATTCATTGTATTTAGATTTCAATCAAACTTTAATTACCGTCTGCAACTTCTTTTAAAGCGGACCAGTTTTAAGAGGTGAAGAGTTTGATATTGCTCTAATTGAGCATTTTACCAAACTTGGGACCTTTTGGACTGGACCATTTTGACCCAATGGGTATAATTTTAGCAACTTTGGTTGAGAACAATCTGGATGTACTTTAAACAAATATAAATGCATTACAACTTATACATTGGGAGAGGAAGATATAAGGAACATGCTCTTATTGAGTGTTTTTCATAACTTTTGATGCCTTGTGAAGGGCCACTTTTGACCAAAGGATATAAAAATGGTAGATAACAATAATATTATGCTATGTTTTTGATATAAATACTCTAGACCCTATATTTTTAAAAAAAAGATTTTTTCAAATTAAGGGATGTACGCAATTCGGCCCCTGGACCAGGGACGGTTTTTTTTTATCCTTAGGGAATATTTTCCTGTAACATAATGCCAAATTATGTAATAATTCTACATACCAAATATGAATGTCCTTCACCATATATTCCAGAAGGAGAAAACTTTTGAAGTTGCTCTAATCGGGCTTTTTCCCAAGTTTTGGACCTCTGAGGCAGGGCCATGTTTTATCCCAGAGCTATGATTATAGCTAATGTGGTAGAGAACCATCTGGTTATGATATATAGAAAACATGAATGCCTTAGACTTCGTAGATTGGGAGGAGAAGACTGTTGAACATGGTCTAATTTGGCATTTTTACAAACCTTTGACACCCATGGAAGTGGTGCTTTTTATCCTACAGGCATAATTTAATATAAAAAAATGATAGACAAAATCCAGGCTATACTACATTTCAAATATAAATGCCATCGGCCTTAAAGTGAAAATTTTTATTTTTCTAACTTACTCAAAATTTCCCTTTTATTTTGGTCCCCTAGTGCAGGGTTGTGTTTGACCCAACAATTTAAATGATATAGTACAAAATCACCTAGCAATGCTTATAGTTTACGAGGAGAAGTCTTTTGAACTTGCTCTAATTAAGCATTTTTCCAAACTTAGGACCAGAGGGGCTGGGACAATTTTGACCCCAGAGACTGAATTTTTGAAAAATTGGTAGAGAACCATGTGATTAAGCTAAATATAAAATATATACGCCTTTGGCCTTGCAGTTTCAGAAAAAAATCCAAAAAAAATCAAAGATTAACTAAAATTTTCAATTATCAAATGCCGCGGCAACCAGAGTTTTTGACGTAATCAGATTCTTTTAACAACTTTTGTAGAACTTCACTCAAGGAACATCCCTGCAAAGTTCCAGCTTGATTGGCCTACTGGTTTAGGAGGAGAGGATTTTTTTTAAAGAAATTGTGGACGGACGGACAGACGGATGGACGAACGAAGGACAACGACCGATCACAATAGCTCACCTTGCACTCTGTGCTCATGTGAGCAAAAAATAAATCACACTGTATGAATACGCGAAGAAAGGAAATCATTTTAAATTTTGACTAGTTGGTTGATTGAATGGGGTTTAACGCAACCTTTAACAGGATTTCAGTCATATCGCGGCGACTGAAACACCTAACAATGGAGTCAAAGTATTTCTCACACCAATACTACCACTACATCCTTTCCTAGCCTCCAGCTGCTATCCCACTTAGGTTTACGAGTATCTACCCATTGGTGAGAGACAAATCTTAATTTTGAACAAAAGCAGCAAATTGTCGCAAGATCTCACGTCTGTCCTACTGCTTAGTGTCGACGGGGTTTTGGGACTTGGGTGATTAATAAACGAATGTTTAGAAGAAAGTTGACTTGTTTGGATATTTGGACATCAAATATAGCTATTATACTTTAATATGCCAGGATAAAATTCAAGCCCGAATAAAAGCAAAACAAACAAAAAACAATTACAACGTCAACAAAAATGGAGCAAGAACTAAAACAACAAAGGACGATAGAGCTATATTTCTTATGTATTGCTCTTCTCCTTGATTTTACGTTCATATGCCCGGGTGAAATTCGGCCCATTATCAAATACTTGAAAAGAGGCATGATCCACTAGAGGTTCTAAATATAAGGTAAGGTATAAAAGTCATTTTAGATTAAAAAAATCGACAACGGGCGAAAAGTTTCGAACCTAGCAAGCCTGTATAGTCTGACCGGGGTTCAATTTGTTTAAATATTTTTTTTTTCACTTCAAAAAGAAGCAGGAAAACGTTAACCGTTCCGTACCGAAAACCTATTTCTACTTCTTGGACAATCTATCAATATGTTTATGCCATTATCTATCAAATCTACCAGGTTTTTGTCTGCTTCCTGTATTATAGATCGAAAAACTCACGTCATTTCAAAAAGAGACAAGTGCAATTTTACAGTCTTCACTTTTTATTAGCCATGCCTGTTCTAAAGTCTTTCTATCAGATCTCACCGAATTGATACAATACGGCTGACAATGAAAGAAAAAAGGTCAATCAAATCTATTCATTTGGACCGTAAGTGAACATTGAACTCGAGCATTTGCCGATATTTATTGCAAAGGATTTTTGTTATTTTTAAGACTTAAAAGTCGTAACGACAGCTTGAATAAGCTGTTATTTCGACGTTTAGGTCGGCAACAAACATTTAAATTTTTAGTTGCATGATAATGGCCATTGATTTTGCAAAATAACGCCGTTAAACATCGAAGTGGACCTCCCTGTAGGCGTTAGTGGGCGCTGCCAGCGGAGTCAGTGGGAGGGGCAAGCGATCGGTCAACCCACAACAGAACTCCGCAGAAACTTAATGCTTCATTCATAAGCAATGGTTGACACAAAACAATTTTATTTTCAAGAAATGTAAAATAACGCCGTGAAAATTTCCTGTTGGAGTCAGTAGGCATGACCAAAGGAGTAAGCAAATACAAAAACATAAATCCTCGTATTTTAATAATCCCTATTTCTCGAACCCAGAAATAGGGATAATTACAACAGTGTCTTTTTCTATTTGTTGTTATATCGTGTTCGAGAATCGTGTGTTGGTATTTTTTATTGGATGAGACCGAAGGTCGAATCTAATAAAAAATACATTACCACGGTTCGAGAACACGATAACAAGAAATAGAAAAGGACACTGTTGTAATATTCCCTATTTCTGGGTTCGAGAAAACTATATATACCTTTTAGGACATGACATTAAGAAAATTCTCTAGTAACCAACTTTCCGAAAAAACCCGAACGTCAATACACAAAAAAGTAGTCCGTGTTTAACGGTACTCGACGAATACGTTTTTTTTTTTTTTTTGGTACACGCCGAATACGGATTTTTTTCTGTCGAGTTGTATTAGATAGACAGATTTTATATCATATCTTTTATAGGTATATGATAAAAAACACGAAAAAAGTCACACATATCAATATGTGTTTGCTTCCATTCACATAACTAACGCTATGCTCGTTATCTTGAAAACAAACAAAGCAAATAATAAGCAAACAAACAATCAAATAAAAAAAACATACACACACAAATATTCAAAAGTAAAAACAAATAAAAAAAAAAAAAAAAAAAAACCAACAGCAACAAAAGAAACCCACACCCGTATGAGAGCTTGATATGTAACTGAGACGAAACAAAACTTTCAACAAAATATACAAATTGATTCATAAGAAACCCATAGGCTAAAAATTGTGCGTATTAACCGTTTCCTTTTTTCCAAGATATCTCACCTGTCCTAATTCAAAGGTTTTGCGGACGAAAATTTCAAGTGGTTTTAATCTGAAAACAACAAATCAGTAGGGTAGAACATAATGGGGGAAAAGAAGAAATTGCTTGTTCCAGGCAATTTCTTCTTTTTCTACATTTTTTTTCTCAATTATAAAATAAAATGGACTTAGAAACCAGTGATTGAACTGGAAAGGGTAAAAAAAAAACGCCCAAAACGAGAATTAAACTTTCAATATTTGGCAAGACTCTTTCGCTAATTAAAATTAGGAGTCATAAATCAATTAAATTTCAGAAGTTAAAAGCCCGAAGGTACGATTTAAACCACGTTTTAAATGTTAACTGGCAACCAATGTGTCTGACTCATTTCATTATTTTCATAGTTTCAGATAATGCCTCCTAGATACCGTAAGCCTGGTTTTATTTTGTGGATGCTATTTTTGTGAATAATAAATTCGTACAAAATACATAAATAAATAAATAAATAAAAAATGTGTAATTAATATTTAGCTGATTGTGAATCACCAAATATCACAAAATGAAATTAGTTTCATCGCTCTCTTTCACTTCGGTTCTTTCCACATTCATCTCTGTAATGGGCTCAGTAATCCGTAAATACGTCATCGTTACGTCACATGATGTCATATACCGCAACGGATGTCAAGCATGAATACAAGATTATTTTTCAGCTCGGTAGTTTAAAGGTAAATTAAAAAGTTTTAATGAACATATAATGTATTTTGTCCCATGACTATTATGTCATTATCGTTTTTTTTTCTTGCAAAAAAAAAAAAAAAAAAAAGAAAAAAATAGAAAGAAAAAGAAAAGTAATATATATTTCTTTCCTTGGTTTGACCAGAATCTTGTCATTAAGCCAATCGTAGAGGTATGTGGTGAGAGCAACGCACAACTCTGCTATTTGAGATTGTAGTATAATAAGCCATTAACAGACGACAATTTTCTAAACTGGTCCTATATGAAAAAAAAGTTGCAGATGAAAATATTTAGTTAACGAAATTACTCCTAGTTCTATAGGGTAGAAAAATTGTGGAAAATGAAGACATTTTTTGTAACAAGTAATTTCTTAATTTTTTAAACAATATTTTCCTAAACATTTTTCTTGGGGGCCTGAAAAAGCGGGATTGTGTTTGAAGGAATTAAACATGTAAACGACTGCTTAACCGCATAGCGCAGACAGTGTCGCATTAATAGGAGAGACTGCTTTCAAAAAGTCTCTTTTCTTTTCTCGTGTTATTTTCTATCCTTGAAATACTAGATGCATTAAGACCCATTAACGAATTTATTGTAAGCCAGCGCGTTTTTTATTTCCGACAATATCACATGTGCTTTAACCCTTTTCTGCACAAACCCTGATTTGCGGTCTTGTGATATTATACCTGAAATAAATTACTGTGGGAAAAAGAAATTATTCTTCTTTACTTTCAATGTTTTTAATCACACATGATGGCTACTTTTTGAATTGTACTTAATCTATAA
This sequence comes from Fragum fragum, assembly GCA_946902895.1. Taxonomy (NCBI): domain Eukaryota; kingdom Metazoa; phylum Mollusca; class Bivalvia; order Cardiida; family Cardiidae; genus Fragum; species Fragum fragum. Next base: position 13,588,507 of record OX336376.1, on the reverse strand, counting down.
TGTCGTCTGCCACCCCCTTCAATTTGGACAAGTGTTAAATTTTGAAAAACCGTAAAAAGACATCGAAAACCTGAATGTTCACAAAATGTATGCAGGGTAACTCCAATAAACAAAGACAGTTAGTAGCTATGTAGAGTGCTTATTCAAGACTTTGATCAGACTGTGCGGCTGATCTGCGTCTTTACTTGGGACACATATTTAATTGTTGGACACTAGGCCATAGCGCAGTGGTAGCGCGTAGGGCACCTAGTCAAGGGGCCCGGGTTCGAAGCCGCTTAAAAAACTTGAGGAAAACAACGTTGAAAATGAGGAAATTGCTTGTTACAAGCAATTTCTTCATTTTAAACTTTGTTTTCTACCGAAAATGACTGAAATACTCAAATTTCGTCTGCACCTTCTTTGAATTTGGACCGGTCAATATTTTTGCCGCGTTGTAATGGGTAAAATAAAATTTTGATATTCGGATCATATACAACCTGTTGACCCGTCACGACACAAACTCGACTATTTAATCCCCTATGATAATAATATTGTTACAAGCACTTTTCCTCATTTCACAATGTTTTCCGTCATCAGACACTATCCCCCCCCCTCATATAGGCTCTTTGAAATATTGTAAGCAATTCCTACAGTTTTAGTTAAAATGCTGTTGTGTTGTTGTGATGAGTTAACAATAACCAAATGTTTTTGTCCATTTCTTTTTAAAATACACGTTGCAATTTTCGATCCGCGGAATACTATTGCCCCTTGCCAACAATTAACCCTTTCCTGTTTTTCAAAACATTAGACTTGTCTTATTTGAAAGACTTTGATTAAAACTGAGTAAAGTTTGAAAAGTAATTAATTTACAAGGTAGAAATATTGTGGGAAATGAAGAAATTGCTTGTTAAGCAATTTCTTCTTTTCCAACAATATTTTCTGAAGTGCTAGTATGAAGTATGAAATTGGACGAGTCTAAAATTTTGCTGTGTGGTAATAAGTTAATGGCGGGGGGGGGGGGTCATAGCTCAATGAAAATAAAAAAAATATGCTCTTCACTTCTTATAATTTAGTGCCATTCAGAAAAATATAGCAAACGTTTTAATGGTTTTAAGGGAAATTTTATGGTTTTGCTTTGTGCGCCAGCATACAAAATAGTAGGGTGCTATTTTTTTCTTCGTTCTTTATACAAAATAATTCCAGCCAACTTAAACGCTTGTAATGATAGACGAAACTAAAATTACATCATTTATGAATTCCATATCGAACTGACCACCGTTGCATTCAATCTCCTTTTCCAATGTTCACGAAGCACATGGGAGATTTTTCAGGATCACAGATTAATTAAATAAATAAAGAAAAAAGGTATATTGTCGGATTAACGTATTTTTGCGAAAAGTGGTTTGTCGAGAATTCTCTTGAAATGAAGTTTTTAGGAGTAAACAAATAGAACTTTCAGGGGATGTTACTCATAGTAAAGGAACATTACTCGCAACTGTTGACAGATGTAGTTTCGAATGAGAACATCGTTCAGGCTAATTATTAGATTTAGAAAAAGCTCGGTCTTTGATCGACTTTATTAGTAAGTATTTAATGAGTTTAAGTTTTTCATGCCTTGGGGTCTGCAAAGAGTAGATTTTCCCAAGTAAAAGAATAGATAAAATATTTTTCGAGAAGGGTTGTTTCCGATACTACCTGTTTGCTCTCTTATTCATGTGCAAAAACACTATAAAATTATAAAGAATCAAAGGAATAGTCGAGTCATTGAAAAATGGTGTTGTCTTTAAAGTGGTTCAATAAAGGCAATTCTTATACAGAAGCAGTCATTTTAAATTGACCAATCCTTGGTCCCGCCTATTTACTCTCTTAACCCCGCCCATTGACTCTCTAAACCCCGCCCATTGACTCAGGCAGGAAGTTCCATTTCGATTTTAACCCTTGTCGTGCTGAGCCCGGAATATTCCGGTTTTGGCAGGAGGTGTAGACCAAGATCAGACTGCACTTATGTGCAGGCTGATCTTGCTCTACACCTCTTGCTTGTACTTTTCATGCCAGAGTTGTTTTTAAAATCGATTTCTAAAAGAAATATTGATTTTTGAACAACAAGTTCTATCAGTGCTTTCAGCCCTTTGATTTGACAGCATTTCGGTAAGGTAATTTATACAGCATGACAAGGGTTAAATGACGTCAATCGCAAAATTTATGGCCTGCAGCATGTAACAAAAGTAGGATGGTTGGTTGGCTACCTTAACGTCGTAACTTCAGCTTGAATAAGTTGCAGTTACGACGTTTAAGTCGATAAAGCAACAAATATTCTTCATTTAGATAGCGGTTAATGTTGCAGTTCAAAGTTAACATCAATTCTAAATGAATGATTTAATTGGTTGACTAATTATTTTGTTGCCATTGGTAAATCAGGACATCAAAATATAACTTTGTGCAAAAACGTTCACAGTCGATCTTACCCGAGCGAACACGTCTATTCAGAGATCACGTCCAATAGGAGACCACAATAGAAATCCCCTTAAAAAGGCAAATTCTCTTAACCCTTGTCATGCTGAACCCGTAATATTTCGGTTTTGGCAGGAGGTGTAGACCAAGATCAGACTGCACCTATGTGCAGGCTGATCTTGATCTACACCTCCTGCTTGTACTTTTCCTGTCAGAGTTGTTTTTAAAATCGATTTCTAAAAGAAATATTTATTATCGAACAACAATTTCGATCAGTGCTTTCAGCGGTTTGATTTTACAGCAATTCTGTGAGGTAATTTATACAGCATGACAAGGGTTAAGAAGTGAAGGCATTTCGCAAAAAAAAAAAAAAAAAGAAAAATAAAAGCATAACTAAATCCAATGCTGTTGGAACTCATTAGAATCGTCTCAATGAGACGATTATAATGAGTTCCAACAAAATAGGATTAGGGCGAGAATTCAACAATAGTTTCTTTTTATGAAATCGAAATCAACCTTCATATCTTTCGCCAAAGAGTGTATTATGCGACCATTCTTTTAAGCGACCACATTTTGCTCGTCCCTTGAGTTGTAGCTCAATTAAAGATTAACTGTACCTTCAGTTGACGGACCGATTCATCAACAATAAAAATCGATCCACCAATCAAAATCTTTCGATTTACGGAAGTGAAATTGAAGTCAAACATTTATGTTTTTTGTGCGTTTAGCGGTTTAAACGTCGTAACTACAGCTTATTCAAACTGTAATTACGACGCTAAGGTTGCCAACCAGCCATTCTATTTTTGTTTCTGACCGTAATTTTGTAAAATAACGCTGTAGGAGGTCAGAGGTCAGTTGGCGAGCCCAGCGACCAGCCAAATGCTTACGTTGACGCCCCCTGTTTATTTATTCAAGAAAAGAGTTAGAAAAGGAGAATTCGCTTGTATCAAGAAATTCAATTTGTTCTTCTCTATTTCTCATCCTTTCGTGTTTTAACTCAATTGACTATTTAGTCGAAGTCCGGCAGGACCATTGACAATGTAAATGCCCTATATTAGTCATGTTACCAAAAAATCCCTTTTACATTATCTGAAAAGATAATTCAATTGTATTATCAACCCTTGTCGGGCTGAACCCGGAATAGTCCTGTGCTGGAAAGGTTTTTAGACTAGGAATATTCCGGGGTCAACATGAGAAGGGTTCATATTGCCTTTTTCGGGGGTGGGTGACGGGGTCGGGCTCTCATCAGTAGTTGTCGTAACTAAAGTGATACAAAGTTTTAGGATGAACCTGGGCGTGGCATTTCGAACCATTTCAAATGTGCTTGATTGATTGAATTGGTTTAACGCCACATATAACAGTATTTCAGTCATATCGCGGCCGCTGGAGCACATAATAATGCTTGAATTGCACAAATCTAGCAGCCTGGACAGCTATATAGTGAGAAATAAAAATTGTATCAAGCGATCACTCAAACGATTAATGAGAAAGAAAGTGAATGTTGATCTCCAATATTTATTTCGAGCGTATTTTGTTTATTTGGAGACTTAAAAGTCGTAGCTACAGCAAACCCATTCTGTAACTACGACCAACCAACCAACCAACATATTGCTTTGAGTTCCTTGTATATGGCCAATTATTAATTTAATGCAAACTAGCGTCGTTTGATATTTCAGCCAGACTTCAATATCGGAGGTCATTTGGCCAGCGATCGGACATTTACTATATTTCTAAAAAATGTCGTCTTTTGAATAATTAGGAACAAACGCAGTATTTTGTTACGACTCAGTTAAGCTTAAAACGATTACGTTTCCTATATTGCTCAAAGCCAGTTTAAGCTCCCATTTGTGTTATCTCGGAATTCGGCTTTCTTTGATCTGAAAATTGTCTGCATATTCGAGAATGTGCGCTCTTCTCTCTATTATGTCGTAACAATACATAGAAATACACCAGACAGATTCAATTTATCTGACAGCTGGCCACGCCTACTGAGTTCCGGTAGAAAGATCGACCTCGATATTAACCCATTACCCGACGACACAATTTTAGACTCGTCCAAATTCACAGCAGTTGCCGACAACAATTCACAGTTTATGAAATTATAGATTTTTCAACTTTCTGTATAGAAAATATTGCGGAAAATGAAGGAATTGCTTGGTACAAGCAATTACTTCAATCTACACAATGCCTTCCCAATTGTTTTTGCAGAAGGTCTCAAAAACAGTCATTTTTATGGGAGTGGATTAAAAGACGTTATTTTTCAAAATTTATAGTCAGTAACATGTAACAAAAAAGTAAATTGGTCGGTTGACGACTTAAACGTCGTAACTACAGCTTGAATAAGCTGTAGTTACGACGTCCATGTCGCCAAACCTACGAAAATAAAATGCTTCGCGTAAATGTCGGCCAATGTTTTAGTTCAAAGTTCACTTACGGTCTAAATGAATGATTTGATTGGTCGATCGGGTCTTTAATTTACATTGCGATCCGTGAATTAAGAATATTTTATTCACAATGCATAGTTACATCGATCAAGGTTTATAACTTATAATATTGATAAACTGCGTAATTGGGAGAAGACAAAACTACACAGACGACATTACGAAAGGAAATCGATTATACTAGTAAAATATTAATTTCATTAAGTGACATGTGGCTATTGTAGAGACAAAATTGCTCACCAAAGGAACCCTACAATCTTCGTTGAAATTGTTTACAGACCCTTATATGAATTATTTCAGAAAAGGTAACAAGCCTACATTGAAATACTTTGCCGAAAGGAAGAGGAAAATACTTTTCAAAATCATTTTATGTTGGTGACATAAAATAATTTTGAAAATTATTTATCTTTTCTTTTCGGCAAAGCTTTTTCTTATCGCGCTTGTGGCCTGATCTAAAATTATTGGTAGAGGTGTCTGTAAACAGATTGGAAGAATATTTCAGGTTTCTATATGGTAATGAGTTATGTGCCTACAGGAACCTTAGAGCCACCGTCATTACGCAGTCGGTAGCGCATCAGACTCCCAATCTTCAATCATGGGATGTCATGGGTTCGATCCCCGGCGGCGGCACATATCCTCTACGACTATTGTATCTCACCAATGGGTGGATAATTGTAAACCTAAGTGTGATAGCAGCTGGAAGCCAGGAAAGGATGTAGTGGTAGTACTGGTGTGAGAAATACCAGGAATCCATTCTTAGATGCGATACGACTGAAATACTGTAAAAAGAGGCGTTAAATCCCAATCAACTAACCAACCAACAAGAACCATAGAGCCTTTAAATTTAAAAGATTGATTAACTTCTAATCTAAATAATTTCAATAAGATGTGCAAGTATGTTTTACACATAAAAGACCACCATCGAAGTTTCATAAAATTGGTACTAAACCGCTTCAAAGCTAATTCTACCTACGAAATATATATTTACAGGATAACTGTTTGTTTCAATGAAAGATCGATTTACTTTTCAATGAGTGAACAATTAACACATTCACACACAGTGAAATTTTAGACCAGTCCAAACTGAAAGAAGTTGCAGACGACAATTTAAAACAGTTTAAATTCTTTAAATCTTTATCTCTCTGGCTAGGAAATAATGTTGAAAATGTAGAAATTGCTTGTGACAAGCAATTTCTTCATTTTCATATCGTTTTCCAGAACTATTTTCTTCAGGGGCGAAAAAGGAGGGATTTTGTAGAAATAGGTTAAAGAAATGTTTTCAGGAGTGGCGAAGCGAAGCGAGGAAATATAGATTTTGTTGTTAATTAAATAAAAGACGATAGAAAGCGATAATCCACTGAGAAATCTCGATAATCCACCGGAAGGCATTAAAGCAGATCTTGCACAGGAAAAAAAAAAGCTCTCAATTTTCAAATGTGTAACTGTAATTGTATCGAACACTTGAATGAAGGTGATTAAGCTGATTTTATACTGAAAATGGGATTTCATAACTTTAAAAATGATAGAAAAGAAGCAATGATATTTCGCGTTATGAGACAAAAAAATTACAACCAGAATAGGACTGGAATTCATCGGGTAAATACGTTGTCTGTCGATTGAAGCAAAATTTGCCTTTTTTGTGTTTTCCATGACGTATCAATTACGCCGGTAGCTTCCGGTAGCAATTGACCAATCGCGGCCGTCGATCGAGGAATAAATCGACCAATCAAATTATTTATTTAGCCCGGACCTGAGCCATTTTTTCACCTTTATTGTTGGTTTGGCGACTTAAGCGTCGTAACTATAGCTTATTCAAGCTGTAGTTACGACGTTTAAGTCACCAACCAACCAATTTTTTTTTTGTTACATGCTACCGTCCATAAATTTTGCAAAATAACGCTGTTCAAAACCGAAGCGGAACTTCCTGTTGGAGTCAATGGGAGGGGAAAATGAAGTGAGTGGGCGGGGCCAGCGATTGGTCAATTCAAGCGTTATCGGCATTACCCGAAAACTAACGACCTCATCCGATGAATTACGATGTTTCAAACTGGAGTATTGGAAATATACTACTTTGATACTCACTTTAAATTAAATATATAGTGAATTTAGTAGACCTAACACGAATAAAGAACATTAATTGTGAAGAAGGCATTAATACACGACTGAAATGCGGATATTTTTGTTTTATCAAATTTTAATGAAATTCTGACCAAGATCCACCTTAAAGAGAAGGTGTTCACACAACTTCTTCTCAAATAAAAAATAGTCCTGGTATGAACATCGCGACGTAATTTCCATTTAGAATTCTAAACTCTAGTTGAGTGAATGATCGCTTAAATATACAACTTTTTTGCGAAATATGTGAAGGATTAAATCGATTGCATACGTTATAAATATTACAATTCTCGCAAAATGCTATGCTGTTGGGACCCATTAGAATCGTCCCATTGAGACTTTTCTTATGAGAATAGTTTCATTGAGACGATTCTAATGAGTTCCAACAACATAGGATTCAGTTATGATTTTAGTTTCTAGCAAATTTCCTAAACTTTAGAGCTTTTTCTTAAAATAGGGATACCGATTATGGTCGCTTAATAGAATACGCTTAACCCTTTCCTGTTCAAACACTGTATTTTACGTTCCTGTGATTTTAAACTAGAGAAAACATTGTGGAAAAAGAAGAAATTGCTTGTAACAAGCAATTTCTCCTTTTTTCCACAATATTTTCTACCACAGAGGATGGTTTAAATTCAAATTGCATCCAGTTTTCATTGTCTCCTGCAACCTCTTTCAATTTGGACTAGTCTAAAATTTCCAAAAAACGGGAAAGGGTTAATAGAAGACGCTTGAGCAAGATCGGCTTTATAGCTTTTGTTGTTGATGAAATGAAAGTCTTACGTTGATATGAAGCGATAATCTTGCTGTGTGGGAATGGGTTAACGAACTCATTATTTCTGCCATTAAATTTGTCTAGAATTTCTTAGTTCTTTATACTATGATACATTTCGTCGAAGTGAAAATGCAGTAAATCTTGCAATAAGTGACCACTCAAGGAACGACCAAAAAGTTATTTTCTTCTCGAATACAATGTCCTGGTTTGGAAACATCGTTATGTAATCTTATTTTGATCATGTCAATTGAGATATCTAAATTCTAGCTGGCATTTTTTAATCGCGCGCGCGAGAGAGAGAGAGGGATTATTTATTTTTTATCTATTTCTTTTAAGTATATAAAGCCTCCGGACCACAGTACAGCATAACAAACAGTACATACAAATTACATTTTACATTTGGAAAGTTAATATAGATGTTTGGTTTGTTTCTAAATACAGAATAGGTTATGCCCTTTGGATGTTTTAACATATACTGAATTGTACAAGTAGATTCAAGCACATTGTAAAACATCGTTGGTAAAATGGAAGTAACTTGACGTTAGCAGTTTCTATTTGTTCCCGCAATGCTCTATTTGCTTTTATCTGTTTAGAACGAATCATTCGTTCTGAGATCATTTTGAGTTTACTGCGTCTTTTTAATTTGATAATGAAAAAAATGTGTCGCCTAGTAATGGGTTAGATCATTCAAATGATTCTCTAGCTGTACACCGGTTGCAGTAATGAATGAAGAGAGAGAGAGGGAGAGAGTGAGAGAGAGAACGAGAGAGAGGGGGGCTTAGGAGGCAAAGAGCGAAGGAGAGAGAAAGAAAGAAAGAAAGAGAGAGAGGGAGAGAAAGAAAGAAAGAAAGAAAGAAAGAGAGAGAGAGAGAGAGAGAAAGAGAAAGAAAGAGAGCGAGAGCGAGGGGAGGGGCTACATTGTGTTCATGAAAAAATTAATTCCGCCTTTGAAATTGACCTAAACTCCTTAGCTCTTTATTCGTTTGGCTAATTTTTTGACACTCGAAGATAATAAACAACACAATTAAGAGGGAATTCTTTTATTTTATTACGGATATAATTTCAGATCGCCACTTTTTTAAATCGCTGCGGCTTTTCGTTTGTTAATAGTGTTATTAGATTTTAAGCTCCGCTATCCAACGGCTAGAGAGCTGTTGTCACAATTGTGTTAAAAGTTTTCGTTATCTCTTTTAAAAAAAATCGGCAATTAGTCGTGCAATCCTCCCATAAAATTAACCGATTTAAATTATCTGATGAATAATCATCAAAGGAACATGCCTGTATATCTCTTAAAGTTCCAGTTAAACTTAGATGATTTACATCAAAACATTAACGAAGTCTTCAAATGGTATGTTTTGGTGGCAGCAATAAACTAAACCTTTCTAAGTAAGCGTTTGGCCCCTACACTTTATGTTTATCTAGTTTAGCACAGATTATATAATTTCTCAAAAATAACACTTACTCACTTATCACTGGGTGGAAACGGATCCCGGATATTGCTAAAAATTTAATCGAAATCCGCCATTTTTCATCTACAGACTCATCGAAACTGGTATGTAAATGCCTAATTTCTTTTATTCTGCTATTCTTTAGCGCTAATTGGACCAATTACAAGAGACACAATATCCATACTTTTCATTCAATGTGTGTAATACTGACTTAAATTCCACGCCCCCTTTAAAAAACGACTATTTGTAGGGCATGTTCACACAAAAGTTGATACATTACTCTTTCATTTTACATCTATGAGCAATAAAATCATGGTTTTTAAAAATCTGAAGCGAACATTTTCAACGTTTATCATTCAAGTCCATATCTTGAAATTTTCAGCCCCCATCTTCCAAAATTGAAAGAGATATGGTCGTAAACGTGCGGTCTCGTACTTAGGAGTAGGGATACTGGGAATTGAAAAATGTATACTGTGGATTGCATTTTGCAAAATATTTTGGTACTGGGAATTGACAATCATTCCAAAAGTTTAAACTTGTTTTGAAGCTTTAAAGAACAGATGACTCGACAAAAAATACGAACAAGATTGTTAACCAACTTCAATAAAGCGGTACTGTTCATTTTAATGGTATCTTTCATGTCTCATCTAACAACATTTTACTCATGGAATATAAGTTAAATTTGGACTGAGATGATTAATATTTGAAGCAACAAGAATCGATTTCAAGTACAGTAAATATGCTTATTTTTGGCTACAATGTAGTTTGCATGAGTTACCCAGAAACATCTAAATGGTAAAATTACATAGCGCTAATACCACCAAAGAGCCACGTTGACATAAAGCACGAGGTCCCGAAATTAACCCAATCCAACTCAACTATTTTAGACTAGTCCAAATTGAAAGAAGCTGCAGACGATATTTTCAAGTTGGTGGAATTTAAATTTTCTTTGTCTTTTTGGATAGAAAACATTGTGGATAATGAAGAAATTGCTTGATACAAGCAATTTCTTCACTTTCCACAATGTTTTCCAAAGCTTTTTTCTTGAGGGGCGTAAAAAGGAGGGCTTGAATGGGAATGGGTTAAACATAAATTTTTCATTTTTTGCTCAGTATATTTTAAAACCACGATTGAAACGAATCGTCAAATATATTACAAGTGGACTTTGCTAGCTTCTTCGAAAATCCACAAAGCGCTCTGAAATCTAGCATTCTAGTGTGAAAGATCGTTTTGTAGAATTAGTTTAAGCGTTTTGAGTAAAAAATCATTTACTATTTGTAAACAAATTTTGCATAAATATTTCAATAAAGATACCAACCGCCCTCTAATTTTGTGAGTTATAATATTGTTATATTTCTATAAAGACGTATATTACGACATGAGCTCTGATACCGTATCCCCTGCCAAACAGGCGTCCTATTTTACGATTTAGTTTAGAGGAGCTAAAACATACAAAAGCTAATCATTTTTCCAGAGTTCATAATGTATTTTTCCACGTATCTGTCCGACAAATTAAATATACATTATAAACATTATAAACATATAAAATTGGCCCAAACTAAAAAAAATTACATTGCAATTCTCAGTACCCTTTTAAGCAATTCCCAGTATGTCTAAACAGCTAAGATATCAATTCCCAGTACCCAAAAGAATTGCTACAGTCCAACGAAAAACGGCCATATCTTTGTCAAATTTTAATGTTAGTGGCCTAGTTTTTCAGCACTGTTTCGTGGATTGTATTTAAATCGATCGCTCGATTCAAATTTTTAAATGATACTCCTTATTTTGTATCTTGGTTGAATAAATGCGAGTGGGGTAATGCTCTTCGTGGTAAACACGTGGTTCATGTGGTGTTTTGACGACAATCCTTCGAGTACAGGACGTAATAAATATGTAAACTTAATTTTAGATACATACTGCCTTTAAGGCTAGACTTAATTAGCGTGAGTACATAACTTAAGAATAGAAAATAAACAAATACTTACACTGGTTCCTTAATATTTTGACATGGCGGCCATTTTTAGGAGCAATATCCGGGACCCGTTTCCACCCAGTGCTTGTATATAAATAGTAATGGATTTATTTAGGAAAATCGATTTGTATTAAACGAAAAGGTCCCTCGGCTACAATATAACGCAGACTAAAAGATCAATATTTACTAGAATTGTGTATAGGTTGTATTGAAAAACCTATATTAATTTTCTGTCCCAAATACAAACCAGACATACTTCAACATATGTTGATATTGATAAATTCAGAACGGTTTAGATCCGAATTACTCTTTTGATAGAAAAAGGTAAACATTATGAAAAGAAAACAAGTTTTTGTGTCGGTATTGTTGGTATTCTGTTATGGTATTTTTGAAGATGACTTACATTTTCTATTAAAATGTCAACTGTACAACGATCTCCAAGAAAAATATATTGAAAATAAATGTCTGCTTTATACGTCTTATTGCGTCGAAAAATAAAGTAGTTTAAAAAAAAATTGACAATCTAACAATTGAACGTATATAAGCAAATCAAGATTGATTGATATTTATGTTTGTATGTGTATATCTTTGTGCGTATATCTGTAAATGTGTAAATATGTTTATATGTATGTGTGTATATTTTGCGAGTATATATGTGTTTATGCATTTATATGTTTTCATATATGCATCTATGTATATGCATTGAGTTCAAGGGAATATTATTAGTTATAAAGTTTCTTGCCGGGTTATATGACGATTTATTGAAATCATGATGTCACCCGAGCCGTAGGCTTCTCCAGCCAGGAATAAATGTCACACATCCCGGCAAGAAACCTTGTAACGAACTACAATTCTGAAACTAAATTTATCACCGCGTAACCCATATAAGGCTTCCATAGATATCAATTTGAACCAAAATACTTATTTAACCTAATGTGCATTTTAGTTCATGACGTCATGTTTCCACGAAATAAGTTGACAGTTTCAGAAATTGGAAAAAAATCATGGACTAATATGAAAGGTAATACGTTTCATTTGTCTTGAAAAGTTGAGTATATTTCAGGGGTTATTTAGAATATTTTGGCGGACTAAAGCAAATGTGTATTTATACGATTAATGGAGCTGTAGAATACCAATCCCTGGAGTTCATTGGCGAACTGCACTAGTGAGAGGCCTGGGTTTAAATCCTAGCAGACAGAGTCTTACGAGTGTGACGATCTGCTTGATGTACATTATAAAGAGAATTTTGATTGACGGAATTTTGACAGCGATCTTCTGTAATCTGCAAATTGTATTTGTAACCAAAGTATGTTCCTTGTGATATCGGACCTTCAATTATCACATGTTTACCACATTCAGGTAAAATCTAACATTATGGTCCCTTATTGAAAAAGACGTCTGTATACAAAATTCAATAGACATATCAACGATTACTCACTTTGTTGTTTGAAAACTCATTGGCTATTCTAAATGAAATACTATGCTGCGATTGCGATACAAAATCTTGGATTTGCTTCTCGCTGCGGAGAAAAAATGATCTTCCACTCGACCGGTATCGAGAATTATTCTTCTAAAAGTCAAAGCAAATACAAGGTTTTTTAATTGCCATCGTAACATAATATTCCTTATATACAGTTGGAGACAGAGTGTAACTGGGACTTTAAACCTTTCATCCTTTCAGCTACTATGTTTTACAGGAGGAGTAAGGATAAGCATCACACAAAACAGTTAATCAGTCGGCTTTATACATGTCATGTGTGTGGCAGATGGCAAAACCGTCTGTTAATAAAGGTTAATAATGCGCGAAAACTGATAACAATGCGATAAGGCGGGAATGTGACGTAAGAACAGTCAGTACACCGCGTGTTGGGACTACTTTTGAGACTTTCCATCCCTCCAATCAGGGAGCACTACTTTGTGTAGTTTGAAACCAATTAAGTTACAATTTGATGCAGACAGCTAACTAATGCTAGATATAAATGTCAAAATATGGTGCAATAAAGATTGATTGCGAGAACACTTATTTCAGAGTTTTTCCGTGTAAATTAGTTAATGTAATTCAGTTTCTAGTACCACTTTTTTTTAACAAGAGGGTCATGGACCCTAAAGAGCTCACCTGAGTTGATTAGTGCTGAACTAAAAATGCCCAAGTGACATAATTATGAGAAAAAGAGCCTCGTTATCAAATCTTGTCTGAGAACATTCTAAAATGTTCCAGCAAAGTAGCATATGAATTGCAATGAAGATTTATTAAGATCAGATGTTGACCTAAGTTTTGACCCCGTGTGCCTAATATCGAATTCAATAGAGATTTTTATCGTGACACATATTCTACACACATATAGAGTCAATTGAGCTAAACAAGTCACATCTAGAGTGCATAAAAAGTATTTCTTTGATTTTATCTCGTGACCTAGTTTTTTACTCAAAGTGACCCGAATTTGAACGTTGGTGAGTTATTCTTGTAGACAGAAAATCTGATCAAAAATAAAAATTATATGAGGCAAAAAGTGTCACCTAGAGTGCATACAAGGTTATTTCTAGAATTTGACCTCATGACCTAGTTTTTGGCCTAACGTTACCCAATATCGAACTTGGCTCAGATATTATGCAGAAAATCAGTCTGACCAAACATTTGAGGAAAAATACGGATTTTCTAAGACTTGACCTAGTAACCAAGTTATTGACCCCACGTGACCCAAGGTTTGATTGAGACATCACGACCAAGTTTCAAGAAATTTGAACTAAGATTGCGGCGTTTATACTACACTCAAGATGTTGACAAGCGGCGGACAATGGACAATGGACAATGGACGCCGGACAAAGCTAAATAAAAAAAGTTCATATTGATCACTCCGTTCTCAGGTGAGCTAAAAATGAAACCATGTTTTGTGTACTAATTTGATTCGCCAAATTGAGATAATTATCTGCAGTTCCAACTACGATATCAAAAGTATACATGTATTCCACTTTTACTGTTTTGGTAGCTTTAATGATGAAATTCAACAATTATAGGCTAATGATATGAAATTTTCGATGAAAATAAAAAATCTTCCCAAGAAGAACCAGAAACGGAAGTAGCAATAAAAGATCTCTAGAAGTTAGATAGACTCACATGTGAAAATCCAGGTTCAAATGTAGTTTCGTCTATCAAGATATAAACGTTTTGAACTTTGGTTGAATTTCTGTACGTACTTCCATGAACAAAATTATGAGCACGCAACTATTTCATATGCTTACGTACAAATAAGTTAGAAAAATTTTTTAATAAAAAACAAGTAAAGATTTGCTTTGTATTGCTTGTTTGTGCAATATACAATTTTTTTTTATTTTTTTTTTTACTATTGATGCATGATTTCTGTGAACTTTATCCCGTTAACCCATTCCAACACAAGCCCTCCTTTTTACGCCCCTCAAGAAAAAAGCTTTGGAAAACATAGTGGAAAATGAAGAAATTGCTTGTTACAAGCAATTTCTTCATTATCCACAATGTTTTCCATCCAAAATGACGAAAAAAATTAAAATTCCAACAACTTAAAATTGCCATCGGCAGCGTCTTTCAATTTGGACCAGTCTAAAATTTTGATGAGTGGGAATGGGTTAATAGATAAATCCGCTTCTTGTATTCATACAGTTTAATTACGTCTTCAAACTTCAACGAATAAATATTCTCTTCATTATTTCTTGAATGAATTAATTGAACTTCGATATTAAGTGGCGTTATTTTGCAGAATTTATGGTCAGAAAAGGATAATAAATTGTACCAAGGATGGTCTGGCGACCTAATCGCCGTAACTATAGCTTCGATAAGCTGTAATTGCAATGCTTAAGTCTCCAAACCAGCAAATATGCTTCATATAAATGTCGGCCAATGTTGGAGTGCAAACTTCACTTCCAGTCTAAATAAATGATTTGATGGTCAATTGATTGCTTGACTGACAGCCGCGTTCGGTCAATTATTACTTTTAGTAAAGAGTGATACTTTGACGGAGAACATGGGGTTATGTGTAATTGATCTAACGCGTTTGTCAATCAAGGAATCAACCGGCCAATCAAATAATTCATTCAGTCCGGAATTGAGATTTGAACTCCGATAACAGCCGCTATTTATGTTAAACTTTTATTGTTGGTTTGGCGAATAAAACGTCGTAACTACAGTTTATTCAAGCTCTAGTTACGACGTTTAGGTCGTCAACCAACTTATCACTATTTTATTACATGCTACCGGTTATGAATTTTGCAAAACATCGACGTTTAAAATCGAAGCTGTTGGACTCAGTGGACGTGGCCAAAGGAGTCAGTGGGCGGGGCCAGCGATTGGTCAATCAACCTATTACCACACTCCAAAATTTTAGACTCGTCCAAATTCAAAGAGGTTATAGAAACCATTTTTATAAGCTTAGAAAAGTTTCAGAAACTCAGTCTTTTTGGATAGAAAACAAGATTGAAAATGAAGAAATAGCTTGTGAAAAAAAGCATCTTTTTTTCATTTTCAGTCTTGTTTTCTTTTTTGAGTGGCTTAAAATGCGGGATTGTGTGGGAATGGGTAAAAAAAAATCTACAACTTCTTTAGGACAAAATTTCCCACAAAAAGAATCCTGAATTTTTTTTGGAAATTATCTACAGATCCCTCTCTCAATAATGTAAGATTAGGTCACGCGCCCGATATTGAAAGCGTTGCCGAACAGGAAACGAAATAAATTTCGAAATTATTTTATGTTGCCAATTTATTTTCGTTTTCTGTTCAGTAAAGCTTTGATATCGGTTTTTGTGAAATATTCGCATTTTTTTCATAGAGGGGTCTCAGAATAATTGTAACTGAGATTGAGGATTCCTTTGGAGAGAAAATGTTGCCCCCCCCCCACACACACACAAAATGGTTCAATATCGGGCTTGTGAAATATTCGGAAATTCTTGATAAAGGGGTCTTAACATAATTGTAACGGAGAATTTAGAATTCCTTTTGTCGAGAAAATTTTGTCCCCACGAGAGCCACAGAGCCTTTAATGTAAATGATCGGGAATTTAGAAATATAGGACATAATATCTGACGACATTATAAATCGACGCCTCGATAATGCTCATACAAAGGTAAGAACTTTACGACCTTATAAAATATCTATCTAAAGTGCTTACCCGGCAACTTAGTTGCATATTCTATAAGAAAGACTGATGGTTCTTTTTCCCATTGAACATATGGCCATGCTTTGAGAAAACGTGATTCAGTTCATAAATCCATTAATGCCAAACAGAAACAAACAGTTAAACTTTATGTTCCAGATCTTTACAAGACATTCAAAAGAGTCTTGCCAACGTATTAACACTTTCCAGTAAAATCTATGGTTTTTACCTCCTTGTGATTTTATATTTGAGAAAATATCGTGGAAAAGAGAATAAATTAAGTATGACAAGCAATTTCTTCTTTTCACGCAATATTTTCTATTCTGTAGGTTGATTACATTTCAAATTGCCCTCACTTTTCATTGCCGACTGCAACTTCTTTGAATTTGGACAAGTCTAAAAATCTAGATATACAAGACAGAATTCAGTAATGAAATGGGAACCAACATCGACTAGATTCCTTCAATTTTTGGTTTATTATTATTCAATTATAATCAGTCTATCCGAGAATATATATGCATGAATAAAAGGCATCAACAATCTAAAAACGTTTTTGTGCAGATCCACAAATCGAATATATGCCATATGGTCGGTTCGCTAGCAAAATGTCGTAATTGTAGCCATATCAAAGTTGTAGTTACTACATTTTGCTCGTGCACAAACGATATTTATTAAGACATACTAACCAGATATTATAAACGATTCTCGTTCAAGTAGTTATAATAATTCGATTTGATTCCTTAAAAGGGCATTCATCGAAATGTGATGTGAAATTTATTTCACTGCTTCCCAACCAATGACGTTTATGGACATCACCAATTAAAAGATTTGGAAAACATTGTGGAAAATGAAGAAATTCCTAGTCACAAGCAATTTCTTCATTATCCCGCAACTTTTTTGAATTTGAACTGGTCTAAATTTATGTCGTGTGGTAATTGGTTAATGAGTATCTTGAATTAGATATCAAATAACCGAATACTCCTGAGAAACATTAGATTAGAGGTTAGGATCATTTTATTATTAACTTAATTTTTCCTTTAATGAAGAACAATTAATAATATTGTTTCTATATTCTGAGTCGAATAAGTCATCATAATTTTTCAATTATAGGAACAATGTGTAAGAATTTCTAAGACAAAAAAAAAAAAAATCCTAAAAGGACAGAATTTGTTTCGTCTTTGAAAAGGAACGGTTCATGTCTGACCGTTTGCTTCATGGTGGTTATAGTTAAGGCTTTGTGTCCGTCGTCCGTCCGTCTTTCAAAAGATATTTTCTTTAAAAATAGTCTCTACGTGAACGACTGGACGCAAACACATTTCAAAACAACACCATTTAATATCGAAGGGAAACTTCCTGTTGGAGCTCAGTGGGCGTGGCCAGCGATCCGTCAATTATCGACACTTGTACCCCTACAGACATTAATCTTTCTATTCCATTATCACAAGGCGCACTCAAAAAACTTTGGATACTATAGTACAAAACTGTGAATGACGCAATGAGATAAAAGTTATGGCGCTAGGTTCAGACTGACATGATGCGTTTTATTGGTGATGGGTTTTCCGTATGTTGAACCGATTTAAAGGAACATACTCGGCTATCCCTCGGTCTATTTTATGATATATATGTAGTTGATTAAAGCGAAAGATTTTGCTGGGTCTGAGCTCTTTTAGAAATGCGTGTTGAAAAGAAATTAAATGCAACTGACCAATCGCGTGTGTCAATCAACGAATAAGTCGACCAATCATATGGAACAGAAGTGTGTTTTGAACTCCAATATTGGCCGTCATATTTTTTAAGCTTGCTGTTGGTTAGGTGACTTAAACGTCCTAACCACAGCTTATTCAAGCTGTGGTTACGACGTTTAGGTCGCCAACCAACCATTCTCCTTGTTGTTACATGTTACTGTCCATAAATTTTACAAAAATAACGTCGTTTAACATCGAGGTGGAACTTCCCGTCGGGGTCAATGGGCGGGACCGAGGAGTAATAGGGCGGGGCCAGCGATAGGTCAATTTTATCAGACCAATCTAAAGGTCTAGTCATCCAGCGAGACTCAGTGATAAGGAGGAGAACTGTGAGCCTCGTGGAGTGCCGGCTATTGTTATCAGAAAAGCACTCCTGCCTTTCCATAATGGCGGGTCGTTAGAGGCGACTAAAATTAGTGATGAAACATTGTGTTTCTTGTAATATATTCCGGGAGGAGGCAGCGGTGTTTTGTTCCAAATTTCATCGAAATGTTAGTTATACAAATCGAACTCGAAAAATTTACCATTTAGTGGTGTCCTTGATTGAGAAGTATGAGCGTCGGCTTCCCGATCAAAGGGTCACGAGTTTGATTCCCGGGATCGGCTATCGATCTCTGCCTTTGGCCCACATAATCGGCGCGAGTACTGGGATATTCTCCAGAAAACAGTATCGAGAATATTTAATGTAAATTGTTTCCCAATCAATGTAAATTTACCTTTACAATTTACCCGTTTTTGATAGGTAGTGCTTGTTAAGTCATTAAATAAATACTGTCTACGTGTATCGATAGGTCAGCGCGAAACAGTTGTATGTAGGCAGTTACTACCGTTTCGCGATGACCAATCGATATATATATATATATAATTTCATTTTTAGTTTCGCCTTTAAAAAATGGGCGTTCTGAATGGTCGAAAAAAAAAAAAAAAAAAAAAAACTATTCCCAACTCCATAAATAAAATTATAAGCACGCAGTATTTTGTATGATTCCGCACAAAATAGTCCCATTGAAAAATGTATCAAAATTTGTGAAGTGTTTGCTCTTTTCGCTCGATGCTAATAAATTATAAGAAACGAAGATAATATTTTTTGTTTTCATGGAGGTATGAGCCGAAAAACCTAATCACACTTCGCGTATTCATACAATGTGATTAGTTTTTTCGATTCATACCTCAATGAAAACAAAAAATATTTTCTTCATTTGTTAGAATAGATTTATACCAAAATTATTTCACGCTTAAAGGTTGAACTGTTTCATATGTTTATCAATTTTCGACTTTTTCTTTGATATCCCTTTCTGTCATTTCTGTTGTATTTTTATTAAAGAAGGCAACAAAGTGTCAAAAACAGCATCCCCAATCTTTTTCTAACCTGTCTCTCAGGCTATCCGTAAGTGTAGGTTTGAAAGTAACTAAGGTATATCAATCATGCAAATACATTTCATTACTTGAAATTACATCCCTTGCGTCTACCAAACTGACATCACTGTTCAGCAAAACAGAGAAATAACAGCTAGAGAAGAGAAAAATTTCAGCTAAAATATAAATATCAGTGAGACTGGGAGCGAGTCTAGTCTTTTTTCAGTCAACTGAAATTTAGTTAGTATATTTTATCAATAGTTCAAATTGACCGTTTTATGCATGTATAGAAAAATAAAGTGTTCGAAATATCAGTTTAAAATAGACTTTTCGAGAATCTACCTTTAAAACGATAAATATGTATTTTTTATAGGAAAATAAGGTATAGCGTGAAAAAGAAATGAAGCATCCATCGTCTTACAAAAGCTGAGAAAAATTCCGAAAATAACTCCTTATCAATCAACAAGAGACCTGTATTGATACAAAAATAACAAGATGCCTCTTTTTCTTTCCTCTGATCAGTCTTTCAACGAAAAGTATGCTAAATGGGGGTTAGAGAGAAAGATGAAGAAATATGGCAGACATGCAGGCAGACGGACAGACAAATGCATCGATAAATAGATAAAATGATAGAAGGCCTAGACAGGTTAGAAGAAAAATTGATAAATAAGCAGGAAAAGTGTTACATAGATCAGGAAGGAAAGGTTGGTAGATCGACAGTTAGATAGATAGACAGATAAATTGAGAGATAGATAGATTGAAAGACAGACAGATAGATAGATATTAAGATAGATGGATAGATTGATTGATAGATTGTATTGATTGAATAGGTAAAAAAATAGATGGATAGATAGATAGATAGATAGATAGATAGATAGATAGATAGATAGATAGATAGATAGATAGATAGATAGATAGATAGATAGATATGTTGTCCATTAAACCAAAAGATTGGTGTAAGAGACAGCAATGTCTAGAGTAACGTAATAATTATGCACGTGCAAAAGGATGCTAGAAAGTGAACGTATTTCATGCAAAGCAGAAAAACAGAGGAGGGCTTATCAGGCTTAAAATAGTTCGCCACCCATGGTTTGATTTATCATCGCTAATTGTTCTTCATGTAAAGCAAAGGTCATAGGGGGCGTGATTTATTCGAATAATTGACAAGTTATTATCTTTTTATAACAGGCCTGTGATCTTTCTACCTCGCTATCTACCATCAATTAGGTACGAAAGGTGAGTTCGCTTGATACTACAGTTGAGTCACTGGAGTACACGTTATTTGAACTTTCTCTCACTTTCGCATCCTTGACGTCACAACCTTATACAAAAGATGGTGTTATTGCCGATTACACCAAGTGCTCTTCAATTTTTACAAGTATATAATCCTTGGCGTGACATTTACATTTCAAACCACTGCACATGTTCGCCAAGTAAAGAATGAGATCATCGGTGGGCGAAAAAAACGTCGTAACTACAGTTTTATTAAAGCTGGGGTCGTCGATTGCTGATGGCTATACAAAGCAGTGCTCAAACTGAAGACTCTGATCAGACAAAGTCGTTTCTTGGCTCACATGTTGGAAAAGCAGATTCTAAATTGTGAACATTACTCGAAGAACACACATTTCGTCTTAAATAAGTCTGTTTAATCTCCCTCTCTATCTCTTTCTCCCCCTCTCTCTTTTCTCTTTTTATCTCTATCTCCCTCACTCTTCTCTCTCTATCTCTTCCCTTATTTTATCTCTCTCTTCCCTTCCTCTCTCTCTTTTTTCTCTCTCTATCCCTCTCTCTTCTGTCTTTCTCCTTTTTTCTCTCTCTATTTCTTCTCTCTCTCCCTCACTCTTCTCTCGCATTGTCTCTCTCTTCCTTATCTCTCTCCCCCTCTCTTTCTTCCCATTCTCTCCCTCTCTCCCTCCCTACCTATTGACACATCATAGTATTTTGATCAAGAGATAGACTTGTATTTGTCTCTATCTATCAAACGGGAAAGGAACTATATAAGCTTTGCTTTCATTCCAATCCTTTTAGCTGATAGCTGTTGTTGAATGAATTACCTATTACATGTGTTGTGAAGTTTGTCAAATAGAATATGTTTAAAATAAATGGAAAACAGAGAAAATAAGATTTTGCAAATAACAATCAAATTCATTTCATGTTTTCTACTATATACAAGAGGACCATGATAGCCCTAAATCGCTCGGCTGATAATCCTTCTCACTAAATTTCATCACTATTGAGCCACAAATAATGGCCCATAGAGTGTACACCAAGAAATTGTCATTAATGCCCCTTTCTCGCGTTTTCATATGAAAAGTATCCAACTTCTACACGATTTATCCACCTAGTTTGTTAAACATTCTGACCAAGTTTCTTCAAATTTTAGCCGAAGAGATAGCCCCGAGAGTGTAAACAAAAAAGGTGTCATCTCGTCTTTTCAATTCAGTTGTTCCCATTTTCTAATAAGAGTTCACCTTCATTACCTGCAAAATATTCTGACCAAGTTTTATCACGAAAAACAAACGAGATAGATATTTGCCTCTATCGTGTATCTAGATGTTTCATCGCGAAACAGTTGTAACTGCCTATAAACATATAGGCAGTTTCAACTGTTTCGCGCTGAATCATTGATCCGTTTCCCACGTTTTCGAGAGGGTTCATCTTTATGACCTGACAAACACTCTGTCGAAGTTCATTATAATTGAGCCACATATGTAGTCACTATAGTGAAAACAAAGAATTTGTCACTTAGGCCTTTTTCTCTTCTTTTTCACTAGGTTGTTCCCTTATCCAATAGCGTTCCTGTTATGCATAGGCTAATATTCTTTCCAGTTTTCATGAAATTGAGCTAAGTTTGTAGACCTAAGAGGGTGTACATAGGAATTGTGATTTATGTCCTCTTTTCTGTGTTTTTAGATGGAATGACAACACAACCTGATCAACATTCATAAAGACTGAGCCATATTTGTTTCCCCGTGAGTGTACATACAGAAATTGTCATTTAGGCCCCTTACCCCGTTTTTTTCAATGGAATTTTCTCAATTTTAAGCTTATAGAGTCGCTCTTGAGCACTAACAATCATCTTTATGACTTGGCAAACATTCTGACCTCTTTTCATGAAAGTTGAGTCAAACGTCTGGCCCTATAATGCCATTAAGGCCCATATCGCATTGATTTCCATTAAGGCTAATCTTAATGATCTGACAAACATTTTGACCAAGTTTCACCAAGATTGAGCAAACAATGTCTCCCCTACAAGGTTAACACTAAACACTGTTGATGTCAGACGACGCGCGACGTCGAAAAAGAATCTCGAAAAATATTTCGTTTCATATATTTATAATTTTTATCTTAACCCTTTCCTGTTCAAACCAAAATATTTTCTATCCTACTGAATGGTTATTTTTCAAATGTATCCACCTTAAATTTTCGCCTACGAAAATCTTTTGACAAACAAAAAAGAAACAACAACAACAACAACAATAAAAAAAAAGACCAACGGTCAGAACACATTTTTTCTCTATTTTATTTATAAAAAGAAAAAAATCGAAGTACTATCTCGTGGGAACGCGATACACAGCCAATCAAAATAGGTCTCAATGTCGTGCGCACGAGATAGCAAGTCGTTCCCCAGAGCTTATTATCCAACCAGGTTACTTCTCTAACGCGGCATCTATCTTAACATTATTAATAGTTCAAATAAACTCCATCCAACAAAACAATATTTTCTTTTTTTGTTTCTTATTTAGTTGTATTTTACGAGATAGTTCTAAATAGAAAAGCACTTATCATCTCTATGCCACCGTAAAGTTAAGATTGAATTTCTCTTTTTTTTTTTTTACTTATGCTCTGTTAAAGCGACCCTTTAACATTTTGTTGATTGAACGTTTAGGCTCTCAATTTCGAAATTTCTAACTTTGATGCTTTCGAACAATTGATTGAAGGGGTTAACAAAATTTTGTTGCACAATAAATGTTTCTACATTTACAAAAACAGAAAATGAACAAAAATATATTTAGCGTTACGAAACGCCAAATAAGTCAACAAAAAAACAAAAAATCAAAACAAAACACACACACACACTCACACACACACACCACCACCACCACCACCAACAACAAAAAAAAAAAAAAAAAAAAAAAAAAAACAAATGGAATAGGAAAAGGATTCTGGTGGATTCGTAATGTTTCGTCTTCAACGTATATTACCTTATTGGTGGTTACTATAATCCATTCCCACATAATCCCTCCTTTTTACGCCCCTCAATAAAAAAGCTTTGGAAAACATTGCAGACCTAGAAGAAGTTGCCTGTCTCAAGCAATTTCTTCAATGTCCACAATGTTTTCTACCCTTAAAGTCAATTAATTTTACAATTTCATCAACCCAAAATTGTTGATTGCATCATCTTTCAATTTGGACCAGTCTAAAATTTCTCATTTTGGAATGGGTTAACGTTAGTTTACCCGAAGACTAGTGACCTCACCCGAATAAATAATAAGACGAAATCATTTAAAACGAAATCGTTAAGGATCTGTTTTCTAAATGATAACTATTTTTAAATAATCTTTCTTCTATATTTCCTATCAATTATCTGAAGATATTTCCCAGAAAATACAACATAAGATCAATTTCTGAATCAATGTGCTTTCCTGATTAATAGGTATTGAAACACGCCAACATCATTTAGACTTTGTAATTATAAACCCATTGTACTAGTTTAATGTCGCACGAGTTGCACGAAACTGTGCTAATAATGTGCATAATGGTGTATTCTCACAGCGGGAAGTCGGAATAGACTTTCACTTGCAGAACCTTCACGTATGAAACATCTGGTAAGCGAATTTTTCCGAGAAAGTTGATATTCTCTCCGCCTTTGAGGCTTTGTATGCATTAAAAGATCATATTCTTTACGAAAACTGTTTTGAGAAAAAGCAATATGTTTTAATGTATAAAAGGTGATTGAATGACGCAATATATAAATAACTATTAAAAACCATTTCAACACAATCCTGCTTTTTACCATTCTCATTAAAAGAGCTTGGGAGTTCAATTAGGAAAAGGAAGAAATTGATTGTTACAAGCATTTCTTTGTTTCCCACATTGTTTAATAACGTAAACACAACCACCCCCATTAACAACTATAACAGAAACATAGATTTGAGAAAAATTATATCATCTTATAATTTTTCTCTAAAGTATTTGTTTAACTTATCCCTTTCCTGTATTAAATTTTTTTTTTAGACCTGTCCAATTTCAAAGGTTTTGTAGACGATAATTGATAGTGGATTTAATTTGAAAAATAACCATTCAGTAGGATAGAAAATATTGTGGAAAAAGAAGAAATTGCTTGTTACAAGCAATTTCTTCTTTTCCCACAAAGTTTTCTCAAGTATAAAATCACAAGGACGTAAAAAACAGTAATTGAACAGTAAATGGTTAAACCAATTAATTCCGTTTTAGTTTTGTCCGTCAAGATATAGGTGTTTTTAACTTTTTGGCCTATTATTCTTTTTCACACTTACATTCCAACAATTTTTTAAGGAGACATCTATTTTGTATGCTTGAGCTCCAATTTGGCCGATAAATTTTACTTAAGATTAGCAAAATGTTAATATCCGCGGACTCCATGGCCTCGTGATTAAAAGTCAGCCGCTCTACCAACTGTACGACGGTCGCGGCGCTATTAAATCAACTTACACGACTACGATTTACGCCAAATATGGAAGTCCGACAAGTAAACTATGTAAGGATACCGTTGAGGATGTCGTGTTTGTAGGATTTAGGTCGTGTGTAGTTGTAGGACTTAGGTGGTGTGTAGTTGCAGGAGTT
Organism: Fragum fragum; assembly: GCA_946902895.1. NCBI lineage: Eukaryota > Metazoa > Mollusca > Bivalvia > Cardiida > Cardiidae > Fragum > Fragum fragum. The sequence goes on along the minus strand of OX336376.1, from coordinate 13,563,279 downwards.
AGGTCCCTCCGTGCTCTAGGCATATTTGGTATGGGCCATGAGAAAGAGGGATTGGATACAAGGGGATTCGGGTTCATACGCCCCTAGCTCTTCTACGAATGGACCCAAGGGCAAAGCTAGCTCTGGGCTTCTTATCAGTTCACTTACAGTTCGGGATTCGAACCACGGACCTTAGGTTTAGTAGTCCTATGTTTAACCACTGGACCACCTGGTCGCCTTGCATTTTGCGTCCCTTCGTTCTCTAGCCATATATGGTATGGATCATGGGAGAGAAAAAAGTGGATAAAAGGATTTCCGTGTTCCTACGCTTCTAGCTGTTCTACGAATAGATTGTCGCTATATAAAGAGCTCGGTGAAAGCATCGAAGCATTCGAAACTACCTGCGGGTTTCTTTCTAGTTTTTATGAACTGGCGGATCGCGATTTGTCAATCGAAGAAACATTCGACCATTTAAATCATTCATTTAGAACGGAAGTGAGCTTTGGACTCATTGAGACGATTCGAATGAGTTTCATCAACATTTGATAACGTGAGACACGAGCAATAGTTTAAGCGTACAGCCACGGGTTCTTCATATATATGTCTCATAATATTGTGTTAATCCACTCCCACCTTATCTCACCTTTTTACGCCCCTTAAAAAGAAGAAGAAGAAGAAGAAGAAGAATAAGAAGATGATTTCGAAAACTTTGTGGATATTGAAGAAATGGCTTGTGACAAGGATTTTCTTCAAACTCCACAATGTTTTCTATCCTAATAGGCAAAGATTTTTTTTTAAATATTACCTACTTGAAGTTGTCGTCTGAAATAACTGTGAATTTAGACCAGTCTATATGTTCGTCTTGTGGTAATGGGTTAAGCGACCATTCTTGAGAACGGCATATTTTTGCCGTCCCTTGAGTGGTCAGTTAAAACAATATTCCAGTAGGGCAATTTGCAGAACATATCCCATTATCAGATGACAACATTATTAGACTGTTCCAAATTCAAGAGACTTGCATAAAACCTTTCACAGTGACTGAAATTGAAAAGATAATATAAAAAGTGGTAGGAACAATTGTGAGAAAAGGAAGAATCGCTTGAAACAAGGAATTCCTCCACTTTTTCTCACTGTCTTTCCAAGTTAACTTTCGTGAGGACGTATAAAAGTCGGGGAGCGAGTGCTAATAAGTTGAGCTTTCAGTGTCGATAAAAAATAATCTTAAACCTTGTCATGCTGACACTGAAATATTCTTGTTTTGGCAGGAATTATAGACTAAGATCAGCCTGCACATAAGTACAGTCTGATCTAAGATTACACCACCTGAAGAGTCTTTGGAATTTAATTATCAAAACAATTTTGAACCGAAAAATTGTACTTTCAGTGTTATCAGCCCTTTGTTTTTCATGCAGTTTTGAACAGGTTTGCTGTAACATTCTTACTCGTAGATTTTAGTCTTTTTTTTTAGCTAGCAAAGCGTCAGTTATGATAGTATAAGTTAACAGACAAAATTTTGAGGTCTTCTCAGAGTTCAACGAGTGCACACGGTCACTGGACGCTTAACCACTTAAGCCATTGAATGCCTACGCCATAACTAGTAGTTCTGATGTATTTCAATAATATTGCAAACTCTGCTAGCAAATTCATCTCTTAGGTATTTCTAGCTCACTTGATCATATAGTGTTCAATACGAGTCTGATCAGTGTCTTTACTATGCGCACTGCTTTGTATGGCAATATGATTTAATTTTATTCGGATTGTAGAGAACTCTTTCAAAAGTATGCTTTTTCTACCAACTCCCAATCAATACCGCTCTTTTACGCATCTAAAAAAGAAGTTTTGGAAAACATTGTCGGCAGTAAAACAATTGCTCGTAACAAGCGATTTCTTCAATTTCAATAATATTTTTACCCTAAATGGCACGATAACCACGATAACCCTAAACAAAGAAGATTACTTAACAAAACCATGCTTTGCTAGTTTTTAAGCACTTTCAGTTCTTTGATAGATTACGGAGTTGGACTAAAACAAGAAGTCGCACATTTTACTATTAGGTAACCCTGGCGTACGTAAGGTGTATGATTCACAAAGAGTTTGTTCTGCTACTAATAAATTCTGCATGTCTTGATGGTATTATGGCGCTTTTTCACAATGGTTATGTATTTTTTATGGCGTGAACGCCCTTATTTTTATCGTTGGCGTAATAACCGACCTTGTCATGCTGACACTGAAATATTCTTGTTTTGGCAGGAATTATAGACTAAGATCAGCCTGCACATAAGTACAGTCTGATCTAAGATTACACCACCTGAAGAGTCTTTGGAATTTAATTATCAAAACAATTTTGAACCGAAAAATTGTACTTTCAGTGTTATCAGCCCTTTGTTTTTCATGCAGTTTTGAACAGGTTTGCTGTAACATTCTTACTCGTAGATTTTAGTCTTTTTTTTAGCTAGCAAAGCGTCAGTTATGATAGTATAAGTTAACAGACAAAATTTTGAGGTCTTCTCAGAGTTCAACGAGTGCACACGGTCACTGGACGCTTAACCACTTAAGCCATTGAATGCCTACGCCATAACTAGTAGTTCTGATGTATTTCAATAATATTGCAAACTCTGCTAGCTACTCGTCAGTTGTAAGTGTATTGATACATTATACAAAGTAGTTCGTTGTGTAAGGTTTATTAGAACAAGTAGGACAGGATTATCACATTTCCAGACGGCAAATTTTAGACTGGACCAAATTGAAAGGAGTTGCAGACAACAATTCAAAGCTTACGAAATTTCGGATTTTACTTTTACCTTTGGGGTAGAAAACATTGTAGATAATGAAGAAATTGCTTGTAACAAGCAATTTCTCCATTTTCGACAATGTTTTCAAATTTTTTTCATTTTTATTTCGGGGGGGGGGGGGGGCTCTAAAAGCGTCATTGTGTGGGAATGGATTAGCGTATAAAAAGTGGTCTCGAAAATCAATAAAGCCGCGAGTGATAGCGACATAAGCGAAGTTGGAAGAGCACTTGACTTAAAACTTTGATATCGGAGCTGACCAAACAATAAACTATCTGTCTTTCCGGCGAAGCCTCTTATTAGGGTGCTTCAACCCATTTCCAAACAACAAAATTTTAGACTGATCCAAACTGAAAGATGTTGTAGACGAATATTTCAGTTTGATGGAATGTTACATTCGTCACCTTTTTGAATAGAAAACATTGTGGATAACGAAAAGATTGCCTGAGAAAATTATTTTCTTCATTTTCTACAAGCTTTCCAAAGCTTTTTTTATTGGGGGTCGGATAAAGGAGGGTAGTGTGTGGGAATGGATTAAAGCGAGCACGTTAAATAACCAGACGGAACTCCCAATTATTTCGTTCTTTATGTTCGCGATATAGTCCATAACAACTAACCGTTTTCTGTGTGCGGTAAATAAACTCCGAAAAATAAAAAGTAGCCCTATGTAAGCAAAGTAAATAATATTCCCTCGTCCTCGGTCTAGAGATATAACAACTACTTCCCGACAATTGATAATCGTCATTTTGATATTCATCAACGAAGGAATCATGTCAGTAAAGACCACAATAGAGACAGCCATTACATATCATCCAGCCTCGACAGAGACAGTCATAACAAACACCCGACCTCGATAGAGACAGTCATAACATATTAGAGACAGTAATAACATATCAACCAGTCTCGATAGAGACAGTCATTAGATAACATCCGGCCTCGATAGAGACAATCATTACATAACATCCGGCCTCGATAGAGACAGTCAATACATATCATCCGAGCTCAATAGAGACAGTCATTACATAACATGCGCCCTCGATAGAGACTTAACATCCGGCCTCGATAGGGACAGACAAAACATAATATCCGAACTCGATAGAGTCAACCATTACGTATCATCCGGCCTGAATAGAGACATTTATAAACATAACATCCGGCCTAGTTAGAGGCAGCCAAAAGATAACATCCGGCCTATACAGAGACAGCCATTATGTAACATCCGGCCACGACGGAGACAGCAATTATAAAACATCCGGTCACGATAGAAACAGTAATAGAATAACATCCAGCCAAGATGGAGACGGTAATTACATGACATCTTGTCTCGATAAAGACAGTCTTTACATATATCGTTACTTATTATTTTGCAATACATTTGTATGAAATGTATACTGTGTTCATTACTGTACATCATGGACTGTAATGTCTTATTGTAAATAAACTTACTTACTTACATAATATACATTGCATTATGATCCGGCATCGATAGAGACAGACATTATATAACATCTCGTCTCGCTAGAGACAGACATTATATAACATCCCGTCTAGACAGAGACAGTTATTACATATCATCTTGTCTCGATAGAGACAGTCTTTACATAACATCCGATCTCGGTAGAGGTCATTCGGCCTCGGTAGAAATAACATCCAAATTCGATAGAGACAGTTATAATATAATATCCGATCTCGATAGAGACATTCATAACAAAACTCCTATCTCAAAAGAGACAGTTGTTAGACCCTACTACAATAGAGACCTCAATAGAGACCATTATAAAATCCGACAGAGACTGTCATGTGATATAATTAGACTTTCACTGATTAGCTAGCAAAGTGTCAGCTTTGATATCTTAACCCATTCCCACACGACAAAATTTTAGACTGGTCCAAATTCACGGGAGTCGCAGACGACAATTTAAAATTTGCGAAATTTTATATTTTTTAAACTTCCTGTGTAGAAAACATTGTGCAAAATGAAGAAATTACTTGTAACAAGCAATTTCTTCATTTTACACAATGTTTTCCAATTCGTTTATCCTGGGGGCGTTCAAAAGCGTGACTGTGTGGGAATGGGTTAAGTTTAAAAAATTAGGTCTTCTCAGAGTTCAACTAGAACAAACTGCCACTGGTGGTTCAACAACTTCCGCTTAATCCCGCTTTTCAAGCATCTCAAGGAAAAGGCTTTGGAAAACACTGTGGTCAACTATGAAATTGCATTTTCTTTAATATCCGTAATATTTTCTACCCTGAGAGACAAAGATATTATAAATTCCACCACTTTGAAATTGTCGTCTGCAACTTCTCTCAATTTGAACCAGTCTAAGATTTTGTCATGTTGTATTTGGGAAACTCTATGGTTACTTTAACAACGTTTATTTATCATGATAACCTTTGACAAAGAAGATATAGCTTGAAATTATTGACATGACTTGACCTTTATGCAATGAATAAATTAGCTATGAATAAATTTGATCTCGACGAAAGTCTTGCGCTTACGAGCTATTTCGTCCGTACCCGGAGAAATTCAATGTGCGTTTTAAAAATCTAATGTTTGTATATCAACCTGTTTTCTCAACCGATAAGTGGTCAAGTGGTATAGTACGCGAAAACCTGAAGCAGCCAAGAAACCATATTTGATTGATTTTTTCAACGTTCTTTTTTCTTTTTTTCTAATCAAATACGTGTTAGATAAAATGCATCTTCCATTACTTGGTCTGACATGAATCTTGTCATTTAGCCCATTGCAGAGTTGTTTGGTGAGAGTAACGTGGTTCAGAGTAACGTGGTGAGAGTAACGTGGTGAGAGTAACGCGGTGAGAGTAACGTGGTGAGAATAGCGTGGTGAGAGTAACGTGGTTCAGAGTAACGTGGTTCAGAGTAACGTGGTTCAGAGTAACGTGGTTCAGAGTAACGTGGTTCAGAGTAACGTGGTGAGAGTAACGTGGTTAGAGTAACGTGGTGAGAGTAACGTGGTGAGAGTAACGTGGTGAGAGTAACGTGGTTAGAGTAACGTGGTTAGAGTAACGTGGTGAGAGTAACGTGGTGAGAGTAACGTGGTGAGAGTAACGTGGTAAGAGTAACGTGGTTCAGAGAAACGTGTTGAGAGTAACGTGGTTCAGAGTAACGTGGTTCAGAGTAACGTGGTTCAGAGTAACGTGGTTCAGAGTAACGTGGTTCAGAGTAACGTGGTGAGAGTAACGTGGTGAGAGTAACGTGGTGAGAGTAACGTGGTGAGAGTAACGTGGTTCAGAGAAACGAGGTTAAGAGTAACGTGGTCGAGAGTAACGTGGTTCAGAGAAACGTGGGACAGAGTAATGTGGTGAGAGTAACGTGGTGAGAGTAACTTGGTTCAGAGTAACGTGGTGAGAGTAACGTGGTTTGAGTAACGTGGTTAGAGTAACGTGTTGAGAGTAACGTGGTGAGAGTAACTTGGTTCAGAGTAACGTGTAAATAGTAACGTGGTTCAGAGTAACGTGGTGAGAGTAACGTGGTAAGAGTAACGTGGTTCAGAGTAACGTGGTTAGAGTAACGTGGTTAGAGTAACGTGGTGAGAGTAACGTGGTGAGAGTAACTTGGTGAGAGTAACGTGGTTAGAATAACGTGGTAAGAGTAACTTGGTGAGAGTAACGTGGTGAGAGTAACGTGGTGAGAGTAACGCGGTGAGAGTATCGTGGTTCAGAGTAACGTGGTTCAGAGTAACGTGGTTCAGAGTAATGTGGTTCAGAGTAACGTGGTTAGAGTAACGTGGTGAAAGCAACGTGGTGAGAGTAACGTGGTTAGTGTAACGTGGTTAGAGTAATGTGGTGAGCTATTTCGTGGTGAGAGCAACGTGGTAAGAGTAACGTGGTTCAGAGTAACGTGGTTCAGAGTAACGTGGTTCAGAGTAATGTGGTGAGAGTAACGTGGTTCAGAGTAACGTGGTTCAGAGTAACGTGGTTCAGAGTAACGTGGTGAGAGTAACGTGAAGTGAGTAACTTGGTGAGAGTAACGTGGTGAGAGTGTCGTGGTGTGAGTAACCTGTTGAAAGTAACGTGGTTCAGAGTAACGTGGTGAGAGTTACGTGGTGAGAGTAACGTGGTGAGAGTAACGTGGTTAAAATGTGGTTCAGAGTAACGTGGTGAGAGTAACGTGGTGAGAGTAACGTGGTGAGAGTAGCGTGGTGAGAGTAACGTGGTTAGAGTAACGTGGTGAGGGTAACGTGGTTCAGAGTTACGTGGTGAAAAAACGTGGTTCAGAGTAACGAGATGAGAGTAACGTGGTGTGAGTAACGTGGTGAGAGGAGCGTGGTGTGAGTAACGTGGTGAGAGCAACGTGGTGAGAGTAACGTGGTGAGAGTAACGTGGTGAGAGTAGCGTGGTGTGAGTAACGTTGTGAGATTAGCGTGGTGTGAGTAACGTGGTTAGAGTTACGTGGTGAGGGTAACGTGGTTCAGAGTTACGTGGTGAAAAAACGTGGTTCAGAGTAACGAGGTGAGAGTAACGTGGTGTGAGTAACGTGGTGAGAGTAACGTGGTGAGAGTAACGTGGTTCAGAGTAACGTGGTTCAGAGTAACGTGGTTCAGAGTAACGTGGTGAGAGTTACGTGAAGAGAGTAACTTGGTGAGAGTAACGTGGTGAGAGTGGCGTGGTGTGAGTAACCTGTTGAAAGTAACGTGGTTCAGAGTAACGTGGTGAGAGTTACGTGGTGAGAGTAACGTGATGAGAGTAACCTGGTTAAAGTAACGTGGTTCAGAGTAACGTTATCAGAGTAACGTTGTGAGAGTAACGTGGTGAGAGTATTGTGGTGAGAGTAACGTGGTGAGAGTAACGTGGTGAGGGTAACGTGGTTCAGAGTTACGTGGTGAAAGAAACGTGGTTCAGAGTAATGAGGTGAGAGTAACGTGGTGTGAGTAACGTGGTTAGAGGAGCGTGGTGTGAGTAACCTGGTGAGAGCAACGTGGTGAGAGTAACGTAGTGAGAGTAACGTGGTGAGAGTAGCATGGTGTGAGTAACGTTGTGAGATTTGCGTGGTGTGAGTAACGTAATGTGAGTCACTAGGTGAGAGTAGCGTGTTGAGAGTAACGTGGTGAGAGTAACGTGGTGAGAGTAACGTGGTGAGAGTAACGTGGTGAGAGTAGCGTGGTGAGAGTAACGTTGTGAGAGTAGCGTGGTAAGAATAACGTGATGTGAGTAACGTGGTGAGAGTAACGTGGTGAGAGTAACGTTGTGAGAGTAACGTGGAGAGAGTAACGTGGTGAGAGTAACGAACGACAACTCTGCTTGGACCACTGCGACCACCGACGCCTGACTACGGATATCGACTGAGGTAATGAAGCGTTTTGTGTTTTTTTTTTTAGAACAGGGTAGGGTTTGCGACATAAACGTCGTTACTTCACCTTGAATAAGACATAAATAACAATGCTGACCATAAATGTCGGAGTTCAAAATTTATTTCCGATTTTAATGATTGATTTGAAATGTTAATCGTATTTCGGATTGATTGATTGATTTATTGAATATTATTGAGGTTTAACGCCTCTTTTAACAATTGTGTGATTAGGTTTTTCGGTTTATACCTCCATGAAAACAAAAAATATTCTCTTCATTTCTTATAACTTAATATCAACGAGCGAACAAAAACAAAAGCTTTACAAGTTTTGATACTCTTTTCTATTGAACTATTTTGTGCGGAAGCATACAAAATCGCTGCGTGCTCAAAATTTTGTTCATTGAGTTATGAATATTATTTTCGACCAATCAGAACGCTCGATTTTGATAGACGAAACTAAAAATTAAATTATAAGTCATTGAATCTTGTTGGACTTATGACGTAAAATTAGCATATTTCTCTTTAATATGAATCTATTTATCATTTAATTAAACAGGACAATCTATCTTATTATTCGTTAGTTGGCGACTAAAATGCTGTAACAACAGCTTAAACAAACTGTGTTTGCGATGCTTTCGCCGCACAGAGAGGTTGGATAATTGCGCATTATCTTTATTCTTGGTGAATGTGATATCGCAAAGCTCTTAAATCAGAATCACAAATTATTGTTATATTCTTTGATAAAGGACTACCTTTGATGATGTAATTAATGTTAATATTTTAATTGACAAGATATAACGAACCCGTTCCCACTAGGGAATAACATTATATGGTGCAAATTCATAACTAAAAGAGGGCGGGGGAACTACAGGGGCGACTACACGAAATTTATTTGTAAATATTTGTTAGCATATCTTTCAGTATATAATTCAAAGTCAATCACCCAGTGTCAATAGCAGTGATCGTCTATGGCGTGATGAAATATGCGTTTCGAAAAACGTAATACGCAAATCACAAAAAGTAGTGCAAACATTACCTAGTTACCAGTATAAAAACTGCTGGTAATATATACATGTACATGGCATACTTTGATTACATTTTTAATTCGGTTTTAAATGAAATTTCGTGTTGAGTTGCCATATCGATGTTGCAGATCATCTTTGTTTCTCCTACCTTAAAGAAGCGAAACGCGCATGCGCAAAGATTGTTTCTAAAATTAGTTACAGATAATTCCAGAGCAGTAAGCCTTACATGTAACAAAAAATAAATGGGTTCATTGATGACTTTAACGTCGTAATTACAGCCGGAATAAGTTGTAGTTACGACTTTTAAGTCACCAACCCAATAAAATGTCGACCAATGTCGAAGTCCAAAATCAACTTCCCCTTCCAAAAGATTAGATTTGATTAGATTGGTCAAACAATTGACCAATCCCGGCCGTCAATCAAGGAAAAAAAACGAACAATCAAATTATTTATTCAGCCCGGACATGAGCTTATCAATCCCGAAATTTGCGCTATTTTTGTTTTGCCTTTATTGTTGGTTTTGCGACTTAAACGTCGTAACTACAGCTTATTCACGTTTTAGTCATGCACCAACCAACCATTTTACCTTTTTTTACATGCTACTGGCCATAAATTTTGCAAAATAACGCTATCAAAAATCAAAGCGGCACTTCCTGTCGGAGTCAATGGAAGGGGCAAAAGAAGTAAGTGGGCGGGGCCAGCGATTGGTCAATTGTTTTGTTAGACAGTCGTATTCCGTCAAATTTTGTAATCTAGGGCTTATGGTTCTCAACTTTTTTACAACTGACAAATCGCTGGCCCCGCCTACTTCCTCTATTTGCAACGCTCTCCGACTCCAACAGGAATTCCCGGTTCAATTTTTAACGGCGTTATTTTGCATGGTTTATGGTAAGTAAACATCGTAACTACAGCTTGAAAAGGCTTTAGGCTAATATCATAGTTAAGAACTCATTTCTTATCTAAATGAAGGATCTCATTGGACGACTGGTTATTTGATTGACAGCCGGGACTGGCCAATTGTAAATATAGGAAATTTGTTGCGAAAGATTATTCTATTGTATTCTATTATTCCCCGATACTTAACTCAGGATTTCTTTTATTTTATCAAGAAAACAATAGGAAAGGAGGTGAAATTGCCATAAAGCACTAAAGACGCGCGCTCCCCATTGAGAAAACGCATTTCTTCGCGCAGAACTATGTTACTTATGCACTGTTAAATGGAACAAAACACGAGAAATTGCAAGAAATGTACATCTTCAATTATTTGGCAATAACCATTATTCGGGATTAGTCTTATTGGTTAAATGTAACTGAACTTGTTTGACTCTCTACTAGAGGATTGAAGGATCGCTGGCCACGCCCTCTGACCTCCAACATGTCAGATGACAGAGGTCACAAACATTATTTTGTAAAATGTGAGGTGGAGGGTATAGAATAAGATCGCCCTTTTCAAGACAAAATCAAGGATCGAGGTCGAGGCCGCCAATCTACTGACCAATCGCGGATGTCAATAAGATAACCGGTCGTCAAATGAAATCATGCATTTAGACCAATGATGAGCTTTGAACTCCGTAAATTGCCGCCATTTTTGTAAACCTTTTTTGTTGTTTTAGCGACTTAATCATCGTATCTACACCTTATTCAAGATGTAGTTATGATGTTTAGGTCGCCAACCAACTAATTTACGTTTTTGTTACATGCTACTTGCCACGAATGTTGCAAAATAAAAATAGAAACGGAACTTCCTGTTGGAGTCAATGCGCGGGGCCGACGGAGTAAGTGGGCGGGACCAGTTAACAGATCGCTGTTCACGCTCACTGAAACAATTCTAACGAGTTCCAACAACATTGGATTTATGTATGATATATGAGCCTATGCGTGACATTTCCTACAATTTCACATGTTCGCACACATTGAGCACCCTGGACAGCCATTCGGGGCGATTAGAACATTCGCTGATTGTTTAAAGAAGCTTTGGGTCAGTATCCATCTACAGAGCGCAGAGTGAAGACTCTGATCAGACTGTGCGGATGCACAGGCTGATCTGAGTCTTTACTTGGCGCACATGTGTAATGGTTGGAAATGTCACGCATGCGCTCATATCTTAGCAAATACGACCACTTATTTATAAGAGATCTTTATTTTGAAAGGGAGAATTCAATTGTGGTCGCTTAATGAAAGTGGTCCTTTAACGGAGGTTGTCGCTCGACAATATTTCAAATGTTTAGAGCAGGTTCTTTTATTTTCGCGAGAGCCGCCGTCTTAGCGCAGTCGGTAGCGCATCGGGATCCTAATCGCCAATCATGGGATTTCATGGGTTCGATCCCCGGCGGCGGCACATATTCTTTCCGACATTTGTCTCTCACCAATGGGTGGATAATCGTAAACCTAAGTGGGGTAGCAGTTGGAGGCTAGGAAAGGATGTAGTGGTAGTATTGGTGTGAGAAATACCAGGAATCCATTGTTAGGTGGTCCACCCGCCGCGAGAAAGAGTTGATTAGGGGAAAGGTACAAAAATAAAACAATCATAATAATAGATACATCAAAGGCAAACGCTGAAAAAACAAAGCGTATCCGATTCGTTAATCACGTGATGCGTGTGTGCTACCGTTCTGACGCTATAAAAACAGTGTATGAAAACAGGTTGCCTGTTTTCCTTGTCGATCCAGGAAAAAACCCGATCGGTTAGGTAAGGATTGGAAAATAAACAATCTGAGAAAAAATTGTTGAATGAATGGGGTTTAACGCCACTTTTAACAGTATTTCAGGCATATCGCGGCGGCTAGAGCACCTAACCATGGTTGTTTGTTATTTCTCACACCAGTACTACAATTCAGTCCTTTCCAAGCCTCTTGCTGCTCATCCCTAATACGTTTACGATTATCCACCGATTAACCCATTACAACTCAATCCCTCCTTTTTACGCTTATGAAAACTTTGTGGAAAATGAAGAAATTGCTTGTATCAAGCAATTTCTTCATTGTCCACAATGTTTTCTACCCAAAATGACGAAAAAATTCGAAATTCTATTAATTTGAAATTGTTGTCTGCAGCTTCGTTCAATTTGGACCAGTCTTAAAATCAACAGTGTTGGAATTGGTTAACGGTAGAAAAAATGTCAGGATATTTACCAGAACCGTGGATCGAACCCTGGACATAGTGATTGAGAGTCCGACAAGCTGCCAACTGCGCTACGGCCGAGTCCCTGAGAAAAATGAATATTATCCATGATACGGTTTAGTGATATTGTTAAAAGTGTGCATTTTCCTAAATTTTTCCTCTTGTGCTGTGAAACACAAAAGAAAAACAGCAACCCTTAGGAAAATGTAACAAAATTATTTTATCGACACTACAAAGATTATCATCATCGTTAAGGAATATAACATTGCATTTTAAGATTACCCATTTCTAAACAACGAGAATTAAGACTGGTTCAAATTGAGAGAAGTAGCGGATGACTTTTCAAATTGCATTAAAAGTGGGATATAAGTGCCAAATAAGGTAGAAAACTTTGTGAGAAAAAGAAGAAATTGTTTTTAAATAGCATATTCTCCTTTCTGACAAAGTTTTCCAAGATCATAGTTCCCACAGGGCGTCTAAAGGCGACATTGTGTGGTAATGAGTAATTAAAGTAAGAAAGACTATCTGAACAATATTATTAATTTTGAATGACATTACCAAGATTATTTAAATGCATATTGCTTAACCCATTACCAGACGGCAAAATTTTAGACTAGTCCAATTTGAAAAGAGCTGCAGACGACAATTTAATGTTTATGAAATTTTAGATTTGTTCAATTTTCTGGATAGAAAACATTATGTGAAATGAAGAAATGCCTTGTTACAACTAATTTATTCGTTTTACAAGATGTTTTCCCAACTGTTTTATTGAGGGCGTCCAAAAGTGTCACCGTTTGGGAATGGGTTTAACCTATCCTGCTCAGCTCCTGGTTTTATGTCCCTATGTTTTTAAAACTGAGAAAACATTGTTGAAAAGGAAGGAATTGCTTGTGACAAGCGATTTCTTCTTTTTCCACAATATTTTCTACCCTACAAAATGGTTATTTTTCAATTTCAATCCCCTTTAAATTTTAGTCTGCTAAACCTTTGAATTTAGACAGGTTTAAACAAAGGGAAATGGTTAGAAAAAATAAGTATATATTTATTCTTAGATGAAAAAAAAAATCCATATCGAAAAAGTCCGTTTCTGAAATAAGAATTATTTTTAAGTCGAATATTACCGGTGAACGTATCTTTACAAAAAGGCGCAATTTTTGATGCGACGCGGTCGTTCTTCCTCCGCGTGGAAAAATAATCATTGTCGTACGGTCTGTTATGATGGAGGGAGACAGTCACTCGAGAGCTTCATCATTCCGCCACTCTGATACAAAAATGCACCGGATCTTGCATTTTGAGACGCCTTGTCGAGAAATCGCTCCATTATATTTAATGGTTTGCCTGGGAGACGCGGAGGAATTTCACTGCTGTGTCTGATAACACGGAATGCTTACACCGATTACTTTGAATTTATTGGGCTCTAACAGTGTTTCAGAAATCTTCGCGTGTCAATTAAAAGAAAATTTAAAGTTTATTCATCTTGATAACTTTCATCGATGCACTCGATGATTCTAAAGGCCCCTTACACCCGAAGAGATGTTAATTTAACCCTTGTCATGCTGTATAAATTACCTTAATGAAATGCTGCCAAATCAAAGGACTGAAAGCACTGATAGATCTTGTTCAAAAATCAATATTTCTTTTAGAAATCAACTTCATAAACAACTCTGGCAGGAAAAGTAAAAGCAGGAGATGTAGACTAAGATCATAAGTGCAGTTTGATCTTAGTCTACATCTCCTGCCCAAACCGGAATATTCCGGGTTCAGCATGACAAGGGTTAATTTTAACGCGAGTCTTGACAGTAAAATTCGACGGCGCTAATGTGTGTCCCGGCGAAGACCGACTTGCGTCTACGGTCACATATTGGTTGTTAACCCTTTCCTTTAAAAAAAAAAAAAATCTTAAGCCTCGTCCAAATTGAAAGAACCCCCGAAATAGCGCAGTCGGTAGAACATCAGACTCCCAATCTTTAATCATGGGATGTCATGAGTTCGATCCCTGACGTTGGCACAAATTATTTCTGACATTTGTCTCCCACCAATGGGTGGATAATCGTAAACCTAAGTGGGATAGCAGCTGGAGGTCAGGAAAGGATGTAATGGCAGTACTGGTGTGAGAAATACCAGGAATCCATTGTTAGTTGCTCCAGCCCCCGCGATATAACTGGAATACTGTTAAAAGTGGCGTTAAACCCCGTTCAATCAGCCAATCAACCAAATTGAAAGAAGTTTCAGACGAAAAAGAAAATTGGATGTACATGTGTATTTGAAATTAAACCATTCTATATGGAAGAACATGTTGTGTTACAAGCAATTTCTTCTTTTTCCACAATATTTTCTGTTGGTATGATATCACAGCGACGTATTATATAATATCACAGCGACGTAATCTCCTTGGTTTGTACTAGAAAGGTTTAAGAAATAAAAGTTTTGTAGATTTTAACCAAAAAACATTTAAAAACACCGATATAGTGTTGGTGATTAGAATAACGCGGTCGCAAATTCTATGAATTTAAAGGTTTTTTTTTGTAAACAAATGACATTTTGATTGATTGATTGAATGGGATTAAACGCCACTTTTAACGGTATATTTCAGTCAAATCGCGGCGACTGGAACACCAAACCACGGATTCCTGGATATTTGTCACACCAGTACTACCACTATACCCCGGACCCCATGATTAAGAGTCCGATGCGCTACTAACTGTGCTAACTGGCCGCGGAAAGTGACCTTTTGTCCACGGTTAATCCTTTCCTGTTTTAAATTTTTTAGAACTGTCCAAATTCAAAGGTTTTGCAGACGAAAATTTAGAGTGGGTTTAATTTGAGAAACAACCATCCAGTAGGGTAGAAAATATTGTGGAAAAAGAAGAAATTGCTTGTTACAAGCAATTTCTTTTTTTCCCACAATGTTTTCTCAAGTATAAAATCACAAGGACGTAAAAACCAGTGATTGTACAGGAAAGGGTTAAGTATACGTCGACAAGAACAGCAGACTACGATGGAAGACTTACGATAATACGAGGAAATGGCGATGATAAAACGAGGTTATGACAACGAAAAAACGAGCTTTCGAGAAAACGATATCATCAGGATATAATCTCGTGCTATTGTTGTCTAAATCTTGTACCATCTTGAACTCACCCTGGTAATCTCGTGTTATAGCCGTACTCTCGTGGTCCCTACCGTACTCAAGCGATCTCACAGTTGTGTCCTCGTTTTCTCTTTAAATTTATCTCAAACGTTTTCCTTCTGGTGCGCATGTTTTAACCCATTAACAGTCGATAAAATTTTAGACTGGTCCAAATGGAAAGGAGTTGCAGTCGACAATACAAAGTTTATGAAATATTAGATTTTCAACTTTGTTGATAGTAAACATTTTGTAAAATGAAGACATTGCTTGTTACAAGTAATTTCTTCATTTTACACAATGTTTTCCAACTTGTTTGGCGTCAAAAAGCGGCACTGTGTAGGAATTGGTTAAAAATGCATTAGCTTGAAACTTTTTAAACTTATGTGATAATGCAAAAATCTCGAGTTAGGGAAAATGTTTCTTAAATCAAACACCAATGATGGTAAGAATAAGTACAAAAAGAACTTTATGGTGCAACGGTGTGAGTACGAGAAAACGAAAAAGAGAGCACGAGTGTACGTCGACGAGTACTCGGCGGTGCGACGAGAGCACGAGAGTACGCGACACATACGAGGAGAACGAGAAAGAACGACAATGAGATAGTATTAGCCAAGCGCATATATATATATATATGTAAAAGTTATAGTGAATGATCAGAATGTTGATTTTGTCTATACAGGTATGGACAAAATTGACCTTTGATCACCCACTATCACTTAAGCATCTTTACAAAATGATACGATTCTTTAATAGAAAGATAACTTTTGAATGGGTCTTCAGCGAAAAAATGACGTCTTTTATAAAACTGAAATATATCTCATTACGCTATTCGTCGAATAATTCGCACGTCACGAAAGTAAAACGAAACATAACAAAACAAACAAAAAACAACGACAAAGACCCCACTCAACGCCTTACATAACTCTAATTTCAATTTTCGTCTAATCTGTTTCCGCCAATTCAACGTTCTGCAAAAGAAGTATGAAAAGACCTATAGCAAGCGATGGTTTGGTGTAAAAACTTTAGGGTTGTGTTGTGGAATAGACATCATGTCTTCCAAAGATAACAATCTGCGGGTTTTTCTTTCATTCTTCTTTGCGAATATTCAGGGCAAACATTATAAATCTATCACACAACTATTCTTCTTGAGATTTTTTTTATGCATGAACTGATACAACTTCTGTATAATACTTTATTTCGAGGAATCTGAATATGTTATCGCTTTAAGTTATCTATCCTTTTTTCGGTCGACAAATTAGTAAATTTAATGATCGCTGGCCACGCCCACTGACCTCTAACATCAACTCTTGTCATGTTGAATAAATCCATTTTCAGAATTGTATCAAAATCAATTGACGACACGTTCCATAAATTGATCAATCGCGGCTTTCAATCAAAGAAATAATAACTTAGACCGGGAGAGAAGTTAAAAAATCCGACATTGGCCAACATTTATGTTGGTTTAGAGACTTAAACGTCTTAACTACAGCTTATTCAAGCTGTAGTTACGACGTTTGTGTCGCAAACCAACCATTCTCCTTTTTTTGTTACGAATTCTAGCCTTCAATCTTGCAATAATTACGCCATTTAACCCTTTCCCGTTTTATAGAATTTTAGACCTGTCCTAAGTCAAAGGTTTTGCAGATTAAAATTTCAAGTAGGTTTAATTTTAAAATGATCATTCAGTAAGGTAGAAAATATTGTGGAAAAAGAAGAAATTGCTAGTTACTAGCAATTCCGTCTTTTTTCAATGTTTTCTCAAATATAAAATCACAGGGACGTACACACCAGGGATTGAACAGAAAAGGGTTAAAATCGAATATACGGCACGCATCACTTGGCCCGCATGAAATTGGCACGCACAATCAGGGTTCGACATTTACTTTGCTTCTGTGGGATCCCACAGGAACCCCTACCTATTACTTCAGGGTTTCCTCCAGATAATCTGGGATCCCTTCTTGATATGCATTAACTCATTCACACGCAATCCTGCCCTTCTAAAACTTTCAAACTTGAAACAAAAAGCTTCGAAAAACATTGTAGAAAATGAAGAAATTGCTTGTCACAAGCAATTTCTTAATTATCCACAATGTTTTCTACAAAATCAAGCAAACAAAAAACCTCGGGAGCATTAGTTGATACATCAAGATATATTGTACTGGAGAAATATTGAAGGATCCTGACGGAATCCCTAGCCTGAGATTGCTAGGGTCTCTTCCAATTTTCAGGAAACCTTCGAATCCCGGGACACTGTTAGTGTCGACCCCTGACAATTGATCACTTGGCACGCATGATATTGGAGGTGCTGTTTAGCAGAGAATCTAGCAAATTTACATTTCATCGAGCGTTGGATTTTGTCAACCTCATATTTGAAGGACCCAGCTGTAAATCAGAAAAAAATCAGTCGACCTATAAAATCATGAATTTAGACCGGCAAAGAACTTTGAACTCAAACATTAACCGACATTTATTTATGTTTAAACCCATTAACTTTAACCTCCCCCGATTCTGCTTTCCGGAGAATACACCAGTTCTCGCGCCGATTATGTTGGCCAATGACAGAACCAAGATCGATAGCCGCTCCCGAGAATCGAACGTGGGACCTATTGATCGGGAAGTCGACGCTTTACCTCTCGACATAGACACCATCGACATTCATGTGAATTAATTTTTTTGTATGACGACTTATGTATCATAACTACAGATTATTCAAACTGTATTTACGACGTACAAACCATTTAACATTTTAGCGAGTAAAACTTCAGCTTTGATAGCTTAAGTTAACAGATAAAAGTTTGAGGTCCTCTCAAAGTTCAACAATTGCAAACTACCACTGGATGCTTAACCACTAAAACGGTTAAATGCCTACGCCATAAAAAGCTATTCTTATGTATTTCAGAAATATTGCAAACTCTGCACACAAGTTCATCTCCTAGGTATTTCAACTCATTTGAGCACATCGATCTTCAAAGAAGATGCAGACGAAAATTTCAAATTGTTGAAAATTCTAAAAATATTAATCTCTTTGGGTAGAAAACAATGTGGAAAGTGAAGAAATTGCTTGTAACAAACAATTCCTTCATTTTCTAAATTGTTTTCTACAACTATTTTGTTGCGGGACGTAAGAAGGAGGGATTGTATGGGAATGGGTTAACTCCTTGGTTACTTTAACCTCTTTTCTTTATCAAGATAACGCTGTTTGACAAAGAAGACTATTGAACAAAACAATGCGTGGCTAGCTTACAGTACTTTTCAGTACTTTGATTTTACATGTTAGAGACCATATATTTCGCAAAATAACGCCGTTAACCCATTCCCACACAAGCCCTCTTTTTACGCCCCTCAAGAAAAAAGCTTTGTAAAACATTGTGGAAAATGAAGAAATTGCTTGTGTCAAGCAATTTCTTCATTATCCACACTGTTTTCTATCCTAAAAGACGAAAAAAATTAAAATTCCATCAACTTTGAATTATCGTCTGCAGCTTCTTTCAATTTGGACAAGTCTAAAATTTTCATGTGTTGGAATAGGTTAATATCGAAGTGGAACTTTCTGTGGGAGGTCAGTGAGCGGGACAAGCGATACGTCAATTACAGCATGACTAAGCTCTTGTCAAGATATTGTGGGGCGATGTCAGCCCGATTAGCTCAGTTGGTAGAGCACTTGACTTCAAACCTCAAGATAACGGGTTCGAGCCCTGGGCTGACCATATTAACCAGCATAACTAATTGTCTTTCGGATGAGACATTAAACAGAGCCCCCGTGCGACGATGCTATCCATCTAGCACGTTAAAGAACCAGGCGGAGCTCTCAGCAGTTTCGTCCTGTATCCTTGCACTATCTCCCGTAACAACTAATCGTCTTCCGGGGGCGTCGCTCATATGGACATGTGCTACGGTAGCGACGATAAATAAACGGAAATACACACACATTGTGGGACGATCAGGACGAGGTACGGGGTATGTTAAGCCGTTTTGGGAGCGAGACAGTTGGCGGGTATTTATCAATCTGTAGGAACAATCTCGACCCAATTAACAAGGCAATCAACAAATTATCAAGGTAGTTTACTGGCGAAAAAATACGCGAAAATACCCCCGCGGCTAATTACAAAATACTGTGCTATTTTTAGCCTTGGTGCCGATTCCATTTCAAAACCGCGACAAACCGATTTGAGAGTAAGAAGAAGAAGAAAAACAAGAAGGAGAAAAACAAGAAGAAAAAAGCCTTGAAGAATGACAGAAAGTTATAAATCGGACTCTATTCTTAACGAACCCAGAAATTTTTAATTTTAATCTTATGGTTGATCTATTCAATGGGGTTTAACACCACTTTTAACAGTATTTCAGTCATATCCTTCACACTAGTATTTCCACAACATTCTTTCCAAGCCTCCAGCAATTCAACTACGATTATCAACCCATTGGTGGGAGACAAAAGACGAAAATCATATTCGCCGCGCTACAGAATGCGCTATGGTATACATGTAACTAGGAAAGATGTGATAGCCAAATAAAGAAGTCGGTGTAAAACTATTGTAAGTTATTATACATATTTTTGGACTTACATAATTTTTTCTCCGGCTCCTAAGTGTCACTTACGAAAACTGTTGCAACAAGTGTTTCGTCTACCGCTCAAATTTTGTAAAGAATATGATTGTTTTTTACATTTGTACCCGAGACTGAAACGTTAGTAGATTTCCTGTGATTCGAAAATGTGTTATTTTGGCAACAGGTTTGCGCTTAAAACTGAGTGAGTTGGCAAATTGGTGTATAGAGGGGATCAGCGATTGACATCTGGGGGTGACACTAATTGATCCATGATATCAAAGGATGGAACACAAATAGTGGTTTCTTAATTTCGCGTCGGATCACGCGTGGCCATTCTAGTTGATTCATTCATGCATGCTTTAGCTCGGTATCGGCTGGAGGTCCATGGTGGTCAACTTTCAACATCCTTGAATTTGGATCAGTCTATAATTTTACCTTGTTGGAGCGGGTTAATATTTCTTCAAAGTTCCCCTTCCGGTGTAAATGTATTTTTAGTTTGGTCTATCGATTATTTGACTGACAAATAATTCACGGATCGCGATTGACCCATCGTCGGCCACGCCCAATAACCTCCGATAAGGCAGTTTGTGCGATATTTTACATGACATTAGTTTGCTTGGTTGATTGATTGATTTATTGATCGAATGGGGTTTAACGCCGCTTTTAACAGTATTTCAGTCAAATCGCGGCGGCTGGAGCACCCAACAATGGATTCCTGGTATTTCGCACACTATTACTACCACTACATCCTTTCCTAGCCTCCAGCTGCTATCCCACTTAGGTTTACGATTATCCACCCATTGATGAGAGACAAATGTCGGAAAGAATATGTGCCGCCGCCGGGGATCGAACCATTGACACCCCATGATACATTAGTTTGCATTATATGTAATAAGTTGAGTAAAGCAGGAAGTGAATTGACTTGTTACCGACCAAAACAGCTACAACTTGAATAAGCCGTGGTTACTGTGTGTAAGGTAGAATACCCGTAATGCGCTGTTTATGAACATCGGAAATATTCGGGTAAATTCTAACCTTTTGATTTGATAGCGGTATATAGTAAAAAGAAGTGGTTAAAACGTCATTAGAATAATCATAGTAGAAATGTAATTATAAGTCATCCGATGAATCTCGACGTCGTGCCGTTTAAAAAAACAAAAAAACAAACGACTACAACAACAACACCTCAAAACTCCCCAAAACAACAACAACAACAACAAAAAAAAAAAAAAAAAAAAAAAAAAAAAAACACAAAAAACAAAAAACAAAAAACAAAAAAACCCACTACGCATTGCGGACGTATACTTGAAGTCGCCATACTAACAATGTTAGTCATTAACTGTTGTCGTTCAGCATTCACTGCAGAACTAAATGAAGAAATATATTGATCAATGTTTTGATTGGTACCGACGACCCCTAATTTGTTAAAAATGTCACAAACGGACTCATTTATCAATCTGCTATTTCCCTTATCAATGTTACACGAACATATCTCCGGTGTCATTTTAAAACCTCGTAACTACAGCTTTAATCAAGCTGTAGTTACGAGGTTTCAGAATTTCACCGGAGATATGTAGCTTGCAAATGTCAAAAGATAGGCGAATTGCCAATCTAGCGTGCGAAGAATTATACAAATACACCTCAGACTGGCAACGTGGTTTAGATACAGTTTTATTCGTTTCATACATTACCAGACGACAACATTTAGACTGATTCCAATTCAATGACGTTGGAAACGACAAATTCGGCTGGTGGTATTTCAGAATTATTTGTCTTTAAGTGTAGAGAACATTGTGAACGATAAACAAATCGGTTGTAACAAGCATTTTTTTCCGGCTGGTGGTATTTCAGAATTATTTGTCTTTTAGTGTAGAGAACATTGTGAATGATAAACAAATCGGTTGTAACAAGCATTTTCCCCCCATTATTTTCAATATTATTTTTAACGTTTCTTGTTCAATTGGTATGTAATGAGCAGGATTTAAATGGCATCGGTTAATGCATTTGATTTAAACATAGTTTATTTGCATAATATTACAATTGTACATAATAAATTGACAAACCTCAATATCATAATGCAAAAAGGATTAGAACGAAAGCTGGGCTTATAGAGTTCTTTTCCTTGTTGATGGCTTAATATGAGTACACATATATATATAATTATCATTGATTATATAATTAGAAAAGGTGAGTTGTTTTCGTGAATTCAGTAAAATTTTGAAGAAAAGTAATGTTTGGCTATTTGAGAAGGTACATGTAATGAAAAATAGGTTGATGTAGGGGTTATCTTTGTTATCCTTATGTCTTTCCTTATGAAAATAATTTTAGCAACAACAACAACAGCAATAACAGCAACAACAAAACATAATTTTGAAAGTAAGTCAAAGTGCCAAACGCTACCTTATTCTGCGACATAGAATGAATTTCTAAATAAATCGTTTAGTATCTCTGATATAACACTGAACTTCGTAAAAAATAGCTGAGTTTTCATCAATTGTCAGATTATCTTTCCCATAAAGAAGCATATTAATGTCAATATTTCCGAAAGCTATTAATGTATCCAAAAGTCGGTCCCTAATATTAGTATACTTATAGCATTCAAAAAAGAAGTGTTCGCTAGTCTCGGTACTACCACAAGAACAAAGAGGAGATTCAACAATGTTTTTTATGAATAAATGATGATTCAAAGAGCTGCATTTATTTCTTATTCTAGTGTGTATGACTTGGAGTTTCCTTTGTCCAATAAAGTACAACTTATTTGGGCTGGGTTTGTTACGATTAAGATAATTTTTAAAATATGACAATGAATCTTGTTCTCGAAGATCGATAGGTAATTTGTTCCAGTCTTCGATAACTGTCGGTAGAAATGATCTTTTATAAAGTTCTGTCTTACAAATTGGCACTCTGTGGTTTCGAGATCCGCGTAGACTATATGAGGATGTGCTTCCTATTGAGTTGGGAACAAATGAACTTAAATTTTCAGGAGTTATTCCCTTAACCATTTTGAAGTATAGTATAAGTTTGTGTTTTTGCCTTCGTTCACCTAAAGGCTCCCATCCTGACTCCTTATCGAGATCAGCAAGCGAAACTAGCTTTGTACAGCCTGTTACTATCCTTGCAGCTTCTGCTTGGATTTTATTCAGTTCATCTTTCAGATTATTTGAGCAATTGTCCCAAACTACATCAGCATATTCTATGATAGGACGAATAAATGAAAAGTAGATAGTTTGAAGGGATTTTCTATCAAGACGATTTTTAAGACTACGAATAATATTGATTCTTTTCCATGCTTTTTCAATAGAATTTCCTAAATGGCAATTCCATGTTCCATCGGCTGATAAGGATATACCTAAATGTTTATGGGTTTCCACCATTGGGATTTTTGTGGATGACATGTATAAATTGGGGTGTTGAGGTCTGTTAATTTTACGGGTTATCAATAGTGATTCCGATTTCGATGGGTTGAATTTAACGATCCATTTTTGTGCCCAAGCATCTATTTTGTTTATATCTGATTGTAATTTCATTCCGCATAAATTAGGGTCGTCTATTTCTAATGATAAGCTTGTGTCATCGGCAAAAAGGTTAATATTAGATTCTAGATTATCGACTATATCATTTATATAAACTAAAAATAATAATGGACCTAATATCGACCCCTGTGGGACACCTGCTTTTAGAACTATGGGTTCCGAATAGCTACCATTAATAACGACCTTTTGATATCTATTAGCTAAGTAATCAGTAAACCAGTCTAGCAGTCGTCCTTTAATGCCTGCATTATTCAATTTGTAAATAAGGCCTCTATGCCAAACCTTATCAAATGCTTTACTTACGTCAAAAAATATCATCCTGAATTCTTTTCCATTATCTAGAGCTTTACAGATTTTATTATACAAGGAAAGAGTTTGGTTAACAGTCGAGTCACCTGGCAGAAATCCTGATTGAAAAGGGGTGAAAAAATTCGTCACCGACAGATAAGAGAAGACACGCTTGTAAATAATTTTTTCAAAAGCCTTTTCCATTGTGTTAAGAAGAGAAACCGGCCTGTAATTTGATGGTATCGCTGGGTCGCCACTTTTAAAAATCGGACAAACATTTGAAATTTTCCATGATAATGGCAAAACACTAAGATTCAAACAAACATTAAAAAGATCACATAGTGGTTTCGACAGAGGAATCGCGCATTCACGTAGGATTCTATTATGTATTCCGTCGGGACCAGAAGCTTTCCCTATGTCTAAATCTTTCAAAACGTTACATACTTCGTCTTGGGTGATAATGATATAATCTAGCGTGAATTGCTGAGTAGGAGTGTTATTTACAGGTAAGTCTTTTTGAGAGTCATTAACGCTAGACTGGTTTCCAAAAAAGGTATTTAATACATTTGCTTTTTCAATTTCGTCAAAAGTTAAATTGTTGCTAGATTCATCGATTAAAGGCGGTATTTCCGTACTTGGTATTTGTGAAGGTTTAAGAAATTGCTTAATTGTTTTCCACCAATCGCGAGATGTTAACAATCCTGAATTTAATTTAGATGCTAAATTGTTCATGTGTTCCTCTTTTCTTCGGCGTATAAGGGAAATAATTTCATTTCTAAGTACTCTGAACCTATTCCATTGATGTTCGTTATTAGATTTCCTAGCCTTCTTGTAAATTCTTTTTCTCTGTCTTATTTTATGTTTAACATCGTTTGTTAGCCAAGCAGGTTCATGAGGCTTAATTTTAATAACTTTATTTGGTATGAACTGTTTTGCTGTTTGAATGATTTTATTTGTAAAATTGTGAACGTATATTTCGATATTGTCATTTCTTAAGGTGTTCCAATCAAAAGTCGAAAGATTTAGTCGGAATTCGTCATAATTACCCTCATCATACTTCCATATGGTTCTTTGAAAAGATTTATTTTTTGGTTTTATGAAGTTAAAAACTCCATACACAGGGCAGTGATAGCGAAGTTGACTATGTAGACAAGGTTCACCTACTCCTGATATCAAAACTGATTTTTTATTGGATACCAAGAGAAGATCAATTATTGAGGAAGATTGTTCAGTAAAATAAGTTGGTTCGTCAATACACTGGGAAAAATTAAACTGTGTACAAAGGGAGTTAACTTTATTAAAATGACACGTGTTTAACTGATTCCAATTAAAATCACCAGTTATTATAATATCCTGCACATTGGTGTCGACAGCGAGACTAATGGAGTTTTCTATCAAAGAATTATAATCAGATTGCGAATTAGGTGGCCTGTAAAATACACCATACAAAATGTTCTTATGATTTTGCAGTTTGATATGGATCCAAACACATTCTAATTTATCATGTTCCAAATCAAATCGCCTTACATATGATATATTATTTTTAATGTAAACTATTACTCCTCCATACGAGTTGTTTTCACGATCCTTTCGCTCTGGGACATGATAGGATGGAATAAAAATGCTGTTTGAAGAAATGTTTTTGTTCAGCCATGATTCAGAAAATGACAGTATGTCAAAATTAGAGAATTCCGAAGATAAGATATCGATTTTATTCTTAATACTTTGTACATTGTAATGTATTGTGGACAGATGATTTGGATATTTTAGAAAACCATAAAAATCATGTGTCATTGAAACATTTAAGTTACCAGAAGAGAAAGGACCAGGGTTTGGATGCACATCCCCCGATAGACTCAAAAGTAACGCGATCCACACTGTAAGAATAAATACAATTATATTAATTAAGTAACGCGGGACACTAAGGACGGTTCTTTGATTTTTATAAATACAATACTGTTTTGTTAAGTAAAATGCTTTGTTTTGTCTATGAGCTATGTTTACACTAAGGTAGAAAGATGCTATAGCACCGGGTTTTAATTGAAGCAAAGTAAAAAATATCGAAATTAACAACATGCTGAACCTGCAGTGTAGTCTGAATACTGGAAATGACTTCATATGGTGTTTATTTTTTAATCTGGCCACCTTGTGATGGGATTCACATCTAGGAAACGAGCATCTCCAAGCATACAGACTACACAAACCGATTCGATACACGATGAAATACCATTTATGAAAAAGTTGAAAGACATCGAATAACACCCCCTTTTATCAACAAAGTGTTCAAGGTTTTTTAGTATTTGGGAAGAAAAACATAGTTGAAAACAACAAAACAATATGGTAAAGGGTAACAATGTAACAAAATTACAGTTAAACATAAAGTATAATACATGTATGTACAAAAAAAGTTGATAATTTAGACCTTTTATCATCTTTTGTAGTTGTGAATGATTGTACCTTTAAGGAATTTTAATTCGTAATGAAGGACAATCTCAATAAGGATGAAAATGGCAGTATACTATGAAATAAAATGTAGCCGTTGAAATCAACGAAATATGGTAGTATGTGATAATAATAATCGGTGAATTAACTAAGAGTCTAGATAAACGATAAATGGAAATCATAAATTACATTAGGAGTTTCGAGGAAATCTGTTTTATCTTATTGAATTAACCCATTCTCACACAATCCCACCTTTTTTGACGCCCTTTAGGAAAAAAGCTTAGAAAAACACTGTGGATAGTGGAGGAATTGCCTATCCCAATCAAATTCTTCAGTATACACAATATTTTCTTTATAAAGATATAGATTTCATAATTCTTATAATCTGAAAGTTGTCGTCTGGAATTCCTTTAAAATTGAGCCAGTCTAAAAAAAATTGATGTCATGTAGTGGGTTAAATGTTAAATATGAAAAGCATCATAATACAGACCAACTATAGTTATAAGTAGCTGTAAGATATCCCGTGGTTTAACAATTTACTTAAAACAGAATTTACATAGTATCAGATAGATAATAGTTGATAACTGCACGAGCTAAATTTTTGTTCATGAAAAACATCTTATGGATGAAATTTAGCTCCTATACCTGATGCACAAAAACATAAATCGGGCCGCTACCGGTAAAGGCTTAACCTTCAATTTCATTCTTATCTTAATATTTTTGAAATTCAAAATATTTACGAGTAATAAAATAACTCTTTCAGAGGTCAACACAATCTGTAACTAGAGTGCTATCAGTCATTTTAGACGATGTGCTACCCGAATCAATATTTTGGCTTAAGAATACTGTCATTTATACCACACAAGCCTCAGTGGGTGAACAAAGACCAACCCCGTCTATACCTGTATAGGCAAATTTGGTCCCTGGTAACTCACTGAAACCCGTAGTTCAATGGGTGCAGCTCTTTTGCTTGAATGAGAGCCATAGATAAATACTTCGAACGCCAGCCATAATTTGCACGAGGTTGTATAAAAATAGTAACTGGATTTTTGGAAGATCATTTCTATTTTTATACACTAACAATTGCACGTGATGGTATACATATAGCTATCGAGTATCTCCCAGATTTTTATTCTTCTGTTATGCTGTATAAAATCTTGTTTAAATTGGACTAAAATCAAAAACTGAATTCTCTGGAAGCATTATCTACATGTCAACCTTTTATCTGAAACTGATATAAAAATAATTCTGGCTAATAAGAGTCAAGCAGATGGTGCAGACTAAGATCAGACTGCACATATGTGCAGGCTGATCCTTGTCTGTACCCTCTGCCCAGGCAAGGGTATTCCTGTTTCAGCATGACAAGAGTTAAAGTACACCATAAGCTCTGTTTGTAGACAGGTAATGAGCTTTGCAATCTATAAATAGCAGCACTTACATTCAAAAGTGACATTCAAAGTTTTATGAACTAAAAAAATAGTTTAACCAAACAATCTATAGACTGGTCCTTATGAAATTTAACAGCACAATTTAGTGTAGACGCAGATGGCTGAATTCTATTGAGTTTAGGTTTAATAGAAGGCATTACGATAATCACCAATTCT
Source organism: Fragum fragum (assembly GCA_946902895.1). NCBI lineage: Eukaryota > Metazoa > Mollusca > Bivalvia > Cardiida > Cardiidae > Fragum > Fragum fragum. The sequence goes on along the minus strand of OX336376.1, from coordinate 13,535,514 downwards.
TTTTCTGTGTTCGAAAGCGACACAAACTTGGTGTTAAAAGGATAATTTGCCTTCATAAATATCAAGAACTTTTCAAAATCATCTGCACAAACGAAAACTTAGAAAGCAACATTTTTGGATATTTAGTAGACTGGTCCATTACTACATACCGCGAAACCCCTCTCTTAGAAGGAGATATACTTTTATGTTGCATTGAAGATGAAAAATAATTTACGTGAATGTGAATACAGGCATGATACAGATGCTTTACAATTATGTACATACTAGAAAATAAATCACAATGTCTGTCAAAAACATATGTTTGAAAAGAAGAAATTAATTGATATATACCAGTAGGAATTTGGACGGGTTTATGTTACATTCATTTACGGCTGCAGACGACGCCTTACGTGTCTACGTGTTGTAAGAAAATATCAGTATTCGACAGGTCTTTGCTTTAAAAGGAGCAATTATTTGTGAGAGGTTTTAGACCTTTCGAATCAAAATCAATGCAGGACTCTAATATATATGATGTTATCTTAGGGAAATTAAATTAGACAAGCATTCTTGACTGAAACCTTTGGCTGAAAAGGAGAAATTGCTTTAAATAAATCGGGGTGTTTCCTCACACTATTATTTGCACGACTTCTTATCAAAATTAAAATACATTGTTAGAAAACACGAAATTGCGTTCATATTGAAATAAATTACAATGTTCGAAAAGAAGAGGGAGAAAACATTTTAAGAAATTGCTTTCAATATGTTTACAAATGCAATTTACTATTTAGACCGCAATATTGTGCGTTCATATCAAACATATTTTACGGTATTCGACATATACAATATATGAAAACAAATTGCGTACCATTCACCTAGATTATTATTTTTCAAAGAAGAACGCCTCAATTATATGTTCATATCGAAACGATTTTTTCAACACATTGTTCGACCAAATATTTTATATGAAAGACCAAATTGATTTTGATTTATTTAGTATATTTATTTATATTTATAATTCTCAAATACTAATGTACATATCGATAGTATTAAAATGTTCAACAAAAACATTGTATGTAAAGAAGAAATTGCTCTTAATATTTTTTCAATGATCCTCGTAATATTCAAATTAGATTACAGTCCAATTTTGAGATGTTTTATGTTCGAAAATTATTACTTTTTACGACTAAAAGCCTTTATTGGTAAATGAAAATTTATTGCAGGAATATTAACCCTTTTCTGTTTTACAGAATTGCGGACCTGTCCAAATCAAAGAATGTGCAGACGAAGATTAGAATCGCTTTATTTGATTATTAACCATTTATTAGAACAGGAAATGTTGTCGAAAAAGAAGAAACCGCTTGTTTCAAGCGATTTCTTCTTTTTACACAATGCATTTGTTGCTCTGCGGCTGTAATGTTATGCAAAAATTCTGAGTTGGTTTTACTGTACTTAACGCCACTTTCAACCGGCAATCGAAAACCTAATTAGTATGAGTAGCTAACGGCTTGGAAAGGATGTCGTGGGAGTGGTGTTGGAAATACAAGGAATCCATGGTTAGGTGCTCCAGCCTTCGCATTATAACTGAAATACTTTAAAAAGTGGCGTAAAACACCGATCCATCCATCCATCAATCAATTAATCCATCTATCAATCAATCAATAAAACAACCAACGAACCAACTAATCAAGCCACCAATCAATTAACCGCGATCGAAATGAATGACCTGGCATTCGACAACGCTTTTCTCAGTGGATTTGTGACCTATTCTGAAAGCATATACAGAAGGGTCTGTAAACACTTTTAATGAAGATTTCAGGGTTCTTTCGGAGAGAAATTTGAACCATTAACCATTCCCTGTTAAATACCTTTTTTTTTAAATCCCTGTAAATGTATAAATGAGAAAATATTGTAGAAAAAGAAGAAATTGCCTGTAACAAACAATTACTTCTTTATTCACAATGTTTTGTATCCAACTGAAACTTACCATTTTAAATTTTCGTCTGCAAAACTTTGAATTTGGACAGGTCTAAAAATTTGCAAAACAGGAAAGGGTTAACAGTAATGAAAATACCTGTTCAAAGTTTGTCCCAATAATTTTGATTCAACTGTCCTATTTTTGGTATACGCATTTAAGAAAATAACCACCATCATTGTGATCAAATTTGACAATCGCACATAACTATCACCGGCAATTTGCAAGTATTTACATTTCTTACCCGTACTAACACAAGGATAGATGTTTTTAAGTAAGACGCTGAAATATTCGTTATGCTGGCAGAGATTGGAAAATATGTTCTAACCCTGGCCATTCTATACCCTGAATATTCCTGTTTTGGCTGGAAATATAGACAAAAATTAGCCTGCAAATAAGTGCAGTCTGATCTTTGTCTACACCACCTCTTTGTCCTTTTTAAGTTAGGATTGTTCGTGAAATTCGATTTTAAAATAAGAGGACCATGATTGTCCCATATAGCTCCCCTGAGTATGATGTCTAAAGGCTCCAGTATCAAAGCCCTACGCTTAATCATTTTGGAGAAGATTTTTTTCAAAAAAAGATTTTCTCCTTTAATCCTAGGTATATTGAAGATCCTACCATTTATAGCTAATTTCCAGAGTACGGTAACTCTTTGAAGTATTTTGGTAGAGGGTCAATAGGCATTGATCTACAAATAGAACTTTTAGTCCTTTCAACCTTTTGATTGTCATGCCGTTTTAAAAATGGATTCTATTAAGGATGACAAGTGTTAACAGGCATGCATTTGAAAAAGGTTTGGTTAACCCTTTCCTGGTTAAATCCCTGAAATCTTCGTCCCTGACTTTTTATACTTGAGAAAATATTGTGGGATAAGAAGAAATTGCTTGTTACAAGCAATTTCTTCTTATCCCACAATATTTTCTACCCTATAGATTGGTTACTTTTCAAATCGCACCCACTTTTAATTGTCGTCTGCAACTTCTTTTAAATTGGACAAGTCTAAAATTTTGAAAAACAGGAAAGGGTTAAGTAAGCAGCACTAGCTTGTAGCAAACGAAAGTGAGAGGAATCTGTGAGAGTAGGATGAATACTAAAGGAACTAATTCAAAAGAATGGCATAAAACAACCTGTATAGTAAACTATGCAAGAAATACACAAAGAACGCATCACAAATTACCAAAATTTCGAGAACAATGCTGAGCTATTTCCTTGCGCACGATATTCGATAATTAAATTGACGCGGAGGAATTTCTTAGTTCATTAGCTACTAGATGACTTGTCTCGTAGTTTCTGCTCGTTCTACTTAAGCTTTGACATGTTTGGTGAATATGATTATTACTTTTTTTATTGCGAATATTAAGACCAAAGACTATCCTGCCCAATGTTTTATGTAAACTGATAACGATCAAATGAAGACTTCTTATCCAAATTCTATCAAAGGTTAGTCCTCCATCAACACGTTACGTTTGATGATGAACTAAACGTAAAAAGTAAATTCTGATCAATTAGTAAATTTAGTGCATGAATGAAGATTTGATTGATTGGAAACCACTAAGTTGCTTGTCGGAAGAGGTCTTAATAGAATTATCTTGTTCAAGCGACCGCTTCTATAGCAGCTATCATCAATGTTGTAGCAGTATATGCGAGTAGCAAAACGTAGTGCACAAATCATATATATATATAAGACATAGTCTGCAGGTAATACATTCATTAAATACTTCGATTCTTCTTTCATTTCGGGTTTTCATAAAAATTGGACGTGAGCATCCATATCCGTGTTACTGTTCACGTGATAACACAATCTGCGTTTGTCCTACCTTTTGCGAAGCCAGACGCTCATGCTCAAAGATTGTTTCTATTATTAGTAACAATTCTCTTAAATGATCATTTCTATTAAACGACAACTTTCATTTAGCGACAAGCATTAAAATTCCCTTTCTAAAACCAAAAGATCTTCCTAATTGGACATTATTGCTAATGCAAGTATCGGAAATAAATTCTATGTCAGTGAGACGATTCTAATAAGTTCCATCAACATAGGATAAGGTGTTAATCCTACAAAATTTTATGTACACACCCTAAATTCAGATTACTTTGGATCATTTATATCAGCCCCAAATTGTGTGTATCATCCTTACAAGTTTAATTGAACTTAATTATACTTAATGTCAACAAGCATGTAGGCATCCATGCAGTGAGATTGTGCCACGATCGCTACAATGTATTTCATTTTGGAGTTAAAAGAGTCATGGTTAAAGTAATAGATTTTTTTCCACTAACACAAATTAATTGTACACATTGATAAATGATTTTTTCCTTTTTCGCTATACTTTCATTCATTTTAACAAAGCGTTAGGAGAAATAAAATTGCATTTGAGCCATCAATTTGAAATTACTTTGAATCAAAGTTTAGAAGAGTAGTGTTTAGGATCAAATGACGCCAATCGATTCAAGACTCGACTAGTCCCGTTTTAAATGAGCCTTCTAATTGTTCGAAAAAAAAAATCATACCTCTATGAACAAAACTTTCAGCACGCAGCCTTTTTATATGCTTCCGCAAAAAATAGTTCCATACAAAACAGTATCAAATTTGTAATATTGTTGCTTTTCTCGCTCGATGTCATTGCATTACAAGAAATGAAGGGAATATTTTTTTCATGGTTAACTAAAAACCTTATCGCACTTATGCATGAATCCGTTTCACGTATTCATATAGTGTGATTAGAAATTTCGTTTCATACCCCCATGAAAACAAAAATATCTCTTCATCTCTTAACTGAACTTTGCTTTAAAACAAGTTTGAAATCGTATACATATTGTTTTCCAAGAAAATAACTATCGGGAGCTTGACCCAGGTGATGAAGCAATTTTGCCAAATCATTTGTATTGCAAGTGACATGACCATTAAAGATGATGATTTGATCTCAAGGAGAACGGACAAAGGTATGCTGTTATCAGATGGTCGAGCTAATAAAACGATCAGAGGGTATTCAAAGCGTGAATGTTGTTTGTGTTAGATATTATCTATGACCAATCTTTTTTCTAACGAACGGCTCTTCGGTAAGTAAACGCTTTGAAATACAATAAAAATAATTCAATTTTAGTTTCGTCTACTAAAATTTCAAGGGATTTGATTGGCTGATATTTTTTTACACTGTCAAATATGGATTCTTTTTTGACGAACATGCTTTACTAGAAATATTTAGAGGTACTTAATACCATCATTTAGGCAGGTATAAACAGATCTATAAATACATATTTTGTCCACAATCTAATATGTACTAAACTTGTCAAAGGAAAGATAAATAGTCACATTAGTGAACTATAAGAGGAACACTATGTGGTCTTTATTGTAATACATAATATCAAAGATATAATGAAAGTGGCTGGGCTAAGCGCCAAGGAGCGCCTAACCCGAACAGTAGCTACTTGTTTTGATAGGGTAAGAATTAATGTGAACATGCTTCCACTTATTGTTTGGGTTGTATGATTTATTCCCTCTTTATTGACAGAGAAGAAAGGTACCATCGATAAAACAAGACCACCCCATGTTCATTCCTGGCTCTGCAGTTGGGTACATGAAAGCAATAAATATCACCAACACCACCACCAACACAACCAATTCTCCAACCAACCATCCAACCAACTAAACATACAAACAAGTTGAAAAAAAAAATCACAGCATAAGTGTAAGATGACATATTGTTAAAGAATGTATTCAAACTTACGACCCTATACGATAATTGACCAATCGCATTGTCAATCAAATAACAAGTCGACCAATGAAATCAGTCATTTAGATAAGAATTTTTTTTTTACCTTTTTAGTTGCTTTGGCGACCTAAACTACAGCTCTGTAGTTACAACGTTTAGGTCGACAACCAACTATCTTACTTCTTATTACATGCTTCTTGCTATAAATTTTGCAATTTTACAAAATTTAAAATAGAAGCGGAACTTCCTATCGGAGTCGATGGGCGGGGCCAACGGAGTAAGTGGGCGGGGCAAGCAACTATGTTAGTTTGTATGTTTGTCACGAATGACTTTTATTCCTTTTCAGAAAAACACTCAGTTATCAATTTATCCACATCCCATTACTATATCAAGCTACCGAAGCACGTGCTACATACCGCCACGTACTACTTGTAAGCCCTTAGCTTGTACTCCGCTACACAATTACTTATTTCTAAAAACCATATTTTGCAATATTTTCAATGGCCAGACTTGAAAATTGACCAATCGCGACCGTCAATAAAGAATCTGTCGACAAATCAAATCACACATTTAGACCGGAAGTGATTTTTGAACTCCGACCTTGATCAACATTTAGGTTTAACATGTCTGTTGGTTGTGTAACTTAATAGGCGTAACTACAGCTTAATCAAGCTTTAATTACGACGTAAAGGTCGCCAACCATCTTCCTTTTTTTTACATGATACTGGCCATAAATAACAAAATAACACTGTCTAAGCCCATTTCCACACAGTGAGGCTTTTGGACGCTTCTACAGGAAAACAATTTGAAAAACAATGTAGAAATTTGAAAAACAATGAAGAAAAAAGAGGATTGCTTGTCACAAGTAAACTCTTCATTTTCTACAATATTTTCTAACCAGAAAGCTGAAAAAATCTAGTATTTCATAGACTTTTAATTGTCGTCTGCAACTCCTTTCAATTTTGACCAGTCTAAAATTTTGCCGTCTGGTAATGGGTTAAATCAAAGTGGAACTTTCTGTTGACGTCAGTGGGCGCTGCCAGCGGAGTCAGAGGGAGGGGCCAGCGATCAATTCTTTCGCAAATGTATGGTAATGAACGGACTAGACCTAAACGATTTATGAAACATTTGCTTTACAAACATGCCGTCATAGCGCAGTTGGTAGCGCGTCGGACTGTCATTCTAGAGGTCCCGGGTTCGATTCCCGACAGCGGCACTCATCCTTCCGACTATTTGTCTCCCACCAATGGGTCGATAATCGTAGACCTATGTGGGATAGCAGCTGGAGGCTAGGAAAGGATGTGATTGTGGTACTGATGTGAGAAATACCAGGAATCCATTGTTAGGTGCTCCAGCCGCCGCGATATAACTGAAAGATTGTTGAAAGCGGCGTAAAACCCCAGTCAAACAAACAAACTTTACAAACATACTCTTGTGACGTGATGCTTTTTAGCTAGCAAAGCGTCAGCTTTGATAGCTTAAGTTAACAGACAAAATTTGAGGTCGTCTCAAAGTTCAACGAGTGTAAACCGCCACTGGAGGCTTTACCACTAAATGCCTACGCCACAAAAAGTAGTTCTTATGTTTTGTAGGAAGATTGAAAACTCTGCATGGAAGTTCATCTCCTAGGTGTTTTGGCTCACTTGAGCACATCGTGTTCGAAATGACTCTGACCAGAGTCCTTAAAGAAGTTGCAGACGACAATTTCAATTGTTGAAAAATCTAAGATAATTAGATCTTTAGGTAGAAAACAATGTGGAAAATGAAGAAATTGCTTGTAACAAGCAATTTCTTCATTTTCCACTTTGTTTTCCACAATCGGGCGTAAAACAATGCTTTGCTAGCTTACTGTAGTTTTCAGTACTTTGATTTTGTTTGGAGAACGGAGTTTTTGGCCGATTTCTCCATACAGTCTAAGGACGTTCATTCTTTAAAACATTAGTAGAAAAATCCCTTTTGAGTCCATCCATTACCACACAAGTAAATTTCAAGTTAATAAAATTTTGAAATATTTCTTTTTGGGACAGAAAACATTGTGGATAATAAAGAAAGTGCTTGTAACAAGCAATTTTTCATTATCCACAACGTTTTCCAAACTTTTTTTTCTTGATCGGCGCCTAAAAGCGAAATTATTTTTTTCCTTTCTAGCTTAACGCCGCTTTTAACACTTTTCAGTTATATCAAGCGGGTGGAGCACCTTACAATGGATTCCTGGTATATCTCGCATCAGTACTACCATTACATCCTTTCCTAGCTTCTAGCTGCTATCCCACTTAGGTTTACAATTATCCATCCATTGGTTAGAGACAAATATCGGAAAGGAGGTGTGCCGCCCCGATATTGTGTTGGAACAAATTCTACTACTTGAATAAGAATAAACAAACCATAATAGTCATAATGATTATATTTATATTGATATATTGATATTAAACTCTTCAGCACAATTGTGTGAACAGTTACACATTATCATCTTTTTCTAACAAACGCGTTTTACTTGACGTCACTAAAGACGCCACTCAGATCTTTTGCACAGGAGTTTCTTAATTTTTCATATTTTGTAGTTGAAAGAATTTTATTCCAAAATGACAAAGGTAAAAAATGGTAGCGTAATTAGTGAGAGAGACAGAGAGAGAGATAGAGACAGAGGGAGAGAGGGGGTGTGAGAGACAGAGAGAGAGAGAGAGATAGAGAGAGACAGAGACATACAGAAAGAGACAGAGAGAGTATATATCATTTGCAAAGCGCTTAAAAGCGATTCGTTATCCTTAACCGTTTCCCACACAATCCCGTGTTTTTACGCGCTAAAGGGAATTAATATTTGTAAGCATGTGAGAGAGGGAGCAATCCCTTCTTTTCTCTAAATATTTCTACACTATCTGGCTCTTATCTTTAGATTTTGCACAAGCTCTGAATTGTCGTCTGCAATCTCTTTCTTTTTAAAATGAAATGATACATAGTTTCTAATTGAGATGAGCTACAGAGGACAAGGGGTAAGATGTTAGAATTCCGATGGTAATGGCATTTTTATGCGCTGACATTCTGGGAAATGCTATGACTTATATAGACTGGTACTCCTGTCGCATTGCAAATTAAGCCCCTGTACCCCCAAAACTCGACGGTCGGACCAGTCTGATTTATATTCCAACTACGTTTTCTGAAACACAATCTTTTGATTATGAACGTGAAAAAAGAAGTTTAAAACCCTACCAGACGGCACAACTTTGGACCGATCAAAACTCAAAGATGCTGCAGATGACAATTTTAGTTGATGAAAGTTAAATCATTTTTTCTGTCTTTTGAGGTAGAAAACATTGTGGATAATGAAGAAATTGCTAGTAACAAGCAATTTATTTTCCGCAATGTTTTCCAAACCTTTTAATCGGGGGGGGGGGGCGGGGGGGGCAAAAAGCGGGATTGTGTTGGACTTGGTTAAAACAACTGCGACCATTACGAAACAAGTTGTTAAATTAGAAAGTTAAAACTTACCAATAGTTGTCATCACAGTTATGGCATAAAGCAATGAGCTCGGAAAAGACCATTGTTCTGGCTCCGTTGAACTGTCCTTACCGTCCCAGCCGGCCTTTGTCTCACGATTAACTTTGTCGCCATAGAGATAGAGTTTTTGTCCAACCCTTTTCTTAAACTCATTAGCATTTCGTTTAGTAAACTTATTTTGAAAAGCCAGGCTAAAGATCTGATTCGTGAAATCATCCCGAACGGCTTGCATTTCTCGTTTTTTCTCCAACTCGTTCATTCCTTCAATCCTTTTGAAAATGAAACCACCTGCTATGCAGTATGCGACTACCAAGGAACACAGACCTATATGAGAAAAGAGAAATGCTATGACCTGTTTACAACAGTTTATCACTTTTTTCTGTCTCTGTCGTACCTTACTTTCTCTTCGCGTTGTAAGTCGCGTATTTCTTTGACGTTGCTTTATCATTTCTTCTTCAGAAAGGTGAATATCACCAATGTATGAATCAAAATGGATTTTTTTCTCGTGGACAATGCTGGCAATTTCATTATCTAACTCGTCTTCAATCACAGCACTTTCCATTGTTATATTCTTTTGTTTATTCAGACTAACGTTCAATTCATTTTCAAACACAACAGTAGCCACTTCCCTATCACATGCTTCTAAGCTGTCATTTTCAATTTTCTGATCTTTTTCTACAGGAGCAGTTTCTGCCCCTTCTTCTGTGTCATTAACCTTATTGATCGATTCATTTTTTGCTTCCCTTTCGCGTTTTTCCCTTTCTTGCTTTGTCTTTTTAAATCTCCCAACTTTAGCCCTCAGTGCAATAATTGCAGAAATAGATAACTTCGGCTGTTGCCTTTTCTCTTTGTTTTTCGGCAGTTCTGTTTCTATATTCCAAATGGCATCTTTAGCCGATCGACGTTGAAAAATTGAGTCTGGCATATTTGTACCTACTTGTTCTATTTTATTATGTTTTAGCATCGACATGTCCTCCACAGAATGTGACCTTTTCAATGAATCGGTTTTAGCGAGAGATGGTTTTCTTTTCATTTCAGGGGTGTCTAGGATGTTACTTAAAGAAGCAGCTCGTCCAACTTTTACGATTGCTTGTTGTACCGAGGGTGTTTTTGAGACACTGCGTCTTGATCGACGGAAAAAACTTTTCCTCTTTTGAATTTTCCCTTTCGATGGTTTGTCAGTGCTATCTTCAAGCTTTACAATTTTGTCATTTTCTAATTTTCTTTTGTTTTCGTTGTCTACATCAGTGTTTTGAATGGTCTGTGAATCATCTAATCTTAAATCTGACATACTTCTACTACTTTTTGCTTTAGATTTCTTTCGTCCCTTGTTACCTTTTTTAGATTTTCTCTTATTGTTTGGGGAAACTTCATTTTTTTCTAAACCTATATTTTGAACTACGGCTACATTATCATCACTTTTACTTTTCTTTTTCTTCTTACTCTCCCGTTTGCTTACTTTGCTTTTCCCTCTTACTTTATTTTCGGTTTGCGTAGCTTCAATTTCATCTTGAGTTTTACGCTTTTCTTTAATTTTTTCGTGTTTATCACTTTGAGAAGCGCGCCTAGATTCTATGATCGGTAAAGAAGTATTTTCGGATATCAATTCATCAGAGCGTTCTTGATTTGCTCGTATGTCAGTTTTATCTGCAGATTGTACCGATATCTCATCGATATTTGTTTCAAACACATCATCTTGCAAAAGAATATCATCTAAATTTTCTATATTAAAAGCTTCTCCCCCACTGTTTGAACTGTCTTTTTTAGAAGTACTAGCACTTTTTGAGCGAGATCTAGTTCTACTGTTTGTAGCATTAGCATCAGTTTCACTTTGAGTTCTAACCTTAAATGGAAGATCATCGGTAATACTTTCAAGAGGAATAGCACCAAATTCACTATTTGGAAACTGATGGTCGTTTCCTGGAGTCACTGATTGCATCACTTCCTCAATTCTATCGGCTACGTTCTTTATCCCAGTATTAATTTCATTGCTGTTTTGTTCATCTTTACTCTGGGTTGATAATATTGTCCTACTACGATCGTTTGTCTTTGCAACCGCTGATATTGGTTTAGGAATTTGTATTTCGTTATTATACATTTGTGATAAGTTTTCCGTTGGAATTCTGTATGATTCGGTGGTCGGTTCTTCGTACTTTATAACCTTAAACGTATTTTGGGCTTGACATTCGGGTTCCGACTTAGAGGTATTTGACTCTCTCGATATTTTTCGTCGATTTTTCTCACTACTGTTGCTGAATTTTCTCTGATATCTTCCAGTTGGTGCTGATTCATGTTGTTCTTTACATTTTTCCACAAAGATAGTTTCTTGAACAGGTTCTGTCGACTCGGTAGATTTTTTTGATGTGTTACTTTTTCTCGAGAACCTTCGCGGTGAAACATATTTACCTCGCTTTGATTCTGTATTTTTGCTATTTCTCTTTTCGCTGCCAGCAACGTTTTTTATTTCTTTGTCTGAGTTTACATCGATAACATCGCCATCTGATTTATGCTTAATTGGCTTGAACATTGAACTTGGTGATATAGCTAATGATTTTCTCTCACTTGTTTGAGAAGGATTTATGACTACTCTGTTAAGAAGATGACTTGAATTTTGACCATCGACTGCGGACATTTCACTAGGGGCATAATAGTTAGTGTGTGAATGGAAATCATGTTGATGGTCAATAGATTTATTAAGTGAATCGACTGACTGTCGACCTATGGAATAGTTTGAGGAGGAGCGAGGTGGTCTTTTTTCTCGTAACTCTAGGAATTTCGCGAACGACTCTCTTCGCTGATGATAATTATCTGAGACTAGGGCAGAGTAGGGAGACACGTCCCTACTAGAATGACGGGAATGTACGTCCGCCTCTGCGGTCAGAATTGATTCTATGTTAGGCTTTGTTGTATCAGAATGTTGTGTAAATGAATTCAGGTTATCCTTATTAATGATGTATTTCCGTTTGTCTAGAGGCTGAAAATTGTCTTTCTTTCGAGAAGTATTTGTTTTTGGAAAACTATCAACAGCAACTGTTTGTCCCCCAGAATAACCGCGTTTCTTCCCTGACTTATCCAAAGGTTTGAAATTAGAATTAGAGATTGTTTCAGGAGTTTTTGTCGGTTCTTTTTTATCCGTCGAAACTAAATCGGGAATGTCAGGAAGCGATGTTGATAGAGCTTTGTCGTTTATTTCTTCTGGTTTCAATTCTTCCGGACTCATAATCCTTTTTTCCAGGTTGTATATTGCTCGACGGTTAGGCGATCTGCCTCGCGTCCGACTCTCAGCTAGAGCCTCACGAACAGTCATCCGTCGTAAATGGTCGCGTGGTTCTGTTCTCGGATTAAACAGAGAGACATCCGATGCTTCTGCTCCTGTACTTGAATTACCCCTGGACTTGGAACGATCAGAGCTCTCTGATCTGGCCCTACTGTGTCTGTCACGTGAACGTTTAAAGAAAGAAGACAAAGATCGACGTGACCTTGATGAACTTCGACTTGTTTGTCGACTGCCATCCTTATTGCTTTCAAATGCTTGGTTTTTAGTTGGTGTATCGTTTTTCGCCGTCTCCGGGGTATTAGGGATATCGGAGTCCTTTTTTCGTCTTGATTTTCTTTTCATTTCACCTTTCAGACTATATAGGTAAAGTGACACTCACTAATTAAAGTAAATGCCGATTGAGACTCTGTAGCTTTTCGGTGAACCTTTTCGCTCTACGGTGTCACAGTCATCTGAAATACAAAATCAAAGAAAAGTTGAATTTTATTCCCGATTGTTAGCTTTGGCAGAAGACGATTGACGGATCGCTGATCGAGTCAACTGGCCTCCGACAAGATATTTCTATCTAGATATCAAACTTTGTAGATTAACAAAATATCTGTTCAGGAATAATAAAGAAAGGCAAATCGTTGATTGGCGACCTAACGTAAATACAGATCAAATAATCCGCATCTAAGTGCCCCAATAAATGTGCGACATGAATTTCGGAGGTAAACCTGGCATTACCGGCCTAAATGAATGATTTGATTGGTCAATCGAATTTTGGTTGACAACGACGACCCTTCAACTACATGTATAAGGTATAAACTTGAACGGTAAGGGTATCTATTATAATATCAAAGTAATGGAATTACTGTAAGCTAGATAGTATGGTCTTTTTTGTCAAGGGTTATCAAGATAAATAAATGAGGTTTGAGTAACCCATTAGTTAAATCAAAGAAAAGTTGAATTTTATTCCCGATTGTTAGCTTTGGCAGAAGACGATTGACGGATCGCTGATCGAGTCAACTGGCCTCCGACAAGATATTTCTATCTAGATATCAAACTTTGTAGATTAACAAAATATCTGTTCAGGAATAATAAAGAAAGGCAAATCGTTGATTGGCGACCTAACGTAAATACAGATCAAATAATCCGCATCTAAGTGCCCCAATAAATGTGCGACATGAATTTCGGAGGTAAACCTGGCATTACCGGCCTAAATGAATGATTTGATTGGTCAATCGAATTTTGGTTGACAACGACGACCCTTCAACTACATGTATAAGGTATAAACTTGAACGGTAAGGGTATCTATTATAATATCAAAGTAATGGAATTACTGTAAGCTAGATAGTATGGTCTTTTTTGTCAAGGGTTATCAAGATAAATAAATGAGGTTTGAGTAACCCATTAGTTAAGCCACTAAATGGTGATAAAATCTTAGACTGGTTCCCATTGAAAGAAGTTGCAGACGACAATTTTAAGTCGGATAAATTTAGAAGGTATTTGTCTTATAGGGTAGAAAACATTGTGGATATTGAAGGAATTGCTAGTTGCAAGCCAAAGCTTTCTTTGACATGCTTAAAATGATTGATTGAGTTGGAATAGATTGAATAGCATCCTTTTGAAGGAGCTGCGTACAATTTGAACACAGTTAACTCATCTGACCATACAAAGCAGTACGTATAGTGAAGATTCTGATCAGACTCATTTTGAACACGATATACTTCTGTGAGCTAAAAATATCTCGGAGATGAAATAGTAGGCAGATGTTGCAATATACCTGAAATACTCAAGAACTGCTTTTTATGGCGTAAGCTTTCAATCGATTTAGTACTTAATCCCTCAGTGGCAGTTTGCACTCGTGGATACCTTGAGAAGACCGCGAAATTCTGTCTTATAGCTTAAGTTACCAAAGTTGACGCTTTGTTAGCTAAAAACGCTGTAGCAATTGAATTTCCAACGACGGAGCTAAAATAAAATAATAATAGTAATAAAATAATACGATCAATACATTTTCCCATTATTTTAATCGATGTTTGAAGCAAATATTTTCTTAAATTGTGTTACGCAGTAAAATCGAAATAAAGCTTCTGACACCCACAGGTATATAGGCGGTGACCATAATCTGTTGGATTGTGAACAATAACTGTTTGAATTTTTAAATATTGTAAATTGTAAGCTAGCAAAACATGTTTCACCCATTTAGAACCCACATGGAAACCCATTCACATAGGATTACGTATGCCCATGAGACACCCTGTTGAATTCTTTGGAGCCTATGTGGGCAACCTAAATGACCCCTATTTGGGAAATAGGTTGGACCGTTATGGGCAATTGTATGTCAATCACTGACCAATATTCCTCCAATATTACCTCTTTTGTCCTATACTGATAGCATCTGGGGCACAAATGTGCATTTCAACTCAAAACACCCATGTGGTTCCAAAATATCTAGCAGACACCAACGCGTCTTTTTATGTGAGACCTATATTGGAAACATTTTGGAAAATAACGTGCAGCCTATTAATAATCGGCAAGCTTAAATCAATCCGAATACATGACATCAAAATGAATACACAAACATATAAGCAAGTAAACAAAATATAAGTACAAACAGAAATAGAAGACTTAACGCGATAGCTTATGAAAATCCAATTTTATCCTAGCAAAAATACAGGAAAAATATGATTCCTTGGAACGAGTATAGGGGAAATTATCGAAATACAATGTAGTTTGAAACAATAACAACAACAACATTGATTTATCACAAAACTTAAATCCAAGTGCCCTTTTCAAACGGTGCCGTTGACAAAAAATAACGACCATGTCTTAGTATTCATCAAGAGATTTACTGAATTACGTTTGTGGATTTCTGCCTGTGTTCTAATGGACCAAAAGAGTATTTTGTTTTCATTTATTTGTATGTACATGCACAAAGAATCTGTTTTGTTCTGTTTTCGAAATAACATCTTCAACAGAGATTAAATACCCATATTAATCCTTGTCATGCTGAATTAAAGTCCTATGTAAAACTGCTTTAAAATCAAAGGACTGACAGGCCCGGGAGGTCTTAATGAGGGTCAATACTCCTTTTGAAAATTGATTATCTAATGAAATCTGGCTGAAAGTGGACAAGCAGGAGGTGTAGACTAAGATCAGACTGCACTTATGTACAGGCTGATCGTTGTCTATACCACCTGCCAAAACAGGAATATTCCGGGTTCAGCCTGACACGGGCCGCCGTCATAGCGCAGTTGGTAGCGCGTCGGACTGTCAATCTGAAGGTCCCGGGTTCGATCCCCGACGGCGGCACTCATCCTTTCCGACTATTTGTCTCTCACCAATGGGTCGATAATCGTAGACCTATGTGAGATAGCAGCTGGAGGCTAGGAAATGATGTAATGGTAGTAATGGTGTGAGAAATACCAGGATTCCATTGTTAGGTGCTCCAGCCGCCGCAATATAACTGAAAGATTGTTGAAAGCGGCGTAAAAACCCCATTCAAACAAACAAACAAATCAGCCTGACACGGGTTTATATGAGTCCTGTAAGGGCCAAAGGGCTAAAATTGGCATACAGGATCCACAAGGTACTGTTTGTATTCCCCTTTACTACCAATATAGGACTAAAATCAAATATATTAAATAAGTAGAATGGATATGCTGTAGTTACGACGTTTAAGTCGCTAAACCAACAAAAATTCTGAACATAAATCCCACACATGTTAGGGATTGTAATTTCTCTTCCGCTCTAAATTTTGAATTTGATTGGTCTATCGATTCTTTGACTAACAGTTGCAATCGCCAAACTAGCGGTTTGATTTTGATTGATTTATTGAATGGAGTTTAACGCCACTTTTAACAGTATTTCAGTCATATCGCGGCGGCACCTAACAATGGATCCCTGGTATTTCTCACACCAGTAATACCTCTACATCCTTTCCTAGCCTCCAGCTGCTATCCCACTTAGGTTTACGATTCTCCACCCATTTGTGGGAGACAAATATCGGAAAGAATATGTGCCAACTTCGGGGATCGAACCCATGAATTTCAAAGGACTGGGTACGTCATCGGCCGTATTTGGTCCATCACCGAATCCTTTCAAATTCTGGCTAATCTCAGAACAACCTAAGTGTAATATCATTTTAAAAGTACGTATACGTAAATAGTACTTTTTAACTTATTCCCACTCAATCCCTCCCTTTTTACACCCTTCGAGAAAATAGAAGAAAGTGTTCGTTGCAAGCAATTTCTCATTTTTCCCACATTGTTTTCTAATCTGAGACAACATATTTGTAGATTTCAACAATTTCAAATTATCGTCTGCAACATCTTTCAATTTGGTCCAGTCTAAAATTTCACTTTGCGGAAATAGGTTAATTTTTGGTTTAGTACATGCAGAGATTATGCACGAGTGCATTGTTTCATGCGGTATGATAATTCACTGGAATTTGTTCCTCGTGCTTTGTCTGATAATTTCGAACATGATAATTATTCAGAAAGGAGATAATTCAATTATCTCCAAGAATGTTTTCATTTTTTACATTGTTGAGTAGAGTGGGTCTCATTCAGTTGAGAAATATTCAACGCCGATAAAAGACTTCATCCAACTTATTTGATGGTAGAGTCAATCTTGTATTAATCGACCACTCAAGTGGTCGCTTAAAAAAATGGTTGCTTAATACACTTTTTATGGCACAAGATATGAAAGATTGATTTGATTACACACATCAACTATTGCACAATTCTCGCGTAGTCCTATGTTGTTGGAACTCAATAGAATCGTCGCATTTAGACGATTCTAATTAGTTCCAACAACAGTGGATTTAGTTATGATTTTTACTTTTTGGCGAAATGCGTTCCCTTCTCAAGAGATCTTGCTTTTATAAAGGGATTTCGAATAAGGTCGCTTTATTAACGTGGTCGCTCGGGCTAGATCGATTGTACTTTGTATGCTTGACTAGTGGAGAAGTTGGTTTTGAAGGAATGGTTTTCAACTTCATCATCTGGGACTCATTTAATACTAGGTATATTTTGATAAGTTTGGAATAGCTGTCGACGTCACAATATAGCAATAATTGACCAATCGCTGCTCCTGATTACTTAATATGGTGTACCGTTCGGGTCAAAAATACACGCTTAGTCATACTAACAGGGAACGCTCACACGTGTAAATAATACAGGGCACTTGTGAATGTAAGAGTGCACGTTCATTGCCTATGCTAGCACGCTTGAAATTATGCATGCATTTCCAATATTTAAGCGCGCACGATTAAAAATAAAGATTTTCATTTTATGCCTCGCTCATTGAATCGGACAGAAATTTAGATTAGATTTTAATCCGATTTAATTTGCAAAAAAATTTAGCCAATAGCATGTGACAAAAAGTAGAATGGTTGGTGGGCGACCTGAACGTCGTAACTACGGCTTGAAAAAACGTTTAAGTACCAAAACCAACAAAAATATTTCACACTAATTTGCGGCCATTGTTGGAGTTTAAAGTTAAATTCCAGTCTAAATGAATGATTTGATTGGTCGACTGTTTATTTAATTGTTAGCCGAGATTGGTCAATTCCATGCATCTGGCCCATATTACAAAACACATAAATTTGATATGTCAAGTTTATTTTAGCCCTTTACCGATGATTGGTAGATTTTTGGACAGGTCCTAATACAAAGATTTTTCGAAATGATCTTAAAAATGATGAAAAAATGAAGAAAAAAAAAAAAAAGAAAGAATCCCTTGTCTTATGGGATAGAAAGCCTTTTGTAAATGCAGTGGCTTTGGCCTGGGGGCGTAAAAATGATATTGTGTGGGAGTTCGTTATATTGTAAAAGTAAATCTTATGATAATTACTTTTTTGGTTTTGTTTTTGTTTAACGCCGTTTTCACTTTTGGTTTTATCGCGGCGGCTGGAGCACCTAACAATGGATTCTTGGTATATGTCGCACCAGTACTACCATTACATCCTCTCCTAGCTTCCAGCTGCTATCCCACTTAGGTTTATAATTATTGGTTAGAGACAAATGTCGGAAAGGATGATAATTACTACCCTGATGAAGAAGTTTCTAAATTTTATCGAATAACACGAGACTTTAAATTTTGTTTAGATTAGTTAAAATTATCCTTCATATTTTCAAACTAAATTGATAGAAAATAAGAAAAAAACATAAATAATAAATTCCAATAATGGTAGATATCTAGGAATTTTCAGTATCTCTTAATGAATTATCTCCCTTTATCTCAACAAAGGGGCTAAAAGAAAGCAACACAATTTATCTCTATTCAATTTCAAATCAAATCAAATCATATCAAACCTGTATGACGTCTCGAACAAACATAACTTTTTCATTATCGTTTGTTTGTTTTTTTTTTTTTTTTTTTTTTTTGCTTTGAGCCTTTCCTGTTTTGCAAAATTTTTAGACCAGTCCAAATTCAAAGGTTTTGCAGACGAAAATTCAAAATTGATTTTATTTGAAAAATAACCATTTACAAGCAATTTCTCCTTTTTCCACAATGTTTTCTCGAGTGTAAAATCACAGGGACGTAAAAATAAACAGTGATTAAACAGGAAAGGTTAAAGAATAAATTAAAAGTAACATGAGTTAACCCATTATCAGACGAGAAAATTTAAAACTGGTTCAAATTGAAAGGAGTTGCAGACGACAATTTAAAGTTGATCAAATTTTAGATTTTACCACTTTTCTTGATAGAAAACATTGTGTAAAATGAAGAAATTGTTTTTTTCAAGCAATAGCAATTTCTTCATTTTTCACAATGATTTCCCAATTGCCGTTCTTGAGGGGCGTCCAAAATTATCACTGCATGGGAATTGGTTAACTTGTGAAAAAAAATATTTTCAACTATACATTAACCCTTGTCATGCTGAATGAATCCTTTTCAGAATTGTATAAAAATCAAAGGGCTGAAAGCACTGGTAGTACTTGTTCTTCAGTTGTCAATACTTCTTCTGAAAATTAATTTCACAAACAACTCTCGTTTCAAAAGGACAGATAGGAGGTATGGACTAAGATCAGACTGCACTTATGTGTAGTCTGATTTTTTTCTAAACCTCCTGCTAAAACAGGAATATTCCGGGTTCAGCATGACAAGGGTTAATAGAAGGTAACATTTTCTTATACTTTTTTTAAAATCTTTCTATTATATGATATACATACCGGTTTTTTCTTATAACATGCATTATTTTCAGGTGGAAGAAATCGCACTCGACAGAAGAAATCCATAGCAGCCCTAAACCGAACTGAAACGGGTATGGTTTAATGACGTCATTTTCCCGATAAAATGACGTCACACCGAAATGTTGTAATGATACAAAACCTTGTAGGAGAATCTCGCCTCGTAGGGAAATTTGATATTATCGAGGCCTTTAAAATTTTCATACAGGACTCGAATCCAAAGAAATGTATTGTATCAAAACTGTAACGTAATAGAATTCCTTAAATATCTGTCTGTAAGTTTACGAAATAGACGTTCATTTTGTATTTTAACAATTTACATAGACTCTTTACATCGCAATCATTAAATCATAGGAACTTAGGTTGAAGGATGTCTACAAGAAAATTAAATCATCCGCTGCTGGAGGTACATACTTTCAAAAAGATTTTAGAAGAAAACAAACATTGGCTCTCGATTTTAATATCGAAAATTAATATGAAACGTCAGGCCTTCTTGTGATTTTAGCCCTTTGATTGTAATGCTGTTCTTTAATGCGAGCATTGATATCAGATGTCTGAAAGATTAAGAAACATCAAGGTTATAAACATCTGTTCATTTAAGAATTTATGGTTTCATAGAGGTATAAACCTAAAATCTTAATCGAACTGAAAGAATTCGCGAAGCGATTTCATTCATTAGTGAGTTTAATGTTAAAGGTTCATATCTCAGTGAAACAAACAATAATTCCCCTCATCCTTTATCATAATTTAATGTCAGCAAATAACTTTGCTCAACAAAAGTTTCTATTGCGCGGACAGAATTCGTACATGCTACCCTCAGATCCAAAGTTTTCGCGTCAACTTGTATATTTGAACATCTTCAAAAATGCAGTCGATATATCAAACATCTTTTTAAACCAATAGGAAAGACTTTGTTACCAGCCGACATCCTCGCAGGTCGACTTTAGTCGATACATTCCACACTTTCGAAATGTGTCTTTTAGAGTGATGGGCCCAAAAACATGTCCAATATTTTAGACATAAATAGTTGCTTGACCCATTCCCACACGCTTTATGACGCCCCCCAAGAAAACAACTGAGAAATAAATGTGGAAAATAAAGAAATTGCAAAGTGGACATTGTGGAAATTAAGAAATTGCTTGGAAAAAGCAATTTCTTCATTTTCCGCTTTGTTTCCTACAAGAAATAAAAAAAAATTCACAAACTTCAAAATCTCTTCTAATATTCTTTTCAACTTGGCTGTCTGAATTAGGTCAGAATGAAAGATCGCCGCTGTCAATGGCAAAACAACAACAATAAAAACAACAAATAATAACAAACCCCAAACGACTGGCTAATCAAATTAATCATTTCGACCGGAAGTGAACCTCAGAGGTGCGTTCTTTTCGTCGAGATGAAAAATGCCGCTAAACAAGATGTTTGAGACATTTTAAAGAACGATTTCTGTTATTTTGAGTGCAAAAATTTGACGTCGTTAAGGTTACTTGTTTAAGCTAATGCGGAGTACGCTTAAATTCCTCATTGAGAATTCTTAAGATTCTTATTCAGCGTCTTAAAAATCTTAATCTATAGAACGCGTCTAAATAAGAGTCTTAAGAATCTCGACGAAAAGAACGCACCTCAGGTATCAAAAGCTAAAAATCGTTGGTTGGCAACCAGAACGTCACCAACAAAGCCTGAAAATTCGGTAGTTACGACGTTTAAGTCGCCAAAAAAACTAAAAATGCTTCACACAAATGGAGGTCAATGTTGGATTTCATCACTAACTCCTTTCCGGTACGAATTGATTGATTGATTGGGGTTTAACGCCGCATTTAACAGTACTATACAGTCATATCGCGGCGGCTGGAGCACTTCGAAATTGATTCCTGGTATTTCTTACACCAGTACTACCACTACATCCGTTCCTAGCCTCCAGCTGCTATCCCCTTTCCGGTACGAATGAATTATTTGATTTTTTTATAATCTTTGATTGACTGTCGTGATTAGTCAAATTAGTTTAACCCATTTCTAGAAGACACAATTTTAGACTGGTTCAAATTGAAAGGAGTTGCAGACGACAATTTAAAGTTTTCGAAATTCTAGGATTTTTCAATTTTCTGAATAGAAAACATTGTGTAAAATGAAGAAATTGCTTGTCCAAGCAATTTCTTCATTTAACATAATGTTTTTTAAAAAAGATTTCTAAATCGTCACTGTGTGGGAATGGGTTAAGGATATACACGCGTAAGTAAATATATTGACAAAATGTCTGTCCCTTAGATTATTCGTTTATCAAAACACTTTAAGCGCCAAAATGGGGTGAGAAATAAAGAGGAATGCCCGTCTTCCTTTTCGAGATATCTAGCTTACAAAAATCACTAATTTCCAAGATTTCCGATCGAAGTGGGACGATTTTTCAAACGATGCACTCGATTTTCTACAAGACAATTTTTTAATCCTTTCAGGGGATAAATTCAATAATTGTTTGCATATTTTTGTAAATTTTACTTTAATTTTGAAATCTACCCTTTCCTGTACATCCGGGATTTATCATCGCTGTGATTTTATACTTGAATGGGATTTATAAAATTCACGAAAATGGCGTCAAATGTTGGCGTTAAAATCTTAATTATGGACTAAATGAATGATTTGATTGGTCGATCGATTACTGGATTGATAGTCGCGATTGGTCCATTCGCAATCGCAGACCAAAATTCACTGCCATTGCACTATCAAGATTTGGCGTAAAACGAGATCTCGGAAGTAATAACCTGATTCAATAACCGTTCTATAAATAGCAACGAGCCGTACAATTTTCTTTCTCGATCCGCGAACATAATGAAGAAAACACATTACTTTGACGGGACATCATAAATATGTGACGACAATGAAAATGGTTCATTCTTACCATCGATATTGATGGATCTTATTAACCCCTTACCCAAGCCAATCACGTGTAACAACTGGTTCAATTTTGAAGCCGTTGGGGTTTATAGCTAATTAATAAAACTTTTTTTTAAAAAGAATGAGTTGATTTTCGAACTGTATGGAATTGTTTTAAAGTGGAACCTAGTGGAAAGGATTGATCAAGCGTCTACCCTCTTGATATATATTGATTTCAACCCATTCCCACAAAACGAAGTTTTAGACCGATCCAAATTAAGGAAAGCTGCAGACGACGAATCCAAATTGGTGGAATTTTATTTTATTTTTCTTTTTGCATAGAAAACACTGAAGGCAATGAAGAAATTGCAGGATACATTTTCCTCAATGTTTTCAAAAGCTTTTTCTTGAGGAGGGCTTGTGTGGGAATGGGTTAACGTGATTCCATTTTTGTTTCGCCGATCAAGATTAAAGGCCTTGTTCCGCTGTTTTTTTTCCAACTTCAATGTACAAAATTTTGAGTACGCAACTATTTCGTATCATTGCCTAAAAAGTAGACTAACAAAATTTTACTCAAAACTAGTAAAGTATTTGCCTTATTTTACTTGCTGAAAGCAAATTACAAGAAAAGAAGAGAACAATTTTTGCTTGCGTTGATGTCTGTACCCAAAAAATTTACAACAGTCATGTATGAATCCGCTTTGTCAGTTTTCCTACCCTCTTGGTTTTTACTTTCATTTTAAACTGTTCTTTATAATTCGTGCAAATTGAAGTCGTCTCATTTTTACTTTTAAGACAAGAGTTAACCCATTCCCACTCAATCCCTCGTTTTTTCGCCCCTCAACAAAAAAGCTTTGGAAAACATTGTGGAAAATGAAGAAATTGCTTGGATCAAGCACTTTCTTCATTATACACAATGTTTTCTATCCAGAAAGATGAAAAAATTTAAAATTCCATCAACTTGAAATTGTCGTCTGCAGCTCCTTTCAATTTGGACCAGTCTAAAATTCCACTGTGTTGGAATGGGTTAAAGAGTTAACGTATTATTAGACGACATCCTACAACGCTAAAGTCTAAAGGTATTTCCCACTTTTTAATGCACCGACACCTACAGGAATTACCTGGCTTGCCAAACACCTGTCATTTCTAGGTGCGTTTTGTGATTCCCCGTGGACCTTTACTTAATCAAAGCCAGCCCATCCAAATATAAAACATGCTTTAACCCATTACCATACAACCCCTCATTTTATGCGTTAAGAGAATATTGCTTAAACCCTTTACCATACAAATCCTCATTTTACGCGTTAAGAAAATAAAAGTCGAAGAAAGTACTGTAAGAAAAGAAAAAAAAATCTTGTTACAAACAGTATCTTCATTGTTAGAAGAATAATTCTCGTGTTAAGCGACCACTGAAGGAACGACCAAAAATAATCGCTTAAAAGAATGATCGTTTAATACTCTTTATTGTGAAATATTTGAAGGATTGATTCGATCGCATTGAGAAATGATTACAGAATTCATGAATGATCGTTTGCTTTTCGGACACATTAGAATCGTTTCGTTAAGACGATATTAATGAGTTACGACAACATAGGCATTCTGTACGATTTCTAAAAAAAAAAAAAAAAAAAAAAAAGAAAAATGCTTTCACTTTTGAATCTTTAGTTTCGTCTATCAAAATCTGGCGTTCTGATTGGTCGAAAAATATTATTCATAACTCCATGAACAAAATTTTGAGCACGCAGCAATTTTGCAAGCTTCCGCACAAAAAAAGTCCCATAGAAAGAGGTATCAAAAAAAAAAATGTGAAGTTTTTGCTTTATTTCTCTCGATACTATTAAATTATAGAAATGAAGAGAATATTTTTTTGTTTTCATGGAGGTATGAACCGAAAAACCTAATCACACAATGTATGAATCCCTTTCGCGTATTCATACAGTGTGATTAGGTTTTTCGGTTCATTCCTCCATAAAAACAAAAAATATTCTCTTCATCTCTTAAAGAGATTTTATTTTCAAAATAGGGGTTTCGATTATAGAAGTGGTCGCTTAATAGACGTGGTCGCTCGAGCAAGATCGATTGTATTGCGCTAGTTCCTATTCTTCCGAGGCGTAGTTCCATTTAAATACATACTCGCGTAAGAGATACTCCACACAAATGTGAAATGAAAGAAAGGACTCAATCGGTTCTGGAATTGTTTAAGATTGTTGCTAAATGCGTCTTAGATATTCCTGCAAATGTGACGTCATCTCGGTTGCTACATGACTTCGCATCGTTGCCCGATAAAAGAGCGCGCCTTTGCAGTTTTTGAGTTTGAATGCGGAGCAATTCAAACTTAGATTTAACAAAACCGCAAAATGAACACTAGACAATTTCATTTCGAGTTTCTTGATAACACATATCACGTGATCTCTTAGATATGAATACACCTCGGGTTATTTCTCATCTCAACTTGCCATGGACAATCAGTTAGTTGTAGCCGGAGGCAATAATAACGATCGCAGATCGTGTCTTGCGAAGCAAGACACGATCGACGATCGTTTCGCGGTAGTACCGTCTTTTCTTATTTTTATTAAAGACAGTTATGAATATAAGTGAATTAGACCAGACTCGCATTTTTACTATGAGAATTTTTTTGTGTAACTTTCGGCGTAAGGGCGCCGCAGCAAATGATTTGATTGGTCAAAATTGCCAGGGTCAAAGGTCAAGAAGAAGAAATAAAATCTAAATTAAATTCTGGATACAGAATAACTAGTTCTGAAATAAGATCACACCGAAACGATATCGGCTTTGAAAAAAATCTTTGTATTTTTACTGAAGGTTATTCACTCCGACGGAACCATCTGTCATCGTCCATTTCGCGCGTTTTGGTAAGTCAAATTTAAATCTACTGTTTAACTCAAAGCTCAAGATAATTTGAATGAATTTTTGTGCATTTGATTTCTTTATTTATTTTTTATTCATAACAGTTCGAATAAACACTGCGTTTGTTTGTACTTGTTCCATAATCGCAATTGACATAGTCCCTCTGGCAGGCTGTACGGGTGGATGGGGTGACCTCCACTGGACTTTGGAATGAGTTGACGGTAAGCCCTTTCTCAGCCCTTATCAGTTTCAGAACTCACTCTAATCAACACTGGCTTTGGTGGTTTTGACTCTCAGAAGTCATGATAGAAATATCATTCAGAAAAAGAGAAATTGCTACTTATCATCAATTTCTTCTTTGCCAGGAAATTCTGGCCTTTTTGTCACTGGGCCCTTTTGACCCTAATTCTTTTCTCACAAGCAAATTATCTTTTTCACACAATATTTTCTACCTCATAGGATTTGTTCATTTCAAATTGAAAACAATGGCATCTGCAACCTCTTAATTTTGAACCAGTCTGAGATTTTAAAAACAGCAAAGGGTTTAATTTGGAACTGTCCAACTTTTTGTGGTCTGGTAACAGGTTAATTTGTTTATATGGTTGCTAATACTTGAAACCTATTCAGACTGCTAGTTTTGTTGTAAAGGTCCGTTACTGTGAATGAATACATTGTTGTGTCATTGTTCATGAAAGAGATGGATAATCAAAGAATAAATTATTTCTTTATTATTAATCGTTTTAAAGCCTAATTGGTGACAAGGGTTTTAATTTTTATCCCCATTTCCTGTCTTTTAACCCCCATTCTTGCCAAGCAGAGGGCAAAGAATACCAATCAAAAATTTGAGTCGGACACTGATGGCAGGGATTATAAGGAGTTAAGGACACAGGTTTTGTGAGCCTGAAACTCACAAATTTGTTGCCAGGACTCTCAAACTTTTCTGATGTAAGTCCAATGAATCCTCTTAGACTCACCCTCAACTTCAGAAAGGAACTGTTTCAGGTTTTTATGGCCATAGCTGTCAATTGGTTTTTCAACATTTAACCTTAGGGCTTTGAATGGAATGTTTTAAGACAAAGGCTGTGTGGTACCACAGTTGGTAGGGTGTAGGACTCCTAATCATGGGGTTTGATTCCTGTCTACAAAAAACAAAATCCTGCAAAGATTGTCTAAACACCTGCTCATCATGTCCTCTCAGGCCTCTTTGTCATTTTTGTAACTTAACCCTTTGACAAGTGAATATCTATTTAGATCTTGCTGTTAAGTGTGGATGTCCTGTGACTGGAGTACTCTCCATACTGATCTAGTAATTGTTAATCCATATCTATTTACCATTTTCCTAAAGGACAGGTCATCCAGCTATACATGATGTCATGCAATGGTTTTGAGTTGTCATCATCATTTTAACCCTTGTCATGCTGGATACATTACCTTACTCAATTGCTGTAATATCAAAGGGCTGAAAGCACTGATAGAACTTGTTGTTCAAAATTCAATATTTCTTTTAGAAATCAACTTCATAAACAACTCTGGCAGGGAAAGTGCAAGCAGGAGGTGTAGACTAAGATCAGACTGCAATTATTTGCAGGCTGATCTTTCTCTACAGCTCCTGCCAAAAGTGGAATATTCCAGATTCAGCATGACAAGGGTTAAAACTCAGAAATTTTGAATTTCATTTTATAAATAGAAGATTGTTTAAATTGACATTAATCAATTACTTTTGGGTTGTTGAAAATGGATTAAACTGATGTTGCTAAATATTCAATCAATCAGGACCATATAAAATGTGTCTCCTTATTCAAAATCATGTATGGGGGTTCGATTCCCTTCCCAGACGTTATAAATAGCTGGTGCATAAAGGGACAAATTGTCTGGTGGTCCCACATAATTTTGAATTAAAAAAACCAACAAAAAAACAGATACCTTATTGAATGAAATAAACCATTTGGAAATCAAGATTATGAATGAAAGTGACTGCCACTGGCCTAATTGCAATGAAAAATAATTGGCAACAGGATGGTATATTTGGTAATTAATAAAGACTGAAGAAAAGTGTTTGATTAATGTCTTAGTTGCCATGATTTTGCACCAGGATTGCATATTTTCTAGTTTTACTCTGATTGATACAATGAATTGATATGAATCCGTGGATACCAAGGTCTAGGTCATTCAAAAAGGTCATTTGTCAAGGCCAAACATCTTCAAAAACTTACTTAAAAACCTTAACCTTTACAATTACTTCAGGCCTATTTAAGATTCATTGCTCATATTTGGCACGATGATGGAAATGGGTTAATGGAAAAATTCTTTTTCAAATGCTTTGTCATGCTGTATAAATAAACTGAATTGATGTAAAACCAAAGGGCTGAAAGCATTGATAGAATTAGTTAAAAAAATATTTCTTTTAGAAATCAATCTCATAAAAACTTATGTGCAGGCTGTTCTTGGTCTACACCTCCTGCCAAAACTGGAATATTCCGGATTCAGCATGACAAGGGTTAAAACTATTCAATTTATTTATTTACATACACTGCTGTAGGCAGGGTGAGGCTTATCTTGGCCAAAACTGTGTCTGCCAATCTGTATGTATGTTTATTTTTTTTTAATTTAAATTCTGTTAGATGTTTTTTTGGGAAAAAATCACAGGATATTAGTCATCAAAATTATTTGTTTATACATTTTTTACTGGAGTACAGAAAACTAGCTTGTTTAAACTTCTCTTACTTGTCCTGCTGATTCCAGTTAACTCAGTTGATAACACCCTATGCTCATAATGCACCAGTGACCGTGATATAACTGAAATATTGTTAGACCCATTTCCACACAGTGAAGCCTTTTGACCTCCCCCCCTCCACAAGAAAACAATTGAGAAAACATTGTATGAAATGAAGAAATTGTATGTAACAAGCAATTTCTTCAATTTAAAGCAATGTTTTCTGTCCAGAAAGTTGATCATGTTAAATTCCATTAGCTTCAAATTGTCGTCTGCAACTCCTTTGTATTTGGACTTATCTGAAATTTTGCCATTTGGTAATGGGTTAATTGGTATTAAACTTCATGCAATCAATTAATCAATTTTACTTATCCTAACATGATGATGGATTTAGATGAAATTTTCATAATATGTATATCATTGATTGGCCTTTTGCAAACGGAACAGTTTTAGCTCACCTGAACACAACATGCTCAAGGTGAGCTTTTATGATCATGCCTTGTCCGGCATGCGACATGTTTAGACTGTCAACATCTTTTGTGTACTCTAGAGGCCAAATTTTTGGGTCAAATGTGGTGACTCTTGTCAGAATATTTGTCTCCATAAATTCCCGGTCAAGTTTTTGTCCCTTGGGTTAATACATCAGGTCAATTCTTAGAAAATACCTTGTGTTCACTCTAGAGGCCACATTTTTAACTCAAGATTTTAATGTCTTGATATTTGGTTAGAATAATTATCGTTATAAAATCTCGGACCCCGTCATAACGCAATATAACTAGAATACTGTTAAATTGATTGATTGAATAAGATTTAATGCCACTTTTAACAGTATTTCATTCGGCGGCTAGAGACATAATAACAGATTCCTGGTATTTCTCTCACCAGTATTACCATTACATTCTTTCCCAAGCTCCAGCTGCTATCCCACTTATTTTTACAGTTGTCCACCTATTGGTGAGAGACAAATGTCGGAAAGGATATGTGCTGCCGCTGGGGATAAAACCCATGACATCCCATGATTGAAGATTAGGAGTCTGATATGCTACTGCCTGCGCTATGAGAAATACTGTTAAAGTGGTGTAAAACCCCATTCAATCAATACAATAAAATCTTGGCCATATGGGGTAAAAAAAAGGTCACTAGCTAAAATTTTAGAAAAACCTTGTGCTAACTCTAGTCTGTAATAATTTGATATTTAGTCAGAATGTTTATCTTCCTCAAAAACGAGATCGCTAGGTCAATCTTGTATGTACTCTAGATGTCAAATTTAGGTCCAAAATACTGTATATATAGTCAGAATGTTTCTGTGCTTGAGGTTTCCGAATTTACATACCACTACAAATTACCTCCCCTGAAACCGCCACTTTTAGCTAGCAAAAGTGAGGCTTTGATAGCTTAAGTTAACAGACATAATTTGAGGTCGTCTCAAAGTTCAACGATTCCAAACTGCCACTGGGGGCTTAACCACTAAATCCGTCAAATGCCTACACTATAAAAAGCAGTTCTTATGTATTTAAGGAATATTGCAAACTCTGAATGCAAGGTCATTCATAGGTATTTTCAGCTGACTTGAGCACAATATGTTCATATTGACTCTGGTAAGAGTCTTCAAAGTCTTCATATTTATCACTCTAGATAGAAAACAATGTGGAAAATGAAGAAATGGAACTAGCAATTTCTTCATTTCCACATTGTTTTCCATAACTATTTTCTTAAAGGGCACAATAAGGAGGAATTGTGTTGGAATGGGTTAACTTCTTGGTTACTTTAACCTCGTTTCTTTATCATGATAACGTTTGACAAAGAAGATTACTGAACAAAACAATACATTGCTAGCTTACAGTACTTTTCAGTAGTTTGATTTTAAATACATGTACATATCAATGACTGAGAAAACTTAACAACAAAACACCATTTCATATGATCTCTTGGTTCCTCAGTCATATTTGGGTACCAATTGCCTTATCCTTTCCCATTTTGTAAAACTTTGAACAAATTTTGGCGATAAAAGAATTACACTAGTAAATTCGAAGTGATTGAAATTTTACTTAAGATAGCAACAATTTCCATTCCAAATGATATGACATAATGGAGTTTGCATACATTTTGGAAGTTTTAACTGTCGATAATCAGAAACTGCGATCGTTCTGAGGCTTTGCCTTTTTCATATTATGGCACATGTAAAGGGTGATATAAAAAATTGGGTAGAGACTTCTAAACATGCTTTAAATTATTGAAAAATAAGGTAATAATCAGCGCAGTAATTTGTTTTTTGTGATTCGCCGTCCCGTGTTTGGTATCACGTGATCTCAAGTGACATGTAGTAGTCATGTGACCATAGATAGGCAATGTTTAGAAATATTGCTCAGGTCGCTAATGCATTATTACAATAATCACGCCGCCCATTGCTTTAAAACATTCTAGAGCGATTAAGGGGGGTCGTAGCCATCAAACAAACGCGCTTATTGTGGGATTTACAGCTTTTACTCAATAAAAATCAAATAGATGCAAAAAAGTAGAAGATTTTGAAAATTAGAATGTAGATATATCAACTTCCGTTTTCTACTTATTTACTAAATAATTACGCTTTATTTTGTCGTCATTTACAAGTTTAAATCAATGAAAACACATCAAACATTTAACAAGTGTCATCTAGCTTTCAGCTTAGTCCTTTTTACTTAATATTTTTTACGGTTCTAAAGCCAAATAACGAATAAGAAAATCGCACGACTACAGGCCGCCGAAGATAATTTGATACTATCTTCATCATATTATATGAATTTTAGGAAAAGAGCAAAACTACCATGTACTAACAATAACGTTACAATAACGTTAACGTCTTTTTATTTTTAATTTTACTCTCAACGCTTTAAATATCCTTATTTCCTAAGTCTAAACCGGAATTCCAAATCGATCACCCTGAAACAAGTTTCCGCGCATTTCCGCAAATTTCCACGTATACTCATAAACTTGAAGTGAAAATCTACGTTAGTTTAGTATGATCGTTACAGAATTGGCCGAGTTGAGGGTAAAAAAATCATCGAGGTCATTAATTTCTCACTGTAGAAGCTGTTATTCTCTGTCTTCAAGATTCTAAAAGGAGTTCACGTATTACAGTTGATCAAAAGGAGAATGCTATGCTTGAAAACTCTAATTTTGCTGTACGTGATACGAGTTTATAACCCATTCTAACACGATAAAATTTTAGACCAGTCCAAATTCAAAGAAGAAGCAGACGACAATTGTAAGTTGATAAAATCTTTAAAATCCTGGTCTTTTTGGACAGAAAACATTGTGGATAATGAAGAAATTGCTTGTAGCAAGCAATTTCTTCATTTTCTACAATGTTTTCCAAAGCTTTCATAATGAGGGTCCTTTAAAAGTGTCACTGTCTGGGAATGGTTTAAGACAATACTAGTTTTTGATTTCTGTATGTAATTTGATGTTTTTGTGCGTTATTCACGCACATATATACACGAATGGGAATGCTGGTTTAAGTTTAAAGGAGGGAGGCTTACTCGGAAAGTAATAAATGAATTTGAACTGAATTCCACAGTTATGACCCTTTCAGAGCATTCCAACTTCTCAGTACTTTCAGTCCTTTGAATTTATTACGTGACAGTGTCTACATTGCGTTTTAGAACATCGCCAGTTACACAAGGCACGATTACCCACGATTACAAATCGGAAATCCTCGTTCAATTCTACGAATCAAATTTCGGATGTACATCGTAGATTCAAGTGACAAACTTCCAAAATGGCGCTACCCGTTACGCATAGCAACTACGGTAAATGTATCTTATCGAGTTCTGTAAGAACTCTATCTTCAAAGGAGCAAAACAAACATTCTACTTTCTTGTAGTCGCCACATATTTTGCAAAATAACGCCGCTTAAAATCAAAGCGAGCTACCTGCCGGAGTCATTGGACAGGGTAAACGTAGTAAAAAGGGCGGGACAAGCGATTGGTAAAGTGAAATTCTATTTTCCTGTTACCTGTTAGTGGCCATATATTTTGCAAAATAACGCCGTTTGAAATCAAAGCGTGCTTCCCGTCGGAGTCATTGGACGAGGAAAACGTAGTAAAAGGGCGGGACAAGCGCTTGGTAAAGTGGCCATATATTTTGCAAAATAACGCCGTTAAAAATCGTAGCGGGCTTCCTGTCGGAGTTATTGGACGAGGAAAACGTAGTAAAAGGGCGGGGCAAGAGATTGATCAAATGAAGATTAAAATGTTGCTGAAATAACTTTTTCCCAATATACATGTAGTTGTATATAGTTTTTACCTTGAACAAAAGCATATGGGAATCACACGAATAATCACTATGTTTTATCCCCTTGCGTATGCAAACCAGTTAAGCAGAAAGCAATGTATTTGTAGAACATTAAAAGTAAAATATAATTGTAAAATCAAAGTACTGAAAGCTGGCAAAGCATAGTTTTGTTCAGTAATCTTCTTTGCTAAAGGAGTTAACCCATTATAACTTTGCAATATCTTAGACTGGATCAAATTGAAAGAAATTACAGACGACAATTTCAAATCGGTTGAATTTAGAAAATCTTTCCCTTGTTGGGTAGAAAACGTTGTGGACAATGAAGAAATTGATTGCAACAAGCTTTTTCTTCATTGTCCACATATTATTCTTCAGATGCTTGAAAAGCGTAATGGAGTGGGAGTGGGAAGCATTTATTTGAAAGAATTCTCTACAATTTGAGCTTGCAATATTCCTGAAATACATAAGAACTACTTTTTATGGCACAGGCATTCAATGGATTTAGTGGTTAAGCCTCCGGTGGCAGTTTGCACTCGTTGAACTTTGGGAAGACCTAAAAATTTTGTCTGTTAAAATAAGCTATCAAAGCTGACGCTTTGCTAGCTAAAAAGGCTCGTTTGTAATATGTGTACGTCATTTGAGATTTTTGTTGTTGTTTTCATTCAGGTATGAATCTAAACAAGAGGGCTATGATGGTCCCAAATCGCTCACCTGAGGCATCTACAAATTACAGTATTTTTTTGTATAAAAAAGACACAGCTTGAGCCAAATAAACAAAACAAATATAAGATTTTTGGCTTAGTACAAAACTATTGAGCAATGCTATACAATAAATATAGATGCCTATGGCTTTATAGCTAAATCAACTATCAAACTGCCCCAAATTTTGACGCTCTCAAGGAAAACAGGCTTAAGAATATAAAGAGAAAGGAAGAACTTGGTAGTTACAAGCAACTTCTCAATTTCTCACAATGTTTTCTACCATAAAGAACTCCTTGCATTTAAATTTCAATTTTACTTACCGTCTGCAACTTCTTTTAAGAGGACCAGTTATGTTTTATAATAAATGCTCTAGGCCCTATATTAAAGAAGAACTTTTTCTTTCAGATTGAGCAAATTACGCAATTTTTGACCCCTAGAGCAGAGATTTTTTCATCCTAAGGGCAAATTTTCCTGTTACATAGTACACGTTTTTTACTAATGTGCATACCAAATATGAATGTCCTTCACCTTATATTTCAGACGGAGAGACTGTTGGAGTTGCTCTAATTTGGTGTTTTTCCAAATTGTGGACCTCTAGGACAGGGCCATGTTTTATCCCAAGACTATGGTTTTAGCAAAAATGGTAGTGATCATTCTTTAATGCTATATACCAAAAATGAATACCTAAGACTTTGTAGATTGGGAGGAGAAAACTATTGAACATGGTCTAATTGAGCATTTTTAAGACCTTTGGACACCAAGGGAATGGGCGTTGTTTTTACCCTACAGGCACAACTTACTAAAATTTTGAGCGTTTCCCTTTTTTGGTTACCAATAACAGGCCCGTTTTAGACCACATGAGAACAAATTTGAATGAAATAGTACTAAACCATCAAGTTATGCTACATACCAAATATGAATGTCCTAGGCCTAAAACTTTACAAGGAGAAGTCTTTTGAATTTGCTCTAATTAAGCTTTTTTCAAACTTCCGACCTCAGGGGCGGGGCCATTTTTGACCCAAGGGATTATTTTTTTGAAAATTTGGCAGCGAACCACCTGATTCAGCTACATATAGAATATATATGCCATTGGGTTTGTAGTTTCTGAAAAAAATCACAGACTTTCTAAAATTTGCAATTTTCAAATGCCGCCGCAACAAGAGTTTTTCACGGAATGACATTCTTTTAATATCTTTTGCTTCAACCAAAGGAAAACCCCTGCTACGTTTCAGCTTGGTTTGCCTTCTGCTATTGGGGGAGAAGGTTTTAAAAAGGAATTGTGGACGGACGGACAGACAGATAGACGGACAGACGACGGCCAATGATCAATCACGATAGCTTTGTGCACTGGTGAGCTAAGAATTAATCACACTGTATGAATGCGCGAAGGAATTTATACATTAGTATGTTTTTATTCTTAGAATCATACCTAAATGAGAGAGAGAGAGAGAAAAATAAAACATAGAAAAAATATTTTGTTAATTTATTATAATATAATTTAATTGTTAGTTTCGTCTATCAAAAACGTGCAATCTGATTGGTCGAAAAATTTAATTCATACCTCCATGAACAAAATTTTGAGTACGCAGCCATTTTGAATGCTTCCGCACAAAATAGTTCACAACAAAAAGGTATCAAAATTTGTTAAGTTGTTGCATTTTTTGCTCGATGCTATTAAATTATAAGAAATGAAGAGAATATTTTTTGTTTTCATGGAGGTATGAACCGAAAAACCTAATCACACAATGTATGAATCCGCTTCGCGTATTCATACAGTGTGATTAGGTTTTTCGGTTCATACCTCCATGAAAACAAAAAATATTCTCTTCATCTCTTAATAAATGCCATCTAGAAAACAAAAGCAATTACTTCAGAAGTTTTGTGTAACATTTTATGGGTTTACTTTACGAGCAAGCATACAAAATAGTCGCGCATAAAAGGCAGCCGAACAAAACGCTTGAATCTTTATAGACGGAGCTAAAATTGAATTGTACGGAAATGAACAGTACAGATAATCAGCGAAACAAATATTTAGTAAGCAAACCAAATCCAGCACAGATCAACAAAGGGTTTTATTATAAACCTACTAATTAACCTTATAATTTAATTTTTAGTTTCGTCTATCAAAAACGAGCGTACAAATATTCTTACATCCATCAACAAAATTTTCAACGCGCAGTTATTATGTATGTCTCCACAAAAAATGAGTTCCATATAAAAATGTATCAAATTTGCACAATATTTGCTATTGCAATCGATATCATTAAATTATAAGAAATGAATAGAATATCTTTGTTTTCATGGTGCACATGGTATGTAACGAAACAAGAGGACCACGACGGTCCTAAATTGCTAACCCGA
This sequence comes from Fragum fragum, assembly GCA_946902895.1. Lineage (NCBI taxonomy): Eukaryota > Metazoa > Mollusca > Bivalvia > Cardiida > Cardiidae > Fragum > Fragum fragum. The sequence continues at coordinate 13,500,116 of OX336376.1, read as the reverse complement.
GGCATCTGCAAATTACAATACTTTTTGTATAAAAAAAAGACACAGCTTGAGCCAAATAAATAAAGCAAAATATAAGATTTCGTCTACAGTACTAAACAATCGAGTAATGCTATACAATAAATATGATGCCTTTTGCTTTGTATTTTAATCAAATTGTAATTAGATTTCAATCAAACTCTAATTACTGTCTGCAGCTTACTGTAATGTAGACCAGTGTTAAGAGGAGAAAAAAATGATATTGCTCTAATTGAGCATTTTACCAAATTTGGGCCCTTGGGACTGGGCCATTTTGACCCAATGGGTATAATCTTAGCAACCTTGGTAGAGAACGATCTGGGTGTACTATAAACCAAATTTGAACGCATCACAACTTATATATTCGGAGAGGAAGATATTTGAACATGCTCTTATTGAGTGTTATTCATAACTTTTGATGCCCTGTGAAGGACCATTTTTGTTCAAAGGATATGAACCTGGTAGATAACAATGACATTGTGCTATGATTTTAATACAAAGACTCTAGGCCCTATATTTAAGAAAAAGGATTCTTTCAAATTAAGCGAATTATGCAAATCACCCCCGGAGCAGAGACGGTTTTTTAACCTAAGGGCATATATTCATGTAACACAGTACAAAATTATGTAGTAATATCATATACCAAATATGAATGTCCTTCACCTTATTTTTCACCAGGAGACTTTTGAAGTTGCTCTAACTGGGCGTTTTCCCAATTTTGGACCTCTTAGACAGGGCCATGTTTTATCCCAGAGTTATGCTTTTAACTAACGTGGTAGAGAACCATCTGGATTTGCTATATACCAAACATGAATCCCTAAGACTTTATAGATTGGGAGAAGAAGAATATTGAACATGGTCTAATTGAGCATTTTTACAAACTTTGGACACACAGGGAGGTGGTGGTTTTTATCCTACATGCATATTTTTTTCAAAAATTATAGATAACAGCGAGGCTATCCTACATTTCAAATACAAAAGCCCTCGGCCTTAAAGTGAAGATTTTAATTTTCTAGCTTACTAAAATTTTGCGTTTTTCCCTATTTTTGGTCCTATAGTGAAGGGCTGTTTTTGACCCAAAGGAAAACATTTTTAAGTGATATAGCACAAAATGATCTAGTAAGGCCACATACCAAATATGAATATCCCAGATCTTATAGTTGACAATAAGAAGTGAACTTGCTCCAATTCAGCATTTACCAAACTTCGCACCTCAGGGGAGGGTCATTTTTGACCCCAGAGATTAAATTTTTAAAAACTTGGTAGAGAACCATGTGATTAAGCTACATGTGAAATATAAATGCATTTGGACTTGCAGTTTCTGAAAAAGTAATAAATCAAGAATTTACTAAAATTTCCCATTTTTAAATACGCAGCTACCAGAGATTTTCACGGAATTAAATTATTTTGACAACTTTTGTAGATCTTCATCCAAGGTACATCCCTGCAAAATTTAAGATTGATTGGCCTACTGGTTAAGGAGGAGAAGATTTTTAAAGATTATCTAAAATTTCCAATTTTCTAATGCCGCGGCAACCAGAGTTTTTCACGGAATGACTTTCTTTAAACAACTTTTGTAGAACTTCACCCAACAACATCCCTGCAAAGTGTCAGATAGGTGGGCCTGCTGGCTTAAGAGAAGAAGATTTTTTAAAGAGATTGTGGACGGACGGATAGACGGACATACGGACGGACGGACAACGACCTATCACAATAACTCACCTCGCACTTTGTGCTCAGGTGAGCTAAAATCCAATCCCACTCAAGTATGAATCCGCTTCGCGTATTGACTGTTCAACACCAAGTGAATCTGGCAGTAGAACGTCTCAACCATGGTCAGTTTTAGTTTAATTTGCCTTACCGAGATGGTCTCTTTACCTTCAACGGGTTGCATTTTGTGGCTGTTGGCCCCGATAACTGAAAAGTATTTCTTTTCATCCTCGGTAAAAAACGTAATTAACAGAAAATTAAATTTATTGGTACATCCTTGCAATCATTTACAGTGTTTCCTTCATTTTTCTTGCATAACAGATTTCCCCACATTGACGCTTTTGGACGCCCCTGAAGATAAACAACTGGAAAAACATTGTGTGAAATAAAGAAATTGCTTGTAACAATGATTTCCGAAGCCTTTTTCTTCAGGGTCGTAAAAAGGAGGGACTGTGTGGGAATGGGTTAAATGGCCTTATTTTGCAACATTTATGGCCAGTTACCTGTTACGAAAAGGTAAATTGGTTGCCGGCGTCCCCGACTTCTAACTAAAGCTTGAATAAGCTGCAGTTACAAAATTCAAGCTGCAAAATCAACAAAAAAGTTTCACATTAATGTCAGCCAATCTTGGAGTTCACTTTCGGTCTAGATAAATGATTTGATTGGTCAATTTTAACACTGCGGCAATGCGTTACGTTTACTGGCATTTTTTCCTAGTATACATTCTGTGTAAGCCATTCCCACACAGTGACACCTATTAATGCCCCAAGGAAAAAAGCTTTTGAAATTATTGTGGACAATGAAGAAATTGCTTGTAACAAGTCTTTTCTTACTTGCCCACAATGTTTTCTACGTTACAATGCATTTTTTTTTGTTTTTCTAAATTCCTCCAATATGAAATTGTCGTCTGCAACGTCTAGCATAAGAACATGTGTGAAATATTTTAAAAATGTAACACTCCCCGACCGATAGTTAATTCTCTTTGGTTCTATTTTACCCATTTATTGCATTTTCTAATATTGGACCGTTTAAAGCAAGAATGGGGATTTATTGATCGTTTAGTCAAAGTAAAAAACGACAAGTTTTGACGCCATCGCGCAGAAAATTAATTCATTTTCTGTAAATGTTCACAAAAGCATATCGTTTATGGTCTTTTTAGTGATAGACCAGATATCGGCGTTAACCACGTCTCGCCATGGTTACCATGTAATCTGTCACAAATTAAGATTAACACTATGTCATCTTATAAAAACAAAACAAAACAAACTAGCAAACAAACCAATAAAAAATCCTACAACAACGCTTTTTTTACATTATATTTTTGATACAATTGTTTATGCCTATTACGAGTTTTGAACTCCGACATTTGCCACCATTCTTGTTAACCTTTTGTTGTGTAGTTACAACGTTCAGGTCGCTAACCAACCATTCTACCTTTTTGTTATATGCCACGTGCCATAAATTTTGCAAAATATCGTCTTTCAAAATCGAAGCGAGACTTCCTGTTGGAGTCAGTGGGCGTGAGAAGGTGGGCGGAGCCTGCGATTGGTCAAGTGTACTCAGTCAGTCAAGTTTATTTAGTCTACCCTGAAGTCATTAGAAAAGAACAATCACCATGACTGTATAAATCTTACGACAAATTTTTAACTGGCCCAAAATTGAAAAGAGTTGCAGACGATAATTCCAGTTTTATGAAATTCCAGATTTTTCAACTTTCTGGGTAGAAAAATCATTGTGGAAAATGATAAAAAAATGCTTGTTGCAAGTAATTTCTTCATTTTTAAAAATGTTTTATCTTATCGTGTTCTTACTGGTGTCAAAATGCGTAATCGTTTATGAATGGGTTAACCTAAAGAAGGACCAAGCTTTTTTGTCGTCTGGCGAATAAAACACCGTAACTACAGCTTGATTAATTCGTCCCGCTGTATATAAAGTGTACCTTGTAAAATAAACAAGAGGTGTTCGTGTAACACGTATGTTTCAACGAACCTAGCTTTTTTATAACCAAGTACAAAACCCTGGACTATAAAGGCTCCATATAACCAAGAAATGGTTACTCTTTCGAGCTAATTTGGTGACTCTTTGGAGCTTATTTGATGACTCTTTCAAGCTAATTTGGTGACTCTTTCGAGCTTATCTGATGACTCTTTCAAGTTTATTTGCTTGGTATAACCTACAGTAATCTGCATGACATGAATATGATTTTGAGTTATGTACTGATTGAGAGAAGCGCTACACAAAGTGTTCATATCAAACATCTCAGCTCGATTAAATCTAACCAATTAACAGACGACAGCATTTTAGACTGGACCATTTTATTTTGTTGATGACATTTACAAGATCTCCGTCTTTTTGGGGTTAAAACATTATGGATAACGAAAAATAATGCTTGTTACAAGCAATTTCTTCATTTTCCACTATGTTTTCAGGACTTTTATTAATGAGATTAAAAAGCGTCATTGTGTTTGAATGGGTTAATTCACCAGTAAGATTTTGAATTTGAAAACAAAAAAGTTTGACTATTAAGAAATCCTTTGACATTTAGTGGATGTACTTAAGAATGAGCCCACTTTAGCCCGATTTATAACAGTAAACCAGTCTAGCTGTAAAAGATACCACCGCGTTAATCACTTTAAAAATGAATTTAGAAACGAGAATTATAATACATTTTCAATTTAAAATATACTAATATTTGTTTTCAACAAAGATACTTTCCATGCAACAGAAAGATGTGTTTTTTTTTCCAAAATGATGTAATGTTTACGACATAACGACATTCGTCGCGATTTCAAACTCATGTAGGTCAAGAACGAGAACGGTATACCTTACGTTAAACTGAAGTAGGTCACGAAATGAAGTATGACGTTCTGGTGCGATTGTACTTGGAATAGGAATGTAAATGGACCAAGTATTCCCTAATCTCATCTGTATATTGTACTAAAAGATTCATAGCTTTCCACAGAGGGCTATGAAAGTAACATATTTTCACAAATCAAAGATTGGGTTGGGCGAATAAAAACTTAAAATCACAGATTGTTGCACGCCGAACCTTTATTTAAATCCATGTAAAGACGACAAATTTTAGACTGATCCAATTTCAAAGAAATTACAGACAATATTCTTTTTTGGTGACGTCATTTCAGAAATCTTTGTCTTTTCGAGTAGAAAACATTGTGGATAATGAAGAAATTGCAATTACAAGCAATTTCTTCAGTTTCCACAATGTTTAAAAAAAAAAAAAAAAAAAAAAAAAAATACTCGGTGGCGTCAAAAAGCGCCATATTGGAGGATTTTGTTAATTGAAAGGTCCTATTCAATGCTTTATATACCAGAGTACGAGAAAAGCCTTTGCAACTCAAATTGATTTTTTACATACTCATTATTCAAATATAGAGAATAGCAGAGCATGATATGCTCTTTAGACTAAATATTTTATTGATTGAATAGGGTTTAACGCCACTTTTAACAGTATTATGTATAAACAGCCATATCGCGGCGGCTGTTTAACATCTAACAATGGATTCCTGGTATTTCTCAAACCAGTTCTATCATTACATCCTTTCCTAGCCTCAAGCTGCTATCCCACTTAGGTTTACGATTATCCACCTATCGTTGAGAAACAAAGATCGCAAAGAATATGTGCCGCCGCCGGGGATAGAAATCCATGCATTCCATGATTGAATATTGGGAGTCTGATGCTCTACCGACTGGGCTATTACGACGGCTTGACTTAAAACAAGAAGGTATCTGGTACACGGACATGCAAAAGGTAGCAGAAAACGTTTGTCTAAATGCCACATAGACAACATAGTTCCCGAGCGTTCCGAAGCATTCCGAATTGTCCCCAAGCACGTGGTCTTGATTAGTGCGCGGCTGGAACTAATTCAAGATGGCGATAACAATTAACAAAATAATTGACGAGAGACCGATGTTGTTTAGAGGAGAAACTAATATATAGTAATATGTTTGTTTATTATAACAGACCAATAATAATCGAGGCGTCTCTAATAATTATTTGTTTTACTTATGATTCTAAGTTCCTCACGTGCACTTATTCAATGGTTATCTTTGTTTGCAGACGGACAATAGTTTGACCAACCTATCTATCTCCTGTTTTTCAAAACTTCAGTCTCGTACATTTTGAAAGAAGTTGCAGACGGCAATTAAAGTTGAGTGCAATTTGAAAAGTTACCAGTCTATGGGGTAGAACAAATTGTGATTAAAGAAGAAATCGCTTATTACAAGCAATTTCTTCTTTTCTCAAAATGTTTTCTCAAGTATAAATCACAGGGACGTAAAAAAGGGGATTGTAGGGGAAAGGGCTAAAGTAGAACAGCCACGTATATCAAAAACATGTAATTGGTTGGTTCCCAATCTACTTACTCTGATATTCAGCTTTTAACCTTTTCCCATTTTTTGAAATTTTAAACTTGTCCAAATCGAAAGAGGTTGCAGACAAAAATTGGATGCAATTTGAAATGAAACCATCCTAAATGGTTGAAAATATTGTCGAAAAAGAAGAAATTGCTTGTTACAAGCAATTTCTTCTTTTTCCACAATGTTTTCTCAAGTATAGAATTACAGCGTCGTTTGTACAGGAAAGGGTTAATAAATTATCGTTTCAAAGCTTTTGTAAGCAACTGACGGAATACTGTAAGAGTTGTGTTTTAATATCACTTAATTTTTCTTTATTAAAGAAGTATAAGGCAATAGAATAAAATAGAATCAAATCTTATTACATCATACACGAGAAAATCTCAACACAGCGCATCATATGGGATACAAGAAATTGCCGAGGCCATTGTGCAGTTGGGCGGACAGTTATGAGGTACAGGGTTCGATTCCCGATCGTGTCAAATAACCTTCCTGACATTTGTTTCCAACCAACGGGTGGGTAATCGTAAACCTAAGTGGGATTAGCATCTTGGGGCTCAACAAGAATGTAGTGGTAGTACTGGTGTGAGAAATAACAGGAACCCGTTGCTAGGTGCTCAACCCGCCGCGATATGACTGAAATACAGTTAAAAGTGGCGTTAAACTCCGTGAAATATTGACGTATCGCTGACCACGCTGACCACGCCCACTTAGCTTCGTATTGTTTAAAAATAAAACTTAGCTTGTTTTTGTACACACTGTTATCGTTAAAGTGGTAGATTTTCTAATTCTTATTTTAAGGGAGGTATCGATGTTTCTGAAACCTAAATAAGAAAAAATTGCCAAGTGCTGAAAAATAGACTCAAACGAACATTTAATACTTTAATTTAGGTCAGGTATTGTCTTGGTGGTAATCTTATAGACCTAAAGTGGCTTTTTGTGGTTATATCGGAAAGGTTCAGCGGAATTCCAGGTTATTTTTAGATATTACGGAATTCGGATGTGGACATCGAATGACCTCATTTGCATATGACCCAAAGTCAAATGAAGGTAACAAATGTACTAGCGAAATAGCCAACGTCCTAAATCATGTCACATAAAAGGCTTAGCGCAAAACTAAGGTAAGTGTTTATATTCATGATTATGCTTACGACAGTTTTGGACTTATCTTTACAAAACGGCTAGCGAACATAACTCTTGATGACGGAACGATGACGTAGGTTTGATGTAATTTGAACTAAATGCAAGGTTCCAACAGTTATTCGCACCACGTGAATGCACTATAATCTTCGCAACTGTCTCGAGTTAATCTAAAAATAGATTAATAGCCTACCTAGGCTATTAGGGAAATACCCTGCATTTTTCTGATAAGCGACCTCAGATTTTTGCAAAACTACTTTGTGGCATGTTATATTCAACTAGTATATGAGAGGAAATACAAATAATTAAAATCTGTGACATGAAAAAAACATCGATACCTACCTTTAAATTAGAACACATTGTATGTAATTCTTAACCCTTTCCCACTCAATCCCACAATAAGCTTTGGAAATCACAGTGGACATAGAAGGAATTGCTTGTTTTAAGCAATTTCTTCAGTGTCCATAACGTTTTCTACCCCAACAGACAAAGAATTTTAGAATTTCCCCAACCTAAAGTTGTCATCAATTTGGACTGGTATAAAATTTTGTGAAGTGGAGATGGGTTAAACGGCTGTGAACAAAACGTAATCATTCTATCAGGTCATTTATAACTTATTTGAATAATATTAATTACACAACCAAATGATAAAATTAAAAAGATACCATGTAAAGTTACTTTTACTAAACCATAACGTTTTCAGTACAACTGGGCTGGCTGGCTCCGAATTTCAGTAATACGTGTATGTATTTGTAAGATTTGTTCAAGTTTAGAAGAAACACTTCTATTCATTTGTTATTCTTTCTCCGTTTTCCACTGATATATGTAATGTTCATTTTGTGAAACGCAAGGAAGGTAATGTCAGGGAATAAAATGTAGACATGCAATGTAGACAAAAAAGAGCGTTATGCAATAACGCACAATTACTTATATAGCTTGATAGACAGACTAAAGTACGGCCTAAACGAACGGAGCCTTTTTTCGACATTCTAACAAACAAATATACAGGGAATATTTTGATACAGCATGTTGTATTTACTTAATTGATGCAGATGAAAATTTTGATATTCCAAGGTAGATTGGAATATCAAATTTCCCTCCGAAGGGAGAAGCAAATACAAGATGTTGTATCGTAATCGAAATATAATACTCCATTTATTATATACATGTACCTATTTTTTATTCAATAAATTCGATGAAATAATAAGAAAAAGTCTGTACTTCTACAAGTATTTCCTTTCTCCTTTGCCATTCTTATTACGCTTAATTTGCATTATGACGTCATCTACAAAACAAAAATAACGTCATCTTAGACTACCTTATATGCAACCGTATTTGACTCTGTCAGATACGGATTTTTTTCTGACATGTCCGATTGTGTTGAATGTATAAATTTTTCTTGAAATATTGATAGGTATATAGATATTTGTCTTAATTTAATAACACATTATTTTCCGAGTGACATGCATTTGATCCAAATTAACTGGTATTTACTATAGTCAACCTTTCCGATTTCACGTTAGTTTCGCCAATAGATTTTTTACAGAAATTGATAGAAATTTCACAGAAACACCCAATTGAATGATCGCTGGCTAATTCTATTGACCTCTGACAGAAAGGTCGAATTAGACATTTCGCAATATTTATGGTCACTGACTTGTAACAAAAAGGTAAAATGTTAACTCTTTCCTGTTTAACCCCTGGTTTTTACGTCCCCATGCTTTTGTACTTGACAACAATCAATTTGCAACAATCAATTTTTTCTTTTTCCACAAAATATTCTACCCTACTGAATGAATATTTTCAAATTGAATCCCCTTTAAATTTTCGTCTGCCAACCTTTGAGTTTGGACAGGTCTTAAGTTCTGCAAAACAGGAAAGGGTTAATTACGACGTTTAAGTCGCCAAACCACAAAAAAAATGTTCACATAAATTTCGACCCAATATTCAAAGTTCACTTCTGGTCTAAACGCATTAATAGTCCAGTCGATTATTTGATTGACTACCCTGATCGATAATTTCTAATAAATTTGTGTACATGCAACAGTGTTTAATTCATCATTTGATAAATACCTCAACTCAAAAAGAGGGTTATATAATAATTTTACAGTTGTATTGTACCAAAAGGAATGCACGTAAAATAGATAATCCACATATTAATAATTACTGTATAATGGAAATAATTATAGTAATGATCTATCTTAATGAAGATAAATGCGCATGGATGTGCATGAAAGTTAAATATGCGTCTATGAAAGCAACATAAAACAAAGAAAAGTTTCTTCGTCGTTTGTTACTCCCACAATTTGTACCGCCTCTTGTGGGAGTAAGTTGTTAGTACCAGTATCATACGATACGCCGATATGTTTATTTCATATATTTTTACACATATAGGGAATACTATGCTTTGGTAGCGATACAACATCTTGTATTTGCTTCGAGCTGTGGAGGAAAATTTTGGTATGTCACGAGACCGGAGGTCGAGTGGAATATCAAATTTTCCTCCGCAGCGAGGAATTAGCCAGTAAACACATGATCCTCACATTTTACGCACGGAAGAAATTAAGCCATTGAAATCAAAGTGAGAAAAATGATTTTCACTATGTACTCCATTTGGAATTCATGCTCAATTGACCAGTCGCGCCCGTCAGTCACGGAATAATTTGTTTGTTTGAATGGGGTTTTACGCCGCTTTCAACAATCTTTCAGTTATATCGCGGCGGCTGGAGCACCTAACAATGGCTTCCTGGTATTTCTCACACCAGTACCGCCATCACATCCTTTCCTAGCCTCCAGCTGCTATCCCACATAGGTCTACGATTATCGACCCATTGGTGGGAGACAAATAGTCGGAAAGGATGAGTGCCGCCGTCGGGGATCGAACCTGGGGTCACGGAATAAACCGACCAATCAAGTTATTTATTTGGCCCGGACCTGAGCTTATCAACTCCGACATTGTCGCCATTTTTTTTATCATTATTGTTCGTTTGGCGATTTAAACGTCGTAACTACAGCTTATTCAAGCTATAGTTTCGACTTTTAAGTCACCAACCAACCATTTTCCTTTTTTGTTACATGTTACTGGCCATAAATTTTGCAAAATAACGCTGTTAGAAATCGAAGAGGAACTTCCTGTCGGAGTCAATGGGAGGGGCAAAAGAAGTTAGTGGGCGGGGCCAGCGATTGGTAAATTGCAAAGTTTTCTCAAATGCCATCTTTGAATTTGGACCCTTCCAAAATGTTGTAGTCTCGTAATGGGTTAAACATTTGTTCTGCGTCTCCGAGAATATTCCTGTAAAACTAAAGTAGCATAGGCGTATATCAGCATGCATTGGTCGACAATCCGATCTTTACCTACAATACCTACATGTCATTTTTTTACAGCAAGACGACTGCTTATGTAGAGATTTTACATAGTTGCAAAATTGGTTTGGTTTAGCGCATGTACGTAGAGATATTACCAGACGGCAAAATTTTAGACTGATCCAAATTATAGAGAGTTGCAGAGTTTATGATTTTTTTCTAAATTTCTGGATAGAAAACACTTTTAACTGACTTTTTGAATTGTGAATATTCCGACCACGTGTATTGCCGTTGATGCTATCATTAACTGATTACCAGACGGCAACATTTAGACTAGTCCAAATTCAATGGAGTTACAGACGACAATTTAACATTTATGAAATCTTAGGGTTTTTTCAACTTTCTACTGGTAGAATTTTTTTTTGGAAAATAAAGAAATTGCTTGTTACAAGCAACTTCTTCATGTTACTCTATATACTTTCAATTGTTTTTCTTAGAGGGGCGTCAAAAAGCGTCATTGTGTGGTAATGGGTTAAACCACGACAAACCGTGTGATGAATAAGCGACGAGTAGGACTTTCGGCCTTAAGGCAACTCTTGTCACAAAATATCGTAAATCCAAAGACAGCATTGTGTGTAAGGGGCATGTTAGTTTTTTGCTGGAAGCAAAAGAAAGGCTTGTTTTCCTGGTAATGTTGTACCTCTTGTACATGAATCAGACCCGATTCTAGCTTTATCATTCAGAACTTGGGTTGAACGCGTTTTCCAAGGAAACCCGCTGTGCGTTAACTAACCAACACAAACAAGCATTCTTTTGTAGATAGTGCAAAGTAATTAGCGCGTTGAACAAGGGTTTCTAGACAGTTCGTAGGGCTCTTTAAGATCTGCAGACAACTGTACCAACTAAGAAAACAACAACAAAATACAAAACAAACAAAAGCTAAGCATTTGAAAGCCAATCGAAACGTTTTGCATAAATGGTTACTTTTGTAAGAAACTGAATAATTATAAATGCATCTTAGCCTTCGTTCCCGGGTATCGAAATTATGATTAGATTACAGTCACATGACCATTGACCCTCTTCGGTTTAAACGACTCCTATCCAACCAGTGTGCTTGGCTGGAACTAAAATTACATAACGGCTGGGTGTAACCGAACTGTTGTAAATACAGTTTTAATGAATATATTTCGATGTTTTGAGGTTCTGTACAACGGAAATGTGAGTCCAAATTGATCTTTTGTTATTTTTTTATGACGAACTGACGGGGGAATCAAAATTGAAAATTTATTTGCATTTGACCTTTCTTTCAGTTTCAAACGTGTCCGTTGTAATGTAAACTATCTATACAGGGCATGTAGATTGTCCGTTTTTATGTAAACTATCTACGCAGCGCATGTAGTCTGTCCTCTTAAAAGTAACCTATCTATACTGGGCTTGTAGACTGTCCGTCTTAATGTAACCTAAAATTTCTATACAGGGCATATAGACTGTCCCTCTTAATGTAACCTTTCTATACAGGACATGTAGACTGTTCGTCCTTATGTAAACTATCTATACGGGGCATGCAGACTGTCCGTCTGCAAACTATCTATACGGGGCATGCAGACTGTCCGTCTGCAAACTATCTATACAGGGCATGTAGACTGTTCGTCTTTATGTAATCTATCTACACAGGGTATGTAGACTTTCTGTCCTTATGTAAACTATCTACACAGAGCATGTTAACTGTCCATCTTTATGTAACCTGTCTATACAGTGCATGTTAACTGTCCGTCTTTATGTAACCTATCTATACAGTACATGTAGACTGTCCAACTTAATGTAACCTATTTACACAGTACATTTAGACTGTCCGAATTAATGATACCTATCAGTTCAGTACATGTAGACTGCCCGACTTTATGTAACCTATCTATACAGTACATGTAGCCCGTCCGACTTAATGTAACTTATCTACACAGTACATGTAGACAGCCTGACTTAATGTAACCTATCTATACAGTACATGTAAACTGCCCAACGTAATGTAACCTATCTATACTGTACAGGTAGATTGTCCATCTTTGTTAATTAAATCTATACTTTGCGTATTTACGAAACCTATCTACACAGTGCGTATAGACTGACCGTCTTAATGTAATATATCAACACAATGCATGTTAACTGTCGTTCTTGTGTAGCCTTTCTAGATAGTGGATATTGAAGATTCTGTTAATGCTTTGAAACGGAGCTTGGCCGGCGCTCGATGATGTGTTATTGTTGCTTATGTAATATTCTGTCTATACAGAGAACAACAATATTTTTTGTATCAAGGTTTCAAAGCATGGAAGTTTATTTGTCTTCTTTTTGATGCTCTATATTACCCTTTATAATAGGGTGTTTCTTAGAGATTAGACAAAAAATATCTTACTTTTTGTATAATCAGTCTGGGCATCATATCTGATTCAGAATATTGAATTCTGGGTAAATGTTTTTTCCAGAGAAACATGCTGAGCTTTAACTAATGTACTTAACTAACACTTTCACCGTGTGAACTATCGAATCACAGAGCAAAAACATAGCGACCGAGATAATCATATTTTCAATCTAGATTGTCCCCCCCCCCAAAAAAAAATAAAAAATAAAAAAAAATCTCTGCACCAGAGGATCGCTTAATGTATTTGATGTGGGCTTGTGTATGGCTTTATTAAAAACTCTAGATTTAAGCCCCGTTTTAGAGTGAGATAACAATACAGTCCATAGGTACATGTACAATGTGAATTTCTTGAGACGTCCAGGGAATGTTTTAATTCGTTCCTACACGATCCCGTTTTTTACGCCCCTAACGCATAGACTTTTGGAAGAAATTTGCCGAAATGAGGAAATTGCCAGTAACACGCAACTTCTGTATAAGACAAAATGTTTTCTTCCCCGCAAGACGAAGAGAATTAAATTTACACGTAACTGAAATTGTTGTCTGCAACTTCTTTCAATTTGGAACAGTCTTAATCTGTTTCGTCTGCTAATGGGTTAATTTACTTTGCATGAATGTCAAGGCAGCAAAAATTTACTATCACACGTTTAACCTTGTAATGCGGAATATAATTGTCTAAAATTGCACTCAAATCAAAGCTTTGAAATCACCAGAAACACTAGTTGCAGACCAATAACTCTTTTGAAATCTGATTTTATAAACAAATCTGACTTTACAGGGGCAAGCGGGTAAACTAAGATCAGACAGCACCTCCTGTCCAAACAGAAATATTCCGGGTTCGTCATGACAGGGGTTTAAAATCATAGTTCTTTTTCTGCTATTTTGCTTCTTTTTTTTCTATTACAAAATGACAAAAGTTTGACTTTTCTAGTTTGAAAGAAGACGCAGACGACAATTTAACCCATCACCAGACGACGAATTGAAAGGATTTGCAGGCGAAAATTAAAAGTTTATGAAATCTGAGATTTTTTCAATTTTCTGGATAGAAAACATTGTGTTAGACGAAACTGCTTGTCACAAGCAATATCTTAATTTTCTACAATGTTATCCTAAACTTATTTCTTAGGGGGCGTCAAAAGCTGTCACTGGGTATAAATGAGTCAAATCTTTGATTTGAAAAATTTGAGTCGTAAAGGAAAGGAAACATCTTATGAAAAGGTTTAATAAGAAATAATCAATTCTTTTCATACACTGTTTAATAAGTATTATTCTTAGCGAACCAAATCATGAGGTTGTGTGGTAATGGGTTTAACCCGTTACTAACCGACAACAAAATTAGAATGGTGCGAAAGAAGTTGCAGAGGACAAATTTAAGTTGATTGAAATTGAATATTTACGTATTTGGGTGGATTACATTATGAATAATAAAGAAATCACTTGTTACAAGTAATTTTTTCATTTTCGTCAAAGTCTTTTTAGAATTTTTTTCATTGATGGGCGTCAAAAAGTGGGACTGTGCAGGAATGGGTTTAAATGAGAAGTGTTGATTTTCACAGGTTTTGCAGCAAATATTATAACTGGAAACGCACTTCCCGTGCTCATATCTAGTTTTTAAATGTTTCCAGACATTAAACGGTGCAGTAAAAACAAAATTGACGCAAATTTATTTAAACATAATGTGCGTTTTCCTGGTGAGATTCGTAATGAAAAACCGATGAAAATAAATAAATAGCGCAAGTTTTCTATAATCTGAAATTAAATTCCGCCTTCTTTATCGCCAAAAGTATTAAATTCATTTTTACTTTACAACTTAAACAAAGTTAGTTTGAAATAAGGTTTCCTCGGTAAACAGGTTTATATTTCATCAACATTATTAAAGGGAGGTATCGATGTTTCTGAAACCTACTCAAAATAAAATTGCCAAGTGTCGACAGATACGCTCAAACGAACATCTAATACTTAAATCGGAGTCAGATATTGTCTTGCCGGTAATGCTATAGGTGTAAAGTGGTTTTTTGTGGTTATATGGGAAAGGTTCAGCGGAATTCCAGGTCATTTATAGATATTACGGAACTCGGTTGTCAACATCGCATGACCTCATTTGCATATGACCCTAATCAACAGAAGATAACAAATTGACTAACGAAACAACCAACATCCTAAATCTTGTCGCAACAACAAGTAGCGTTAAACTACGGTTAGTGCTTATATTTGTAATAACGCTTACGATAGTTTTGAACAATCCTAAACAGAATTAAGGATCGGCTTGCGAACATATCTCCTGATGACGTAACGATGACATTGGTTTGGTGTAATTCAAACTAAATGAGAGATTCAAATCGTTGTTAGCACCACGTGAATGACCCTTTATTGTTTGTAACTGTCTCGGGTTAATCTAACAATAGACTAATAGCCTTCGTAGGCTATAAGGGAAATACCCTGTTTTTCTCTGATAAGTGACCTCTGATTTTCGCAAAATTATTTTTTCCGAATATTGTATTCAAATAGCATATGAAAGGGATTAAGAATAATGAAAATCTGAGACACGAAAAAAACCATAGCTACTTTAAATGCACGACAAAATTTTCTCAACTTTGGGACCTGTTAACTTGGTTCAAAAGAGAAATCGATTCATTTAGTGAGGGATCAAAACTCATTCACGGAGTAACGTTAAAAAAAGAAGTTTAATTTCACTTGGAGTAAACGAAAAAGGAACATTTCACAAAGGGTGAAAAAATACACGAACTCATAAAACTTTCAAAATATCGAGGAAATCTGGTTGATATTTGATAAGATAAACCTACAAAACAGTCTTTAAACAACTACGTTTTGTAAACTAATGTGTGTACCAAATTAATAATGATAATAAAAAAATTCGAAAATATAAACCATGGTAATATTTTTTTAAAAGATGAAAGGTGTAACCTTTTTTTTTTATTGAGGTGTGAATGTTAAAACGCGAAACGGATTTAAACATTGGAGTGATTCAGTTTTTAGGTTCATATAGTTTAATACACACTGAATCATTTACTAAAATTTGAGTAAATTTTTATGAATCTACTTTGTGCGTATGCATACAAAATAATTACCCGCTATTAAATCTTATTCAAGGAAAAGGAAAAGCAGGCAATGAAAATACTTTGATCTTTATTAACCAAGCTAAGATCATGATATAATAGAAAACATTACAAAAAGAGAGAGAAAAAGTTACATATCAAGTAAAAGATAGCCCCCCCCCCCCCCCCTGCGTTCCGTTAAACAAATACTTGAAAACCGACAGGATCCAGTAGAGATTAATTGATTGATTGATTAATTGATTGATTGAATGGGGTTTAACGCCGCTTTTAACAGTATTTCAGTCATATCATGAGGCTGGAGCACCTAACAATGAATTCCTGGTATTTCTCACACCAGTACCACCACTACATCCTTTCCTAGCCTCAAGCTGCTATCCCACTTAGGCTACGATTATCCACCAATTGGTGAGAGTGATATATTTTTCTTATTTCTCACAAGGTTCCTTTCCGTTTGACTCGTCGAAATTTATAAACCATGTACAATTCACTCGTTCTACCGAGAAAAAAACAACTGCACTCCCATGAGGCTTTCATTTCGTCGGGTAACTTAGCAACAAGTGGGAAAAAACACAATCTTGATTGACTGGGTTTTCTAAATATCAAAGTATTCGCGAATTTACCAAGCACTTGTCTATTACCTTTGATGATGACTTTAACACAAATAACGGTAAACTTTGGCTGACTTTTTGTATTGTTAATATCTCGACCACGTGTATTGTTCATCAGCTATATCATTAACCCATTACCAGAAGGCAAAATTTTAGTCCATGTTGAATGGAACAACTTTCATAACGAGAATATAGATCAATATGCTAAAAATATAACAACATTGATTCTACAAAAAGCAGCCCTTTGTATACCATTTAAAACAATAAATGTTAGGCCCTTTGAACCCCAATGGATTACTAATGAAATAAAAAAGAAAATTAGAAAACGGAAAAGACTCTATAGAAAGGCCAAAGAAGTAAATAACGCATACCAATGGAATAAATTTAGGAATTTTCGAAACGAAGTAATAAACCTTATTCGTCAACGAAAAAAGGAATATTTTGAAAACTTAGCATTCAAGTTGAATTCTGATCATTTATGTCCCCGTGACTGGTGGAAAACCATCAAAAAGTTTATGCAGCCTACAAAGGCAAAAACCTCACAAATACCTCCTCTTTTTGATGAAGATAATGAAACGATGCTATTTGATGATAGTGAAAAAGCGAATTTAATGAATTATTATTTTGCAAGCCAGTCAACGATTGATGATACCTCAAAATCTTTGCCTAATGAGAGTTATAAGGGTCCCAACGTAACAATTGATAGCATCGAAATCACTCCAGATGACGTCTACAAGGTTCTAAAAAATTTAAGCGAAGGCAAAGCGTCAGGTCCAGATAATGTTCACAACCGAATCCTACGTGAAGGGGCAGTTCAACTAGCTCAACCCTTGAGCAATCTTTTTAATGCGTCCATTAACTTATGTGCTGTGCCTACATCATGGAAAATGTGTCATGTTTGCCCAATTTTTAAAAATGGTGACCCTTCAATTACATCCAATTACAGACCAGTCTCTCTTTTGAGTAACATTGAAAAAGTGTTTGAAAAAACTATTTACAATCATATCTTTTCATACCTTTCACAAACGAATTTTTTTACACCGTTTCAGTCTGGATTTGTGCCTGGAGATTCCACTGTCAATCAAACAATGTCGATATACCACAATATCTGTAAAGCACTTGATAGTGGCAATGAGTACCGTATGGTTTTTTTCGATATTAGCAAAGCGTTTGACAAAGTATGGCATAAAGGGCTTCTTTATAAACTTTATCAAGCAGGGATTCATGGTAGTCTTTTAGAATGGTTCAAAGACTATCTCTCAAATAGATGTCAACGTGTTGTCATTAATGGTAGCTTCTCCGAAGAGTGCATGATAAAAGCAGGTGTACCTCAGGGGTCTATATTGGGTCCTTTATTATTTTTAGTTTATATTAATGATATAGTAGATAACTTGGAGTCCAATATAAACCTCTTTGCAGATGACACTAGCTTATCAATTGAAGTCGATGACGCCATTTCTTGTGGGGCTACATTACAATCTGACGTAAATAAGATTAATGAATGGGCGCGTAAGTGGATAGTAAAATTTAATCCATTGAAATCTGAATCTTTAGTTATTACTCGAAAGCATAATAAACAAACACATCCTGATTTGTTTATGTCCAATTTGAAAATACCAAACGTAAAAAATCATAAGCATCTAGGTATATTTATATCAGAAGACGGTACATGGGACTATCATATTAGAAATGTGGTCGATAAAGCTTGGGCTAGAATAAATATATTGCGGACTCTTAAATACCGTTTAGATAGGAAATCTCTTCAAACTATTTATTTCTCTTTTATTCGACCATTAATTGAATATGCGGACGTAATATGGGATAACTGCCCACAAAACTTAAAAGAAGCGCTCGACAAAATTCAGATAGAATGCGCAAGAATCGTGACTGGGTGTACCAAATTGGCATCACTCGAAAATATAGAAACTGAAGCAGGTTGGGAATCTCTGCAGGATAGGCGAACAAAACATAAGTTAATATTATATTTCAAAATGGTCAAAGGCTTAAGTCCTGATTATTTGAATTCATTAGTGCCACCAACCACTGGCAGCACAACATCGTATAGCCTACGCGGTTCACAAAATTATCGAGTTCCACAGTGCAGAACTGAACTTTTTAAAAAGTCATTTCTTCCCTTTACAATTGAGGAATGGAATAAACTACCGATTGAAATCCGCAATCAAAACTCATTGTCGCGTTTTAAAAGTTACTTAAATCGAAACAAACCAAATCCTAAAAAGTTGTATTCTATAGGTGAAAGAAAGCTACAAGTCATGCATACACGAATTAGAAATCACTGCAGCTCTCTAAATCAGCATTTATTTGACAAAAACATTGTCGATTCCCCTCTCTGTAATTGTGGTATGGCCGAAACGACCGAACACTTTTTTTTCGAATGTACAGACTATGATACTATTAGGAACAGTCTTTTAAACTCTCTTTCAGTGTTTGATAACATCGACATAACCATGCTTCTTTTTGGAAAAGATG
Source organism: Fragum fragum (assembly GCA_946902895.1). NCBI lineage: Eukaryota > Metazoa > Mollusca > Bivalvia > Cardiida > Cardiidae > Fragum > Fragum fragum. The sequence goes on along the minus strand of OX336376.1, from coordinate 13,480,986 downwards.
ACTTGACTTACCGCGACAATGAAAAGATTTTTCTTGAAGTCCATAACTTTATCCGTGAAAGTAAAAGATTCTTGTAGTGATATCATTCTTGTTCCATTCTCGGTTGATAAGTAGAATATTAACGTAATATTGTATTAGTAAAACACAAACTACCAAATTTCAAATGAACACTCCCTTGTCTTCTTCCATTACTCTTCCTTGCTTTTTATTACTCTCCTCATTCTAAACCTTTATTGTTATAATGTTACTTTTTTCCAATGTTCATATACTTACGACTTGTACTTATACAATGCCATCTTTATGGAGAAGAGCTCTATAAGCTTTGCTTTCGTTCTGATCCAATTTGCTGTAAATTTAGATTATTTGTATAGTACTATGAATATGAGTAGCAAATAAAATATGTTTAAACTAAGGCAAAATTTTAGTCTTGTCCAAATTGAAAGGAGTTACGAATGACAATTTAATGTTTATGAAATTTTAGTTTGTTTTTAAACTTTCTCGATAGAAAATATTGTATAAAATGATATTTCTTCATGCTACACAATGTCTTCTCGTTTGTTTTTCTGAGGGGGGGGGGGGAGGGCGTAAACCTTTCCTGATTTGATTGTTTTAGACCTGTCCAAAAATCTAAAAGTTTGCAGACGAAAATTTAAAGTGGATTTATTTTGAAAAATAACAATTTATTAGGATAGAAAATCTGAAAAAAGAAGAAAAAAAATGCTTGTTACAAGCAACTTTTTTATTTTTATCAGTAATAAAATCAAAGTAACGTAAAGACCTGGGATTGTACAGGAAAGGGTTCAAGCTGTAGTTACGTTTAATTGGCAACACGATTCAATAACGGTTTCGATATCTAAAGTTTATATTGTAAAAGGCAACACCGATACTCTACTTTTATACAATTTTCAAACCAGAGCAGTATTATAAGGTTTATTTTGCATTTATTGAGAAGCCAATCAAAGGTTTTTTTTATTCAAAATCGAATTCTGTTTGTTCTTATAACAAACCGCGATTGCAACTTGATAGTAATAACAAAATAACATAGATTACTATTATAATAATGAAAGTAAAGGTCATTATTATAATAATTCGCCACGGCAATTAGCGCCATATGGAATATTACATAAAAAAAAATCTTCATCTGCTCTGAAACCAGCAAATTGGAGTCAATCGAACGACCAAAATATTCATTCCACCGCTTTGCTTTATTGTAACAATTTACTGGTCACAGAATTTACGAAATAACGCTGTTTAATGTCGAAGTTGAATTTCCTGTCGGAGGTCAATGGGTGGGGCTAGCGATCCTATAATTATTGAACGGCTAGAAACCAAGGAAGTCTACTGGCAAAGAGTTATCATCGTATAAGTCTGAATTTAATTATATATGATTCTTTCATTGTCCATGTCTTTGACAATTGACCCAAATCTTCCAAACTTACACTAGTACAACGTAACCGCTTCCTCGGAGTGGACTCGGAAAATGTATGCAACATTTTTGTTGGTTTGGCCTCTTCAAGCTGTAGTTACGGCGTTTAGGTCGCCAACCAAACATTCTACTTTTTATACGCCCGTCGAAGACGGAACGTATTATGGGATCACCCGTGGCGTCCGGTGTCCGATGTCCGGCGACCGGCGGCGTCCACTTCTTTGTCCAGGGCCTAACTCTGTCACCTTAAGTCCGATTGACTTGAAACTTGTCAGTTATATTCATCCCATGATTACGGAGTGCAGTGTACAAGAACCGTAACCCTACCTAGCTTATTTTTTTGAGTTATTCCCCTTTGTTGTTTTTCATACTTGGATTTTGTCCGTACCATAACTCTGAAAGTATGAAAGCTTTGATCATGAAACTTTATGGGTGGATAGATGCCATCAAGGGGAAGTGCAGTGCACAAGAACAGTAACTCTACCTAGCTCATATTTGAGTTATACCCCTTTGTCGTTTTTCGTACTTTGATTTTGTCCAGAGCGTATCTCTGAAAGTGTAATAGCTATAATTATGAAACATTATGGGTGGATAGATATTATCAAGGGGAAGTGCAGTGTACAAGAACCGTAACTCTTCTTTGCCATTTTTTTGTGTTATTCCACTTAGTTGATTTTATTACTAGATTTTGTCTTGAGCATATCTCTGAAAGTATGTCAGCTTTCATCATGAAACTTTTTGGATGGATAGATATCATTAAGGAACATATCTTTTTTTTTTTTTGAAATATCTTAACGTGACCTCATGATAACAAGAAAAAGCACCAGAACCATAAGTTATCATTGTGAATTGTTACGCTTTCTTGAATTCGAATTAACTCTTAATCCCCTTCCGCAGTCAACAACCAGCAGTGTTACGGGCGTATTTTGTGACAATTTGCCACCTTGTTTGTTGCATGCTACTAGCCATGAATTTTGTAAAATAACGCATTTTAAAATGGAAGCATGACTGTCGAAGTCAATTTAAGTTGCCAAAGGTGTACGTGGACGGGGGTCAGTGGTTAGCCAATAGCAGTGCAGTGAAATGTCTTTCTGTCTCACGTTGATGCATGTTCTTCCAAAAATAGAAACAACAACACATTCGGCATGCCAAACAGAAATATACCTCACTGTAGCATGGCAGAAACCATAGCCTTGTTTACCCCTTCCTGTATAATCTCTTATTTTATACGTCCTTGTGATATTATACTTCAGAAAACTTAGTAAAAAAAGAAGAAATTGCTTTTAATCAATTTCTTCTTTTTTATACATTAATCTCTATCGGTACAAGCAATTTCTTCTTTTTGCCACAATGATTCCCATCTTACAGGATGGTAACGTTTTTGAATTATACTTACTTTAAAATATCATGACAATGAAGAAATTACCCAACTTGCGAATTCGGCAGGAACAAAATCGCATTTCAAAAAACTGCGTATTTTTTTTGAAATCCTATTTTTTTTTCTCAGCATATTATCTCAGTTTTATGCTCTAGACATTATTTTTATTTCCTAAATATTGCAACAGGTGGCCAACTGTATCGGTCCACCTCAATATCACAAAAAGCCTTAAAAGAAGGGGATTCATCTAACTAACCAAACGGCATTAGCGGTTTCTAAAATCGCGTCATGTCAAATGTTAAATATCGAGAGTACGCCGTTGACCCTTTCCCACTCGCTGACGCTTTTAAACGCCCCCAAGAAAAAAAGCTTTGGAAAACATTGTGGAAAATGAAGAAATTGCTTGTTACAAGCAATTTCTTCATTATCCACAATATTTCTACCCCATAAGTAAAAACATCCGAAAATTCATAAGCTTTGAATTGTCGTCTGCAACTCCTTTCAATTTGGACCAGTCTAAAATTTTGTCAAATAGTAATGGATTTATGCCGTTAAAGCATAAGTGAAACTCCTGCTGATTCTGAAAACAAGTAATTCATTCATACTAGCCGTTTCTTATTATACCCAACTGTCTTTATGACGTAACATCTTTACATTTATTGAAATTTCGAGTGGTTTTGCAATAAATACACGGTTTCCAGAAATTATGTATAACGGTTTATAGCGGTAACTAGAATTTCTTATACTTTGAGAGGTTTCGCCATAAATTCAAGATATTTGGAATTGTGTATAGCGATAAATAGATAACATAAAATGTTGACTTCACTATCTTTAAAAAACAAGACAATTCACTATCTTGAAAAAAAAAAAAACAAAAAAAAAAAAACACACACACACAAAAAAACCCAACCACACAAACAAACGGACAATTTACTTGGAATTACCAGAAATACGGAGTTCGTATTTAGCACTGACGAATTTTTTAATAAACGTGAAAATTATACATAATAAATAAAGTTGATACTGAATTCGTTTTGTTGAGTTTTTCTCATATCACGGTAGAATTCTATAAAAATGAAAGCTTGGCACTATTGGAGTTTCCCATATACTTGTTTCAAATAAGCAAAGTCCAGTAGCCATTGCCAGTGTAATGAATTGATCAATCGCGCCTGTCAGTCAAATAACCAGTCGACCAATGAAATCATTCATTTGTCCCGGAATTGAGTTTTGAACTCCGTCAATGGCCGCCATTTTGTTAATCATTTTTTTGTTGATTTGTCGACTTAAACATCGTATCTACAGCATATTCTTGCTGTAGTTACGACTTTTAGACGACCAACCAACTAATCTACTTTTTGATGTATGCTACTGTCCCTAAATTTTGCTAAATAACGCCGTTTAAAATCGAATCGTGACTTCCTGTCGGAGTCGGTGGGTGGGAGTGGCCAACGGTGTAAGTGGGTATGGCCAGCGATTGGTCAATTACTCTGATAAAAAAACTGGGTCAGTTTCTGACCTCGTAAGATCCGGAGTGGTACAAATGATATCACACCAGGATGATCGTGAAATATCCAAAACATATTTACGTCAGCAACATCCACAAGTGGAGAGATGTTTCATGGTAGAGTAAAAGGAACCGTTTGCGAGCAGCTTTACTCTGAGCTCGAAGGCCACATGATAGTAGGAGCAACAGGTTGGCATGGGCAACACTGCAGATACCTTTCAATCAAAGGCAATGGAACTTTCGTGACGAATCGCAATTCTTGAAGAGATGAAGAGAATACTTTTTGTTTTCATGGAGGTATGAACCGAAAAATCTAATCACACTGTATGAATACGCGAAGCGGATTCATACAGTGTGTGATTAGGTTTTTCGGTTCATACCTCCATGAAAACAAAAAATATTCTCTTCATTTCTTATGATTTAATATTATTGAGCGAAAAAAGCAAAACCCCTACGTCTTTTGATACCTTTTTGTATGAGACTATTTTGTGCGGAAGCATACAAAATCACTGCGTGCTCAAAACTTTGTTCATGGAGGTATGAATTAAATTTGTCGACCAATCAGAACGCTCGTTTTTGATAGACGAAACTAACGATTAAATTATACTGCGGTTTTCTGAAAGCAGGGTTACGAGTGGTGAACGTCATGCCGAAGCGTGTGTCGGGGAAGTCCGTGAGTCTTACGGTATGGGGGAAAATTTTTACTCAAAGACGTTCTCCCCTCGTTGTTGTTCAAGGCAACTTAACATCGAGATTCCTTTTAGCAGAAAGAAATTGGCCTTGTCTAAATAACTTTATTAGATTGTTCACTATACATTTTTTTTTTTTTTGATTTTGAATCCTGCTATTTGTAACAAGGACATAATTTTTCATATTCTTTTTGTCAAAATAATAGAACATTTCGTTTTGTTTTGTTGAAAACATATAGAATAAAATAAATGAATGAATGAATAAGTAATTAAAATTAAGATAGTCTTATGTTGTCAGTTCCCGAGTAAAATGTCGTAACTATAGGTTTATTCCCTAGCATTTTCATTTACTCGTTGCACATTTAAATGCTTCGTCACCCAACATTCTTTTCAATACGCCTCTTAAAAGTTATCACAAATAAGAGTTCTGTTCCATTTACCCACGAAGTAATGTATTTTTAAAGGGTATGTGAACGTACCAAAAGGTTTAACGATTTTTGGCTAACATTCTGGCCACTCGTTTACATGTTTTTCCAAAGCATAGATATAAAGAAAAATGAACCATGTCACCGAAATCTAGGATACTAGTTCAAAGTTGTTTTCAAAAAACAAAATCGCACTATGCTTCAACGTAATTTGACTCCCGTATTCTTTTGAGTCATAAAGGCCAATAGCAAATAGGTCTGGAAGGACTACAGTTCATTTAGAGATGAAGAGAATATTTTTATTGATATCATGGAGGTATGAAATGATAAACTTAACCCATTACCAGACGGCAAAATCTTAGACTGGTCCAAATTGAAATGAGTTGCAGACGACAATTCAAAGATTATGAAATTTTGGATTTTTTTCCTTTAGGGGTAGAATACATTTTGGATAATGAAGAAATCGCTTGTAAAATGCAATTTCTTCATTTTCCACAATGTTTTCTCAACTTTTATTCTTGGTGGCGTCTAAAAGCGTCACTGAGCGGGAATGGGTTAATCACACTGTATGAATACGCTTTAAGGAAACATTGTGGGTAAAGGAGAGAACTTATGACAGGCAATTTCTTATTATCAAACAATACACATTTACAAACAGGTAATTCCTAATAAGACCATTAAAGGGTAATTTTAGGGGAATAATTGCAAGGAAAGGAGAAATTGATTGCTACAAGCAAAAATACTTTTTCATTTTCTCACCCCCCCCCCCATTTTACCAATAGATTGAAAAGTTGCCCGCAGCGAGTTTCAATTAGGATCAGTTTGAAATTTTGTCATCTAGAAATGGGTTAAAAGAAATATATTTTGAATTATGAAAATCATATGATATGATTCATACATACATGTAAGTGCGATTAGTCTTTTCGTTTCCTCCAGGAAAACAAAAGACGCTCTTTGCATTTCTTATAATTTAATGACATCAAGGGAAAAAGCAAATATTCTACAAATTTCGATACATTTTTAAGGAACTACTTCGAGCTTTGTTTCATGGAGGTATGAATCAATGAGGACGCTCGTCTTTGATTGACGAAACCACAAATTAATTTATTTGATATTGCAGCCCATGAACATCTGTTATTGCGACCACAAATTTTCCATTTAGGCTTCAAAACGTTTTCTATCAGTCGTATCACATACGTTATCGACTATGAGATGTCATGTAATATTAAAGATATGGCAGAAAGAAAACAAAGCCCGTTTGGAAGTCTACGAGAGAATCCTGCTTTATCTTTTCATACCATCTCCCCCTACAAGCAGTGAGTAGCTAGGTATTTCTTCATGTTTTGGGTACTAGACAAACTTTTAACCCGTTACCAGACGACAAAATTCCAGACTGGTCCAAATTTGAAGAAGAAAATTCGACAAATTATGCTTGAGGAAATATAAAACATTTTTTATTTTAATACTTTGAAACAGTTTAACCCATTACCAGACGGCAAAATTTTAGACTGGCCCGAATTGAAAGAAGTTTCTGACGACAATTTAAAATTTATTAAATTTAGGATTTTATAAACTTTCTGGGTAGAATACATTGTGGAAAATGAAGAAATTGTTTGTAACAAGCAATTTCTTCATTTTTCACAATGTTTTCCAAAGCTTTTTTTTTTTCCTTTGGGGCGTCTAAAAGCGTCACTGAGTGGGAATGGGAATGAATAAATTGCTTGCAACAAGATCTCCCAAAGTGTTTTCAAAAGCTTTACTGTTGAGGGTTGTTCTGTGGGAATTTGATAAAGCCCGACTTAATTTTTTACTTTAATGCTTTTTAGAATGTATATAGGAAAGAAAGCATGTTTTGTCTAATCGCCCAAGCCATTATTTTTTGTCAATTGATACACCGGTGATATCTGCCTGCAGTAGAGTTTAAAAAGGTCGAGAAGGAAAGAACAAATGAACTGAATAGAGTGGAACGTGAAACTTCACTGACTCAAATCGAATATTACCACAAACTTATCCCGTGAAGTCAAAGTGGACGGTCTCCTTGTGAAGTTTTCGAACAAAACTCCTCTAAACCATTCGAAACCGTACAACTACCGCAATATATTTGATCACACAATATCCTTATTATGTATAAATTAATTTTTAGTTTCGTCTATCAAAGACGAGTTTTCTGATTGGCCGAAAAAATATTCATACTTCCATGAACACAATTTTGAGCACGCATTTATTCTATATGCTTCCGCACAAAAATAGTTCCATAAGAATGTATCAAAATTTGTAAAAATATTTTCTTTTTTGCTTAATGTCATTAAATTATACGAAATGAATAGAATATTTTTTGTTTTAATTGGGGTATGAAAAAAAAACACAACAAACTAACCACACTTAAGTATAAATCCGCTTCGCGAATTCATACAGTGTGATTAGGTTTTTCGTTTCATAACCACATGAAAACAAAAACTACTCTATTCATCTGTTAAGTGAAAACTAAAGAAACTAATGGCTACGACATCTCATGATGTAAATGACCTCCAACATGACAGTTCGACTGTGATAACCAACGTCATTATTCTCTACAATATGTAACAAATGAAGAGGTCATTTTTTTCTTTGAGGTATGAACCTAAACACTTTATCATACAGTATGAATACGCGAGGTACGAACCTAAAAACTTTATCATACTGTATGGATACGCGAGGTACGAACCTAAAAACTTTATCATACTGTATGAAAACGCGAAGAAAATATCTTTAATTTCCATAATTAAAAGCAAAACAAAGTAAATAGTTATCTAGTTTAAGGTAAAATTCCATTATTCTACTTTGTGTGCAAGTATACAGAATAGTTGCGTGCTCAAAACTTTGTTAATGGAATTACATAAAATTCATCCAATCAAAACACTTAAAGCTTGATAGACGAAACTAGAGTTGAATCATATGTGCAGGAACATAAAACAAAACATAAAACTTTGGGTTATTACATAAACATCGTTACTACAGCTTGAATAGGATGTAGTTAGTACATTAAAGTCGCCAGACTAACAAAAACAGTTTACGTGATTATTGCAACTCAAAGTTCACCTCTGGTAAAAATGAACGAATGATTTGATTGGCCAATCGATTTTCTTCATTTCATTTAGTTAGGACCACAATGGATAAAGAGTTCGATATTTCTTCTGTATATCTTAAATATAAATATTGAGTGATTTAGATATAGTTTCACTATATATATTGGTTTAGGATTCTTAGCGTTTGCCTATGCGACTGGGTATTGCCTTGAAAACTTGAATTTCAATCTCCAACATTAACAGACATTTGTGTGTGGTTTAAGCTATTCATGCATATTACGCTGTTTAAATTTCGTAACTATAGCTTATTTTAGCTGTAGTTACGACTTCTAGGTCGCCAACAAACCAAACTACCGTTTTGTTATATGCGACTAGCCATAACTTTTACAAAATAACTCCGTTTTATAACCTCCTATCGCAGTCAATGGGCGTGGTCAGCGAAGTCAATGGGCGTGGTCAGCGAAGTCAATGGGCGTGGTCAGCGAAGTCAATGGGCGTGGTCAGCGAAGTTTGTGGGCGTGGTCAGCGAAGTTTGTGGGCGTGGTCAGCGAAGTCAGTGGGGGGGCAGCGATCCGTGAATTTGGTTAGGACTAATATGGGGTTTTGACCTTGTATCACCGTGTAATTTTGATTTCTTCTGAACCTTTGCAAGGGTGTTTGGACTATGCCTTGCAAACTGACCAGATTTGAGCTGCGACGCAAATTCATACTACAAAACAACCTGTTTTTCTAGAGGAAAAACCGGTAAACATTTCCCAAACTATACCAAGAACATTATTACCTAGATATTTCAGAAATTGCAAGTTGTCTGTATTAATATTTTGCCGGTAATACTCAACAGATGCGGCTACAAGATAACAATTATCTTTGTAGTGGGCGTGTAACAAATGGGGGAAAGGTTTTATATGCCATCAGGTCGAGTGATTGTAGGCATGTTTTATGACAGCCCTTTATTGAGACCAAGGCTGTAGGCCAGCAAATCCGCTTGTTTCATGTCTCATAGATCACATACAAAGAGGTCGGAGACAAGAACCGACGGATTTGCTGGCCCCTCCCACTTATCCGCCGAGAAGTTTTGATTTGGTTATTAAAGGCTAAACTGAATTTATGATCAGTTACCCGTAAAAAAAAATAAATGAAAGAAATGTATGGTTGGCAACCAAAATATCGTAACTACAGCTCGGAATCTAACTTCCAGTCTAAATGAATGATATGACTGGTCGATTACTTTTGATTGAACATCAGGGTCAATACGGAGTGAGCTTAATCTACTAAAAATCAACATGCCAAATATCAAACATAGTAGGCGAAAAGAGAAATCCGAAGTGTAACCTACCAGTAAATTACCAATCGCTGGCCCCGCCGACTTACTTCGCTAGCCCTGCCCTTTACCTCTGATAGGCATTCCATCTTCGATTTTAAACTCCATCATTTGCCGATTTTTTTTTTTTTTTTTTTTTACTATTTTGCGATTTAAAGGTCGTAACTTTAATTTGAATGAGCCGTAGTTACAAGGAATAGGTTGCCAACTAACCTTTCTATTTTTTGTTACACAGCACTGACAATTTTATTTTCAAAATAAAGATGTTTAATATCGAAGTCGTTAGTTACGACGTTTATGTCGCCAACCAATCATTTTATTTGACTCTCACGGGATTCGAACCGACGCGGATACGGCAACGTATCCGCGTAGGTTCGAATCCCGTAAGAGTCAAATAAAATATTAGTTCTCCACTAGGGTTGAAAAAGACAAGAGTCACTGCCGTAGTTGAAAGAATTCAATATACTATAAATAGAAGTTCCAACCATTTATATTTCTGTTATATGCTACTTGCAATCATTTTTGCAATATGACGTCGTTTAAAATCGAAGCGAGACTTCCTGTTGGAGTCAACGGGTGGGGCTAACGAATCAAGTGGGCGGGACCAGCGACTGGTCAATTACACAGCGTAAAACTTAAGCAGCGACGAAAAACAACATGTCGCTAAATAACTCAGGCCGCCGTCATAGTGCAGTTGGTAGCGCGTCGGACTGTCAATCTAGAGGTCCCGGGTTCGATCCCCGACAGCGGCACTCTTCCTTACCGACTATTTGTCTTTCACAAATGGGTTGATAATCGTAGACCTATGTGGCATAGCAGCTGGAGGCTAGGAAGGGACGTGATGGCGGTACTGGTGTGAGAAATACCAGGAATCCATTGTTAGGTGCCGCGATATAACTGATGATTGTTGAAAGCAGCGTAAAACCCCACTCAAAAAAATAAAAAAGAAATAAATAAATAACTCAGTGACGAACGAGTACAGTGCTGGCAGCACTTTGATTTCGAAGGCGCTATGCGGACAGGGGTTTAACTTTTTCAATGCTAATAAAAACCATGTTCAAAACAACACAACTCAAAATATATATGTAGGTAGGTCCTTCAATCATTTACCTTGCAAATCCTGATTTTTACGTCCCTGCGATAATATACTTCAGAAATCATTCTAGTCAAAAGAAGAAATTGCTTGTCACAAGCGATTTCTTCCTTTACAACAATACTTTTTATCATACAGAATGGCTACTTTTTGAATTATGCCATTACCAGATGGCAAAATTTAGACTGGCCCAAATTGAAAGAAGCTGGAGACGACAATTTAAAGTTTATGAAAATTTTGGATTTTTTCAACTTTCTTGGTAGAAAAATTGTATAAAATGAAGAAATAGCTTGTTACAAGCAATTTCTTCATTTTCCACAATTTTTTCCAAATCGTCTTTTCTTGTTGGCGTCTAAAAGCGTCACTGAGTGGGAATACGTTAATCTAAATTTATAATGTCGTCTTCTACGTCATTCAAATTGGACAAGTTTAAAAATTTGGAAAAATAGTAAAGGGTTTAGATTGTTGTAGATAAAGCATTTTAAAAGATGAACGATCGAATGATTTTGATTAGTTGAATGATTCATGACAGACTTTGAGATTTAATCAATTTCTAGAACAGGCCATGTCCTAATAAAATTTATTTAAATCTCCCGGGAGGGGGGAGGGGGGGGGGGGGGCAAACGAAACAACAGTAAGAGTAACAAAAGACCAAACGACATTAGTAGCAGAAAACAAATATTTCAATATTTTCATGTAAGTCAGTTTATTCTTGACAGGTTGTTGTACTTTAGTAAAGGGTTAATGAATCAATACTTTGTATGTATGTTTCATACAGGAAACTCCGGCTCAATCACAGACAACCGGTTTTTGAGATTTTTCAATATTAAAAAGAGTTATCTTCGTGCTTAACCCTGTCCTGCTTAATCCCTGGTTTTTACGTCTTTACGTTTTTACGTAATTGAAAAAATATTGTGGAAAAAGAAGAAATTGCTCGTATCAAACAATTTCTTCTTTTTCCACAATATTTTCTACCCTACTAAATGGTTATTTTTCAAATAAAATCAACTTTAAATTTTCGTCTGCAAAACCTTTGAATTTGGACAGGTCTAAAATTTTGTAAACAGGAAAGGGTTAAAACGATATATATCCTTATCTTGAATTGTGCACAATAAGGTATAAAGTTTTATATTCATATACTGTAATTGGATGCTTTTATAGATTTGACGTCAAAAGAATGAAAAAGATACAACTTTTTCCACACGAAAAGATGTAGACTTGTTGAAATTCAAGCTATCGCAGACGACAATATTAAGTTTATGAAATTTGGACAATCGGTGTTATTTTGGGGTGGAAAATATTGTGGATGAGGAAAAAATTGCTTGTAACAGGTAATTTCTTTAATTTCCACAATGTTTTCTCTTTTTTGTTTCCTTCAGGGGCGTAAAAAAGCGGTATTATGTTGGAATGGGATTAAAAGCAAATGGATACAAATTTTATCAAAATATTTGGTAATTTTTCATGTAACATTTTTTCCCCAATTTTAAAATAAGTGCCAAAACAGTTCTCTATTTTGACTATTCCTGCGAATTTGAAGCTTAAATATCCCAATACTTTGTTTTTATCTAGCCTTGAGAATTTAAGAATAGTATAAAAAAAAATACTTCTTTCAAGACGTTTCATTAGCAAAAAGTGTAAAAAGCGCGATGTTGACGTATCGTCCGTGCGCGAGCAAAATGTCGTAACTACAGATTTAATAAAGCTGTAGTTACGACATTTTGCTCGCGCACCGACGATATAGGATATTTACTACGTTGTCATTAAATACCGAAAGTTTATCAACGTAAAAAATCGAAATAGAATCAGTATGCCATGAACACGTATTCGTTTCGTATAACCCAACTATTGCCGCGTATTCTTTAAATCATGTTTTATTATTATTATTATTATGATTAATAAATTCCGTAGAACATATAACGCCATTTGTACAACGAAGTCATTACCATCAATTGGACACCATATTCACGATATTCGAAAAACCGTGACTTAGACTTCAAAGAATTTGCATATTTATTACGCAAGCATTTTATTGCCTTTTGTAGATAATAATAATAATAATAAAACATCACCAAGAAAAAGATACAACAATGGGCTTTCTTCACTCCCGCTCTATCGTTTATATTAACCGAAGTCATTCGGAACCATGAATCCTGTTTAGGCAGACTCTGTGGACTAAGATCAGCCTGCACATATGTGCAGTCTGATCTAAGTCTACACCGCCTGTTTTCACTTTGAGCAAATGTTAATTATATTAACTTACTTAAGAAACATTTACCCCAAATTAGGGCTTTTCATTGCTTTGAAATCTTTAATTTTGATGTAAATCCGAATAAGAAAATCAATGGTTAAAATATATCGCTTTTCCGTTGTGTTCACCGATAGTCTTTGTTGTTTTTTTAATGTGTGAAATATTTGTATTGAGATAAAATAAAACTTAAAGGCGAAAGTTGATGCACTCACCTCATTATGAAATAATAAATCCTAGCTTATGTCCAAACGATGTTTGCCCTCTACGTCGGAATTGAAATTCCTTATACTTTAATAAAAACTCTAGCACAATATCCAGTGTTCAACAAGATCGCAAAGTACATAAACAAATTTAACAATCAAGTGGTTTCATAAAACATTGCCAAGAATCCACTTCAAAAATAAAGTTCAAAAAAACATTTTCCGACGGTATGGTATAAACCACCGACTTTGCAAGGTAAATGAAGTTCTACACAGATCGTCTCAGAACTTACATACACATTGTGAAAGGAACCAAAAGGTAGACCCGCTTTCTATGATCAGGTGTGCAACTTATTCTAACACTTTCCCTGATATTTACAATTGTATGGAGTCGTTTTTTGAATTAATCCATTCCAACACAATGGCCCTTTTGGACGGCCCTCTAGAATAACACATGAGAAAACATTGTGTAGAATGAAGAAACTTGTGACACTGAGCAATTTCTTCATTTTACACAATGTTTTCTACCCAGAGAGATCAATAAATCTAAATTTTCACCAACTTAACACACTCCCTTCAATTTGGACCAGTCTAGAATACTGCAATCTGGTAATGGATGAACCCATTACGAGATGGCAAAATTTTAGACGGTGCCAAATTCAAAGGAGAAGCAGACGTGAAATAAAAGTTTATGAAATTTTAGATTTGTTAAACTTTCTGGAAGGAAACATCTTGTAAAATGAAGAAATTGCTTGTTACAAGCAATTTCTTCATTTTACACGATGTATTCATAATTTCTTATCTTGAGGGGCGTGTAAAAGCGTCACTGTGTGTGAATAGGTTAAACCAAGATTAAGTCCCTTGGGTGTTTTAATTAAATTGACCGATCGCGTCGTCAATCAAAAAGCAAAACGACCAATCGAATCCTTCTTTCAGATCGGAAGTGTTTTTTCAACTCCTTCATTGACCAATATCTACTATTAATTGAGCCTGTACGTGACATTTCCAACAATTTCGCATTTGCGTGACTTGCACACATTGAGCACCCTGGACAGCCATTCGGGGCAATTAGAATATTCGCTTAATGTTTAAAGAAGCTTTGGGTCAGTATCTATCTACAGAGAGCAGAGTGAAGACTCTGATCAGACTGTGCGGATTCACAGACTGATCTGAGTCTTTACTTGGCGCACATGTGTAATCGTTCGAAATGTCACGCACGCGCTCAAATTTTGTTGGTTTTCGACTTAAACGTCATTTTGTTACATGTTACTGGTCATACAATTTGCAATTTATCGACAGCTTAACCATTTCCCGTTTTTGGAAATTTCAGACTACTCCAAATTGAAAGAGGTTGCAGACGACAATGAAAACTAGATGCCATTTGAAATGAAACCAACCTATGTGGTAGAAAATATTGTGGAAAAAGGAGAAATTGCTTGTCACAAGCAATTTCTCCTTTTTCCACAATGTTTTCTTGAGTATGAAATCATAGGAACGTAAAATCTCTTATTTGAAAGGGAAAGGGATAAGTCAAACTTCCTGTCGGAGTTCAGTGGGCGTGGTCAGCGATCCCTTATTTCTCATAAAGCACATGCTTTTATAATTTTGATCCATTCCCACACAATAAAAATTTTAGACTGGTCTTAATTGAAAGAAGCTGTAGACGACAGTGTTAAGTTGATGGAATTTTAAATTCTCTCACATTTTTTAATAGAAAACATTGTGGATAGGAAGAAATTGCTTGATAGAAGCAATGTCTCATTTCCCACAATGTTTTTCAATGATTTTTTCTTATGGGGCGTAAAAAAAGGGATTGTGTGGGAACGGGCTGAAGATTTTGTACATTCATACTGTTCCCATTTGTCATAGCTAAGAATGTTTCTTTTTACACTAAAACACTAATATCAGAAATTTCAACAGTGGCAACTTTTCATTTTCGTTTAATATATTTTCTAAAGATCAGCCTGTAATCCGACCAGAATGGTTGTCTTCGTAAAAATTATACGGAGACAAATCTATAGAAGATTGAACCTTCCGTTTATCGGGTCACGATTCTTATAATTTAATTTTTAGTTTCGTCTATCAAAAATGAGCGTTCTGATTAGTCGGAAAAAAAATAAAAAAATTATGACTCCATGAACAAAATTTTGAGCACGCAGCGGTTTTGTATGCTTCCGCACTAAATAGTCCCATACAAAAGGGTATCAAAATATGTAAAGCTTTAGTTTTTTTTCGCTCGATGCTATTTAATTATAAGAAATGAAGAGAATATTATTTGTTTTCATGGTGGTATGAACCGAAAAACCTAATCACACTTATGTATGAATCCGCCTCATTTTCTGAATACAAGAATGTGTATTTGATTATCAATAATTTGTAATTTGTATATAAAATATCATTTTCATTGAGTTGTGAAATTAGAAGCGAGATTATACTCTATAAGTCCGATTCGCCGCTTCATACAGAGATGCAATCATGTTTTTTGTTTCATACCTCTATGAAAACAACGACAACAAATAACTCTTTTTCATCTCTTACAGTTAAGATTTTAGTAAAGGATGAGTTAAAATTACTAATGAATGAAACAGAATGTAATTTTAGTACTTGATGCTCATACGTACATAATTGGCCAATCGCGACTGTCATTTAAATAGTCAGTCGACCAATGAAATTTTTCATTTGGACCAGATGTGAGTTCTGAACATGCGACACTGGCCGTCATTTGTATGAAGCTTTTTGTTGGTTTAGATCAGGAAGGCGAGAGACCACGTGACTTTAGGAGAAGGAGTGGTTTTAATGGTGCCGATTAATCGAACCATTTTCCTTAGTAAATCGATACTTGGAACCGATGCAATGATGTCAGACCCCAAACAGGACATTTTACGTTCTGGCTAATGACATGATGTCACCACGTTATATTGACGTCATAAGTGACGTCATTTGTTTATATTGCAGTCTTTTCATACGCCAGGGACTCTATTCCAATATTTTAACGTTAAAGTAAAGCAATATCCTTTTATTGTTTCTTTTCAATCGTTCGCGTTAATGTATTAATGGACATGCCGAATTATTTTCCATTCACAGCGAGATTTTGGTTAAAGAAATGAGCTCTGATGCTCTGATGCATAAGGGTGCGGAAAACAATAATTCTGTGCATTTTTACTAAATATGAAAAGAATTAAGGTGAAACGTTTACACAGGGCGAAAAGCAGCCAATCGGATGATTAGCATGTTTAGTTGAACTCCTTTTACATTCACTGTCATGGGCTTGATCCACATATCCTTTCCGACATTTGTCTTTCACCAATGGTCGGATAAACGTAAGCCTAAGTGGGATAGCAGCTGGAGGCTAGGACAGGATGTAGAGGTAGTACTGGTGTGAGAAATACCAGGAACCCATTGTAAGGTGCTCCAGCCGCCACAATATGACTGAAATGCTGTTAAAAGTGGCACCAATCAATCAACCAATCAAACCTTTTACAGTCACAAAATAAATTAAATTACTTGAATGTCTTCAGAAAGACAACGAGTCTATTTTACGACAAGTAACATCTTTTAGCCAATTACCAGACGACAGCATTTTAGACTGATCCAAATTAAAATGACTTGCAGACGCCTTTTCGAAGTAAAGGGAATGTTGGATTCTTTCGACTTTGTTTTTAGAAAACACGTTGACAATGAGGACATTGAGGAAATTGAGGATAAACAATAACGCTATTCAATATCTAGCGGAACTTCCTGTAGGAGTCATTGGGCGGGGCCAGCGATTGGTCAATATATATGAGCTCGGATATTTTCATTGGGCTATGAAATTAATTCTCTAACTAATCAAAATTTACAACTTGATAACAGCACACTAAAATCATTTAATGACAAAATGACAGTCTCGAGATCGAGATAAGCTTGTTCATCGCTTTTGTACCAATAATTAACCAATAGCGGCTGTCAATCCAGGAAAGGACCCTGAAAATAAAACCCTCCTGCACTATGCAAAGTCCCCTTTTATCTGATAAAAGATGTAACTGTTCACAATGAAAACCCCTGAAATTCTCCTGCGTTGTACAAAGTCCCGTTTTTATCTGATATAGACGTCACGGTTCACAATGAAAAGTCCCTGAAAATCCTCCTGTATTATGCAAAGTCCCCTTTTTATCGGATAAAGATTTTCACGGTTCACAATGAAAACTCCCTGAAAATCCCACTGTATTATGCAAAGTCTCCTCTTATCTGATAAAAGATATGCCGGTTCATAATAAACCTCCCTGAAAACCCTCCTGTTTTATGCAAAGTCTCTTTTTATCTGATAAAGATATCCCGGTTCATAATGAAAACTCCCTGAAAATCCCCCTGCGTTGTACAAAGTGTCTTTTTATTTGATAAAAGATATCAGGGTTCACAATAAAAACTCCCTTAAAATCCTCCTGCATTATGCATAGTCCCGTTTTTATCTGATAAAAAAATTCACGGTTCACACTGAAAAGTCCCTGAAAAACCTCTGTACAATGCAAAGTCTCGTTGCTTTTGAAATACAATGTAGCTTGAATTCCCTGAAAAGTTATAGACTAATCTCTGTTATGATTTAGATAAGTAGGGAAAAACATAACTTTTTATAGTGTAGTTGTCCGAGTTTATTACAACTACACGGTCAGGCTTGTTTAATTAAAAGCGCCCATTTCGGTCGTCCCTTCAGTGGTCGCCTTCACAAAATTTACTGCAAATGTAGTTCATTTAATGCAGATCCGCTGCATTTATCTTTAATAATTAAAAAAAAAATCATACCGACGGATAGCGACCAAAATGTCGTAACTACTATTTTTCTAAGCGGTCGTTACGACGCTCACGTCTATAACCAACGATTATTTTTGTTTTACGTTGCCGAAATGTCTTGGACCACTCCTGCCAAAAAAAATTCAACTAGTACCTCAGACAGACTATCGCGTCTGATTATATTGAGGAGATCAGCTTTAAGCGTTACTAGACCAAAGTCTTATTGACTAGTACAAGTTTGGGAATATTGCAGACGGCCACTTCAAGTTGGTGAGATTTCCTTCTGGAGTATTATTTTGGATAATAAAGAAATTGCTTGTTACAAGCAATTTCTTCATTTTCCGCAATACTTTTCATAGTCATTTTCTTGAAAGGGGAGATCGAAAAATATTCTAATAACAGCAATTTACCACCGTATTAACTTTCATATACGGAATACCGTTAGGGTCAATAAAGCAATGGATCTGACGGGCTTTCGTATTTATAGTATGTTTGCTGAAACAATCCTTAAGTTATCTGGCCTAGAGAGAGACATGTGTAATTTCGTTTTAACTGATTGATTTAACGCGGTTTTACGCCACTTTTAACAGTATTTCAGTTATATCACAGCGGCTGGAGCACCTTACCATAGATTCCTGGTATTTCTCACATCGTTATTCACACCATATCCATTTCTGAGCCTCCAGCTGCTCATCCCACATAGGTTTACAATTATCCACCCATTGGTTAGAGACAAAGGGTATTTGCTGTGCTTCGGCATCGAACCCGGGACCTTGTAATTGAGAGTCTGACGCACTACCAACTGCGATATAGCCACAGCTTTAAGTTAAGAGCTGCGTGAGTTAATTTATAATTTTTCTTTTTGTAGAATGATCTATAATGGGTGGGTTAGCAAAACGTAGTAACCTCAGCTTTTATTAGATAAAGATTTGAATTGTTTGTCTTCTGTTGCTACTATGTTAGTCCGTCATGTCGATTTTGTAATTACTAGGTTTCACCCCCCCCCTACCCTCAGTCTAAGGGATTCAGAAGATACATATTATTTTGGGCTCTATCTTTGTTATCGTAGAGTGAGCGTACAAAATACAATACAAATTTTTTTTTTGTATTGTATTTTGTACGCTCACTTTATGATAACAAAGATAGAGCCCATTTGACGGATCGTGACTGTCAATTAAAGAATCAATAAACCAATCAAAGCACTGCTTTATATCGAACGAATACTTTGAAACCAAACATAAGTCGAAATCAATGTAAAGAATTTAATTAGTTTAATCAAGCTGTATTAAACCATTTCTCCTTTCCACAATATTTTCTACCATATTCAATCATTACGTTTCAAATAACACCCTTTGAAATGTCGTGACAATGTGGAAAGGGCTTCAAATCCTACTCAAGCATTAATTTTGTTACCAGATGACAAAATTTTAGTCTGGTTCAAATTGAAAGAATTTGTATAATGCATTTCATATTACGCTTAATTATGAAAAACGTGCAAGACAGAGTAGAAAACATTGTCAGACAAGGAACAATTACTTGTACAAGCAATTTCTCTTTTTCCTACAAATTTTACAATGGCCTTATTTCTTCAAAGCGTCAGAAAGCGCCATTGTGTATGAATGACTTGAACAGATAAATTCACGCATAAATATATAAATAGATAAATGAACACTAAAGTAATTAGTCCCATTTTGTGATGGGTTTACTCAATTAGCGAGATAGATATTACCATTATTCGTACATCAAATGGAAGCTAATCAATTGGAGATTAAAAATAAGTTCTTGCCTGTGGTTCAAGTTATATTCCTTTTATTTGATACATTTCGTTACCACACTTTCCACAGTCTGCCTTCATATCACAGACAGTTAAGACTTTCTCTAGTGACACCTTGTGGAATCAAAAGAAATTATGTCTTATTTGTAATATCTTTTTGAAAATCAATTTTTACATGATCTGCTTTCGATAGACTGCAGTTTAATCTCGGGACATAGTTTACTTTTTTAGACATTTCAATAATTAACTCGCTTCTATTACAAGTCTCCAAATTTGGATCCGCTTCCAGGGGTCGTTGTAGAAATAGATCTTTCCAAAAAGACTAGTCCAATATGAATACTGCAAATCGAAGCGAAATATGGTAATACACATATGTTCAAGTTATTTGCATGATTTCAGAGCCTGTCTTTCATATTTCTGCAGAGAGAAGGCGGTGTCTCTATTCTAATAAGAGTGGCTTAACCGTCACCATATCAAACAGGGTAAACTTGGGTAAAATGCCCAGGTAAGGCCAAACGCCCACACATATTGGCGGATGACTGACAGGACCTTGTCAGGACCAACAGGAAATTCCACTACGACATCAAACGAACTTATCTTGCAAACTCTATGGTTAGCGACCTACACGTCGTAACAACAGCTTTAATAAGCTGTAGTTACAAAGTATAGGTCGCCGAACCAACGGAAATGCTTCCCATAAATGTCGGCGATAGTCGGATTGATTGATTGATTGAATGGGGTTTAACGCCGCTTTTAACAGTATTTCAGTCATATCGCGGCGGCTGGAGCACCTAACAATGGATTCCTGGTATTTCTCACACCAGTACTACCACTACATCCTTTCCTAGCCTCCAGCTGCTATCCCACTTAGGTTTACGATTATCAACCCATTGGTGAGAGACAATTGTCGGAAAGAATATTTGCCGCCGCCGGGGATCGAACCCATGACAACCCATGATTGAAGATTAGGAGTCTGGCGCGCTACCGACTGCGCTATGACGGCGGCCGGCGATAGTCGGAGCTCAAACATCTTTGCGGTCTAAATGAATGATTTGATTGGTCATTTGATTCTTTGATTGACAGTAGCGAATTGTCCCGTAAGGCATTTTAATCGAGTTTGGCATGAGGGCCTAAATTATTCGAGATAAGTTTAAAGTTGGAATGCGGAGAGGTTCCAACTTAGATTTAACAAAACCGCAAAATGAACACAAGACAATTTCATTTCGGGTTTCTTGATAACAAATATCACGTGATCGCTTAGATATGAATACACCTCGGGTTACTTCTCATCTCAACTTGCCACGGACAATCTGTTAGTTGTAGCCGAAGACAATAATATGGCATATGTAAAGGATGATATGAAAATTCGGTTTTAGTCTTCTAAACATGCTTTAGTTTGTTATAGATTATTGAAAAATAAGGTAATAATCATCGAAGTAAATTGTTTTATTGTGTTTCGCCGTCCCGGGTTTGGTAATCACGTGATCACAATTGACGTGTGGTAGTCATTTGACCATAGATAGGCAATGTTTACAAGAATGGCTCAGGTCGCAAATGCATTTTTACAATAATCACGCCGCCCAGTGCTTTAAAACATTCCGGAGCGATTAAGGGGGGTCGTAGGCATCAAGCAAATGCGATTATTGTGGGATTTACAGCTTTTACTCAATAAAAATCAAATAGATGCAAAACGAAAGCAGAAGATTTTGAAAATTAGAATGTAAAAATATCAAATCGAGTTTTCTACTTATTTACTAAATTATTACGCTTTATTATGTCGTTATTTACAAGTTTAAATCAAGTTTAAACCAAACCTTAAACAAGCGTTATCTAGCTTTCAGCATTGTCCTTTTTACTTAAGATTTTTTACTGTTCTAAAGCCGAATAACGAATAATGAAATTGCGCGACTACAGGGTGCCGAAGATGATTTGATACTCTCTTCATCATATTGAAGGAATTTTTAGGAAAGGGCAAAACTACCATGTGCAAACAATAACGTTACAATAACGTTAACGTCTTTTGTTTACTCACAACGCTTTAAATATTCTTTATAGATTTAGTCTTAACCAGTATTTCAAATCGATCACCCTGAAACAAGTTTCCGCGCATTTCCGCAAATTTCCACGTATACTCATAAACTTGAAGTGAAAATCTACGTTAGTTTAGTATGATCGTTACAGAATTGGTCGAGTTGAGGGTCAAATAATCATCGAGGTCATTGATTTCTTACTGTAGAAGCTGCTATTCTCTGTTTTCAAGATTCTAAAAGGAGTTCACGTATTACAATTGATCAAAAGGAGAATGTTATACATGAAAATTCTAATTTTGCTATGCGTGACACGAGCTTATAACCCATTCCAACACGATAAAATTTCAGACCAGTCAAATTTCAAAGAAGTGGTAGGCGACAATTGTAAGCTGATGAAATCTTTAAAATCCTGGTCTTTTTGGACAGAAAGCTTTGTGGATAATGAAGAAATTGCTTGTAACAATCTTTTCCAAAGCTTTCATAATGAGGGTCATTTAAAAGCGTCACTGTCCGGGAATGGGTTAAGACCACGCTAGTTTTTGATTTCTGTATGTGGATTTATGTTTTTGTGTGTTATTCACGCTCATATGTACACGAATGAGAATGCTAGTTTAAGTTTAAAGGATGGAGGCTTACTCAGAAAGTAATAAATGAATTCGACTCGAATTCCACAGATATGACCCTTTCAGCGCATTCAAACTTCTCAGTGCTTTCAGTCCTTTTATTAAAAATTGCCATGTCTATGCATTCAAATATGTTTAGTCGCCTTCTACATAGCGGTCATTATTCCGACGGTTGCCTGTTTGACAAGGAATCTCGTCAAGGAGGGGCATGGTCCCCATTTTTATATTATATCTACATCGATTCCTTATTCGAACAATTAGCCATTAGTGGATAAACGAGTCAAGTTTATGTGCGCCTTCTTTTGCAAAAGACATGACGCTACTGTCTTTATCTATCTTCACGTGCTCTACAATCACTGCTGGATATGTGTTATAGATATACACTTGACCAAACAAGTACCCCGTTTTCTATTTTAAACAAAAAAGTTCTCAGTAAAAAATAAATCAGAAATCGAAGATGCTTTTAGGCGTCACTTCATTACTTGTCCAATATATTCTCCTCTTTTACATTATCTTTGACTGATATGAAAATCTTAAGCCAACTAATGAAAATCGAAATATGCCTCGTGCACTTAATGCACACAACCCACGTGCTCAATTCATACAGTGCATGTTTATTAGTTGACGCGCCAAACATAAATCAAAGAACTGAAAGTACTGTAATCTAGCAAAACATTGTTTTATTCAGTAATCTTCTTTGTAAAACGTTATTATGATAATGAAACGAGGTTAAAGTAACCAAGGGGTTAACCCATTCCCACACAATCACCCAAGAAAATAGTTGTGAAAACAATGTGGAAAATGAAGAAATTGCTTGTTACAAGCAATTCATTAATTTTCAACATTGTTTTCTACCTAAAGATATAATTTTTTTAGAATTTTCAACAGTTTGGAAATGCCGCCTGCAACTTCTTTAAAGACTCTGATCAGTGAGCTGGAATACATAGGAGATGAACTGCATGCAGAGTTTACAATATTTCTGAAATACATAAGAACTAATTTTTATGTCGTAGGTATATAACGGATTTAGTAGTTAAGCCTCCAGTGTTGTAGTTTGCACTCGTTGAACTATGAGAAGACATCAAAATGTTGTCTGTAAACTTTTGCTATCAAAGCTGACGCTTTGCTAGCTAAAAACACAATGCGCCTCGGATGTCTCTTAAACTACGGACAATAGACGTTGGTCATTAAAAGGGCTGTGCATCTCATGCACAGGTAAGATTCTTATACAGACATAATATTGTTCTATTCACATTTTAATAAAAGGGATGTTTGTTCCTATCATGTATCAGCCTTTTTGTAGCACTCATGCCATTTTTCTTACTTTAGGTAGCTCGTACCATGAACGTTCAGAAGTGGTGGGGCGAAAACCCGGAATCAGGACCGTTACATTGTGTTATCTCACCTTCCTTAGCGGAAACGCCCAGCGACCGTCTCAGCAAGGGCTACATGAGGTCTTCAAGTGAGACCAATCAGTACCCAAACTGTCCGGAATCGGCCTAAGCATCCGGTCTACGTGCAAGACGCCCATCGTCATGAGAGCATAACATCGACGTACACGTGTTCGATGGACAAGAACCTATTTCAAGGTTCACTCATGCTGATTGGGCATAAGTGCTTTTTACAGACGAGTCACGTTTTACTGTCCAGGTGCACGTGTATATCGCAGGCGGGGTGAACGGTACACCAATGCCTGTGTGATAGAACGTGACGAGTTTGTCGGCGGATCAGTTATGGTTTGGGTGGGCATTTCTTTGCATGTGAAGACACCTCTTATTGTAGTTAATAGTAATTTGAATACGCTCGCTACCAGAATGAATTCCTCGAACTGTCGCAATTCCTATCATCCATCAGAACAGAGGGATGACTTTAATGCAGGATGGTGCTATGTGTCTTACTGCTCGAACCACACCTACGCTACTTCAGCAACAAAGGATAAATGTTCTTCCCTGTCCATCCAAGCCGCCGGCTCTCAACTCAATTGAGAAAATTTTGCATGAACTAGGCCGTCGTGTCTATAGAGGTCTGAACCCACCCACTAATCAACAGCAGTAACAGAACAAACCTGATCATTCCTAAAGCATATTTCAGGAATTACGCGATAACTATGAAGCTGTTGTACGAGCAAACGAGGGACGCACGAGATATTGACTTTGTGAATTCTGCTTTCAATGGTGATCTCTGTTACTTGCTTCTCGTTAGATTCATGTTATCATTAATTTGATTAAATGCTATTAAATTATTAAAAATATTGCCAAAGAGCATTCACTATAAATATGGTATGGATGTGTTATATCTGTCCTAAAATATGCTCTAAGATAAAATCGGAGTACTTATAACTCTTGCTTAGTATATATGTCTGTGGAGATTTCAATATTATCCGTCCAAATGTTATATTGGTGTTTCCGATGAGTAAAAAACAGCCTTTAGGCGTAAATCGCGTTCATGGTACATTGGTTTTCAAGAAATTAAAGAGACGGAAACAGCTATTCACCTGCAATAAAATTTTACCATGGTAATCAAAACCATTTTAAAATGAACATAACATTAAGAGAAAAAGCTCTTTAACGGTAGATTTTTGTTCAATGCGAAATAAATGACCTAAAAAATTTAGCTTTGTAAACTCGATTTCTGCCTGAATAGGAAGAGCGATTATGAGACTAAGAACAATATCAGTTCTTGCCTGGTACGTAGTCCCTATATTTGTTTAAGACAAAGTCCATGTGACCTTTAGATTTTCAATGTATCGCCGTCTCTTATAATTTACAGAATTAGCCGAAATTTTAACAAAATATGGGCTTATGCATGTTCTTGATTAATTTGTATATTTTGGTCTATTCCCCTCGAAACATTCTTGGAAAACATGTCTCAAACTTAGAATAAATAACAGTTATATAAATGACTGGGAAATAAGGACAACTGTTCCAAAATTTGCTTTATAGTCTGAAATTCAATCCGATTTTAATGACCGTTCCCTATGGATTTTTGCTTCTTAGAATCCAAATGTATTAAGTATATGTTTCTCTCTGGAACAAATTATTGCATAATCAGCTGTTTTTGATCCCATTTATATAAAATGTGGAAAGAACAATATTACGTGTAACAAAAGCGAACTTATACTGTTGGAGTGTGTAAATGTTAAAAAATCCCGAGACTTATTTAGAAATATTATAGCACATGCTTTTAATCAAACAGTTGTCTGTATAGGTATTCGACAACTTGGGAGTGATCGTAGGTTAAAAACAGGTATGAATCAATATGGACATATCCTGGCATTTTGGCCTCTTTGCTAAAGCCGAGGAGTTAGGTCTGTGTGTGTGTTTGTGCGCGCGTGTGTGTGTTCTGCTTTGTATGCTAGATAATTTCCGCACTGTTTTGTTATTCTCCAAGACATCGTAACTTCTACTTAGTAAAGCTGAAGTTGAGATGTATTGGCGGTTTAGCGAGGACAACTGACCATAATAATATGCTTCTCACATATTTGTTTACTTCTCCTCATCCATACTCTTCTCTCTTGTGCCTCTTTCACCTTAATGCTTCAAGTCGCCGTCATAGCGCAGTCGGTAGCGCGTCAGACTCCCAATCTTCAATCATGGGTTGTCATGGGTTGTCATGGGTTAATTCCCCAGCGGCGGCACATATCCTTTCCGACATTAGTCTCTCACCTATGGGTTGATAATCGTAAACCTAAGTGGGATAGCAGGTGGCGACTAGGAAAGAATGTAGTGGTAGAACTGGTGTGAGAAATACCAGCAATCCATGGTTCGGTGTTCCAGCCGCCACGATATGACTGAAATAATGTTATAAGCGGCGTTAAACCCCATTCAGCCACCAACCTTTATGCCTCAAACTGTATATTTGTATTCGCTTTGTAAATTGTTTTATTATCATTATTGTCATTATCTACAAAATTGTTGAAATGAAGGTTATTATCAAAATATATTACTACGAAAGTCTTTTAGTAATTAATCTTCAAGTCGTGTAAGCTTAAATGGATGGATGCATGCACGCGTAAGTAATACAGGTGCAACCGTAAGATTTATGCGTGCGCGCTGAAACACGGAACATGGACGCTCAATGTTTGAGCGCACACGCTTTTAAAAGCAATAGTCTTTATTTTACACGTGTACTTGTAATCTATTTGTGAACGCACATTTTATATGCATGCACGCCAAGATTTTGAGCGCACACGCCTTAATCGGGTAGTATTCTAGTAGTAGTCAGTCCTAGGGTAGTTCAACATTGTGAGAAAAGGAAAATGCTTTTTACAAACAATTTTTCTTTTCCTCAAAATGTTTTGATTTGATATATTCATCAATGTTTAAAAATGCAGAATTATCTGGAAACGGAATAATTCTCTATAAAAGACAAGACACAGAAGCTCTTGCCTGCTCAGCTATTAGGCTTTATCTTAAAACCTATAATGTCACACGATTATACTTTTTGGCGCTCTTCAAGAAATAGATTTGGGGAAAACTATGTGGAAGACGGGAAAAAATGCCCGTGACAAGCATTTTTTTCATTATCCACAGTATTTTTTACACAAAACAAAGAATAATGATAAAGATTAATAAGTAAAAGAAACCACTGAATTCTATCAATTTAAAATTTACTTATGCAACACCTTTCCATTTGGACATGGCCATATAGAAATTTTTGCGGAACAAGAAACGCAAATGATTTTCAAAATTATTTTTCGAACATAAAATAATTTTGAAATATATTTCAATTTCCTATTTGGCAAAGTTTCATCGCGGGCTATTGACCTATCCTGACGGTATTGATGGAGGGGTTTGTGCACAACTTTTACTAAGATTTTATGATTTCTTTTTTTGAGAAAGTTTGTTCCTACGAAAGCCATTGAGCCTTTTAATTGTATTTGACTGGCCAACCTACCGAAAACAATTTCTTTCTTTTACAGACTTCTTTTTGTGAGAAAGTTTGTTCCTACGAGAGATAATGAGCCTTTAACCTATTACCAATTTGCAAAATTTTAGACTGGCCCGAATTGAAAGAAGTTGTAGACTACAATTTAAGGTTAATGAAATTTTGGATTTTTTCAACTTTCTGAGATAAAAATATTGTAGAAAATGAAGAAATTGCGTGTAACAAGCAATTTCTTCATTTTTCACAATGTTTTCTTAAACTTTTTATCTTTTGGGCGTCTAAAAGCGCCATGAATGGGTTAATTGCATTTGACTGGTCAACCTACTGAAAACAATTTCTTTCTTTTACAGATTTTTGCCGCCATTTTCCAGCTCACTTCTCCACCTCTCTCAATGAAGAGTATCGTTGCCAAAATATTTCCCGTACTATCTCCGTCAGCAAATGGCGTTTATACTCACAACATGTGTGCAAACACTGTAAACTTGCCTCGTTGATTGATAGTTGAATGCTGCACATTTTCGTACCAAAACACCTCCTTGCTTTAGCATGATTTTTACAGTCAAAAGAACAATTAGTTCCTGTCATTAAAAAATGAGCCTTTTCGGGTATATCCGGGAGACACACTTTTAATCGAACGTTATTTGAAAAATTGCATTCGAATAATGTCTGCACACACTGAGGAAAATTTGCTTCCAAATAAGGAGACATTCATGCTTTTTCTTGTAATTTCATCATCAATATACACGATTTAACCCTTTCCTTTTTTTAAAATTTTAGACTGGAAAGGTTTTTCAGGCTACAATTTAAAGTCCAACTTATTTGAAATATAATCATTCAGTATGGTAGAAAATATTGTGAAAAAAGAAGAAATTGCTTGTCACAAGCAATTTCTTCTTTTTCCACAATGTTTTCTCAATCATAAAATCACGGGGACGTAAAAACCAGGGATTAACCATGAAAGGGATAAACCGAGAACATGACTCTAAACCATTTGTGACAATACGAATCATATGAAGATTCATCGCTGGGTTACAAAAGCATCTTAACCACTACTTATTCAAGCTATAATTAGCTCCATACATCTATGATATAGAAGAAACAACGATTGCCAGTATTTCGCTAATATGTTAAAAAAGTTTGCTTTTATTCAAGCTGTCATTCCTTAACCGGAAATAAATATCAAGACTTTCGACGCAGAAAAGGCTAAATAAGCTTCTAGAAATAAATTCGCTGCTATGGTCCTAATTGATAACAGAATAACGGTTCCTTTGAAATAAATGCCGGCGATCTCATTTGTAATTTATTGGTAAGACTGTTTCTCCTTGGACTTAGTCTACTAGCCGCCGTCATAGCGCAGTAGGTAGCGCGTCAGACTCCAAATCTTCATTCATTGGATGTTATGGGTTCGATCCCCGGGGGCGGCACATATCCTTTCCGACATGTGTCTCTCACCAATGGGTGGGTAATCGTAAACCTAAGTGGGATAGCAGCTGGAGGCTAGGAAAGGATGTAGCGGTAGTACTGGTGTGAGAAATACCAGGTATCGCTTGTCCAGCAGCCGCGATATGACTGAAATACTGTTAAAAGTGGTGTTAAACCCCATTCAATCAATCAATCAACTGTTCCTTCTTCAATTGATTGTCAAACCTACCCTAATCTGATGATATAAAGAATATCGGAGAGCAGCGTAGATTGGACAGGTTTACCAGGCAGACTCGTTATATTGATTAATTGTTCCGTTAATATTTCATATTTCCCATTCTGACATGGCGTTCTGAGTCTAGACGTAAGTAGAAACCTAAAATATTGTTCTTCGTAATGGCAGACCACTGCAGTAGTGTTTTTGTATGCGTTGATCGATTTCTGTAGCAACCATTTGATGTTTAGGAATAAAAATTGAAATATTCTACTTTAGTGCTGTGTTTTATTTATACCGGAATTATACTTTGAACTGAGACCTTGGCCGTCATTCAGATTTGGGGACTAAAACATCGTAACTACAGTTTATTGAAGCTGTAGTTGCGACGTTTTGGTCGCCAACCATCCACTCTATTGTCGTTACCCGTTACTGACCACACCCTTTGCAAAATAACGTCATTTAACCCTTGTCACGCTTAACCCGGTTTTGGCAGGAGGTGTAGACTAAGATCAGACTGCACTTATGTATTTTGATCAACACGTTCTATCAGTGCTTTCAGTCCTTTTATTTTACTGCAATTTAGTAAGGTAATTTATACAGCATGACAAGGGTTAATATATAAGTTGAACTGCCTATCGTAATCAGCGGGCGGGGCGAGCGATCTATAAATTGACCTCTGAACTCAATTTCGATAATTAAAGAAACGATAGTAGAATAATATCATATCGTTAGACAAATTTAACATTTAAAACGAGGGTCCTAATCGCATAAGTTTTAATGGATGAGAATATACAACCTTAGATGGGCCTGTATCGTCCAATCTTTATCCGTAGGGAAAAGATCAGATGGCCAATGACTGAATTCGGCTGTCAATTAAAGAAACAATATTAGTAGTAACGACGTTTTAGTCGCCAAACCAACCGAAAAGCTATACATAATGATTTAATTGTTCTAGCGTTTTTGGTTTTTTTCTTTTTTTTTTATTTATAACGACTATCCGTTAGTTGTTAGATAGGATATAAAAATACTGTGTGTGAACAATCTGTAAAAATGAATAGATTAAACTAAGAAATGAAATAATTGAATAAGCTGCAGTTACGACTTTTAAGTCGCCAAACCAACAGAAAACTTTTACAAAAATGATGGACAATGAAGGTGCTCAAAACTCTTTTCTGATCTTAACGAATGATTTCATTAGTCGACTGATTATTTGATTGACAGCCGAGATTGGTCAGTTGCCGACTTTACGAAAGAAACCGCTTGTAAAAGTTTAATCGGTGGTTACATACGGGAGACGATAAAATATTTTCAACCCTTTTGTCATGCCGTACCCGGAATATTCCGGTTCTTGTAGGAGGTAAAGAGAAAGATTAGCCTGCACATCAGTGCAGTCTGATCTTGGTCTTCACTTCCTGCTTGTACTCTTCCTACCAGAGTTGTTTATGAAATCGATTTCTAAAAGAAATATTGATTATTGAACAACAAACACTACCAGTGCTTTCAGCCCTTCGATTTTAATCCAATTTCGGTAGGGGTGTAATACAGCATGGTAATGGTTAAAAGTTCGCGTCTATAATCCAGGAATCAATTGATTGATTAAATAGGGTTTAAAGCTAGTTTCAATAATCTTGATCAGGTTTAATGATTCATGATTATCACGATGTGTAGATCCGTACTCGGTGAATAGAAATCTTTATATTTGGTGACTTAATCCTTGTCATGCTAAACCGGGAGTATTCCTGTTTTTGCAGGAAGTAGAGACAAAGATCAGCCTGCACATATGTGCAGTCTGATCTTAGTCTACACCTCCTACTTATCCCCTTAAAAAAATAAAAAACACTTATACACACAAAAAAAAAAAAAAGAAGAAAAAAAAAAAAAAAAAAAAACCACAAAAACAAACAACAAAACACACACACAATAATTACATCCAGTACTGTCAGCCCTTTGATTTTAATGCAGTTTTTAATAGAATTTTATTGCGCATGACAATAAAATGGTCGTCTATATATAAAGATATTTGAGTAAATACCTCAAGGCAAGAACGAAATAGTTTTGATACCGTAACTTACAAGGGATTTCATATATTGATAGAAGTAAGTAGAAACCGTAAGATGCCGATCCCTGTCTATGACCACTGACCTCAGACATGAAATTACGACTAAGGAAAGTATGACATTATTTGTAAAATATGTGGTCGGGGACATACAAAAATATCTAAATCGTTGGTCGGCGACCTAAAAGTATTAACATCAAGTGACATAAGCCGTAGTTAATACATTAATGTAGCAAAAACCAACATTAATGCTTAAGCTACTTGTTGGAGTTTAAAGTTCACTTCCTGTCCAAATGGTCAATCGAATCTTTGGTTAACAACCAAGGTCGATCCGCACACTTGACCAATAGCCGCTGTCAATCAATGAATCATTCGACCAATCAAATCACTCTTTCAGCCAGGAGTAGACCAATCGCGATGTCAATCAAATAACTAGTTGACCAATCAAAACATTCATTCAGGAAAGAGTTTTTAACGCCGAAATTGGCTTTCATTTTTGTTAACTTTTTAGCTCACCTGAGCACAACGTGCTCAAGGTGAGCTTTTGTGATCGGTAAATGTCCGGCGTTCGTCTGCCCGTCCGTAAACAATTATTTAAAAATCTTCTCCTCCTAAACCACAAGGCATAGAGATATGAAATTCGGTACTTATCATCACCTATTGACCCTCTACCAAAATACTTCAAAGAATTACTGTACTCTGAAAATTTATCCTTTTCCGTGCGATCCCTGGTTTTACAAAGGAAATCTTAAAAAATATTCTCCTCCTAAACCATAAGGCCAAGAGCTTTGATATTTGGTATGTATCATCACCTATTGACCCTCTACCAAAATGCTTCAAAGAATTGCCGTATTCTGAAAATTAGCCCTTTTCTGTGCGATCCCTACTTTTACAAGGTAATAAAGAAGGGAATCTTTGAAAATCTTCTACTCCTTAACCATAAGGCCTACAGCTTTGTTATTCGGTATGTATTATCACCCATTGACCCTCTCCTAAAATACTTCAAAGAATTACTGTATTCTGAAAATAACCCTTTTCTGTGCGATCCAAGATTTTACAAAGGAAACCTTGAAAAATCTTCTCCTCATAATTCAAAAGGCCAAGAACTTTGATATTTGGTATGTGTCATCACCTATTGACCCTCTCCTAAAATACTTCAAAGAATTACTGTATTCTGAAAAATAGCCCTTTTCTGTGCGATTCCTGATTTTACAAAGGAATAAAGAAGGAAATCTTTGAAAATCTTCTTCTCCCAAACTATTAGGCCTAGAGCTTTTATATTTGGTATGTATCATCACCTATTGACCCTCTCCAAAATCAAATCAAAGAATTACCGTATTCTGAAAATTAGCCCTTTTCTGTGTGATCCCTGATTTTACAAAGGAATAATGAAGGAAATCTTTGAAAATCTTCTTCTCCAAAACTATTAGGCCTAGAGCTTTTATATTTGGTATATATCATCAGCTATTGACTCTCTACCAAAATACTCCAAAGAATTACTGTATTTTGATAATTAGCCCTATCTGTGCGATCCCCAATTTTTGATAGCTATAAAGAATGATATCTTTGAAAACCATCTTCTCCTAAACCATTAGGCCTAGAGCTTTTATATTTGGTATGTATTGATGTCTATACTTCAAATCATTGCCTTATTCAGGAAATTAGGGTTATATGATGGGATCATCAATATACCTAGGATTAAAAGAGAAAATCCTTAAACATCTTCTCGAAAATAATTAGACAGAAGGCTTTGCTATTTTGTATATATCATAAATCCATGAACTATCTTACTCAGGGGAGCGATTTAGGACCATCATGGTCCTCTTGTTTTTGTTCGTATGGGGTATAAAACGTTGTAACTATCGCTTATTCAAGCTGTAGTTATGACGTTTGAGTCGCCAAGCAGCAAGTTTGCTCTTTTGTTCATGCTTCTAGCCATAAAGTTTGCAAAATAACGCCATTTAAAATCGAAGAACCTCCTGTTGGAGTCAATGGGAGGGGGAAATGATGTAAGTGGGTTGGGCCAGCGATTGATCAATTGAGCTTTGAACTTAAGCATTTGCTAGTATTTTAGTGAAACATTTTTGTTTGTTTGGCGACTTAAACGTCGTAACTACAGCTTATTTAATCAGTAGTAACGACCTTATGGTCGCCAACTAACCATTATTTTTTTTCATTTTTTTGCTGCGTGCTACTGGCTATGAATTTAGCAAATTAACGAGACGAAATAATCGAAACGGGATCAATGGGCGGGGCCGACAAAGTAACATGACGGGGCCAGCTATAGGTCAATTTTTCAGTCCCCTACTAAAAAGGTACTTGATACGTAGATAAAGCAATCTGAAAATTAGGAAAAACAGTGATTGTTCATCTATGCCCATCCTTATTTCATCATGACCGTGGTTTATGCAGATGATATGAAAGAAATAAAATCTGCTTTAAAAATGATACATGTATCGTTTTCGGGAAACAATTGACCAACCAACCATTCTACTTTTTTGGTACATGCTACTTGCCATAAATTTTGAAAAAATGACGACGTTTGAAATCGATTGCCAATGACCAATCAAATTGTGCGAGTGAGAAAATCCGCCTTCGACCTGAGCTTTCCAAGAACTCTTAGACGGGGAGGTACAATGAATTGCATGAATATACGAAATTCGAATACCATTTTGCTTTTGGAATAATATAAGGAGTTTCAAGTATTACTAATACATTATCATAAAAGGATAACTGACATAAAAATGTCTATAATAAATATTGTTTTTACGGTGCAATTCGTGTCGAATCGGAATGGATGTCCCAAATAGGAAATTAATTGATTGATTGATGTGGGTATAACGCCACTTTATACAGCGTTTCATTCATATCGCGGCGGCTGGAGCACCTAACAATGGATTCCTGGTATTCCTCAAACCAGTACTTCCACTATATCTGAACCAACCCTTCATATCATTTGCAGAAAAGTGTTTTTAGCGACCATTCTTTTAACCGACCATTTTTGTCGTTCCTTAACAGGTCCCTTATTTCAAGATTAATTGTATTTACTAACAGGCCGCTTAGAAAAAGTGCGATTCTTAACCTGTATTACAAAATGCATCGTGAATAGCTCTAACTCGCCTGTGAAGTCGCTGGAAATTCATTACACATATGGTTACCCGTTTTGAGTCAAAAATTCACTTTAAGTTTGGTAAGCAAAAATATCGCGTGCAGGTGTAAGAGATTCAAATGCACCCGTAAAATTAAAGATCGCAAACTCAAACATTGAGTGTACAAACGTCATTTAACACGTGCACGATCAATACTTAAGGGCAAAACAGAATATATCTTTTATTTCTTTTTCATTTTATGCATGCACTTGTAATTTTATGCGCACATCACGTTTTGCACACGTACACTTTAGTTTCTCAAACCGACACGCCTGAATTTTATGGTGAATATATATCATTTAAGCAGATAAGCGTTCGTTTTTAGAATGCATAACTTAAAATGGACATTTGACCCTTAGCGATACATATTAAAGCACAAATAAGTACTTATATACTGTGATGAGTTATAGTTCTTGTTTAATGCACTCCTTATCCATGCAATGAATACAACTGCCAAGTTTCAAGTCGATTGGGCGTAAGATGTCAAAGTTATGGCCTAGACAAAGAAGTGGAAGCTGACCCCCTAATGTTCGCCGTCCAGCCAGCCTGCCCGGACATGTGGACGCCATTGGTGATCCCATAATACGTCTTCGACGGGCGTGAAATGAAGAATTTTATATTAAAAGTAATTATCTTATTACCCGCAATGCTTTGCTCCCTAAAGCATCCCATAAACTGCTGTCTGCAACAGACTTGTATCTCGATCCGTCTAGATTTTTTCGTCTGGTTATGAGTAAAAGTGGATTTTTTGCCATATGCAAAGGCACAAAGAAGTCCTTTGTAAGCTTTAGACAAATTTTGCATATATACTGATACAACCCTGCTTGATCAGACAGCTGTTTAAGAGCCTCGTCTGACTAAGTTGGCAAATTCAAGACACCCCCTACCACATAATATATATAGAAAAAAATAAACCTGTATAAGAGCCTCGCCTGCCTAAGAGGGCAACTTCAAGACAACCCCTACCAAGAAATTTATATAGAAAAAAATTTAACCTGTATAAGAGGCTCGCCTAACTTAGTTGGCAACTTCAAGACACCCCCTACCAAATTATATATATAGAAAAAAATAAACCTGCATTAGAACCTCGCCTGTCGACATCAACCACTGAACTTTATTTTGGTTTCCCAGAAACAGAAGAATATGTTTTAAAGAATGTGGTTAGCTGTAATTACCACGTTTAAGCCGCCAAACATAAATGCCGGACTTCAAAGTTCAGTATCAGTACACATAAAGGATATGAATGGTCATACGATTTTTTGGGGTTGACAGCGTTAATGCATTCAAAATTTGAACAGTATAAACGTTATACTTCACCTGTCTTAGTTGTAACAACTGGAACGTATTATGTGATGAGTCCTTTTGTCTACATAGAAGGTCCCATTCCGTTCTGTGTTTAGCCTAAAACTGTTGGTCCCATTCCATTCTGTGTTTAGCCTAAAACCGTTGGTCCCATTCCATTCCGTTTTTAGCCTAAAACCGTTAGACCCTAAGCTGGTTCCATTAAAATTTCATGTCTTTCCTTTTGGCCTGGTGCTTTCGAGTACAGGCGATAACTAAAAGCCTATTCCTATTCTTCGCAATGGTAGAGCACTGCTGCATTGTATTCATGCATGTTATTACGATAACATTTCTGTCGGGACTATTTATCCTTTTAGAGATTAAGTATGAAACGCCCCCTCCTCTCCCAGTGTCAGGTCGTCGTGAGTTAAGGAAATGTGTGCAATGGAAATCTATCGAAAAGTTTATCGCTAATGGTATGATTGTCCTTGTATGAAGTTAAAGTAAACGAACTGTCTTTAAGACGGGCCGCGATTAAATCCCGACGAAACTTGTGAAAATAGCTATTCACCACAATTAAAACTGAATCTGGAATTAAGGTTATGTGAATTCAACGAAAAAAGTCTGAATTATACCGTCGTTGTGTTATGAA
Source organism: Fragum fragum (assembly GCA_946902895.1). Classification (NCBI taxonomy): domain Eukaryota; kingdom Metazoa; phylum Mollusca; class Bivalvia; order Cardiida; family Cardiidae; genus Fragum; species Fragum fragum. Next base: position 13,444,779 of record OX336376.1, on the reverse strand, counting down.
AACTTCGTGAACTCAACTGTTTACGCCTTGGCGTTGACAAACGATGTTGATTGATCTTGTAAACGACAATCGTGTTTGATCTAATGATTAAACCAAATACAATTACCCCCCTTTATCTATGATGAAGTAGATTTATTTGGGTTGTTTTAAACCACACCCACATGACAACTGTTTTCAGTGGTCCAAAATGAAGGAACTTACAGACGACAATTTCAAGTTGACGAAATTTTATAATCTTTTGCATTTTGGAGTAAAAATCTATGTGGGAAATGAATGAATTGTTTTTGTGAAGAAGCAACACTTTCTCGATGAAGTCAAAAACATCATTGTGTGGGTATGAGTTAAACCGATTCGATCACCGAGTGATGAGCTTGGTTCGGGCTCAGCGTTGGCAAATCTGTGAGTTACATCGTGTGTTTTAACGACCCCTTGACTTAGGGTACCAGTTAAGCGAAAAAGACACATTTTAGAATGTTACATGCAGCAGATGAGTTTAGAATATTTTGAAAACTTAATAAAGATTTATAACCATTTGCATTAAGGAGATATTATCTTAATGATAGGTCTGTAGTGAAGAAAAAGCCTGAATTTTAGACTTTTTAAGGAGTTATTGCTGTTGGTACCGACAGACAATATTAACACGCTATTCCATAGACGGGTTCTGAAAGGTATTTAATGATCTGCGACATATTCTGTAAACGAAATATCCGTATAGCGGAAATACAATCGAACTTGCATAAGAGATGTGTAAACTTACTCAAAGATTTTGTTAAAATGTATTTTTTAAAAATGAATTTTCATTGTACAATTATTTCACTGCGCGTGTGTTACAAATGTAGCACCCCGCAGCGAAAGGCCGTAAAATACCACGGACCATGGTATCAATTCGGTTCCTTACTTGTTACTCAATTAATTATGGAAATGAAAGAACATTTAATCTTCTACAATTTTATTTTATTTTGATATACCTAGTTGTTGTACTTGTCTTGAAAATAATTAAGCCACACCTCTTGAAAAATGATACTATGTTTACAAATGTAATGCGTTTTTATGATATCAATATTAAATGTATTATATTTATGCCTCTAAGATTTAATTGTTACTTTCGTCTATCAAAACAGAGCGTTCTGATTGGCTTGGGGAAAAATAATACCTCTATGAAAATTTTTTTTAGTACGCAGTTATTTTGTCAGCTCGCGCACTATATATGTCCATATAGAACATATCAAAAACTGTAAAACATTTTGTTTTCGATTGATATCATTGACTTATAGGAAATTAAATGTAGGTATCGATGTTTTTTTCATGTCACAGATTTAAATTATGTTTATTTCCTCTCATATACTATTTGAATACAATATGCCGCAAAGGAGTTTTGAGTTCTGAGGTCGCTTATCAGAAAAAAGCAGGGTATTTCCCTAATAGCCTACTTAGGCTTTTAATCTATTTTTAGATTAATCCGAGACAGTTGCGAGGATTATAGGGCATTCAGATGGCGCGAATAACCGTACGAACCTTGCATTTAGTTTAAATTACATCAAACCAACGTCATCGTTACGTCATAAGGAGTTATGTTCGCTAGCCGGTCTGTAAAGATCAGTTGAAAACTATCGTAAGCGTTATTACGAATATAAACACTTACCGTAGCTTTGCGCTTAGCCTTTCATGTGACATGATTTAGGACGTTGGCTGTTTCGCTAGTAAATTTGTTACCTGTTTTTGACTTTGGGTCATATGCAAATGAGGTCATTTGATGTCGACAACCGAATTCCGTGATATCTAAAAATTACCTGGAATTCCACTGAACCTTTCCGATATAACCACGAAAAACACTTTTTGTCTTTTAGATTACCACCAAAACAATGTCTGACCTAACTTAAGGTAATAAATGTTCGTTTGAGTCTTTTTTTCGGCATTTGGTAATTTTTTCTTATCTAGGTTTCAGAAAAATCGATACCCCCCTTTAATTTGAATTTGCTCAAACAACGTAATCCATACGTCATCAATACGTCATCAGGAGTTATGTTCGCAAGCTGGTCTTCAATTCTGTAAAGATCAATCCAAAACTGTCATAAGCGTAAATACGAATATAGACACTCACAATAGTTTTGCGCTATCCATTGATGTGATATACTTCAGGACATTGATTGTTTCGCTTGTCAATTTGTTATCTAGGTTTCAGACACATCGATGCCTCCCTTTAAATGTTCGTTTTGTATCGAATCATAGCATGAGTCTTTTTTGTTGTTGTTGTTTGGATATATGTTTCGAATCCGTTTTCACATTCCTTTAAATTTGGAGAATAGACGCTTACAAAGTGTCGGGCGAAGAATTTTATCATGTGCTTTGGGTCTTGCGTGAGCCCATTTTCTCCATTGATTTGATTACAGTTCGTATAATATTCATTTCTACGTTTCTTACAAGGGACCAAAACAATTTGTTGTTACATGTAGCGCTTTGGTTTAACTTTGCGAGAAATTGATTTTCTATTTGTTCAATTGCATTTTTTTGTTGATAGACCAAATTTCGTTTGGCTTGTTCGTAGTTTGTATATAAGTTATGCATCCATTCCCGGGGTCCACCTCCCATAATCCATTTGCGTCTGGCTGTTCTTTGCTTAGTGTGAGCTTCTTTAACTGAAGTGGTCCATTAAGGCTTTGCGCGTTGGTTGAATTTCGTTTTCGGGAAGGCTGAGAGTGATGCTTTTTTGGATTGATTTTACTATTTCAAAATGTGTGATGTCGACATTAGTCGATTTAATGTTTTATTAATGAACGGCTTAACATTGACTGATAATCGGTTATATGGGTCTCAGTAGATTTTGACAAGTTAATCGAGCCCGTAGCTTTAGGGATTGTGAAATGTTGTATTATAAATGATAATTTTGCAGTTATCGGAATATGATCTGAGCAATTAAAGAGATCGCCATTGAGGATTGTGATACTTTCTACTGAGCTAAGGTTATTTTCTGTTACAAGAATCTGGTCTAACATTTTTTCCTATTGTTTTGAAAGTGTATGGGACACCTTTTCTCTTCGAAGAACAGACTATTGAAACTAGTTTGTTTACTTTAGTCAGTATTGAAAGGATTTCATTTCTATTGTTGTAATTCTAGTCAGGGGGGACAATTTCTGAAATCAAAACTCTAATCAGAATAGTATTCCTTATTTCAGAGTAAGTTTTGTATATTGCTTGAAGGGAGTGCAAGTACTCAATATATGCATCATTTTGGTAGTTAGATGACGGCAAATAACAACAAAATGTTAATAATTTCACTTTGTTTGATAATGTAATTTCAATGCCGATTATTCTCTCGTCGGATAACTCACTTATATGTCTTATACTATAAATGAGGCTTTTTCTATGAAGAATAGAAACCCCCTTCACCACATTTTAACATTCCACTTTCTTGGTCCTCTTTGCTACAATCTGTATAATCAGTAGTAGAAGGACATATTGTCGACATGAATAATTTTTTAGCTTGTTTTAACTTATGCTCGGTTATGTACGCTATATCAATGTCTTCCGATTCTAGTAATCTACTTAAGCTACTAGCAGACGACATGATACCGCGCACATTCCTGCTTTTCTTATTCGTTTGAAACTCCGATTGACGTTTTGGCCAGTCTGCTTTCGGTGGCCATCTCCAACAGCGGGTGAAACGAGGCAAAATTGATAGGTTTTCTACAGCTTCGCTTTGGTAAATTGGTATTATAATCTTGGCTGCTCTGCGCTCCTCTAAGTACTGTATAACTCCAAAAATAGATGAGTCCGATTCAATCCCGATTCAATCCCGCCTACATAATACATTCTAACTCTCCCTCTATATCGACCTTTGATAATCGGGAATATACTACTCCAGTATTGTCAGTATTTCTAATCACTGTTTGTTATTTTCTTGATTCGTTCGGCATCGCGATAATGTTAGATGTTGAAATTTATGTCCCCTTTTTTCTTTAACCAGTGTCTTTTCTCTCTATCAAAAATATGCTAGGTTCGGCGTTGTCAGTTATATGATTTGTACTATGATTCTGTTCGTTGCTACTTTGTTCTGTTTGCGGACTTTGAGGTGAAGTCCTAATAACTTCGGCGTATGTTCGATGGCCACTTTACTGATTACTTGTTGATTCGGGATTTTTATCTGAATGTTTTGAGACGGTTTTTAAATCACAATGATGTTCATCAGATTTCATGGAAACACTGTTGCCGGTTAGAATTTGATCAGTAGTTTCACGAATATTATCAATGGTTAGAATTAGATCAGTATTTTCACCACTATTATAAATGGTTGATGCGTTGATGATTTCATTGTTCCTAGGAAGATAATGGCTGTTTGTTAGAATAGTTGATGTTTTAATTCTCGGTAAATTACTGTCCCTCTCGCCAAGCGTTTGATTGTAGTCGATTGATTTGTTCATTCGTTGGTTGTGGTGACTTTGAAGATTATTCCTAAGGGTGTTGATCTCCATGGCCTCTATTATTTTTGTATCGTTATTTTTTATTTCAATTAGTTCATTATATTTGCTTGTAAGATCTATCACGTTCTGGAGAACTTTAATCATTACCACATTTAATGTTTTCGAGACCTCTATAATTTTTATCTTAGGCTGGTTTGGCTCTAGCTGTACTAAATATTGTTTCAATTTCACTTGTATCTCCGTGAAGGAATATGTACAGTATGTAACCGTCTTGGGCTATTTTGTACCATGGGATTTTGCCTTGAGCCTCGTCTCGAGATCAGTCTACCATCAGGACATTCTTGCATAGATTTGGCTTTTCGATATAACGTGTCTCAGTATGTTAGAAGATCTGTTTCTGAACTGTTCGTAAGACTTATGAGTTTCTCTATGTATAAATCTTTTGGTAGGTTTTGTAACTCAAAGTCTGTAATATTCGTACTATCAAGTGTGTCTTGTTGTGCAGTAGGTATCATTTGTTGTGGGTACAACTGGGATTGGACTCTGAGTGGCTTAAAAGAAGATCCTGTTGTTGAAGATCCCTGTCAAGGTCCGTTAGGGGCAAAGATTATGTGAAAAGGAGGCGTATAGCATCAAGGAATTGGCTGAGTTTCATTTTGACTATACACTGGAAATTTATCCGCTCGCCGTCAGCATCGTGTATAATGAATGAGAGGTCTGGTCAAAGCGCGCGTCACTGGTGCGTGACTGAGTATCGCTATTGGTGTCGTATGGTATTTTGACCTCTGTCTGGTCCCCAGTCGATATTGGTTCATATTTTATACCATTCATCTTGCCCGAGGTTAGGTTTAATACTATTCTGTCACTTGTCGTGCCGTTACATATATAATACGATCCAGTAATAACTAACCATCAATATGGGCTTAACTACCTTATGGCGAATAAAGAGGTCATTCTGTCTATGCAGATATTTAGATATCAAATAATTGTTACCTTTTTATTTACCATTATCCTTGAACGACATTTAGGCAACCATATTTTCACGATTTCCTTAATAAGTCATTTTGTAACTCTTTAAAATCAAAATATCGAGAGCCATAAAAATCCAAGCCAACTTGCGAAACCCCGTGACGGCTTGTAAATTAAAAAAGAATAAATAAAACTAAAACAAACAAACAAACAGACAAACAAACAGACAAACAAAAGAACAACAAAAACAACAATAACAAAAAAAAAAAAAAAAAAAAAAAAAAAAAAAAAACGTCATGCTTTTCATTATGTAAATTTCATGAATGTTTGGTGAATGTTCTTCTTAAACTCTTTACAAAGAAAAAAGAGCAGTTGGGTTTACCTAAACGATTAAGAATCATTTGTTTCTTAATTCTGTTAAGTATTATTTTCGACATCACCACGATTTCCTAAATATATCAATCATGCGAATAATACTCGTATTTCTGAAAAAAGTACGGTTCAAAACGTGTGTCATTCAAACACTCAAAAGCCGGATGGGTACTATAGAGATTTTGCGACTTTTTAGAACGAGAATATTTATTTTTGTTTACCTACAAAACGATACATTTAGCGCTGAAATGTTGAACACAATGGTACCTGAAAATACACTTCTTCCTTTAATACAAGGAATGTGGACTTGTTGGTAGTATTTTCAATGTTTCGTTTCCTCGTAGATTTATACTTGTAGATAAAGGACGGTCATTGCCAGATGTAAATGCCATAAGAATAATGGTGCTTAATTTGTATAAAAGAATGATATTTCAAATTATATGGCGGTTCATTGCTTTGACACTTAAGATCTTTTTCATCCATCATCAGTTCTTGATAGATGATAAATTATTGAAATTTATGGAAATCTAACGCTTTGTATCTTTTACCACAATGCATTATAGTTCTTTTTAAGTATATTTTTAATAAGTAAAAAGTTTTGCTGCACACTAAAGAAAAAAAAAAAGAATAAAACATACCGAGAAATTGTGATGTGTAATATCTGGTCGCTATTTGGTTCAACTTTCCATTCGTAAATCGAAGAAAAATATCCATCTGCTTTTCCTGTAGTATTTTATTCAACAACTCTCGCCAAATCAAAGGACTGAAGGTCCTGAATGTCGCCATTAGTGGATTATGATTTTATTTTATTTTTTACAGTCATTGGAAATGAATAAAAAAATATGAGTAACATTCTCATTTTTAGAGGAATTGTATCATAATAGTCTAGTTAAATTTTAAGTTTAACACAAGAATCATTGACTTTTACAAATTCACCTTTATGTTTAACACTATTTAGTTTCACAAAACATCTTGTGAAAGATAAATGAAAAGGAAATTTAAAACTTTTGAGAATGAAGGATGTTGATTGAATTTTTGGGAGGTTCAATATGGTATCGTTGCTGGGTATACATAATGTCGTAACTACAGTTTCATTCAATCTGCAGCTACGTCATTTTCTCTTTTCACTATGTGTGGAAATTAAAAGAAATACTATAATTTTAATTAGAAAACTTTGTGGGGAAAAGGAGAAACTGCCTTTTACAAGCAATTTCACCTTCTTTAACAGTGGGTTTCCAAAATATATTGCTTCAACGCGTAAAAAAGCATGGAATTAGTAAGAATGGGTTAAGTTAATTGACTATCTTGTTTCTTGGGACTAAACTAACTACAAAAAAAAAAAAAAAAACGATTGGTCCTTTCCTTTTGTTCAACATTTTCTATAAGATTTTACTATATAGCTACAATAACTTTTCATCGTGAGAATTAGAAATATGATAGTGCTGATTTTTTCCTATGGACTAAAAACCTTACTACAAAAAGAAGAGATGAAAAAGTTAAGGGCTCTTTTGCATGTTGTCTATCAGAATATCTTTAATTTAAGATAAATTAACTGCTGTCACCATTAAAACAATGTGTCAGGATAAACCGTTTATGGAAGACATGTTAAATGTGAAGTGAGAATCCATTTGGTTATATTCTCTTCAAATTCAAATAGAGGGGTAAATTTAGGCATAGTTTGAGGAGTTACAACTAACTTTTATTGTCTTTATCTCTTCCTGTTTGCAATTATGGACAGTCCAAATTAAATGGTATTGCAGGCGACAGTTTGAAATGGATTTAATACGAAAACTAACTATTCAGTTGGTGGGATGTAACAATAAATTCCTTCCTTTTTCAACAATATCTTCTCAAGATGTATTCCACAGACACAAAACACCAGGGATTCGTTAACAGGAAATGGTTAAGTAGGTATCATTTAGAAAAGAATATTTACTTTTATTCAAATAGAGGGGGTGGGGTCTACAAGTTCTCTTCCATTTATCTCCCTTTGACTGTAAATGTATTGATTGGCAGAGGTCTCAGTCTACAGTTTTACCCTGCTGTCAGGAGTTCTTGACTGTGAATGTCCTGCAGTGTATTCAATAAATATTCTGCAATAGAAGAAACATGTTCTTTGTCAGGATAGGATGAAAAACTATTGAAAAAATACAACAAATCCTGCTAGAATCCTATAAAGGTGACAAAACTGAAGGTTTATGGATATGCGAAATGATCGACAAAATGGGCGAAATTGGCAATTTTATGCTTCGCAAGACTTGCAGCACAGTTCAAATTGGAAATGACGGCCCCTAAACGACTTGCTTTCCGGATAGTAAAATCAATATGAAGTCAGTCAATGCAGTCAAAAATACCATGATTCAAGTAAATTTTTCACTATCTCGACCCATTTTCATTCCATTCAGGAAAAGCCTGTATGAACGACCAAAACCCGCATTTCTACCATATGGCTCTTCTGGGCACTCGAAAACTGATGCTGTGTGAAAGAACCATGAACCTATAATGTCGCATTTGCAAATGGTCTCTTTTTCACATTTTTTTAATTATTTGAAGCAACAGCATCCTCCTTTACCTTCAAATATGCAGTCAAAAATGATCTTTTCCTTATATTTGAGAAATTCACGTGGCCAGTTCGAATATTTCAAACAAAACTGTAGACTCGTACCTTAAGGAGAATAAAAGTTTTATGCCTGAATGTCAATAATCTAAATTCTTATACATGAGGTAGTCTCTGGCAGCCTTAGATCATCAGCATCAAAAGCATTTACTTAAAAGTACAAAAAAATGATATTAACCCTTCTGCCAAATGGCTAAATTTACCCCATTTAACAGTCTTAATTTCAATTCAAGACAGACATTACCAAATGGTGATTTTTCCACTTTTTCATCTAATGAATACTTATTCACGCCTGAATGGTACTCTAGAACACTAAGTGACTCCTTCGATAAGCTTATGATGAACCTTGGTGCAAAATCATGTTTAAGAAACTGAATTATCGGCTCGTACCTGGGTAAATTTTCTATGAATCTTTACAGTTTAACTGACACTTTAATCATTTCAGCAAATCGAAAAGCAATATGTTCCCACTAAATGAGAGAAAAGGATTCAATAAGTGAATTTAAAGCCAAGTTAGTAGTTTAAATGAAGATAAGATGTTGTTAAGTTACAAACAGACATGTAGTCACAGTCCAATGAGGTCATCCAAATTTTCAAACTTGAGTTCCCTTTCTCATTTTCTTCAACACTAGCCCAAGCTTCTCTAAGTCAAACCACTTCCATTGTTAGGATGTAACCTGATATTTTGACTAATAATGCACATACTAATTGGCTGAAATGGTCGTTTCTATCCACAAGAACTTCCAGAAAACAAAAGAAAAATATACTAGATCTAACTTTCAATTTGGACTTAGTCAAGCACACTAGGATTTTTTTGAAAAGTAAAAAGTGATTTTGGTATGCAACTATGTCAATTACATTCGACAGGACAAAGATAAGCTGTAATAGAGCATACAGAAAGAGAGCCACTCAGTTCAAGAGTGGTTCGCGCCAACCCAGGAATTACAATGTGGAGCGTAATAATGCACCAGAGCCCATAGCTTCGACCTCGGGCTGTAATAATGCATCAAGACGACATCGACCAACCAGCCATGAGGCAGAGGACTAGGCTGAAATGTCAACTTCTTCGGACCTGCCTTACACTCTTCGGCTGAAACGGGATGGTTTTGAGCTTAAAAACGCAACAATTGAGGAAAATATGATAGTCGGGATAAAAAATGTGGTGGAACTGATGGAAAAAACGCATGGCTTTTCATGCAAGAAACGCAGAGTAAGTATGGATGTTGTTGACCGAATTGGTCTATGTGTTTCATTTGCTGTGAAGTGTAGTTCATGTAAATTTAGGCTGGAACCCATCCGAATGCCTGTTAAAAGTGGCGTTAAACCGAAATAAATCAATCAATCAATCAACCGGATACCATTAAGAAGGCCAAGGGCCAACCTGCTGGTGCTTTAAACGAAATAGAAGTGTTACTCACACTTAAATCATACATTGGACTAGCCGACATAACAGACGTTCTTACATGTTTGAATATCAAAGCACCCTGTAAGTCTTCAATGCAGCTGAAATTTAATTCAATGTGTGATAAAATGACAGATTCGAATGAAAGACAAATGAATCAAACCATGATTACCTTAAACATGTGACCGCTTTACTTCCAACCGAAACTGGAATTGATGCACATTATGATGTTTCATACCCTTGTCTTCCGCAAGGTGGAAGTGAAAGGCGGTACAGAGCGTTGCTCCCCTTATAGAGCATACAACAACACAGCGGCTTCCTATTGCAGTTGGCGTAGCAAGTAAATTTTGTCGATGAAAGGGCTGTGACCATACCAACAGGAAATGTCAGAAAAATTATAGGTTAGATAAAACTCTTTCCTCAAGTGAGCGCTCCTCCTACACAAAACCTTGAATGACATTCAAAGGAGATGTCACACAAGGCTTAACTCGGTCACCACGGATGACAGCACGCAACTAAGTAAAGCCATGCGAGACTACAGAGCCGATACAAAATCCAAAATAGATCACCAAGTTTGTTTTATCCATAGGGGCCGGACACCCCGAAAACACATTCGAGCTTATACTTGACCAGCATACCCATTACCTATGACAAAAAATGTACCAGCAAAAACTCGCCAGCAGTATAAGAATCTGAGTCCGACTGGAGCTTAATAAAGCCCAGGCAGTTTCAAAGAGCGACGATACATTCATTCGTACTGGTTCAAGTGCCATCCTTACAATAATGAAATGCTTTTCTGGCAAGCATCATCTTTAAAGAGAATTCTCATTTGTATGCGAAAGCTACCTAGCTGCCTACTCAACAAATCACCTACCATATGGGGTGCATGTACAACTGAGTGAAATGGAGCTCTGCTTAATACAGAATGAGATTAACAAAGTTTTCAATGAAGAAAGCCTGATAAGCATGTGGAAATTATTCAAGAGTAATAACTGCGAAAGCTTCCACTAAACCGTGTAGCGACTGGCTCCAAAGGCAGTTTGTTACATCCGCAACTTTGAAGCCATGTGTCATTCTGCTGTGCAGTGGCGCTCTATAGGACACACCCGATAAATGGTTAGAATAGCTCAAGCTGTCGGATTAAGGATTTATAAACAATCGAGATTCTACAAGCAGCTTTAATTAAAGGAATCTCAAAGGCGGTATGACACAGAAAGGCAGGCCTCTTCACATTATAAACAACAAAGGTACTTCTTACGGAAAAGAAAGTCACACACCTTCTTATTCACTGATTCTGCAAACAGTATTGAAAACATTGCTTCTCAGTCTGCTAACAGACATAACTATGGGCTCGCTTCATAAAGATGAATCAAAACATAACTGAATTTGTCACAAAATGTTTAACAACACAAACCGAATATACAAAAGGAAACTTTCTAGAACAATTTTTTGTTTTCCAAAACCTCAACAGAACAGATTTTTACCGTGTCCAACGACATCGTCTCAAACTCCTATGGCCAGTGCATTCACTATTTTGTCGGCATAGTTTCCTTGCATTGTTTACCAATGCAGTCTCATAGCACAGGTGTTCTATATTTAAACACAGTTTATTGTGGCAAGTGTGAGAAACATGCATTAAGCTATACAACTGCATCTGATCATTCTGTACAAAGAACATTAGCCGGTGAACAAGCAGTTTTAACCGCTTTGATGGTGACCCGATATATACCATAACCGTATACATCAGTCGGATCGGGCCTAACTACACATTCGCTCCTAGACACTACAGACTAGTCGAGTAGAGCATAGCGTATCTTTCTGGACCCAACCACGAATTGAAGTAGGCACTGGGTAGGATAAGTTTATTTCTGCAATATTTAGAAAAGCAATTCTTTGACCAAAAAGGCGAATTTAATCTTTTCGGGCCCGAAATGAAAACAATAAACAACATTTTCAATTTTTGCTACTTGCAAGAAAATTTCCAATTTTTCACTAATCTCTTTTTTCTGTGAATTATCTCCCTTGTTCAAAGAGATAGTTTTGAAATGCAGCAACTTTGAGGGCATTGAACTGGCCATTTTCTGCATGATGAATAAATAAATATTCAGATTTAGGGTCATTAGATTCTAAAATTAAAAAAAAAAAAAAAAACGTACTCACCTCTTAAGGTCTCAGTCTACAGTTTTCCCCCTCTGCCCCTTTGACCGTGATTGTCCTGCAGTGTATTCTATAAATCTAGATCACTTTTCTGCAATAGAAGAAACATATTTTTTGTCAGAGTAGGATGTAAAATTATTGAAAAAAAAAACAAAACAAAAAAAAAAAAAAACACACACACATAACAAACCCAAATCCTACTAGTAAAGGTGACAAAACTGGTGGTTTATGGATATGCGACATGGTCGACAAAAGTGGGCGAAAATAGGCAATTTCATGCTACACGAGAGTTGCAGCACACGTCATATTGGAAATGACGGCCCCCAAACGACTTGCTTTCCGGACTGTAAAATCAATATGAATCGGTCAATGCAGTCAAAAATACCATGATTCGAGCTACTTTTTTCACTATCTCGGCCCATTTTCCTACCATTTAAGAAAAGCCTGCATAAACTACCAAAACCCGCAATTCTACTACATGGCACTTCTGGTCACAAGAAAACTGATGCTGTACGAAAGAACCAAGAACCTTTAGTTTCGCATTTGCAATTGATCTCTTTTCACATTTTTTAAAAATTTGAAGCATCAGTATCCACCTTTACCTTCAAATATGCAGTCAACAATGATCTTTTCCTTATATTTGAGAAATTGACCATGGCCAGTTCGAATATTTCAAACAAAACTGTAGACTGGCACCAAATTATGTTGTGCGAAATTACTACACTTTTAATGCATTGAAAACTCGTAAACAAGAGTAAAATTAGTGTGTTCATTTTTGTAATCACTTGTTCAAACACTAGAAATAAATGGAAACAATTTCACACAATAAACAAATGAAAGATTTTGAAAATAAGAGAACTATTATTAGTCGAATTAGCTGAGTTATTTGAGCCGGCCCTAAAAGTAAAGAACACATCCCTGAGCCAAGTACTTCGAGATAAAGAGATTTTTTTCTTTTTGTTTTATCAAAACCTATGTTGTTTGTACTCTATGAAGCCTCAAAATAGATTTCATCAAATAGATCCCAATGAGTACTCACAAGAAGAGGAATAACAGAACTAGATATGTATCACACCTTCTGATCTAGAGCTGAGTAGTGAGAAAAATCCACAACTGAAACTCTTAACACACCTAAACACATACCCAGAATACACTCATATGGCGACAAATGTCAGTAAAACTGACGTTTTGCGACACAGTAAAACAAGAAAAGGTCCACTTGTGTCATATTAGCAAAGTTACCAGCCAACCCATACACTATAAGGGTATGCTGTTTTCCTATCCCGATGACTAAGCTTTTTAGCAATGTGGCTATCTGGGAACATTTTTTATGAAAATATAATCAGTATCAGCTTAAGAGTTGTATGACTTGTGTGATGTAATGACTTTCAGAGTCCATGATATTCTTACTTTTTCTCCAGAGAAAATTGATGCAATAGACCTGGGGGTAGTGACCATTGGTTCTGGGGTGGGTTCGGGAATGGATACATCAGACAACTCACGTTCTGGTTCATCAATACTCTTTTCGTTTTCTTAAAAAACACGTTTAAGGTTCCTGAATTTATTTGTTCAGTGAAATTTCCCACATGTTTGGCATATTTTATGTGCGATTTCAACGCACATTCGCTCATGTTCGAATGATCGATAATTTTATTACAAGCAGAGCACACACTCTTCTATTGTCCGATTCAAATTGTTTCAGCCATGACTTGTATTTCTCACGTAAGATTTTTTATAGCAACATGATCCTTCGTTGTTTACTTTCAATACAAAACTCTATTAATTCCCGATAGGGAAAAACGTTTATCGAAAACAAGAAGGGGTGCACACCATGAAAAAATACTTATATTTCCACCACGGCTTTTTGTTCCAGGAGTGCTTATCGCCCTTTTAGGACATTTTTATTTTATTTTTTTATTCTACATTTACTCATATGAATTCCATGGCGGTTTCATATTTTCAATGCTTTTTACTAAATTCCCTGATATTTCCATGGTAAAACCTCTATTATCAAAATCCCATGATTTTGTTTAGAGACAGCAACTGACATTTACAGAGGTGTGCGAACCCTGCTACAGCTACTTTAAGCTGTACTTACGATGTTTAGGTTTTATATAGAGTGGAACTTTCTGTCGTAGTCAATCGGCAGGGACATCGAAATGAGTCGGCGGGGACAGCGATTGGTCAATTACATTTCTACAAAATATTTTGTTTCGGAAAAAAACATTATTTACAAACATATATAAACATACCGCTCTGGTCATTTAGCTCAATTATATCATTCACTCGCACACACACACGCACACACACACACACACACACAAACACACACACACACACACACACATGCACCCCCATATATATTTGCTTTAAAAACTTTTTTTTTTAATTTTAGATTGAAACGAATCTCCCCCTCAAATAAAAAAAAAATAAAGTAAATTTTAGATAAAGAGTAGCTACCCGCTGTCAAACAGCTCTTCAAAGCGTATTTGTCATCGGTAGTGTAAACTAGGAAACCGCTTTCAAAAACATAAAAGAATATTTATTTGTACAATTTTGTCGGGGAAATGAAAGCTCGTTCCCAAAAAACAATGTGTATAGAGAGTCAATACATGTATTTACAAACACTATTCAAATAAGTCAGTTAGGGTAATACCTCTCGCCTTCTAAACTATTAAATGCTGACCTTGGAAAATATAAAAAGCTCCTGGGCTCCAAATATTAATTTTTGTGAGAATCAAACATTATGTTTGGGATTTTCCAACACCGACGAAAACATCGTAACGCCAAAATAGAATACAATTGACAATGTACGAGGGGAAAAAGACACAATAAAATAATGATTCAGTTTTAATTGACAAGTCTCTGTCAATCAAAGATTTAATTGACAAGCAATTGGTCAATTGACGGACTACCTGTAAATCAAACGATCGCCTTAATTATTTATTTAGCTCGGAAGTGAAGTCCTCCGATATCTATATTGCTTTGCTGACTAGAATGTCATAATAACAGCAAATGAAGCTGTAGGTATGATGTATATGTGTGCAACTTTCGATCTACATTTTATTCCAAGTCCATTATCATTCACGTTTCGAATAATCATCATTTGGTATCACAATCGAACTACTTTTCGGAGGTCAGTTGGCATGGCCGGCGACCCGTGAATTTTCGTTTCAACAATATGTCTAGACTGTTAGATGTGTCATTCATGTTCTGGTCGATCCCCTCATTAGTCTATAAAACGATATGTAACCCCTGCAAAATTACAAAGAACTCTCTTAACCAGGACCGCAGGCGCCTATTTTATGATTTGATATATCAGGGCTCGTTTTTTAAGCGAAATCCAGGAGTTGGCCCCTAAAAAATCTAAATATGTTCTATTAGACCCTTAGAAATTTCTTACAAGAGGGTAATCTTGACCCCCTTGCGAGAATTTTCTGAGTGTTAAACCAGGATTTTATCCCTCAATATTTCCTTTATGTATCTTATATACAAATGAAAATAGTTCAAATTAAAAATTTCTTATTTAAATCATATCTTTACAAGAAAAAGGTCTATTGGCGCTTAAACCTTGAAATTTTACCCATGACTCACCTTATTTGTTGTTTTTGCCTATTAGAATCAATTTTGACCCCTAAAGACAGTGACCCCTCGATTGCTTCCACGAGCCCTGTATATAACATGTTACGTGTTCAATACATTATAAGACATGATACCTACTTTTGTCAAACAAAAACAGCATCCATTTATACATGATGGGAATACAAAGCAGGATTTTCAACCAGGCTGAAAAAGTTCTCGAAATTCACCTGTCATAAACCCTTTCCTGTTTTTAAAAAAAATTGACTTGTCCAAATTCAAAGAGTTTTGTAGACGAAAATTCTAAGTGGGTTTAATTTGAAAATTATCCGTTCAAAAGTGTTGAAAATATTGTGGAAAAAGAAGAAATTGCTTGTGAAAAGCAAATTCTTCTTTTTCCACAATTTTTTCCCAATCATAAATTCTCGAGGAAGTAAAAACCAGGGATTGGACAGAAAAGGGTTAAGATAACAATAAATGTTATTTCTTAAAAAATAAAGAACCCCCTTTCTTTTCATTATTTTCTTTTAATTAGACTTTACAATTTAAAATTCTCTGTGTTCTTATATCTGAAACAGTTTCGGTTAACAATTGGATTTACGGATTAGGCTTACCATCATATCGTCGTTGTCGTTCTAAAACCTCGTAGCTTTAGCTTGATTCAAGCTGTAGTTACGAAGTTTTAGAACGACAATGACGATATTCTGTCATGATTTAACTGCAGAATCTAAGTTCACGTAACGTTACAGTATCTAGAAAACCCCTTCGTTAAAAAGAATGAAAAAATGTCTTCATTACTCGGTAGAATGATCAATGCAAAGAGGAGAAAGTACTTAAGTGTGGACCTCTCTTAGATGTCGTGCAGAGAATTTCTCAGGCGGAAGAGACGGGTGTTATGTACGAAATTTAAATGAACTATTTAATTTTCTACGTCTCTGAATTTACTGCAGAGATGTGGAGGAGCCCCTATCTGACTTTTTCAGTTTTGAATGGGTGAAAAATAAGTTTGTACCACCCTCACGTCGAATCAATTTCTATGTCCATTCATTATCCTTTACATTCATTCACACATCAATTCGTCGAACCTAAGTTTTAATCAATCTATTTTCCCTCGAACATTCCGCAATGTAAACGCGCGAGATTTTCAGCTGCATTATATTACTGGTTATCTATCTATCTATATATACTGCCCAACTCCCCTTTCGGGTATTACTGGCATGTTATATCTAAAAGCTATCTAATTTTGTTTGAATATTTGTCATCGTCAAAGCTTGTCATTTGTTATTTAAGCTTGTACAGAGTCAGTTTTGTAGCTAAAGTTAACAGACAATATTTTCAGAGCTCACCTAGTGCAAACTGTCACTGGCTGCTTAACCACTAAATCTCTTAAAATGGCTTTGCAAAAATAGTAGTTCTTGTACATTTCAGTAATATGGCAAACTCTGCATTCAACTTTATCGGTTATGTATTTTAGCTCACCAGAGTGCATCGTGCTCATAGTGAGCTTTATCATCATTGAATATCCGTTATGCGTCCTGTGGCATCAACGATTCAATGTGACCACCATAGGGCGACCAATTTGGACCAATTTGGATGAAAATTGATTAGGAAATTTTTCAGGTTATTCAGATTAACCCTATGAACCAAACTGAAATTTTGAACAGTTCAACGGAAACCACTGGTAAAGAGGCTTTGATGACAATTTATTATTTAACGCTCTAGGGGCTATACAAAGTTTATTGAATCTTGGTCGGAATGTTTGCCAGGTCATAAGATAAATCCTATCAAAAGTGCGAAAATTCGAATAGAAACACGGAAGAAGGGGCCTTAATGACAATTTCTTTGTGTCACTCTAGGGGTTAAAAGTATGGCTCAATTTCGCTAAAACTTGGACAACTGTTTTCAGACGATAACAATTAACCTCATCGAAAATGCAACGATTCCATATGAAGACAGGATGAAATTGATCTAAATTACAATTATTTTACTTAACCTCAAGGGGCTACAAACTGGGCTCCGTTTTAATGAAACTTTGTCACAATAATTGTCAGGGCAAACGTTTGGAAAAGACAAGAAAAGGGCCTCAGTGACAATTTCTTTTTTTCCCCTAGTGTCTACACATTTAAATCAATCGTAAAGAAACTTGGACAGAATGTTTGCAAGATGAAAAAGATGAATTGTGTCCAAAAAAGAGAAAATTCCATTTACACTCAGGAAAGCGGCAATACCAAATTTAGCTCTATTGTTTTGGAACTTGGTCAGAATGTTTTCAAGGCATAAATATGAAACATTTTGAAAGTGGAAACATTCCGATTATAAAATAGGGGGAAAAGGGCCTTTAAGTCCATTCCTTTGATGTCACACTAGTGGCCGAAAATTTGGCTCTTGTATTACACTATGATTACACTTGACTAGTACGTTTTCCAGATCAAAAAGAAGAAACTTTTTGGAAAGTGGGAACGATTAAATCGAAAAGACGGGAATAAGGGCATCAATACCAACAACATTTTTGTATACCCTCTCGGGACTTAATCTTTTGTTCAATTATGATGAATCTCGTAGAAGATGGGAATATTTCATATGAAAACACTAGGAAGTGGACCTTAACAACGATTACTTTGTGTGCACTCTCGTGGCCACTATTTGTGTTCAATCTTGACAGAACTTTGTTAGATTGATTACCTGGCGAGCGATTTAGTATCATCATGGCCCTTTTGTATGTAGAAGAAAACACGAAAATCTTATTTCCACTTTTATCTTTTAGAATGTGACTTCTAACCATCTCACAAGTGAAATTGATCTTTAACATTTGTCGACGTTTTTAAGCATTCTAGTAAACTTGGCGACTTAAAACGTCGTTACTTCAGAATGAATAAGCTGTAGTTACGACGTTTAGGTCACCAACAAGAAACTGTACTTTTTCATTGCATGTTACTGGCCATAGATTAAGAAAAATAATGCCGTTCAATAAAGTGGAACTTCCTGTTGGAGACGGTAGGTGTAGCCAGCGCAGTTAACGGGCGGGTGAGTGTTCCTTCAAGCTGCCCTCATCAAAGTATAAGTGACCCTATGGCCTAAGCCTGTCGAGATCGACCATGTTGGTAGATAAAGTTTTGAGATTTTGTAGGAGTTAGTTCATGATCGAGCACCAAGGAATACGGGTGTATTAGGGGATCAAGATTGGAGCTTGCAGTGCGAAACAAACTTAACATTTGATCTGTACGTGGGTTTGAACACCGGCTCAGCATATAATCTTTCCGACTTTTGACATGCGTCCCTGGTCTACCAGAAATGGGTGAATAATAAGTAGAGTGCCTAGGGGAGGTGGATAGCTTGTGGCTTGAATCGAATGTTGTGGTTGTCCTAGTTTAACCAACGACAGGAAGCCGTTGTTAGGCACACCAACCGCCGCAATATAACTGAAATACGATTGAAAGTGGCGTTAAACTCCATTAAATCAGCATACTAAATCAGGTATATTCCGGTTTAATATGAAAAGGATTAAAGTACATGAATATTAACTAATTAACTAGTTGAATAATTCAATTGATTTATTGATAAGTGCATTTAAATGGTTTCATTTTCTAGTTTATATTGCTAAAATTAATTATCTTGCGCAATTGATGTTAATGGGAAAGAAGTGACCCGACAAGGATAACGGGACCTTCAGGTAAGTGAGTTACCAAGAGCCAGATTGCCTTAAAATTGGCTTATCAAGGTCTAATTTACGAATCTTAACTCTCTTAAGCCATTACCAGACGGCAAACTTTTAGACTAGTCCAAATTGAAAGGACTTGCAGACGAGAATTTAAAGTGTATGAAAGTTTAGATTTTTTTAAAAAATTTGTCGGTAGGAAAAAAATGTGTAAAATTAAGGAATTGCTTATTTTAAGCATTTTCTTCATTTTATACAATGTTTTCCTAACCGTTATTCTTTAGGGGCGTCCAAAAGCGTCACTGTTTTGGAATGGGTCAACCAACGAATCTATGGTCCAGTCTTATCAATTCAGACAGGAAGAAATTTTGAACTTCGAACATTGGCTGACATAAATGCAAATAATTTTTATCGGTTTGGTTACTTTAACGTCGAAACTAAAGCTTATTCAAGCTACGTCGGTTAGGTCGCTACCCTCATTTTATTGTTCTGTTATATGCTACCGGCCATAAATCTCGCTAAATAACGCGATTCACTATCTTTTAGACCTTCCTGTCGAAGCTCAGTTGGCGGGAGCAGCGGTCCGTCAATTGGTTCTTACCACATTGAACCTAGTGAATACCTTTGCCAGGGTCAAGAGCCGTGGAAACACAGGATTTGCGTTTTACAATATAGGTCTGTCGATGACTGGTCCAAGATAGAAACAATTCCTGGCCCCGCCCACATACACTGTTGGACCCTCCCATTGACTCCAACAGGAAGTTCCGGCTCGCTATTTTACGGCGATTTATGATCAGTAGCATGTAACTAAACATTGGAATGGTTGGTTGGCGACCTAAACGACGTAACTAAAGGTTGAATAAACTGTAGTTACAAGCAATGTCTTCATATTTCTCAGTGCTTTCCAAGGGAATTTTTTTGAGAGACGACCAAAAACGTCAACGTGTGGGAATGGGTTAAATGATAAAGATAAAGATAAGCAACACTTTTTTCGGTCCCTTGTTAATAGGTTCTTAGCGTCGACCAATTGTGGTTCATGCGGTCGATTACGTTATCAAATCTGAAAGAGTCATTATGCCAGAGTAGCATACAAAATGATCAATGTCAGCTTTTGTAATTAAGCAGCAAATTAAGTCCGCCGTGTGTTATATTGTACTTAACCGAGACTAAAGATTCGGCTCCGGTATCTTGAAATTAGGCTCGAATGCGTATCTTTGGCAAGTTAAATTTTTGGCCACTACACTATTTCTCGCAATTCATTTGACTTATTCAAAAGTATTTTACCCTTTATCTCAGCTTATAGAAGAAACCAAAGGCATACACTGTTTCAATTATCATGCATATAGAAAAAGAAATTCTCCGAGGAAAATTGGCACTTCTTTTCAAAGCAAATTGAATCTTCAAAATATTAGCAAATGAGGTATTGTTGAAGCCGTCCCCTTCACTATGACAGAAAGTTAAAGTTTGATATAAAACTACGTTATATTGCAAAACGTATGGACAGTGTGTCGTAACTACAGCTTGAATAAGCTATAGCTACGACTTTTAAGTCGAAAACCAACAAAAAAGTCGTCCGATGTTGGAGTTGAAATTTTTCCTCTAGACAAATTGTAAGAGTTGACTGGTTTATCCATTCTTTGACTGAGAGCTGAAATCCGTTATTTTCAGTTGACGATAGCATTTTTTTTCTGTCACGGTAACAAGGCTCGACGTTTTACATCGACTAATTAAATTGCAGCGGCGATGTAGTTCTCCCGCGCTCTCTTAATGTCCCTCCGTGTGGTATTGGTGCATGATTCTGGAAAATCGTAAAATAAAATGTATCGTCAAGTTGTACTTGCTTTAACACACATGTGTTTCATGATCTCGTTTGGGAGAAAGTATGATTATTTTACCATCAATCGGGACATCGGTGGAAAAACGTGTCTCGCTGATCGGGCTTTTACAGATGAGGGCATTTCAAGCGATTATGTTTGTGCGATTAAATGTAAAGATGTTCAAGACTGTGGAGGTTTCTTCTACTCTCCGCAGTCAAAGATATGCCACGGATGTGGAATGAAATTTTATTATTCAGACCAGTTGGATGGGGATCTTGATGGCAGTGTTTATTATGGAGGTATGTATATCAATTCGAGTTTTGGTCTCAACTAAAGACTTGAAATCTCAAACCCAATAGATAGATAGATAGATAGATAGATAGATAGATAGATAGATAGATTGATAGATAGATAGATAGATAGATAGATAGATAGATAGATAGATAGATAGATAGATAGATAGATAGATAGATAGATAGATAGATAGATAGATAGATAGATAGATAGATAGATAGATAGATAGATAGATAGATAGATAGATAGATAGATAGATAGATAGATAGATAGATAGATAGATAGATAGATAGATAGATTGAGGGGGGGGTAAATTAGAGCAATTTTGTTTGTCATCACTTGATGCTTTTTATTCATATTATTGTAACAGAAAAAATATTGATATATTAGAAATACCCAGATAGAGAAAAAAGATATATGCGAGAATCAACGAATCACGACTGTTTAGCAATAATTATAATGTCAATCATATCATGCACTTATTTAGACTGGAAATGAACTTTGAACGCCGACATTTATGTTTTAGCATATCATTTTTATTAGTTTGGCCACTTAAACGTGGTGATAATACTTAATTAAGCTGTTACTGACCATAGAAGTAACAATAACAACAACATTTAATAAACGAATCGAACTTCCTATCGGAATTACCGGGCATAGTGTCAATTGACCAATAGCTAGCCCCGCTTACTGACTCCGACAGGATGTTCCGCTTCGATTTTAAAAGACGTTATTTTGTAAAATGTATGACCAGCAGCATGTAGCAAAAAAAGAAGAATGGTTGGATGATGACCTCTACGTTTTAACGAAAGCTCGAATAAGCTGACTTTTAATCGCCGAGCCAGTGATTGGTCAATTAGTCCTTTTCAAGAGAGTGTGTCCCGAATGGCGCCGTTTACCTTGTCCACGAATGTACCAAACTCAAGAGCAGATTTTCTCTCGAACCTTGACATTCAACGTATCGGTCCATTTTCCAAGTACACCAGCCACATGTCTTTACTGCTGCATTTTCATTTTTTCAACTTTTTTGTTTGTTTTTGTTTAATTAGTGAGCTGTCAGACCAAAAGGTGCCACCTCTACTCAGTGTCTTAATGGTTTAGTTTAAAACCAGAATGGCAATGATCTACAAGGTTTCTGATGTTGAATGGCTCTCATATCTTACTACGCAGCATTTGCTCAGTTGTGTCAATTATAATCCCTTTCGACCCCTTTTTTAATAATTCAATTGTTAGTTTCGTCTATCAAAAACGAGCCTTCTGATTGGTCGAAAAATTTAATTCATACCTCCATGAACAAAATTTTGAGCACGCAGCAATTTTGTATGCTTCCGCACAAAATAGTCCCATACAAAAAGGTATCAAAATTTGTTAAGTTTTGTTTTTTCGCTCGATACTATTAAATTATAAGAAATGAAGAGAATATTTTTTGTTTTCATGGAGATATGAACCGAAAAACCTAATCACACAATGTATGAATCCGCTTCGCGTATTCATACAGTGTGATTAGGTTTTTCGGTTCATACCTCCATGAAAACAAAAATATTCTCTCCATCTCTTAATTGAACGTCTTCGTCAATCGGTGTTAACCAGTTTGGAAAATCCTACGGTAGAAGAGAAGTAGTGCCCAATAAGATTCGATTTATCATTTTTCAAAACCTGTCTCCTCCTAACAACTTTACATTTTGAAAATGGCGTAATAAGAGGATACTGTACAATTCTTACAAAGCGTAAAGACTGCTCTTAAACACAAAAACACCTACCAATATCTCACTCAGCGTAGATTTGGCCACGGTTTAAATAACGCGCTGTATTTCAATTATTTAGTGAGTAATTCACCTTCTATTTTTAAAACGCAGCATATCAGCTGTTAACCCAGGGATACCGCGGGAGTGATATGCTGTACAATTACGTAGGTTCAAAGAAATTCCTTGGATGTTGGACTAGTCCGAATTGACAATAGTTACAGACGGTAAAACAAGTCACATTGAAATTGAAAACAAAGGTCCGGTAGTAGAATTATTGTGATAATAAGAGAAATTGCTTTTTTCAAGCAACACCTCAAATTTTTTAAAGCAATTCTCAAGGAGTTTAAAAAGCTTGATTGTGTGGGAATTTTTAAGCTACTTCTGGGTCGCAGTTGCCGCTTTTTGTGTGAGAGATGGTCTCCTATCGAGTGACATATTAGAATTTTATTTCATTTCAGCGGTGCGAGATCGCCAGGCTTTATGTTCAGAAGATTGTGTATTCTATTCAAATAATTGCTACAGGTTCATTCATGATCTAAAGACGTTTTCAGATGCATGGGTGAGTATACCAAGATTTTGTAACAAGTTAGACACATTGGAGAAACAATTTGCGTTCGACGTAAAAAAAAAACAACCTAAGAACTATGATAAGATGCTATCTTGCATTCACATCCATATTGTTAAATATACATGAACATGTATTTCAATTATGTTTAGCGGATGATTGTTCCATTGTGATAGGTATTTTCATTTATCTATTTCATTATCTCTAATGTTGTTTAACAGTCTTTCTTCAAATGTCTTCCCAAAAACATATATCAGAATAAATGTAAATGTCTTTTATATTGTTAGAAAAAACAGTTATTCTTGTGATTTTTCCTTGCCTTGATGTTTGTTGTGGTATCAATGTCTACATGGCCATCTTAATTTACTAATCGCTGGCTCCGCCCACATGCTTTTGGCCCCGCCCATTGAATCCAACAGGAAATTCCACTTCGATTTTAAACGGATTTCTTTTTCACAATTATTGGCAGGTACCATGTAACATAAAGTAGTAGGTAAATTGGCGACATAAACGTGGAAAATACAGCTTGAATAAGCTGTAGTTACGAAGTTTCATTCGTAAAACCAACAAAACTTCTTCATATAAATGTCGGCTAATGTTTGACTTCAAAATTTACGAGCCGCCGTCATAGCGCAGTCGGTAACGCACCAGTCTCCCAATCTTCAATCACGGGATGTCATTTGTTCGATCCCCGGCGGCGGCACATATCCTTTCCGACATTTTTCTCTCACCAATAAGCGGATAATAGTAAACCTAAGTGGGATAGCAGCTGGAGGCTAGGAATGGGTGTAGTGGTAGTAGTGGTGTGAGAAGTACCCGGATTCTATAGTAAGGTGTTCCAGCCACCGCGATATGACTGAAATACTGTTAAAAGCGAAGTTAAACCCTAATCAATCAATTTATCAAAATTAACTTATGGAAAAACGCTATTGGAATGTAGATAAAATTTAGTAAGAAATATGCATAAGCTGAATGCCATGAGTTAATATGTCTTCCACTTCTGTGGCAGAAATGGTTTTTATCTTCAACGTCTGTCTGTCTGTCCGTCCATTTTTTCCGGAATAATGCTTTTTAACCATTAGACCGATGTTGATGAATTTTCCCTCTCTTGTTAGATATCTCCCCTAGTTGTGCATAACACTTTCCTTTTTGTCGCTATTTTACTCGATTAATTGATTATTTTTTTTCGGACGAAGGGTTACAATAGGGTCGATTCTGATGTAGCTTTACATACCTGTGTAATATCATATGTAGTTGTGCATGACTCTTTTCATTTTTGGTATGTTTTCCTCAGATTTGACCGCGTGACCTAGTTTTTGACCCCAATTAACCCAATATTAAAGATTCACGAGATGTCCTGAAGACAAACATTCTTACCAAATATTAAAGCGTTCCAGGCAAAAATGTGATCCCTAGAGAGCTATAGAGCACACAAGGGTTTTCTAAATATTTATCCTGTGACCTACTTTCGACACCATGTGATCCAGTATTGAACTTGTCCGAGGTTTCATGAAGACAAAGATTATGACCAAGTTTTAAGACATTGTGACCTTCGGAGTGCACAATAGATGTTGACGGTCGACGAATGACGACCGATGGACGACGGACGAAGATCATCAGACGACAGGTATAATTATATCACAAAATTCACCTTGAGCACTTCAGTTTTGGTCATAAGTCAAACGTCATATGTCAAGTTCAAAATTTGAGCATGAATGAAAAATCGATCACTTTTTATTCCCCCGCCATGTCTTTACCACGGGCATAAAGAGTTTCTTGATCCGTGTGGGAGTGCGTGCATGAGTTAGTGTGTTTGTGTGTGTGTTAATGTGTTAAAGTCTCAGTTAATACTATGCCAACGCATCATCGTGTATCACATGACGTCATATACCTACCAATTCA
Source organism: Fragum fragum (assembly GCA_946902895.1). Lineage (NCBI taxonomy): Eukaryota > Metazoa > Mollusca > Bivalvia > Cardiida > Cardiidae > Fragum > Fragum fragum. Next base: position 13,419,287 of record OX336376.1, on the reverse strand, counting down.
AAAGCTTGCGTATGATGAATATGAACGTGATTTTATATTTCATTTTGGCACTAGCAATTCAAACGATGTAGCTAGGTGGTTTTAAACGTAAATTATTAAGTTTTAATGCACATATAATGTGTCATGAATAATATTTAGAGAAGAATAAAGATTTATCTTTCATTCTTTAACTTGCCACGAATCTGTCATTTAGCCAATCGCAGATATCTATGGCGCGAGTAATGAACAGCAACTCTGCTTGGAGATTGGTTAACTACATTAGTTGATGGATTTCTTAATAGCTTCGCACAGTTGTTTTCCTGGAAAACTACTAGTGAAACACGACGTTCTGCTAGATACTCCTCAAATAAAGTTCATAACTAAAGGTCATGTCTAAAGCAATTATTCAGGGACACCCCGTGCTTTTGACACATTTCTAGATTTTTTATGTATTGTGATACAGTAATTATACCTTTTACCTCAACTATGCTTAATTATTCAGTATTTCAACATTCATAAAACCTTCCTGTAAAGAATAATTTACATCTTATCATCAGTCCCAAGAAAGATCTTTTAACATTTCATTTTATTCTTGCCGAGCTCTTTACAATCATCTCCCAGCAGAGTTGTTGCTCGTTACCCTCACCATACATCTCTGCAATGGGCTAAATGACAAGATTCTTTAAGAAATGGAAGAAATATTATTTTTCTGTTCATTTTCGAGACGTAAAACGTTTAGTACTTAACAAATATGATTCAAAGTACAAATAAATACATTGAAAATTATTGATTTATCCTTTAACCACCGAACTACTTTTGTTATACAATCGGTTTGAATCGCTAACGGAAATCCTTTAATATTCATGCGCTATTTCAAACTGAAATAAGGTGCGGAGTATGACCTCATTTAAAAAAAAAACAAAAAAAAAAAAACGATGACGTATTGGCGGAATATTAACCCCAACATAAGAAAATTTTAGACTGGTCCAAATTGAAAGAAGCTGCAGACAATTTAAATTTGATGGAATTTTAAATTTGCCAGTATTTTGGGGTAGAAAACATTGTGGATAATGAAGAAATTGCTTGATACAAGCAATTTCTTCATTTTCCACAATGTTTTCCAAAGCTTTTTTCTTGAGGGGCGTAAAAAGGAGGGCTTGAGTTGGAATGGGTTAACTGAGCCCAGTAAAGAGATGGAGGGGAATGAACCAGAATCGAAGAGACTGGGCTCTTTACAGTATGGCTAATGTAGATGCCATGACTGGTTTCCGGTGGCGCAACATCGCGCAAGAACAAAAATATAACAAACTAACGCAGCTTTATTGAGTCATCGAAATATACATAGAATTAGATTTTAAGTCTTATTCACTATATTGGGCTTTTGGTCGTTTAAAAGGCAACATAAATGTTTCTATGCAAGTGATGTTGTCCTGATTTAAAGTAGGACAATTAAAGTGGCCAAAAAACAGACCCTCCCCCACAATCTACCTCAACATAATGATTTTACTTGCGAAGTTATGACGTTTAGGTCGTCGACCAAATATTCTACTTTTTTGTTACATGCTGCTGGCCATATTTTTTTTCAAAATAATGCCGTTAAAAATCGAAGCGGGACTTCCTGTTGGAGTCGGTAGGCGTGGCCATCGAAGTAAGTGGCGGGGCCAGCGATTGGTCAATTAAGTACGAACTGCTTAAAACCTTTACCTACTCTTATAATGGTGAAACATGGGTGGCCTTTATACAGTATTATTGAACGTGGTTAGTGTTTAGCAAGCAGACTCGCTCTCGGGACTTTCAGGCCATCGATTTAATGACATATCACTCAAGAAAACGGATTTGTTATGTTTTTTCTTTATTATTTTTTTTATATATAATAGCAGGAAACTCATGAAAAAGCATCTCATTTTAGCGAGATAAGTAAAAAGAATTGCACATGTCACCTCTATACCACCTAATATCACCCGTGCAATATATATATATAAAAAAACGGTCAACCTGTTTAATTCAATCCCGGACCGTCGGTCGAATTATAATGTAAGGTATACACGTTGAAACGATGCGGTTTTTGAAGAAATTGATGTTATGATTCTCTATCATATGTGTTCCTGTGTTAAAAGTAAATTGTTGTTACGTGTATATTAATAGATAGAGTGACGAAGAGTCAGCGTGTAATTTCTGACAACAGGTGCACGGGGAAAGCAAGACATAAAGCAGTCTAACAACGACATAGTGCCTGTAAAAAGTTTTGTGGTTGTTTTACATCACGTTGAATCAATAGCTATCCAGAGAGTGCAAAGTAAAGGCTCTGATCAAACTGCGCAGATGCATAAACTTATCTGATACTTTACTTGGCAATCATGTAAAACGGATGGAAATGAAGGACATAAGCTCAAATGCTTGATTAAATTTTCACAAAATAGATGCATGGCTATCAACAAATTGAAAAGAGAAGGCACGGATAAGACTGTGCGGATGATGTGAGTGTTATCTTTGCGCTCAAGTGAAACGCTTAAAAATGTCACATATCCGCTCAAATGCTAAATAGCTTTTAACAAAAAGATGAATCGATCGTATGCTAAAAAACATGACTTTCCCATATTTATTTGTAGGAATCATGCAAGTCGATAGACTCAAAACTGGTGGAGATCTCCACTCGAGTCGAGAACGAATATCTTAAGAGCAGGATCCCAGAAACTTATGGTAGGTGAAGAATCAATATACAACACGAATTGCTTTAAGATCTCGTTCGTAGATCGATCGAAGGAATGCAACAAAAATGTCTCAAAATTGCAGTTGGGAATAGCATAGCGGCAGTAACGAAGGTGGTCTTGATATAGAATATATATTTTGATTATGTTACCGATTCAAAATTACTTATATCATGCGGTTTTTCTTTTCCCAAATAGTTTGGCTTCTCTTTCTAGATAAAAAATAATCTGCATATATTTAAGATTCCATTCCAGTTACCTGTTTTCCTACCGATAACTGTTCTTTTCAATGACCTTGCGAGGCTGTCAAAAAATCATCGAACGACCACTCAAATCATTCATTTAGACCGCAAGTGAACTTCGATCCCCGGGGTTGGCCGGCATTGATGTGAAACTTTTTCTAATTGATTTGGCGACTTAAACGTCATAACCACGGCTCATTACACCCCCTTTGTTTGTGGGGTATATAGGAATCAGATTGTAGTTCGGTTGATTGGTTTTTTGGTCGCTTGGTCGGGTTTTTCCTTGTCCGCTCAATTTCTTAGCAACTAATGCATGGGTTTGATTCAGAATTTACGGATACACTAGCTCATTTTTCGGTCTAATCCAATAAAAATACCTACACACGATTCTCGAACACGATAACAACAAATAGAAAAACACCCTGTTGTAATATTCCCTATTTATTTTCTCTTCATTTGCTTTTTCGGAGTTAAGACACTTTGTTGAAAAATCTTCTCCGCCCATTTTCTCTTAAACTGATCACTGGATTTTGTTCTAACTTTAAATGAAACTCGGTATGAAGGGGAGATATCCATACATTATATTGGTTAAGTTATACTACCTCTTGCTTGTGACATGGTCTTTTGATAAAAAGCTTGTTCACTATATTTCTCTAAAATTAGTCATTAATGTATTTGAATCAAATTCCTCGAGTAGACTCAGTTACAAATACAGATTTGCATATCCTGGTTTGGTTGTAATACAATTCGTGTTCCTAGAGTTCTGTGCCTTAGTCGAAAATTGTTTTTCGGCTATTTCTCGGCAACTGCTTGATGGATTTCATTCTAACTTCTCAGATAGGTTATGTATCAGGCAGAGATATATTCTATTTCGTTAACAATACATTGACTTTCCACACAGTTATTGCCTGTTGATGAAAATTCTTGACAGATTAATTAGTCAGTATCAATTGAATGCATAGATGAATCAAAGAGAAAAGACACACAACTTTTGCTTTCAGGTAAATGATTTTTATTAAAGGTTACCATGAATAATCATATTCTAACACTACTTTTTTTCTTACCAAATAATGAAAGATTGTATTTTAGTTCATGTCACGATATTCCGTTGATCCGAACCATAGATCGACTCAGTATGAAGCAGAGCATTATTCAAGTTTCAAAGTTTCTTTTCTGGCCTTGGGGCACTTTTTGGGATATCCATCATCTTCAGTGGTAGATCCAGTTCAACCTATAGCAAGGATGCTTAGATCGCTAACTATTTTCATTGGCAGTTTCTGGCCATCAAATTTTCAAAAAAACGTCGTTATATATCTTAGTCGAACTTCTTATATCAGTATACTGGTCGGGGCTAGCGATTCGCCATTTCGCGATCATTCTGATCTTAGTCTAAACCACCTGCTTGCCTCTTTCAAGCCAGATTTGTTTGGAATATAAATTTTAACCCTTGTCATGCTGTATAAATATGCTTACTGAATTACTGTAAAATTAAAGGGTTGAAAGCACTGATAGAACTTGTTGCTCAATAATCAATATTTCTTTTCGTAATCGATTTTATGACAAAATCTGACAGAAAAAGTACAAGCAGGAGGTGTAGACCAAGATCAGACTTCACTTATGTGCAGGCTGATCTTGGTCTACACCTCCTACCAAAACCGGAATATTCCGGGCTCAGCATGACAAGGGTTAAAAATGAATATAAACCAGCAATAAGGGCTGTCAGTGATTCAGCCCTTTGTTTTAAATGCAGTTCTGTAGAGGACTTTATTCAGCATGACAAGGGTAAATCATTCTCTCGTATATATTTACTTGGAATCTTTTGCATCTTTATGAAGGTCTTACCCAGGGCAAGCTATGCAGACTAGCAAGTGCTTAATCATTTACTGTATTACACATTTTAGACTGGTGCAAATTCAAAAGTTTTGAAGAAGACAAATTAAAGGTTTTATTTGAAATATACTCGTTCTGTAGCGTGGAAAACATTGCGTAAAAATAGAAATTACAAGCAATTTCTACTTTTTCTACAATGATTTCTCAAACATAAAAACACAGGGGCGTAAAACCAGTGATTGAACAGGAAAGGGTTAAACGTCACACTGTCTTTACATTTTCCTAGTTTCTCCATCATCACAAACATTTATTCAATATTACTTTCAAGACCCATTTTATACGGCTTCTTACGGGACGAATTGATTGAGATAAAAGACGACGATTTTGATTTTGAGGTTGAGAATTTTGTTGTTATCAATTTGGTAATTAGTATAAATCTATTTATTGTATTTCCTTTTTAAGGAGACATCTAAGTTAGGGTTAAGCCTATTTATTTTGCATCAATTCGGAAACAAGTTCTGCTCGTTAGATCAATCCCTCTCGATTCTGCTTCATGGACAATACACCAGTACTCACGTCGATTGTGTAGTCCAATGATAGATACAAGATCGATAGTTGCTCCTGGGAATCGAACTCGGAACCTTTCACGTGCAGCTGACGCTCTACCTCTCGACCACGGTCACACAACTAAGTCGTAATCGTATTTTGTTGTTAATGTTTTTTGTCGACAGCCACCATTCGAATTTTTTCGACGATACCTAGCTTTGACTTGTGATCCGGCGGTCGAAAAGCTATTATCTCGGAGTGCGAGATTATCGACCTTGAGGCAACATGAAGACCAGGTTCAATACTTTACAGTTTTGGCAGGTTCTTAAACAAATGTCTATCATCTGGAAATTTTGTACTTTGAAACATCAACCCTGATCTGTCTAATATCTGATGGCTAACCGTACGATTATCGTCACTACAGAATTATTCCAAATAAATGAATTTCGATTTCATTCAGAACTGCCGATCACGTTTCTTCTTCTTCTTCTTTTTTTTTTTTTTTTTTTTTTTTTTTTGTTCAAGAGAAGCCAATGGAAATGAACCCAACTGGAATATAAAGATATGAGTTATTTCATCGCTAGACACGATTGAGGGTTAGACAACACTTCAAATTTCAATAAATACCTGTCTGGTGAATACAAGAGGCCTCTAATTCATCGATTAGCTATCGAGGTTTTAAAAAGCCGATAATGGTTTAACATATTGTCTGAACCTTTCAAATTCCTATACTTATTATGAAAAAGCCTTCACCAATTTGTATTTATAGGTTAGGCCATCTTTAGATTGTTTGTTACAGAAGCTAGCGATAGCCAAAACGTGTGACGTGTATCCATCACACTAAATGTGAATGTTAGTCACATGATAATAAACTGCTTCTTTACCTATGTGATTCTGTTTATTTACAGAATATTAACATTCACGCAAAAAGGAACTTCATGCCAACTCCATAAAGATAAACAATAAATAAATAAATAGATAAATAAACATAACCAGAGTGTTTTCTACCTAAGAAGTGATCATATTAAGATCATTGTATGCAACATATTATGTTTTGTCGTCTGGTCATGAGTTTAGAGTCGATACTTTTCGCACTTCTATGAAAATGTACCGATTATGAGTCGCTAAAATTTTAACTGCTTCTGTTCTCTAACACGTCAAGACTGTCTACAAGATGAGAATACAACGGTAAGATGGTGGATAGGACTAACAGACCAAAGCAAGCACGGTACCTGGAAATGGCAAACTACACAGTATGTGGTTCAACAAGGGGATGTCAAGATGCGGTTCACTGACTGGACAAACGGTAATTACGAACAGAACACCAACCGTCACTGTGTTGTGTTTGAACTCGACGGTACATGGGGACAGCGTTCGTGCGACACTCTACATTATTACATATGTGAAAAATATCGGTAAGTTTGTCCGCTCAAAATCACGCTAAGAAAGAAAGCTTCATTGCCCGTTAGTCCCATCCCATACACCTACACCTGTGTGCGTTCACATGCCTGTACATTCCACGGGCGAACATCTCTTAAGATTCGTCGCTCTTCAATTACTAGTTATTTAATTGTTAGTTTCATATATCAAAACTGAGCGTTCTTATTGACAAAAAAAATATTTATGCCTCCTTGAACATAATCTTGAGAACGCAGCCATTTTGTATGCTTGCGCACAAAATAGCTCCATAAAGCATGCATCAAAACTTTTAAAATATTTGTTTTTTCGCTTGATGGCATTAAATTATAAGAAATAAAGAGAATGTCTTTTGTTTCCATGGAGGTATGAATCGAAAGAAACAATCACACCTATGTATGAATACGCTTTGTCTATTCATACAATTTGATTCTTTTTGTTGTTGTTGTTGTTGTTGTTGTTTCATGTCTTCTTGAATCCAAAAAAAAACTCTTTATCTCTTAAATCAAAATTATAGCCTTTTCTGATAGAAACATGTACATTTGATTACCTATTTATCTATTTATTGTTTCACCTTATCTGTGTATCCGTTCGCATCGTTAATTCATTCGTTTGTCTTTCACCAATGGGTGGATAATCGTAAAACTAAGTAGGAAAGTAGCTGAAGGCTAGGAAAGGATGTAATGGTAGTATTGGTGTGAGATATGCCAGTAATCCATTGTTGCGTGCTCGAGCCGCTGCGATATGACTGAAATCAAAGCACTGAAAGTACTGTAAGCTAGCAAAGCTTGCAGACGACAATTTCAAGATAGTGGAATTTGGAAGAAAACATTGTGGACATTGAAGAAATTGCTTGTTACAAGCAATTTCTTCTATGTCCACAATGTTTTCCAAAGCATTTTCTTGAAATGCTGAAAAAAGCGGAATTGAGTTGGAATGGGTGACATAGCATGCTTGTGAAAGAGTGCACTACAATTTGAATAGAGTTAGTTATACATGTATTTTTAAAATACACCAGGACTACTTTTTATGGTGTATGCATTCAACTGATTAGTGGTTAAGCCTCCAGTGGCAGTTTGCACTCGTTGAACTTTGAGACGACCTCAAAATTTGTCTGTTAACTTAAGCTATCAAAGCTGACGCTTTGCTAGCTAAAAATATTAAAAGCAGCGACAATTCGATTCAAACAAACAAATCTTTCGTTTGATTTCGACAGTCAAGAAAGCAGTCTAAATTGTAACTTGTCTGCAGCTTTTTTTTAATATTAAACGGTTCTAAAATTTTGCTGCGTGGGAATGAGTTAAATAATACTTTACCATAGTACAAAGCACTCTCAAATTGACCAATCGCGACTGGCAATGAAATAATAGGTCGACCAATGAAATAATTCACTAAGAACGGTAAAATATTTTTGTTGGGTTGCCGACTAAAACGTCGTAACTACTGTTTATTCAAGTACGGGCGATTTTTTAATTGACAGCTATGAAACTGTGACAAAGTTGTCCATTTCCGCTTTCAATTTGGGTGTGTCTTCTGTTAATGATGATATATATTGTATCATTTCAGACCCAAATAGAAGCTACCAGAACAGTTCACATCATCACTGTCAAATTTTATAACAGACCAAAAACGGAACACGTCAAGCCAACTTTTCCGTTTTGCCAACTCCATTAAGATTTCGCAAGCAGTAAAATCATAGTACTGATAGTACTGAAGGCTAAAAACTTTTTAAAAATGAAGGATATGAACCAAGAAAAGTGGTCAAATTTTGAATATGGAAAGACACGAGGTCAGTTCTGTACATTCCATGTATTTTTTTCCACATAATGAAGTCCAGCGGGGCCTGCGCTTTGTCTGCGAAGCGTCCGATCCTCGTTCAATTTTATTTCTCGTTTAAATGTCTTCCTTCAAAAAAATCGGCCAGATTTCAGCCAAATTTTACAGGAATGGTCCGTGACACATCCTCTCTCAGATTTCTTCGTTAAATTTTGGTCAGGCGAAACAATTGATGCTATGGGATGTCGTGTCAACAATATGGTCGCATAGTGTTAATATATATATTTATGTAAATTCTCTGACGCAAATTAATTGGCATAGCTGATTTGACAGAAATGTCCCTGTTCTGACTAATTTTCGATTTCTTCACAAACACTTGATCATGCGATAAACATGGGTGTTTTGAGCCGGGCTTGTCAATCTATATGCATTATATATGTAACTGTAATGTTAAAAAACCTCACATCTGAAACTGCTGTTTGGATATTGATTATTTTTAGCAATAATCTTCCTCGTGGGCCTCCGTGAGATATTATAACGAATTTTCGCAAATTATTCAAATTCAAATGCTGCACAGACCTCTATAGGTTCCCTGTGCCGAAGAAAAGTTTTGTATAATGTTCTGTTTTGGTTCTAGCCGCCGTCATAGCGCAGTCGGTAGCGAATCAGACTCACGGGATGTCATAGGTTCGATCGGCGGCACATATCCTTTCCGACAGTTGTCTCTCCCGATTGGTGGATAATCGTCACCCTAAGTTAGATAGCAGCTGGAGGCTAGGAAAGGATGTAATGGTAGTACCATGGTATGAAAATTCCAAAAACTATTATTAGGTACTCCAACCGCCGCGATATTACTGAAATACTGTTAAAAGTGGCGTTAAACACCATTCCCTCAATCAACCTGTTATGGTTCTGTCACTCTCAATCATCATAACATCTTATAACTTCTTTTTATTGTATTTTACAGTTCCCACAAAGGAAGGGATCCATACATGATGCAAACGTCTTTTGAAGTTATACCTCCTACGTCATTTTACGTCTTAACTAGATAAATTATATATGTAGTAAATTTGTCTAAAGCGAGTTTTCACGTGTAATTAATTGAACAAGCTATTACCTTTGATCAACGTAAAAGTGCCTGAACAGCTGCAGAAAAAAGCCTAACTTCATCATTTTCGAGAGGTCTGAGTCTATCCCGTCGTTCAATGTCTCTTGCTTTGCCTTTTTTAAAGCCTTGTCACACTGGCTGAATAGTTTTCTCAGAATTGCATTAAGATCAAAGGATTGAAAGCACTGGTTTGCTTTATTTTTGGTCAATATTTCTTTCGGAAATTAACTTCTATAAATAACTTTGGCTTAAGGGGACAAACAGGTGATGTAAATTAGGATTTATATGTGCAGCCTGATCTTTGTCTATACCCCCTGTCAAAACAAGAAATATTCCGAGTTCAGCAAGGCAAGTGTCAGTATAATTCTTACCGAATTCCATTTTAGCATTCTTTGTCTAAAAACCTACACAGGTATCACATTGGTCCACTTTCGGGAGAAAAAAGGCGCTTAATTAATGCTATACTGGTATTGGTTTATCGCAGTCTTCGTACTTTTTAATGAATATGAAAATGGTAAATATGTCGGTTTACGTTAAGTTTTGTGAAGCGCGGCAATAGTGAGATGGAGTTTTAGATAGTTTTAAATAACCCCTTCACACTTTCTTTCTCACGAAAGACAGCCTTTAAATTCTCACTTCGGCCAGATTCGTCAGTTTCACTTCCCTCTGCAAGGCCATTTGAATGTCTGTTCGTAAATTACTCAAACATAGTATACTCAACTATTCCAAGAGTTGATGGAAACATTTCTCAACAGAAAGTTTTCTTTTGTTATCAGTTAAACTTTTTTTTCGAATTTTATTCTTTTCACACAGATACCAACAAACATTTTCTCTCATTCCAATCCAATTTAGTTCAAAAAGCTGTTAACATCTCTTTTCTTAAATCATTGCCTAATTATTCAATTCTTAATTTCGTCTATCAAAACCGAACGACCCGATTAGCCGACAGAGTTATTCATACATATATTAAATTAATTTTCAGCACGCACATATTTTGTAATAGTTTCATGAAAATGTATCAAATTTCTAAAATATTTTTTTCTTGATGTCATTAAATGATGCCACACTTATGAATGAATCCGCTGCGCGTATTCATACAGAGTGATTAGTATTTTTTTTTTCTTTTTCTTTTTGGTTTCTTACCTCAATGAAAACAGAACAAACAAACAAAAAAATCTCCTCATCTCTTAACAGATTTATATTTTCTAGATTTCTCACAATGGCCTGCGCAACTACTATCAATAACTTGTCTCTCCGGTCTGGATGCGTAGCCGAGTCTAAAACGGTCTGTTATCAGTCAAAAGTTCTTAGATGGTCACTTGCGTCACGAAGGTCGTTTATGTGGAAATACTTGGTGCAAAATGAAGGTGAATGGAGGCTTATATTCATTACATTCTAGAAGAGTGCTGTTGGAGATCCTGCTTAGATCGTTTGTAAATTTTGGGATCAGGTCTTCGAGGTTAATTCAGTTATTCTTTGCGTTATTAGAAGTCGTGGCCATGACTATCCCAAAGCGCACCTTACTATAATAAGCATGTTCTAATACTTAATACATTCATTCTACAGGAACGAGAATGGTTGAAGTTTAGCAGAGGTTACATGATTGTATGTGGTGCTGTAAAGCAATTAATAATAATAATAATAAAAATCCTTAGACTTGATAGAAGTAGAGCGTATTTAATTGCCTTGTGCGATACCTGTGCGATACTTAAAACAAAAGTTTTGATGTAAAATAGTATATCGTATGTACTCTACTATGCCGTTTCATTTAGCTTATATTTTCTATCCAAATTTTGAAGAGACAAACGCATAGAAGAAACACCAATCTTGCAGACTATATCCCTATCATACAATCATGACCCAACCCCCTACTCTTCGTCATAGGCAACTATAATGTTATTTTGTACGACTTATTCCCGTCTTTACCGTCTATCGGTAATATCAACGGCACTCTCTTGAGTAGTGTTATTATTGTCTGTATTATGTTAATTCAAAGGATGCACTTCATTTTCAAAACTTATTTCAACAGTTGCACTTTAAATTGAAATTACACTGAGAAACTCTGCCATGCCTCGCACTTCTCTACAGATTTCTAAACCTTAAACGGCCGCCCTCAAAGCGCAGTCGGTAGCGCGTCAGACTCCCAATCTTCAAACATGGAATGTCATGGGTTCGATCCCGACGGCGGAACATATCCTTTCCGAGAAAGTCACTATCAAAGGAAAAGCACCAATAGCAAAATTGCATCTTTCACTATAAGATTTCATTATTTTTTTCCTTTGATGGCTCTACAATCTGTACATAATCTATGAATTTTGTTGCTGTTATCTAACTAATGCAACTCACGTCATCATTCGACCTCTGGCCTCTCTGAGGGGAATTTCCTGGAGAAGTCAATGTTATTTTGCATTAATACTAGTAGTTGAAGTAAGTTTAACTTCAAGAAAAATACATCGGCTAGTTAACAGATACAATTTGATATTTTAGAATCAAACTATCAAAGTAGTGAGGCGGTTAAGACCCAGACTTTGACCGAGACGTCACTTCCGGAAGCGAGCGCCAAAATTCACATTGCCTTCTTTGATATACCTAGATTCCAAAATGATTAACATTTACGAGATCCAACTATGGGATCTTTACAAAGATCGGACCAAAAGGGAGTCCCCTATTTTCAAATTTTCGCTAAATTTTGTTGTTAAGGAAAAAACTTTTTTTTATTATCAAATTTAAGGGACGGAATAGCAAATGTTATGGACAAATTGAGTTACTTACATTCAATATGAATTTATTAATTTGCGATCGAAAAAAAATCATCTTTTATAGTGGAAACATTAGAAATGTATATATTGTGCAAGATAGTATATATCGCCATGTCATTTAAAAGAAAGGAATCTAAAATTAGACATTTTATTTCAATTTTCTTCTATTTCAATGGCACTGATGACGTGCTTTTTATTAATCATATGTCAAATACAGGAGTGTTATATTAAGCAGTAAAAGCAAAAAGAATTTCATTAAAATAATATACAATGAACCGCGGCATGCATAAAGAAGAATCTTGACATTGCACCGTTGGAATCAGTATTGACTACATCATCAGTAAATGTTTAAACTTGTTACTAAAATAGAATGTCAACAATATCCTCAGTGATGTTACTATCAATAAAAACAGTTTATTATAGGTCTGGCCTGTCACACAAAAAGGGACTATGCTTGAAGTATAAAAATTACAGAACTTGCAAGGCTTTGAAGCGCGCACAATTTGAAAAGAAATAAACCTGTTATACTTCTAGATAATTTTATTTTTAACAAAAATTCAAATCATTTATGTTAAATCTTTATTTTGTATTCATTTCTTTATTTGTGGTTCTATTGAATATTGTGAGATGTCCAGGAGTGCATTTTAAGACAGCTCTCCCATTTTGTTGTCGATTCGGTCTCGTTTATATATCTAAAATGGACGGGTCAAATAAAGAAGTCACCAGTCCAGATATAAAAACAGTTTAACATTTAATTCTGTTTCCGAGTCGTTCGAACAATCCTATTTTAAATATAATTATCATAACTAATTGGTGGCAAAAATAGGCTTCTGTAGAAAGAAATAGACAAATAATCTTATAATTTTATCATAAATCCTTAAAGGAAACAAACTTCTACGAATATGATTAAAGAAACCAAATACTACCACTGATAATGTTACTCGCCATATTTTGATTCAACGATTCCGTTTTATGGTTTAAAACCTCGATATCGATCTATCATAAACAAAGGGACATGCAACTTTTATGACCTATCTGATGACGTCAGACCTATCTGATGACGTCATCATATAAAACGTACATATGGTGAACTTATTGGGTCCCTACAAAAACAGTAAATAGTCAATTTGATCATAATCATTTTTTCTTTTGCGGGTTGTTTGGATCTTGATTTTTTATGACTAATCAGCTTACAGACTATGTGCATGCATATTATGGTGCTTTGCACCCGGATGTGAGCAACTGTTTCACTTATTTTCCACTAAAGGGTGTAAATACAGCCTAGATCAAATTATCATCACTAGGTCAATCTGATGAATCAAATATGCATTCAAAATAGTCATTTAATTATTCTAGAAACATTTTACATAAGTATCAAACAATTAACTGAGTTTTGGTCTTATGATAGCAGAAGATTTCTCTTCCCAAGTGCTTTATGAAAATTTGAGGGAATGGGTTTTAAAGGGTAAAGAATAATCAATTCTAGAAATGCATTGTCATTTTCACTAAAACTTTATGAAAAGCATCCATTTGACACTCGTTTTACCCATGAAAGTTTAATAATCATTTCGTTTATTAGATCTTTTATAGCAATCAAACTTGAAAATATATCAATTATTAGGGCGCTATAAACTTTCATTTCTATTGTATTCATTCAATTTATATTAAATTCAGTATTCATTAAAACGGGAAGCAATAAAACTTTGTTGTTTAGTATCGGATTTTTCTCTGTCATGTAAAATGCTTTATTGCTTAGATGTTAAATTTGAAATCGCTATTTTTTTAGTAAAAACTTACCTGAAAGTTTTGTTTCTGTTGTTTTTGTTCGGATAAACGAGTACAAAATAAATTTCAGTGCTGGAGCAAACGTTTTGTGCGTTGAGATATTTATAAGGCGTTTACTTAAGCGCATTTCTGGCTGTTTTATCTTTAAAGCAACCGGTTAAAGATAATAGTAATTATCCAAGTACTTAGTACACAAAACTTACATGTGATATGGTGTTCTTTGAGAACAACTTGATATAGTACCTTTTTCAGGCGATCCACTGTTCACACTCGAAGTCCACTCTCGGAATAGATAATACAAAACTAAATCAAAAGTGTATAGTTGTAAAAAAATCACAGATTTGATGAAGAATACTTATTGTTTGTCTGATGTTACCCGATCACATATATAACAATTGTATATCGCAAATGTTCAGTTTATTGGTATTTGGACAAACATATTTTCATGCTCCTCGAGGGCAAACATATAGCCGCCGCATCGTCTATCTGTCAAAGGTCAAAATAGACCTGGTCTACAGCTTTGAAAAAATGTTCAATGTCAGTAACATATTATTTATTATTTCGAAAGAACTTTACACAAATATTCCCTAGCATGAGTAGATTTTTAATTTGAAACAAATCTTCAGAAAGCTCAAAGATCAAGGTTACAGAGCGTAGCTCCTCAAATTATAGAATACAAATATAACTTAGCTCACTTGTTCTCAGTTATATTTACATTTATATTTTTCTATTGTATCATCTAGCCAACGACCCATACACAAGGATAAAATACAATTACAAACAATGCAACATATAAATGTGAGTAGAGTGTCGCTACCTAAAGGTACATATAGTGAATGTAGAAACTTACCAATGATACTATAATCATAATGTTTCATTCAATTTACATATTCGTTTATCTATTAACTTATATATCTATTATCTATCTATTGTAATTAATACTTTTTACTATCTAATGAATACACACTGTTGTTATTTTCTCTTATTTAACAGACAAATAAGAATTACATATTCATGATCTCGTGAAAATATTTGATTGGTAGTATATGATTTGATAAACATATAAATACTCACACAGACGCACGTATATATACATACACACAAACATATACACACATGTACACAAATGTGCAAACATACGCATACGTACACAAATGTATGCATACACATGTATATACATAAAAACACGCATATTTACATCTCGTTATACACACATATGCAAATATATACTTACACACATACATATATACACACATACACATACAAATGTACATATCTGCACATATACATACTCATATATACACATTCCATAATATTGTTCTTAAAGATATTCATCCCGTTTTTAAAAACATGGTAAATAAACATAGCAAGATTACGCAAAACATTCTGAATTTTACTGGATATAATATTTATGAAGTTTTGAGTTAGTGCTAGGTTATTCATTTTGATTAAATATTTTGTTCTTAAATCTTCATAGTGAGGAAATTTCAATAGAAATATATCTCGTCCTCTACGGGGCTTTCGCAGTAGACACAAAATCTTAACTCACGGGTAATATCATAGTGTCTGCATTTCTCTACCATAATATTGTGTGAAGCACAAAGGAAAATAGCAAGACTTTTACTGATGTCAACTATGGTAAGGTAAGACTTTATCTCAAACGAAGACTTGAACATTCTATAGAGAACTAATTTCGACTTTGAATTACACTCTGGTGTCCAACTTTGAATATATTGATTTTTCAATCTAGTTGTATATTGATATAGAAATAACCTTTGGTTTGGTAGGTTCTGATTTTCCAACAGATATCCATTTTTAAAAAGATTAATACGGATTTCAGTTACCCAATATCGCTGTTCACTATCATCATATAACCTTAACATGTCACAGCATTTACTAACAAATCTTTTTCGGGGTAGACTGAAAATAAATATTCTAAAATACGACTTTTTAGTTTTTGTTATATTTACAATCATTTTATTGTTGTTTTTTTTGTTTGTTTTTTGTTTTTTAAAGAGCTTAACTTATTTAGCTGCTTTTGAAACCAAGTAATAGTATCTGAAGTGAGGGCAATGTTATCAGCAAGCATAAGGAGAAATATTTCCAAACCATCTGGAAATATTTGAATTCCCTTAAGATATGAAATTTCCAAATACGTGTATTCTTGAAGTTCTTAAATAAAAAGAGAACAGTATTGGGCTTAAAATAAACCCAACTAGACATTCAAATGTATTGTAACTTCTCCAAAACATCTAACTTTAGATTTAACAAAAACATATATAGATCTTATAGCATTACAAAGTTTACCTTCTAAACCATTTTACGTAAAATATTATAAAGTATTGAACAATCGACTAAGTCGACAACCTCTTTTGAAATCTACAAATGCAGCATAAAGGGATTTAAGTTTTCTGCATAGGACTTTGCTAAATTTTGCATTTAATACGAACACATTATCAATAGTACGATAACCTGCCCTGAAACCCGATTGGGATTCTTTAGGTTTACCAAAAGCGTCTTCAAAAAGAAGATATTGAAATATTAATATAGATTTTACTTATAATTTCTACAAGAGCAATACCTCTATAATTATTAACTTCATTAGATTTGTGTAGTGGTATTATCACAGTCTCCGACCAGCTTGTAGGGAACTCGCCATTACTGAATAATCTGTTAAATAAATTTCTTAAGAATGGACTCAATGCTTTTTCGATATACAAAAAAAAATCGGTAATAGCTTACCTCCAAATGATTTAATATAATTTTTATTATCAATATCATCTGCTTTTTCTTCATCACTAATTCGATCGTTGAAGATAAAATCACACATATCATAATATTGAATATCATTTAAACATTTATATTATCAGTATCGTTATTGGGCAATGGATTGTCATTTGAAAATTCATTACAAAAGTGTTCGTGCCAGGCATCTGGTGTTATGATAGCCTGTTTTTGATGTTTAGAATTTAATGATTTAAATTCTCTCCAAAACGATTCGGAGTATTTTACGGACATCTCCAACTTGTTTGCGACAGAATTTAAATAGCTTTCACGTTTCTTTTTATGCATCGCTTTATACATTTTCTTACGCCCTGTATAAGTATTTAGGTCATTTACATTACAACTCGATCGAAAACGTTTAAACAATGTTTTAACTTCTTTCTTAGAACGTTTAAGATTCCTGGTCAAACCAATTGTTGGTTCTTTTACTTATGCCGTCTTTTTTCAGTCTACAGCACTAGTTTCTATAACCTTTTCAAATTCCTCTATAATATGATTGATACTAAATGTCTCCGATTCACTAAGATTAATAAAATATCAAAATCCCCGAATAAGAACACTGGCTGTAATAATTTCTTCATATGTCACGCCCGGTAATCTAGGGCTACATCTCTTTTTGGAGAACAGTACAAAAATGAGACAATGATACTTCCGATATGGAGCCAAGGACCGGAACTGAACAGAAAAGGTAAGAAAAACAGTACACCTCGCGTACAATTTCATCTCCTATTAGCCTATTATGCATTTTCCCAAAACGTCCTGAGTTTCATACCACATAGAAATGGTTATATTATCCGTTGGCGGTGATAGATTTCAACAATAATTCCATTTGTGAAAAGAAACTTGAATCAAAGTTTGGACATCGGACCCGATCAGACACGAAAATGCGTGTTGAAATCGTTAAAATCCATGTTATCAACAGGCCTGAAAGATTTAAGTGGCGATGACTGTGAAATGAATGATAAAGTGTTGATATAAAATAATGTTACCACAAAGAACTGCGTTATCCTACCCCTTTCATTGATTTTCTTAGATGAGAAGGAGACCAGGATGTGGTGCAGGAGACAAGATTCAGAGGGAGAGGCAATGCATATATAAATGTACTGTAAAACTTCTAATAGAACCCCATACTCTTATGTAACCACAGCCTCTTCTTCGGACGTCAAAACCGAGCCTTTTTGTGTGATTTTCTGAAAACTTATGGCCTGTTATAACCCCCAATCCCCAACAAATCAATGCCATTGAGAGGGCGAATTTAACTGTTCTCAACCAAATGTTCCGTTTTGTGATGTTTCAATGGTTAGATAATTGACTTGTCTTAAGTTTTTTTCTCTATATTTAGAGGGCGCTGTATCCTAGGTTTTGACAAAAGGTCAAAAACTTCACTGCTACAGTTAATAATATCGTCAAATTGACAATTTTCGGATGATTTGGGAATGATTTCGGAATGAAATTGAATTAGTGGGAGGAGCTAATTGGAACGAAGTTAAAGGGATGTAATCAAAGATCACTAATTTCGTCCAAATTGGACGAAACTTGCGATATTTATTACCTCCCTTTTATTGAAATATACGTGATTTTGTGCTTGTGTGTCTTCAAGGACCAATCAGACTCTTTAAAACCCACAGCAGCCAATAAAATTGTGGAAAATTGTTATCGATTTAAATGAAATGCTGCTCATTTTGGACGGTTTTTGAACTATTTTGAGCGACTTTTTAATGGCTTGAGTGAATGTGAATGTTTGGAAGGAATGATTGGAGCGCTGTGTGAGTGATTTTGAATGGTTTTGATCGATATGAATGTCAATCTCACAATGCTACTAACTGTATGCTATGTATACTGTAAATTCATTCCATTCATGAACCACCTTTAGTTTTGATCTGCTCTTTGCGATCGAAGTAAATCTTCGTCCCCCACCCCTCCCCATTTTTCCGTCCTAACATCTGTAGCCTGTTATTAACACCCACCCCTTTTAATGAAGTGTGAAAATTCTAATAAACCCCCGGTGTTGTAATAGAGCTTTTACCGCATATAAGGCAACGTCCGTTTATTTCAGATCTGAACTCCTTCCGCGTAACAAATTTTGTGATGGCCTTAATTCTGAAATTAGCTATTTATTGTTTCGTTAGAATACATTTACAAGAATTATTAGGCGTTCACATTATATTCACCATTGTGGGCCGGTACGTCAGTTTGGAAAAAGGAGAAAAATATAGACAAGATTTGTCGGGGACGATTTTTCCAACACCCAGGTGAAGCTGCATCGGTTTAATGTTGTACTAGCCTCACTGATTTTTTAAATGCTATGGGACAAAGGTGAAAATTGGAAATCATTATTTCCAAAAACTGTATAAATATAAGTACTATTGATTTAAGCATCACTATCTCTGCCGTTCTTATGTTACAATTTACATCACCTTTTGACTCTACCGCCATGTGATAGACGCGGAACTCATGATACGGATATATATGTATTTGTTTGGTTTTGTACGTTAGTTTGAATTAGGTTTTACACCGCCATTGAAAATATTCAGTCATATCGCGCGGCTGGAAAACCTAACATCGAAGTCCTGGTCTTTCTCGCACCAATACTACCATAAAATCCTTTCCAAGCCTCGAGCTGATATCCCATGTAGGTTTACGATTATCCAACCAATGGTGGAAGACAAATGTCGGAAAGAATATGTTCCGCCACCGGGGATTAAACCCGAGTCAACTCAACAATGGTTGTTCGATTTGTATTGTTTATTGTACCGCGACGCTAAAAAGCCTTGCACGATTTCGTCGATGTTTATTCTCCTGGAAAACTCTATTCAATACATTGTCAGCGTTATAAACACGAGCCTGTGATTACAGATTAGGAGTGTAATGCGCTACCAAGTACCAACTTCGCTATGGTAGCGGCCTTATATACATTAGAGTATTTTGAACTTTATAAACTGTTTTACTCGTGAGAATCAGCCGAGTTTACACAATTATTAACTGCAAAGTTGGCTTCAAAGTTTTGATGGCATTTAACCCCCCCCCCCCCCTCACCTTCCATAAAGGAACCTCTGTAGAGAAAGAAGAATCGTTATAAAGTCAAGCTCTTTTTCAAAACCTTGTAGGCTAAATCTAAGGAATATATAACTTGATAACTTTCCGAGTATCATTTATCTTTTTCAAATGAAACTCGTAGATTGTTTAACAGTAAAGACGTCTTTTTCTAACAAACGCGCTACACATGACGGCATCTAACAGATATGACGTCACTGTGTATGACCTCTGGGAGATGGTTGTACGTCGAACGCCTGAAAAAAAGTTTTATTGATTTATCAAATAGGGTTTAACGTCGCTTTAACAGTATTTCAGTCATATCGCGGTGGCTGGAGCACCTAACAATTGATTCCTGGTATTACTTACACCAGTACTACCACGACACCCTCTCCTAGCCTCCAACTGCTATCCTACTTAGGTTTACAATTATCCATCCATTGGTGAGAGTCAAATGTCAGAAAGGATATGTGCCGCCGCCGGGGATCGAACCCACGACATCCCATGATTGAAGATTAGGATTCAGACGCGCTACCGACTGCGCTATGTCGGCGGCTGAGAAAAAGTTTAAGAAAAAATGATTTGTATAGATGCGTAAACGCATATTGAATTGGTAAGAATAGTTCCTCGTATACATGCATATGAAATCTATTGTAAATATATTTCGCCTTGGATTTAGAGAAAAAAAAGGGACACATTTTGTTATTGACATACACAATGTCCTAAAAAGATCGCGGTTAAAGAAGTAAAGGGTTTGTCACAATTAAAGGGTAGCGTGTGATTTTCGGTACACGATATTGGGGGATTTACTGGCATGTTAACATGATCAAATTTGAGGGTTACAGACTATTGAGTTCGTCATATCATTATAGTAAGTCATCTTATCGCTGTACTCTTATTATTATTTTATATTTCTGAAATGTAGTTCACTAAACATTTTCTAGTTTATTTTGGAGCAAGATTTCCCCAAAATTCAAATATCAAATGGTCAACTAAAGATAGATTCGGTCGCTAAATTCCGTCAGAAGCACCAGTGTGGATAATAGAAATGGCGTTTCGATGGCTTGATTGATTGATTGAATGGGGTTAAACGCCGCTTTTAACAGTATTTCAGTCATATCGCGACGGCTGGAGCACCTAACAATGGATTCCTGGTATTTCTCACACCAGTACTACCACTACATCTTTTCCTAGCCTCCAGCTGCTAACCCACTTAGGTTTACGATTATCCACTCAATTGGTGAGGATAACTCATGAAATCAATGGGTCCAATTCAAAAGCAGTCCTTATTTTTTCACATGGAGAAACTCATTGTTTTAAAGAAGAATTTGCTTGTAACAAGAAATTTCTACTTTTCAACAATATTTTCTCACCAAAACGAATAGAATTATTTTAGATGTATACAAATACGAATACAAATACAAATATTTTATTGGCCTAAAATACAAAAATAGGATTGTCAACATAAAACAAAAACAGATTTTACAAATGAATAAGGTGATTAACACTCACCACATAGTCATTACTAGAAAATACACTTGAAACCAAAATGGTAGTATTCAAATTAAAGGTGTCCAAATGAACGTTCATTGTTGCAAAATTCAACATTCATTGACGCATACTAACACGGTGGTCACATCATGACAATAGCTAGGTGAATGTGAGCCATTGGATTGAAGAATCGTTTTCTCTTGGCGTTATAAATTTGCATGGGAAACAACTACACAGAATCACAAAAGAATATTTTACAGGGAAGATTTTTTTATCTTATACATGGCAACTTGCATCTGCCAAAGATACCAAACTTCGGGCTATAAGACAATGTATAAGAGTGAAGACTACAATGTAAATACGGTTATATTTGCAGCTGAATCAATCAGAAGAAAAACACATTGCTTGTTAATCACAAATTCCCCCTTTTCCGACAATATATACTTCGCAATATCATAGATGGCAGACCAACATCTCGCAACTGGATTAATTTCAAATTCTTTCCAGGTGAAACATTGTGGACAATGAAGAAATTGCTTGTATTCAAACAAATTCTTCATTTTCCGCAAGGTTTTCACATGCTTTTTTCTTCAGTGGCAGCAAAAAGAGAGATTCTGTTGGAATTTTATAAACGTTTATCTTGGAATCAATGCGTAGTCTTTTTGATGGTCGCATCCTTGACTCGTTGATATTGTAGCCATACTGTTGGCGGATAGGTCTTTCTCCCCGTAACAAGTCTGAGCCTGGCTTTTATGTTTGCTTTTTCTTATGCCTCCTTGTCCGAGCTGGGGTGTCGAAAAAGTGATTTCTGTAACGAGACAATATACATGTTTATGTGGGTATATACGTAGTTATATTCCTTGATGTCATTGGTTGTTCTTCTTAAAGAGCATGCATATTCCAAGTTTCCGAAAGCAAATATCTATAGAATAAGAGGAACATCATGGTCCTTTATCAGTCACCTGAGACACATAGACCATCGGGACACCACAAAAAAATAAGATGGGAGATGTTCACCTATATGGAGCTAATTTGTATCTTATTTCAAAACCTTAGTTTGTTTTCAGAGAATATATTTGTTGAAAGATTTCCTTCTTTGTTTCTTTGTAAAATTGGGTGCACATGGGCCGGGCCCAAAATATATGACCCTAGGAGCATGATTACAAAAACAGAACAACATATAGGTCCATTTAATGAAGCTACATACCAATTTCTAGGCTGTATACCTTCTGGTTTGAGAGAAGAAGAATTTTTAAGATTTCACTCTGTTTCTATGTAAAATATGAATCGCCCTAGCGAAGCCCAAACAGACACCACGGGCCTGATATGGATTAACTTGATTAAAAGTCCACTAGATGGTGTTACATACTAAATATAAAAGCTGTTTGCCTTCTTGTTTCATAGAAGATTTTTTTATGACTCTCCCCTTGTTTCTATATAAAATTTGATGCGTCTGTGCGGTGCCAAATTTCACCCCTGGGGCATGATATGAACAAACTTGGAACAGATCAACTAGATGATGCTACATACCAAATATGAAAGCTGTCTACCTCCTGGTTTTGGAGAGGAATCTTTCTAAAAGAATTTCCTATTCCCTCCTTTTAGTTCGTGATAACCAAAGTTAAGGATGAATTTCATTTTTTGATGTCATTGGTAAAGCTTGACCCAAGGAACATTCCTGCCAAGTTTCATCATGATAAACTAACCAGTTTAGGAGGAGATGTTGTTTTAAGAAATTGTGGACCCCAGACATTGGATGATCACAATGGCTCACCTTGAGCACTTCCAGCTCAGGTGAGCTAAGACATCAAGGTCATAAAATATGACAATGAATTTATTGAATTATAACCTATAAGATTTTAAATTGGAAGATGACGTACGTTGAAATCACACTTCCTTATTTACCTTAATCATACTTACCGTATGGCAGTGAAACAATATTTTGCATAGTACGAAATATTCTTACCGTAGAGTAATAATGATAACAATAGAGTTTGCGAGAAAGGTAGTCAAAATGTTTTTGCATACACTGGAAATACAAATTACAATTAGAGTATCAATATATATCATTAACTTTCGACAATTTTAAAAGGAAGAAACGTATCGTCGGTTTGAATTGCCAAATAGAATAACAACGATAGTATTACTCACTTGGGAACGATACACTGTATATAATTGTTCTGTCGACATTGACATAGGCGTCTGATATTGTAACTGGCACGCAAAACCCATTTGCCAATTTGATAGTTTTAAAAACTCTTGTGCAAAGGCTCGACTAACAACCAAAGACACCGTTGCTGATTACTCTGTTTATTAGTCCTAGGTTGACGTGAAACTGAAAAAGACAAACAAAATCGCACCCTGTACTGAATGGCTTAATAATCATTACTCCTTTTAAGTCACAAGACATAAACTTCTTAGAACTAGGAGAGCAGAGATTAGATTTTGAAGTACGGAGACAAAATAATGATGTAAATGAGATCTTATATGGCACGATAATATTTGTATCCTTTAAGATCAGCATGCTCTATTAGAGATTTATTTAACAACATATGATTCGCAAATATCATGAATCCAGATCAGATCGATTGGTCAGTCCTCACATTTTAGCTACCAAAATCAAAGTCTTACGCTTAATCTGCAGATTATGACCGAACTAATAACATCAAGCACTGAAACATTATAACGTCTATTTTCCTTGCACTTTTGACGATTAGACAACGATTCTGACAAATTTTAATGTTACCGCTTCATTCTTCGAAAATAACCTTTGGGCGGAAATCGTGGACTCTAATGCGCTGGTGCCCGTCGCATAATATAGAAATACATAGAGCGCACATCGTTCTGGAACCAGCGCAGTTACTATAACCCGGTAGCGTGATAGGGAATGATTTTTTACGGTATTATCCGGACAGCAGTTACATGGCTCCCCAAAATTAGCGTACTAATTTTCCAAATGCAGTTTCAAGTGATTATTACCGATTTAAGATGAAATAGCATATATCTTACACAAACGCAATGACACAAAAGAGTTTGGCTCCCTGACGGGGACACCCGGTTATGTACACAGAGCGAAATAATTTGATCGAAACAATTATGAATCCGACTCTTGCAAAAGAACTAATTTATGAATTGGCCTATCAAGATGCTGAACTTCGGTTTCCTTTCGCTTACCCTTATTGTCAAGCGCTTTAGTTCCTACCATAACCCTAACCTTGCGAACTAGTTCATCTTGATTTGGAAATGTTTCTACAATTCTACCTAATTTCCACTGACTTCTCGGCAGACTTTCTTCTACAATTAGGACAATATCTCCAGCAATAAAATTTCGTTTAGGACGTTGCCATTTACTTCGTAATTGTAAATTTTGAAGATATTCCTTTTGCCAACGCAGCCAAAATTCATTTGAAAGATACTGTATTCTTCTCCACCTTTTTCTAGAATACAGATCCTGTTTTTGAAACAGACCTGGAGGAGGAAGTATGATCTTTGATTTCATAGTGAGTAAGTGATTTGGTGTAAGTGGTTCTAATGACATGGGGTCGTTCAAGTTTTGACATGAGAGAGGATGACTATTCAAAATAGCTGCTGATTCACACATAAAGGTGCGCAGACTTTCATCGTCTAGCTGTTGTCCGTGCTGGAACATCAGCTCTGCCAGTATATTTCTAACTGATCTAATCTGGCGTTCCCAAATACCACCCATATGACTTGCGTGAGGTACATTAGTATTGAAAACAAAAACAGCACCCTCATCGAGAAGAAATTGTCTAACTTTACTCTCTTCGATTTCAGAAACAGACTCCTTCAACTCCCGTTCTGCCCCTATGAAGTTTGTTCCCCTATCAGACCATATAACTCCCTTATAGGACCCCTTATTGAAATGAATCTCCTCAATGCATTTATGAAGGAATCAGTTGAAAGAGATGCTGCAGTTTCTAGATGAACAGCTCGACAACAAAGACATGTAAACACCACGCCGTAGCGTTTCAACTCTTTCCTGCCTTCACGAATGTACCATGGACCGAAATAATCCACTCCAGTAAACGTAAATGGGGGAGAAGGCTCTATCCTATCAATTGGAAGGTCGGCCATTTTCTGACCTATGGGGGAAAAACGCAATCGTCTACATGTTACACAACAACTTATGCAGCGATAAACTGCTGCACTCAATCCAATGATCCAGAACCCATTTGCACGGATTTCATTGCTGGTAATACCTCTGCCTTGATGGCAAACCTTTTCATGGAAAAACCTAACAATTAAATCCGTAACATGTCCCTTTCTAGGTATAATGATTGGGTGTATCAGCGTTTCGTTGGCATGCATTCTACCCAGACGACCTCCAACTCGCAGAATACCATTTGAATCAAGAAACGGATCTAATTTGAAAATGTTTTGTCCTTTCAAGCAGACCTTCTGTTGTTTAGAAACAACCTTACAATCCTGTTGAGCCCTTTGACCAAAATTTTTCAACACGTTTATCTCCCTTTCAAATGCTTCAAATTGCACATATTTAACAATTCTGGACTCTGCATCTAAAAGATCTGCAACTGACAACAACACCTTTGGCATTACCGACCCTGAATGTTTCACACTAGTGTCATTCCCTGGAGATCTCAGCTTACTTAAAAACTTAATACATAGAGCTATAACACACTTTAGCTTTACCCAACTGGAGAAAGTCTTAAATGTCTCTTGTAAACTGGGAAATCCCACTTCAAAAGTTTGTGCTTTGAACACGTGAATTCGTTTCAATTCACAGTAATCTGGTTTTACACAAAAACCATCTTCTAACTTGGGTAACTCCAAATTCCATAAAAAAGAGGGTCCATTCAACCAAGTGGAATTGTTTACAAACTCATCTGCAAGAATTCCACGAGATGCAATATCAGCTGGATTCTTATCAGAATCCACATGTCGCCATTGCTTTGGATTGGTCAAATCACGAATTTGCTGCACACGATTTGCCACATATACATGAAAACGGCGAGAATCATTTGCAATGTATCCCATCACAATTTTACTATCAGTCCAGTACCATTGAACTACATCCTTGTAATCTAATTCTTCGTGAATTACGTCACTAATTTTCACGGATACCAATGCAGCTGTCAATTCTAAGCGGGGTATTGTAACAGGCTTTAAGGGGGTTACTCTTGATTTTCCCATGACTAAAGAACAATGCACCTGATTCCTTTCGTCAATTAACCTTAAGTAAGAACATTGACCATATCCAGTCATACTGGCATCAGAGAAGTGATGCAACTCCCTTCTGATAATAGACAAGTCACCTTGAGCCTTAAAGCATCTTCTTATTTTGACAGAGCTCAAACTTGGGAGGCTCAAGCGCCATTGCTCCCATTTGGATGCCATCAGATCTGAGATCGGATCATCCCAACCCTTTTGGTCACCACAAACTTGCTGTAAAAGTTGTTTGCCAATAAGAACAACTGGTGCGATAAGGCCAAGTGGGTCATACACCGAACTAACCGTTGAAAGGATACCACGCCTAGTAAGTGGAGAATCACATAACACTTTTCTGAATTGGAAAGAATCTGACTCAACACACCATTGTACTGCTAATGCCCTTTCCACTGGAAGAGGATGACTCAGCAAATTAACATTCACCAATGCTTTAGACCTATCTTCCATAGGAATACCCTGAATAACTGCTTTGGAGTTGGATAGAAATTTGTGAAGCCTTAAACCACCCATTTTGCACATCTCTGTACTTCTTTTGATCAGACTTTCTGCTTCCTGCTCAGACGACACACTTATGAGACCATCATCTACATAAAAATTATCCCTTACAAAATTTGCAACATCTGAACCGAACTCCCTTTCCCCATCCACAGCAGTTTGTTTTAATCCAAAATTGGCACAACCTGGGGATGATGCAGCTCCGAAGAGATGAACACACATGCGATACTCAACAGGTTCCTTTGTAAAATCCTCAGAGTCCCACCATAAAAACCTTAGCAAGTCTCTATGTTCTGATTTGACCCTAAACTGGAAAAACATTTTCTCTATGTCACACATTATAGCTATTTTCTCTTTTCGAAATCTACACAAGACTCCAATAAGCTTGTTTGTCAGATCCGGTCCTTGTAACAAGTAATTGTTCAATGATACCCCTCCAAATGTAGCACTACAATCAAACACAACCCTAATTTTGTCTGGCTTCTTTGGATGGTAGATACCATGATGTGGGATGTACCACACTTTACCATCCTTCCGATCAGAGCATGAAACTGGAACTCTTTCCGCATGACCATTTTCCAAGATCTCTCGCATAAAGCTACAATAGTGATCGCAATACCTTTTATCACTTTGAAACCTTTTCCTTAGAGACTTGAGCCTACACATGGCCATTGATTTATTACAAGGCAGTTGCACGCTACTTTCCTTTAGGGGTAAAGGCATTTCGTAATGACCGTCAACCTTCGTTAGACCAGTGGAGACCAATTCAAGAAACTGTTTATCCTCAACTGAGAGACCAGCACCGGATCGAGTATGTTCGATAAAATCAAGATACATCATCTTAACAATGTCATTTGGATTTATAACCTCTTTCACCTTGTTTTTCAGAGACAGAAAGACCTTGCTGGGTTCTACTGGAGATTCCCTTTCAGCTGACAAAGGAGAGTTGGTGTCACACACGACGACCCGATGACTAACACCTACAGGATCCAAATTAAGACAATCTCCTCCTTCATCAACAACTCCCACAATTCCCCAACCAAGATCAGTCGCTGTGCAAAGGGACCATTGTCCTCAGATGTTATGATTTCCCTAGGCATCAACGCTCTAGAGCAGTTATAGCCGATCAACAACCCTATCTCACAATCTAGCAAAGGCATGAATTCATGAGCAATACATTTCAGATGACTCAAACTCAAGGCTGTTTCTGTTGTTGGAATATGCGAACGATTTGCTGGCATAATCTGACGAGTATAGGAAACTGGGAGTTGAATATGCATTGACTGATTACAACCTCTCACAACCAAACCTTCAACCCTATTACTTTTAACTGACATATTTTCTGCATGCATAGTAGAAAGTAGCAAGTCAACTTCAATCCCAGAAACACCTAATGCACTACAAGTACTGTCAAGAATGAAAGTTGTGTAAGATTGAGAATCCAGAAGAGCATATACCAACCTCTCATTCTCAGAGAAATCCCTGTGCGAGACATAAACAGGCACAATCATAGAACTCAAACCCGGATTTGTGTATGGAACACCTATAAAATTAGTATGACCTTTAACGGACCCTTCATGACCCTTTCTTTGTTTTGCCCACTAAAAGTAGACCGTTGATTTGGAGGCCTGTCCTCGTGGAAAGCAGTTGGGTGCAGTTTACCACACACTGAACATTTCAATCTCGACCTACAACCCTTAGCCATATGAGATACACCTAAACATGCAAAACACAATTTATTTTCACGGGCAAAAGACTTTCTGTTCTCTAAGGATTTTGCTAGGAAATCTTTACACTTATCTATATGGTGGTTTTTCTGACAGAAATTGCATTTATCAGAAACACTTGATTCAGACTCAACTTCTGTGAAGAAGGAGCGACCCTTCACTTGAGAAGTTCTATTTCTTCCGCTAACCCTATCCTCAGTGCTTTCAGTGCTTTGATCAGATTTTAAAGACATAAGGGAGGTAATTGGATCACATGCTAATTTTGCTTCACCAGTCACAAACCTAGCAAATTCTTTGAAAGGGGGATAAGACCCATTTTCTATTCTCCATTGACTTGCATGCCTATTCCATCTGTTCATCATCCAATCGGGTAGTTTTTGGAGTAATTTCCTGTTTTGCCTACAGTCATCGAGGACTGAAAGACAGGTAATGCTTTCCATTGCTGCACAGCATTGATTCAAAAAGTCTGCAAACCTTTGAAGACCCCTACTATCCCTAATCTGAATTCGTGGCCACCTTTCTAGCTTATTTCTAAAGGCATCACCTATTATGAAAGGGTCCCCAAATCTTTGTTCAAGAAGATTTTTAGCTGCCTTATAAGCATCATCAGAAGTAAGTAAAAAATAGTTTTCCACTACTTCTCTGACTTGAGGTGACAGGTATTTACGTAGATAGTGGATCTTTTCAGCAGAGGGAATTTGTCTTTGTTCAATCAAGATATTAAAGGAAGATTTCCAACTGGGGTACTTTAAAGGATCCCCGTCAAATATGCTTGGTTCAGGAGGGGGCAACCTACTTAAATTCATTTGCTGCAATAGACTCGCAGTGAGGTCCACCACTTGCTGATTGCAGTTTGAAGGCAGAGCATTAGTTTGAGAGTGCAGATTGTCACATAGGGGATTCATTGGAATGAAAGACTCAACATTTGGGTTAAGTGCAGGAGTCGTAAACTCAGGTTTGATTAAACCTGATGTCTGTGTAATATCTGTGTGTGGAACATTTTGTGCTTCATATGGCATTTGTGTGTTAGAATGAGCATTTACATATTCCCTAGTGTATTCTTCCGTTTCAATTTTTAGATGAGTAGGCTTTATGCTAGTTTGTGAAAGATCATCATCATCTAATTCCTTAAATTTTTCTAATTTAGCTTCTGCAATTTCTAAATCCCTTTGAGTTTTAATTTTCTCTAATGCGGCTCGCGACTTCAATTCAGAGTCAATGTATTTCAACTTAATCATAAGAGCTGCAGCTTCAACTGCTGTGTCGCTTCGCGATGAACCATGTGAGGAGACGGACCTTGTAGTCTTTACAGACCTACTTGACCGAGCTGACCTAGATTCTGATCTATCAAATTCCAAATCACTGATTCTCTCACCAATTTTACACATAAAATTTTGATGTTCTGATTCCACATTCTCAAGAAGACTAGCAAATTCATCACAAGAAGGATCTTGAAAACCAGAATTTTCTTGTGTGCCCTTCAAGACATCAAAGGTATCTTGTACTAAGTTCATGGCCTGTACAAGTCTATCTCTGTTGTCCCTTATTTTCTTAATTTCTGTAGTATCTGACAAGACAATAGTCAATCACTTATAGACTTTCGCCAACTTGAGATTGCATCCTTCAATTTTTTACCAATGATTGATATCTGATAATGTAATCCCTTTTCCGTTGGAATACGCACCCTAGAACTTGTTCTGGGGTTCGTAGGGATTTCCAATTCAATGTCTTCATTAGGGTTTTCCAATTCAATGTCTTCATCAAAGACTGAAGGCATTTCAGATTGTGACATACTTACAGCTGATTGTTTCAAGAAAATATACTATTGTTTATATGTGAAACAATCAATAAAAAACATGTGACTATACAAAGATACTAATTATGTGACTACTATTGACTAGAAGGGACATTGACTAGACGTTTTCTTAAATGAGAGGCTGCTCATTTCAAGGTCAAAATCTTGCACACCTGGGGCTGGGCATTCCCTGCCTTCAGAGCAATGAAATTGAGCAAAAAAGGAGCAACCTACATACCGTCCTTTTCTATTTTTCTGCAAATAGACTTAAGCCAGGACTTTGACAACATTGGTCCAGGGTGCACTCCATCTGAGAGTAACTTAAAGTTCATTGAATATCTTTGTGCCTTCCCTTTCCTTTTTCTACTTCTAGTCAAGTCTTCATTTAATTTTGGAGACCACGTATCTAATTGCCTATTCAACCTATTAATATGTTCATTTACAAAATTGATTGATTTGGTGAGGGTCTTGTCCTGTGTTTTGAACTGTGAGGGAGTCTGATGTCCTTTCAATTTATTCCACGTCTCGATCGAGTAGAATGGCAGCTGAAGAAACGTAACCTTGGCCCCATTCTTTTGTAGGAGTTCCGAAATCAAATTGTAATAACGAAGAAGTCTGCGTGTTTGGTGCTCTTGGAGATTGATGAATTTCGATTTGGAAGTCTTATTCTGGAGCTTTTTGGTCAAATCACATGTGACAGTCCAAATATAAAAGGAGAGTTTACCATCATATCTTTTCACTAATCTCTGTATATTTTGTTTCAGCCAAAAATACCGGTCTAATGTGCTGGCACCACCTTTATAAAGCCAAAGAATGTCATTTTCTGGTGATTTTTGAGGATCCACAGACAATTTCAAATAACGTCCTTTGCTGTCTGAAATGACGACTGGTTTGATACGTAATTTGTTTTGAACTGGTTCATCTTTTGAAAGGTTCTTCTTTAATCGATTATCACTGATTAGTTAGAGCTGCTCGGAGTTTCACTGTAACTGGCACGCAAAACCCATTTGCCAATTTGATAGTTTTAAAAATTCTTGTGCAAGGGCTCGACTAACAACCAAAGACACCGTTGCTGATTACTCTGTTTATTAGTCCTAGGTTGACGTGAAACTGAAAGACATACAAAATCGCACCCTGTACTGAATGGCTTAATAATCATGACTCCTTTTAAGTCACAAGACATAAACTTCTTAGAACTAGGAGAGCAGAGATTAGATTTTGAAGTACGGAGACAAAATAATGATGTAAATGAGATCTTATATGGCACGATGATATTTGTATCCTTTAAGATCAGCATGCTCTATTAGAGATTTATTTAACAACATATGATTCGCAAATGTCATGAATCCAGATCAGATCGATTGGTCAGTCCTCACATTTTAGCTACCAAAATCAAAGTCTTACGCTTGATCTGCAGATTATGACCGAATTAATAACATCAAGCACTGAAACATTATAACGTCTATTTACCTCCTTGCACTTTTGACGATTAGACAACGATTCTGACAAATTTTAATGTTACCGCTTCATTCTTCGAAAATAACCTTTGGGTGGAAATCGTGGACTCTAATGCGCTGGTGCCCGTCGCGTTATATAGAAATACATAGAGCGCACATCGTTCTGGAACCAGCGCAGTTACTATAACCCGGTAGCGTGATAGGGAATGATTTTTTACGGTATTATCCGGACAGCAGTTACAGATATTGTTAGTTTCCGTCGTCTCTCCAAATGGAAAGCCACAGTCGGATTTGGATATGCCGTATCACTTTTTGTCTTAATATAGACGTTCCTGAAAATAAATGATAATTCTTTCGATGGCTTTTTCGGTTGAAATAAACTTCAAACCTATTGACAATATGTGTTCTGATAATCATTTGCGGCTTTTTTGTAATAAACAATTTATGCTGAAGTATTGTATGAGCCGGTGCGTGATATTTCCAACGAAGAAAAGCCTCCGACCAGCGTCTGCGTATCCTTACCAGATTCCTTATAATGAACTCTGTATAAAGATACGACCTTATCGACTCTTTAGAATGATTGATTGAATGGGGTTTAACGGTGCTTTCAACATTATTGCACTTATATCGCGGCGACTAGAGCACCTAACAATCGATCCCTGGTATTTCTCACACCAGTACTACAATTACACCCTTTCCTAGCCTCCAGCTGCTATCCCACATAGGTCTACGATTATCAGCCATTTGAAAATATTATAACATTTTGTGGTTGTCTCTGCTCGTCGTTGTTGTTGGTTTTACAAGCGGTCATGTGAAATTGGAGCAATTATCACAAACATGCTCATATATCGTTGTTAGGCGTCAGAAACATAATAGCTTCAACTTTGTCGAAGCTGTAATTCAGAGGGCTTTGATGACCAATCGCCGATAAGTGAAATCCCACATTTCGACATAAGAGGCCATGAAGAGAGTTTTTATTGATTACATGTAGCTATGAAACTTAAAACCTATTCACGCTAACATGGAACTATGATACTAAAAAAGAAATCACACTGTATGAATCGCGTATTCATACAGTATGATAAGCTTTTTAGTTTCATAGCTCCATGAAATCAACAAAAAATATCTTCGTATCTTATTATTTAATATCATGAAGCAAAAATTTAGCGATTTCTCCATAACGAAAAATATTTCTTATGAGACTACTTCCACGGAAGCTTTCAAAATAGGTGTCTACTAAAAATTTTTTCATTGAGAAATAAAACCATTTTTCCGCCAATCAGAATGCATGAAAGTTGAAGGATTCCACTGAAATTAAACTATTTGAAAATAGTATTCAACCAATTAATTGACCTATCTTCAATATCTCTCATATCCGTT
This sequence comes from Fragum fragum, assembly GCA_946902895.1. NCBI lineage: Eukaryota > Metazoa > Mollusca > Bivalvia > Cardiida > Cardiidae > Fragum > Fragum fragum. Next base: position 13,385,768 of record OX336376.1, on the reverse strand, counting down.
CAACACTATTGTCAATCTACCTGATGACCTTGTATGAACGAGAGCCGCCGTCATAGCGCAGTCGGTAGCGCGTTAGACTATGTTCAATCTTGGGATGTCACTGGTTCGATCCCCGGCGGCGGCACATATCCTTTTTGACATTTGTCTCTCACCAATGGGTGCGTATTCGTAAACTTAAGTGGAAAAGCAGCTGGGGGCTAGGAAAGGATGTAGTGACAGTACTGGATTGAGAAATACCAGGAATCCATTGTTAGGTGCTCCAGCCGCTGCGATATGAATGAAATACTGTTAAAAGTGGCATTATAACCATTCAATCGATCAACCAATTGTATGAACGATATTGAAGATTGGTCTATATAACATATTTTGGCAATAATATTTACAATGTATGGGGTCGCATTACAATGGATACGAAACAACAACAACAACAACAAAACATCAATTTGCTTCCGAGAGAATTCACTAGTACTCGTTTCAATTAAAAAGAAGTTTCATATTAGACTTTACCTGCTTTCATCCATTTTCATTGTCGTGATGGTGGTAAAATCGGCAAGATGCTTCTGTACTCCACTGGCACTCAATATTCCTTGGCCCCAAGGATCTGTTTCTTGCATAGACCCAAAGAAAGATTCGCTACACAATGTATTTGGGGCTCGTACACAATAGGTACCTGCATTTGCTAAAGCGTAGAGATAAATTTTCCCTTCCTGACTTGTTCGTAACCCTTCGTACAAAATATGAGACATTCCAAGAATAGTATTTCCAAATGGTGGAAAATTGCTAAAATCGACATCTCTGTCTAGCCATTCAATAAGTGCAAGGCGTCTTTTGCACCTTTCATAAGCCGAGATTCCAGGCATATCGTCAGCCTCATATAACCCCTCTCTTATCAGTCTACAAAACTTTGCCTCATTAATAAATCCTCTGATGTTCATTTCCTCTTCTACCTCTTGGTTCAGCATTGTTCGTGCAAGCGTTTCCTTCATTTGATCCAGAATTTTTCCATCATTTACCTCTATAATTGATGGATGAAGAACCTCGGGTCTTTCCAAAGATTTAGCTCTCCATGCTTTAATTGATACGCCTTGAACCTTGTCCAAACACAAAGCTTTTCTAAGGTTTGTTCCTAGATGTGTCTTGTCGTAGGCAAAAATTCTGAAATCTTTTAGGTTATCATCAAAGTCTGGTATGTAATATGGTTCAAATAGCATATTTCCTTCTTCCGCCTCACCGTAGATAATGATACGTTCTGCAACTTTTCCTTTAGCTAACCATTCTTTAACTTTTCTTGGCCACAAATAGGAAGCGTACGAAATGGTGAGAACACGTTTTGGGTAACTTGCTCTCGTTAATTCAGAAGTTGCCAGATCTCGCAAACTCTTTGGATTATAGATACGGTTCCCGTTTCGATTATGTGTGATTTCTAGATCCGAACCAAGTAGCCGACCAATTTGTTCTAGCAACAATGATTTTGTTACATTTTTTACCTTCAACTCATGTTCTGTACCTATCAATTTCAAGTTGAAATATTTTGCAACATCGAGTAATTCAGCTTTAAGAAATCTTTTAGGGTTTTTTAATAATTGATTTATTATTTGTTCTGGTGTAACAATCTTCCATTTTGTATAATTTTGCTGCTTTAATAAAGAACTTATATCCCTAGCTTCAGAAATTCCTAGTATGTTATGCTCAGTTTCATTCATTTCATTAATGAGTTCTTCAAAGTCATATGGAAGAGTATTGTCAGGATCATATTCTAAATCAGAATTTGAGAAATCGTGTAGAATCGGTAATGCGGCTTCTTCTTCGACACAATCCGACACTCCGTCAAGCGTCTCTACGTTACACATGTTTTCACCTTCGTGAGTGTCTTGTAACTCAAGACTTCTTTTCTGTTTTTCAATTATCTCTTTTTTCTTCCAGCCTATCGAAGGGGTTTTCATGCGGAAACCTCCATCAACACTTTCCAAAATTAACTTTCCAGATTCATTACAGACTTTGTTTTCGTTATTAAGGTTTTTAATTATTCTGATCAATTCATTCTTCTTTAGTGCATTTACTTTCTCCCAAAGTCGTTTGTTCAGCTGATGTTTTGTTAGAGGTTGGTTTGCGCTTCCCTGTACCATAAGTTGGATGAACTCACCATCTGACGACATTACAGGCACATGTAGCCCCCTTTGCTCACAGGCTTTAATACAATGACTAAGAAGGTTTCTTGCAACATCCATACTTAAACTGTATCCTCTGTAACAGAACATAACAGGAACGGCGTGGGGAAGTTCAGGTTTCCACAATCTATCCAGATCAGCTAGCAAGTAAACTAATACTTGTGACGCATAAGTTCTTCTAAGATTGTATATGTTGGCTAAAGTTTGTTTGAATCTCAATAGAGATCTTGATATTTCTTGATACGAAAAGGAATTACTTTCACCACTTGCAGGTAAAGCTTTATCTCTATCTTTGACGTTTTGTCCATAAACGGACGGGAATTCGCCGAGAAATTCACAGTCACCTATGTGATCTTTCATTTATTTTTTCAATTCTTTTGTTTCAGTTGGGATCCTTGATGGGCGTTTCGGAACATCACCCGTGTATATTTGCTTTGCAATAGATTCAAATGAATCACATATGTGGACACTGTTTGGTATTCTAAACAAAGTTGAGCTTTCTGGTGTCCAGCACATGTAAATAATACCTTCTTTTGACTTCGTGTGTTTAGATTCAAATACCGTCTGCAATATGTAGCGAATAGGCACGGAATAGTGTTGTAAACACGATTTTGGGTTTTCAAGAAACGGCGCCTTCCCTTCAAACGCAAAACTTATCTCATGACTAGACCTATGTCGTAGGCTTCCATCAGGTGAAACAAGGATGTCGTTTTCGATATAGTAACCTTCCTCAAAGAAATCCATATCTGGAAATAAGAATGGTAAAACAACACTCGAAAGTGTTGCTATTTGGTGTACTTCGGATACAGTTCCATGTTCCATAGCAATTCTTCGATTTTCTGATACTGCTTCTTTCTGTACACCGCTGATGACATTGTCGAAGTGACTATGAAGCTGCTTAAGACCATCACATCCAACCGCTGAATATAGAGTACTTCCTGTCAGAAACATCTTCTCTCTGTCCCTGAACCATCTTTCTGTTCTTTGTTTAACAAGTTGGGTTGGCGTATCGTCACTGACATCATCACTTAAAAGGTGAACATTTCCTTGACTGTACATGTTTACCGTCTCTCCTTGTCGCTTTGGGATTAATTCCAACTGTCCGTTTAAGTATGCACCGGATTTGCAAAACACAAACTGTGCATCAAGCAGACTCTCTAAACTATTATCTATAAGGTACAATGATGTACGACACGAGTCTATCGCATATTCTAGAGTTTTTGCGAGTGAATGATCTTTCAATATTCTATCCTTATACCTTTTCAGGGCATTTTCTTTGGTTTTCCTGAGATTTCTTATTTCCATCAAATATTTCGAGCACATCTTAAAACATTTCACTATATCTTTTAGCAATTCATTCTTTTGCAATGAAGGTTCGCTTAGATTATCCACAACTTCTGCGACCATGATGCGTGATTTCCGAAGTGTTTCTAAAACTAACTCTATATCTGATTCAAATTGTTTTTTTCTTTCTGAAATCGGGATCTTTTCAAATCCTAAAAGGTCCATATCTGCACCTCTCTTTATTTTCTTGCCGTCAAACATAATAACGAATGATTCAGTGTCTTTTTGTTCTCCATTATCAAATCAATCATCTGCGGAATTAAACCCGGGCCATTGTCGAATGACAATTCTTTCCCTAGTGGGTTGAACTGTGTAAGGACAGATTTACTTGGACAAGCAAAATTAATCTTCGATGTCTCAGGGGAAAGGTTGGTATTACCAAGTAAAAGATGAGATTCGTTTTTTGGGCCACCCATAAATCTCAAGAATCTCCCTCCAAAAAGTTTTTTACCAATCCAAAAGAATTTCATGGTTGTTTCATTGTATCTTATTAGCCTGGTGTCTTTTGTGTTAAACCATTTTACAGTGTCTAAAAACAATTGAAACGCAACATTGTCTAGAGGAAACCCCCTTTTCGACACTAATTTTAAGAATGTGACAAAGTCACCATCTAAATCTACTACTTTAAGCACTTTAAGCGCAGCTATCAACATATCACGAGTTTCTTCATCCGCATTTTCCAAGGGTAATGGTATTTCATTGAATGACATGTCCAAATCAGACAGTTCGGACGATGATGTATTGCACTCATCTGAGTAAAGAATAGTGGATTCATCGTTAAATGATTTTGTAAAGTCCAACTTGTGTTTAACTAGTCGTTTACATGGTGACGAAAGCTTATATGACCGAATAGACGGTGAAAACTTTAGTCTTTTTCTGAAAGGTGATTTGAAAGGTGTAAGTTTTCTGCAGTGAATGGTTCTCTTTTTAGATTCCTTTGGTGTGCTCGAGAATTTCAGACAGTTGTATTCACTATGTTTCTTGAGTTGGCGCTTGTATAACGACTTGAAATATTTTTTTTACAGTATACACCACTTTTCTTTTTCTCCGAGACGAACCCATCTGAAAATAAAAAAAAATAAAAAAGGAAACCGATAGTTGACGATCATAGTAATCGTTACCATTGGCGTAGCGAGATGTAGGCAAAACTACAGTTACGTACACATCGAAATGACAAAAATGGAGAGCAATTGATAGGTTTATGTTAGTAATTGTTTACTAAAAATAAGAAAAATAAGAAATTTTCTGAGACAGAACTACATATCCTACATATAGAATGGGGTTACCCCTAGCTGCGATAACGTAGCCATCTCTCTGATAAGCTAATGGGGGCTTCTTTCCATCAGTTTATAATAGAGACAGCTTCGTTATAGAAGCTAGATTACCCATCTCGCATCCCCCGCTCTATCGGTATGGTAGCTTAGTATAAACCATGGTTTGACCCTAGAAGTGCGTAGCATAAGTAACTGATCTATATATTTAAGGTTAATAAAAATCACCTTAATCATATTTATTCACTTTTATAAATAGTCGAGACATTTATAATTTGAAACGTGAAAGCGTATGTGGGTACCAACTCCTCCTTGCTTCAGCTTGGAGAAGCTGAAGTTACGAGGGTTTATTAATCTAATGATGAAATGTGTTTGTGAAATCGTTTTGGTTTTAGGATACAGTTATTCACACGCGTCACTTTAATTGCAGACTCTAACTGTTGAAAGAACCACTGAAATATTGAAAAAAATATCTCTTTCTTTTATTTTTCTTTGGCGCCACTACCAAATACCTCTAATCTTGTTATAGTCATATAGAAATCGCCAAGGCTAAATCAAAACAACACGAATATAGAATATTGAAATGTCTATAAGTATATAATACAACGCTTGGTTGTCTTCAAAATCTTTCGTTTCAATAGAAAACGATGGCATGATATATGGGAAATGAACGCGAACTACAGCGAGTGTCTATTTCACATATTACTGATAGGTACAAGTCCAAAAAATCCCTTTAGCCAAGGTTACTATTTTAGATCCTAATTGCCTAACTGATAATGCTGATTGTTACAGCATGACACTGGCCATATTCGGGTCCCTGTTGACAGCTTATCAGTTGGTGTATCTATTTTCACAATTCATTTTACAAAAGGTTTTAAAAAAGAATGATGCATCATAATTTTGAATTATCCATCCAAAGTCTTTGTTGTGGGTACTTACAAAATATTATGGTTAAAAAATATAGCTAAATTATAAGATCATCTTTAGTACAAAATAAGATGTTTTACAAAGACAGTATTAGAGTTATTTTATCACTGTCCTAGAACTACAGAGGAACTGTTCAAGACCTATCTTAGAAAATCAAATGGTCTGATTTGTTTGTTTTAAGGAAGATTAACGCCACTTTTAATAGTATTTTATTCATATAGCAGCTGGGGCGCCTAACAATAGATTCCTGGTACTTTTCACGACAGTACTCACTACATACTTTCCAAGTCTCCAACTGCACTTAAGTTTACGATTATTCACCCATCTCGCCTGGAAAGGATATTTGCATGGACCTTATGATTGAGGGACTGACGCGCTTCAAACAGTGCCTTTATCGCGATGAAAAATCAGACATTTTTGGGAACGATACGATAAGTCTTTTCCCGCAATATTATTTTGTAGACATTTTATAGAGAAAACGTTCAAAAATTCACTAGAATTTTTAACACATTGCCATATGATAAAATTTGACTCGTTCAAATTCAAAGTAGTTGCATACAACATATTCTAGCTGAAATTTTCAAGATATTTTTTTTAGAAAACATTGTGGATAATGAAGAAATTGCGTGTAACAAACAAATGCTTCATTTCCACAATGCTTTCCACAGTTTCTTTTCGGGTGGGGCGCAAAAGGCGGGATAGCGTTGGAGCGGGTTAAAAATTGTTCTTTTTTTACGCGAAGAAATTATTTTAGAGGGGTTACGAGCCGTTCCAAAATTATTCCAGAAGAATTTTTTAAGACTCTTTCGTAGGGGTAATTTTTAATCATTATGTTTTATCACACTTTCAGTCTAATTGTACTCCAACCTTTAAAACTAAAGCTTTTGTATAATGATGAAGATCATGTTTAACAAACATTACGGGGTCATATCAAATTAAGTGAAAGGGGTATTTAACTCATTTCCCCACAAGATGTTTTTAGACCAGTCCAGAATGAAAGAAGTTGCAGACGACAATTTAAAGAATTTTAGATTTTTTCTCAACATTCTTGGCAGAAAACATTCTGTTAAACGAGGAAATGGCTTGTTACAAAGCAATTTCTTCATTTTACAAAATGTTTTCTCAATTTATTTTTCTTTATGGATTTCAAAAACGTCATTGTATGGGAATGGGTTAAGGAAACTATTTCCGCATTTGATTGAAAAGTCACAACTTTAGCCCGATGTAGCTCAAACGTTTAGTCGCGAGGAAGTCCTACGTATATGTAGCGGCATTGTGATGACTGTTAAGTTTCCACTCCACAGGATGCAAACATGATTCAAACATGCTGAAAATGTTTGTATAGTTATGAGCATGTTCCTTAAAGAAAGTGCAACATTCAAAAAAGAATGCTCCTGTGGATTTGTGCTCTTTCTATGTACACTTTCTTTTACAAAGAAAAGCAAAAAAAGGAAACGTTAAAAAGTAATCTGGCTAGCGCATATGCATAGATGTTTAAGAACACCCCTTGATCCTATTTGGATTCCTTCAAGACATATCCCATTTTATATAACAAGAGGGCTAATAGTCCTATGGCCCTCGCCCGAAATAATAGCATGATACCTTCTGCGTTAGAAAAAAATTACTATATTTTCAAATTCTCGTTTTTTTTGTTGTTGTTGTTGTAATGCCTTGGCAAGCAGAGTTTTTAATATATTTCTATTCTGTTAGTAACTTTCAAATGGGGAACTCCTAAGAAACATTCCTGCCAAAATTTGTCGAGATTGGCCCTGTAGTTTCAGAGGAGTTGTTGTTTTAAAAATCCTTCTTTATTTCCATATAGCCCCACCCCACCCCTCTTGGGATACGCCTTTGGGGATTCGAGGTAAGAGGTCAATGCACTAATGCTTAATCTTTAGTCATTAGCGTCTTATCAGCGTCTGTGCACCTAAGTGGCCGCCGTCATAGCGCAGTTGGTAGCGCGTCGGACTATCACTCTAGAGGTCCCGGGTTCGATTCCCGACGGCGGCACTCATCCTTTCCGACTATTTGTCTCTCACCAATGGGTGGATAATCGTAGACCTATGTGGGATAGCAGCTGGAGGCTAGGAAAGGATGTAATGGTAGTACTGGTGTGAGAAATACCAGGATTCCATTGTTAGGTGCTCCAGCCGCCGCGATATAACTGAAAGATTGTTGAAAGCGGCGTAAAACCCCATTCAAACAAACAAACAAGCATCTAATGGTCAATGCCGGAAATAAGCAAACTTGTCCGGTGTGGAATCTGTCGCATTCGATTCGATCTCAAAATCTAAGCAAAAACGAGTGGAGTTGAAATCACAAAATATGTTTTCTAAAGAATTTTATTCTTAACCTCTATTTGTATATTGATAATAAGAAGGCTCTTGGTTGCCATAGTGACCAAATACATAATAGATTGTTTAAACGTGTTTTTCCATTCATGGAGGGAAGATCTGTCTTTGAAAGTCTTTCCTTAAAAACACCGTTTTTAAGGTTTTGTATTATGCATGAGGCAATACCACCTAAAAACTTGTTTTAATTCACCCGAACTAGATGTGCTAAGAGTGAGCTATTGTGACTCACTTTACGTCTTTCTTCCATCCGTGTGGATGTAAAAGATGACAAGTAACTGTTCCCTCTCGATCTTGGCATCATAATTCAACCAACCTTCGCGGACATGAACCTTCTGTCTAGCTTTTTCTAAATGGGATCATTTGAGGAATTGTCATAACAACCAGAAGAAAAAGAATTTAAAAATATATTACTCCCAAACCACAAGGACTAGAGGTTATGACTTTTTCTTCAGTATTGCCTTATAGTCTACAAAAATAAGTTTACATAAAACTATGCTAGATATGCTAGATATGCTAGCAAGGTCTTAAGGACGCAGAGACGAAAAAATCAGATTTTTAGCTCAACTGAGCACAACTGCCTTGGTCCGATGTCCAAACTTTGATTCAAGTTTCTTTTCACAAATGGAATTATTTTTGAAATCTATCACCGCCAACGGATAATATAACCATTTCTATGTGGTATGAAACTCTGGACGTTTTGGGAAAATGCATAATAGGTTAATAGGAGATAAAATTGTACTCGAGGTGCACTGTTTTTCTTACCTTTTCTGTTCAGTTCCGGTCCTTGGCTCCATATCGGAAGTATCATTGTCTCCTTTTTGTACTGTTCTCCAAAAAGAGATGGAGCCCGTGATTACCGGGCGTGTAGGTGTCACGATCACTAGACTTAATTCTATAACGCATAGAAGTATTGTTTATAATTTTTGAAGAGCTTGATGGCGGACTCAACTCAATCCAAATGGGTAGGTGGTCACTACCAGGCATATCTAATACATGTACATTAAAATCATGATTTAGTGAAAATAACGGTTTTGACAGAATAAAATAGTCAATGACACTACAACCAATATGACTGATAAAAATAAATGAACATGTTCGGCATCAGCTCCGAACCGACCATTGATAGTGTAATATGATAGGGTTTTGTAAATTCGCCAAATTCTGATATAAAACCGGCAACCCAATTCTAGCATTAAGATCACAATCGATTATATGTAATTCATTCAATAATCCATTTTTCATAATTATATCTTCGAGTTAACTAATTAGACCATTTAACACATCATCTAAATTTGATGACCCTTCGGGGTGGTAATAGAGTGCGATATAGATGATTTCATTGGCAGTTTTAAATAACGTTTTATCTATACTTACTTATAGTCATGAGAAGATGTGCCATTTGGGAAAAATTGGATAGTTCAAAGGTCAAGGTTACATGTCAAGGTCAAATGTTCAAAATAGCCATGCCTTGAGCATGGCTTCAAAAATTATGGATAGACTTCAATATGACTATACACAATTGTTCTCTACCATCAGTAGATGTGCAGTTTGAAGCAAATGTTCAAATTACTTCAAGGTCAAGGTAACAGATCAAGTTCGATTGAGAAAAAATAAGCTTTCCAGAACACAGATCCTTCATTATGGCTGAATTTCGAAATGACTTTACACAATGATTTAGATATCCCATTGAAAAATGTATTCATACAGTTCCAAGGTCAAGGTAACAGCTCAAGGTCAAACTTGAAAATGAAACATGTCCAAAGCATAGCTTCTTCAATTCTAGATGGCTTTCGATATAAATTAGCACATTTTGTTCTCAGTCATGAGTAGATGTGCAATATGAAAAAACAAACAAACAAACAAACAAATAAAAAAATAAAACAAATAAAACAAACGACTGCCTCGATGGCTGAGTGGTATATGTGCTTGACTCGTGATCCGAAGGTCACGGGTTCGAGCCCCACTGTCACCGGGGTGTGTTAATTAGCAGACACTTAATAGCCAGCCACTGCCTCTCTTTCAGGGACGTAAAAGTATCTGAATTGAGAGTGTTCGAGAGCGACTCTATAAGTTTAAGCTTTCGTCGCAATCGAACTAAAATAAATTAGAATAAACTGAACAACCAAAAAAAAAAAATAATAAAAAAAAAACACAAAAAAACAAAAAATCAGAAAGCTCGAAGTCAATGTCAAAGCTTCAGGTCAAACATTAAACTTAAGCATGTCTGGAGCACTGGATTGGTTTCGAAATTGTTCCATATCGTGAGTATATGTGCTGTTTGAAACGAATTATCAGATAGCTTCAGGAAGAAAGTCACAGCTCAAGGATGTGCGTTAATTTTTAGCCTGTCTAAAATATAGCGTGCATTTACCCGCATCTGCGACTGTCCTTCCGTCCTAACACGTTTCGCTGTTTATTTCATACTTATATGGGCTATATTCGGACAGCATAAACCGCCTCTGACAGCTGTTGTTCATCTTAAATGTTGTTAGTCTTCCTAATGCGAGGATGTTTTGCTATAAGAATTAATTGTTATTTGTTAGCGAAAATAAATATATTCGAGCAAAAACAGAGATATGACCAGCTTGCGTAGATTTCAGTCTTGTTTGGCGTCATTCTTATATAAACCCGCTGCCAAGAGTTAACATTTAAGCTCTTTTGCGTTTTCAAAATCATTCCGGGTTCTCTGCATTCTCTGTGCTTACACTATCCCATTGACGATGTAAAGATTCAATCTGCATTTTCAATTAGAGACACTCATTTTTTTACTCGTCTTTTGCACAAAGTCGACGTGATCGTACCGGAACATCATTTCTATTATGTAAATTATATCAAAGTCAAAGTTTCAGTTTGTTTTTATTGTGTTTAACGCCACTTTTAACAGTATTTCAATCATACCGCAGCGGGTGGAGCACTTACCTATCGATGTATGATATTTCTCACACCAGCACTACAACTGCGCCAGTTCCGAGCTTCTACAATGTAACTGCTCATCACACTTAGGATTACGATTATTCACACATTGATGGGAAACAAATGTCGGAAAGGATATTTACCGCGACCGGTAAAGTCAAGGGTAGGCAAGCATACTGTTGGAAAGTGCAATAACTCGAAAAAATTAGCCGGTCAAGAACAGTTTGACCAATGTTTCTTCTCTCATTAGCTATTCTCAAACGAGTGGCAATATACTTAATTATCGATTACGCTGTTTACCAATCGCGGCTGTCAATCAAATAACCAATAGACCAATCAAATCACCCATTCAGCCCGGAATCGAGCTTTGAATCAGCCGCATTTTTTTTCGCCATTTTTGTTGGGTTGGTGACTGAAACGTAGTAACTAAAACTTATTCATGCAGAAGTTACGTCGTTCAAGCCGCCAACCAACTATTTTGCTACTAGCCAAGAATTTTGTAAAATAACGCCGTTAGAAGCGAAGCGGAACTTCCTGTTGGAGTCAATGGGAGGGGCCAAAATGTAAGAGGGCGGGGCCAGCGACTGGTCAGATGAAATGAACTCGTTAGTAAGAGCCTCCCAGATCCAATGACCCAGTCGAGATCCCGGTCCCGTACAAACTGTCTGTAAATCTTGAAGAATTTGATATATGTGAAGAACCTGTAAATGTTTTTCTTATTTCTATGTAACACTACTACCACAGACAAAATCATCGCTTTAACGTCACCAGATGACATAAATCGAAACAAGCCATGGTTTAAATGAGTGTGGAAAAAAGCTATTGTTCTTTCTATGTTATATGACTAATGGACTATTGTTTTTATGTCATATGACTAATGGACTATCAACGGAAAGCGTCATTATTTCAAGGTTGAAATGGGGGAACACACGTTGAACTTTAAAGCAAAGTAAGCATTCGCCACGGAGATTAAATTCTTGGTCATCTGTCAAAAGAGAACTGGGATATGGTGAGAAGAACACGTCTTGTGTGATAGTAATCTTCGGACAAAAAACGATGAAACTTTTCTATACATGACATTGCTAAAGTGAGTCTTAGATTCTCGTATATTGGACATTCGAAAAATAAACGTGCAGTCTGATCTTAGTCTACACTACCTGCTTATTCGTTTGGTGTGTTAAGGAATATTTCTACACAAAATAGATCTAAATTTTGAACAAAAAAGAAAAAAAATCGTGAAGAACGAACAGATATTCAGCATGACATGGGTGAATAATATGGTTACCGATAGTTTACCAGTGAATACTTGATTTGGAATTAGATCATACCGTAAAAGTGTTCTTTAGATTTAACCAATTCCCATACAGTGATGCTTTTTGACACTGCCCTAGAAAAAAACAATCTGAAAAACATTGTAGAAAAATGAACAAACAATTTCTTTATTTTCTTCGATGTTTTCTACTAAGAAAAGAAAAAAAAATCCGAAATTTCACGAAACAGATATACATATTTGCGAGCAATACTTTAAAGACATTCAACACTCAAAGTAAAAAGAAATTCAGTATATAAGTAAGGTATAACTACTTTGGAAAATGTTCTCAATGGATGTCATTTTTTTCTTTCTTTCTTTTTTTTTTGTTTTGTTTTGTTTTATTTCATTATTTCATAAAAAATCAGATTTCTTGATAACGGGTCAAGCATTTTACTTTTTATTTCTTGTAAATGACTGTAAATTTTGAAAGATAACTCTCTTTGAAAACGAACTACCGTTCGGTGATCAGTAGGCGTGACTCTCGATCCGTCAATTTCACTTAAGAGATAAAGAGAATATTTTTTTTTGTTTTCACGGAGGTATGAACCGAAAAATCTAATCACACTGTATGAATACGCGAAGCGGATTCATACAATGCGTGATTAGGTTTTTCGGTTCAAACCTCCATGAAAACAAAAAAAAATATTTTTTGTTTTCACGGAGGTATGAACCGAAAAAACTAATTACACTGTATGAATGCGCGAAGCGGATTCATACATTGTGTGATTAGGTTTTTCGGCTCATACCTTCATGAAAACAAAAAGAATATTTTTTGTTTTCATGGAGGTATGAACCGAAAAAACTAATCACACTGTATGAATACGCGAAGCGGATTCATACATTGTTCGATTAGGTTTTTCGGTTCATACCTCCATGAAAACAAAAAGTATTATCTTCATTTCTTATAATTTAATAGCATCGAGCGAAAAATGCAACAACTTAACAAATTTTGATACCTTTTTGTAGTGAACTATTTTGTGCGGAAGCATTCAAAATGGCTGCTTACTCAAAATTTTGTTCATGGAGGTATAAATTAAATTTTGCGACCAATCAGATCGCTCGTTTTTGACAGACGAAACTAACAATTAAATTATTTGCAGATGAAAAACGACGTACAGTAAGTGTAAATTAGAAATGAGATTGAAAATGAGGAAATGGAGAGATTACAAGGACAAAGAAAGTTTTTTTTTCTACATTACTTTCATCGGTGCATATTTGTATGTCATAAAACATCTAGTTGCAGGGGAAGGGTAAATGGTTATTGCTGATCGGGATTTTTTATTGGTTGACTTTTATAAATAATTAAAAATAAAACCTTTCATCGCTGTTCTATTTTCGATTTTTAAAATTTACTTTTGACATTGATAAATTACGTTAAATTGTATGTAAAACTTTTTTTGAGAATAGAGTGTAGAAAGGTCCAACAGACAATCGACCTAGTCGGACTGTGTAGGGTGGCTAGGGTAAAAATTTCTCTTTTTACTAAAAATGCGACTGGCTAGGGTAAAAATTTCTCTTTTTACTAAAAATGCGACTGGCAGAATAATCATTTTCCCTTACTTGACATTTATCGCACCATTTATTAACCTGTCCTGGATCCGATATATTTTCATACCCTTTTATTCTGAAACTCCAGATGCACTCTCCTTGTCACATAGGGGCCGCCGTCATAGCGCAGTCGGTAACGCGCCTTGACACATAGGGGCCGCCGTCATAGCGCAGTCGTAAACGCGCCTTGTCACATAGGGGCCGCCGTCATAGCGCAGTCGGTAACGCGCCTTGTCACATAGGGGCCGCCTTCATAGCGCAGTCGGTTACGCGCCAGACTCCTAATCTTCAACAATGGGATGTCATGAGTTCGATCCCCGGCGGGGACAAATATCCTTTCCGCCACTTGTCTCCCACGAATTGGTGGATAATCGTAAACCTAAGTGGGATAGCAGCTGGAGGCTATGAAAGGATGTAGTGGTAGTACTGGTGTGAGAAATACCAGTAATCCATTGTTAGGTGCTCCAGCCGTCGCGATATGACTGAAATACTGTTAAAAGTGGCGTTAAACCCAATCAATCAATCAATCAATCAATCAACCTTGTCACATAGCACGGCATGATCAAACTTGTTACTGTCGGTCCGTTTTCTGTGTGACTGAGTGAAACAGGTCCCTCGTGTCTCAGTTTAGTTTAACTGCCGATCTGGGGTCCTTCGTGATTCTTTGGAACTTCATTGCCTATCTACGGTCCTGTGTGACTTAGAGTGGAGGTTTCGTGACTATTTGACCAATCACTGGCCTCGCAAACTGTCTCCCAAGGGCCAGCCTACTAACTCCGATAAGAAGTTCCGCTTCGATTTTTCACGACGTTATTTTGCAAAGTTTATGGCAAGTAGCATGTTATAATAAAAGTATAATGGTTAATTGACGACCTAAACGTCGAAACTACAGTTTAAATAAACTGTAGTGACGACGTGAAATCGCTAAACCAACAAAAATATTTCATACAAATGGTTGCCAATTTCGGAGCTCAAATCTCAATTCCGGCCTAGATAAATGATTTGATTAGTCGATATATTCCTTAGCTGTCAGCCGCGATTGGTCAATTACAGGGTCTAGGCTTAGAATCCATGCCACACCTTGTGTTACATGCAATTCCTTTCAGAATTCAAACTACTACTTAAGATAACCAGAAAGCAGTCAAATAAGTGAATCACTTAACCCATTCCCAAACAATGACGCTTTCTGACGACCCTCAATATAAATTCTTTAGAAAACATTATGGGCATTGAAGAAATTGCTTGTAACAAGCAATGTCTTCAATATCCACAATGTTTCTTAATCTACAAGACCATGATTTTCTAAATTCCTTCAACTTGAAATTGTCTGCAACTCATTTGATATTGGAGTTCAACAATTTCAAACAGTTTAAATGATTGATTTGATTGGTCAATCAATTTTCGATTCAGTGGCGAACAGTCAATGTGTCGGAGATACAATGTTAAGGTAGGTAATCTTGAAACATTTTGTAGCTTATTAGATTTATTTTTTAAAATTGCGTGAAGTGGTTATGCAGTAAAGACAAAGATGAGAGAAGAATAAAAGAATACCCAAACTCAATTAAAACGAACCACTCCTAAGATTAGATAAACTGTCCTGAACAATTTATGATTTAACTCCCAAAATGGCCGGTATTTTCATTTAAAACACATTTCTAAGTTTGACGACTTAAACGTCGTAGCTACAGCTTATTCAAACTGTAGAAAAGACGTTTTGGTCACCAACCAACCACTTCACTCGTAACATATAACTAGCTATAAATTTTACAAACTAATGCCCACTAGATATCTCAGTGGAACTTCTTGGAGGAGATCCGTGAGCGTTGCCAGCAATCTACCAATTGATCAATCGCTGGCCCCACCCACTTACTCCGTAGCCCCGCCAATTGACTCAGACAGGTAGTTCCGAATCAATTTTAAACGGCGTTATTTTGCATAATGTATAGCCAGTAGCATGTAACAAATAAGTAGAATGGTTGCTTTGGGACCTAAACCTATCAGTGCAGCTTGGAGTAGCTGTAGTTACGACGTTTAAGTCCGCAAACCAACAAGAATGTTGCAAACTCTGACTGCTGTTCATCTCCTAGGTATTTTTAGCTAACTTGAGCGTATCGTTTTCAAAATGAGTCTGATCAGAGTTTTCACTATGCGCACTGCTATGTATGGCAACATTAATTAACTTTATTATGTACCTTGCTGTGAAATCTTGGGATTTCCCAGTGTAATAAATTTTGATAACGTCACTGGAGTGACGTTAACACTTTTCAGTTTCACTCTCTGTCGTAATTTAGGAACTACTTTTTTTCCAACCCAGTGACATTATAAAGAGTTTATCAAAAAGATTGGTTTCGATATTTTAATAAAAAATAAAATAATAAGGTATATAATAAATAGAATAATCAACTTGTTATTAAAGATATGGAAAAAATATTTCACTCTGATGCGTTGTTAGGCGTTAAAAATCTCGTGCTACGCACTCGTTTTTTCAACGCCTAACAACTCATCCTCGTGAAATATTTTTTCATATCTTGAATAAGCAGTTGATTATCCTCTATTTATTCAAATTGTAGTGGACTACCTCTAAAACATGCTATTTAACCCATTCCCACTCAATCCCGCTTTTGTTCCGCATCTCAAGAAAAAGATAAAAAAAAAAAAAAAAAAGCATTGTGGGCAATGCAGAAATTGCATGTAACACGTAATTTCTTCAATGTCAATAATGTTTTCTACCCGCCAAAGCAAGTATTTTCTAAATTCAATCTTGTAAATTCAACTTCTTTAAATTTGGACCAGTCTAAGATTTTATCGTCTTGTAATTGATTAACTCCTGGGTTACTTTTACCTTATTTATTTATCATGATACCATTTGACAAAGAAGATTACAAACCCAAACCACGCTTTGCTAGCTTACAGTATTTTTAGTACTTTGATTTCTGATATGGATGGCTCGAGTAATAGATCTTTTTTCTGATATAGAAAGGAGGCTCTCCGCCCCTTTTTCTATGGTTACCGCACAGTGTCCTTTGTGAATCAGTTAACCCGCGTTCACTGAATGGGCTAGGTTTTGGTGCATTATTGGGAAGAATTGTTTCAAAATGAAATATCAAATCATTTTTGTATTTACAATTTTTGCAATCTCGTTAGGGAGAAAGTATGATTACTTCACCGTCAATCGAGACATCGTTGGAAAAACGTGTCTTGGTGATCGGGCTTTTACCTACGAAGGAATTTCAAGCGATTATATTTGTGCGATTAAATGTAAAGATGTTCAGGGCTGTGGAGGTTTCTTCTACTCTCCGCAGTCAAAGATATGCCATGGATGTGGAAAGAAATTTTATTATTCAGTTCAGTTGGATGGGGATCTTGATGGCAGTGTTTATTATGGAGGTATGTATAAAGCAACCGATCAAGGGACGGCAAAATGTTTTCAACTATTGCAGGATTCTTACTTATTCCTATCTTTATGGAACTCATTAGAAGCGTCTCATTGAGACAAATCTAATGAGATTCGCCAAGAAAAGATAAAGTATTGATGTTTTTATCGATAAATACTTCCAATTGATCGCTCGCGAGACATTTCAAACCATTACACATGTGCGCCAAGATAAGACTCAGATCAGCCTGTGCATCCGCACAGTCTGATCAGAGTCTTCACTCTGCGCTCTGTAGATAGATACTGACCCAAAGCTTCTTTAAACAATCAGCGAATGTTCTAATTCCCCCGAATGGCTGTTCATGGTGCTCAATATGTGCGAGTCACGCACATGCGAAATGGTTGGAAATGTCACGCACAGGCTCAATTATGAAGATACTTTGTTTTTGGAAAGAGAATTTTGATGCCGGTCGCAAATAAAAATGGTCGCTTTATAGAGGTAGTTGATTGAGTAAGATAGACTTTACGATTCAACATTTAAAAAATCTACTCTTTTTCAAAATATCCCCATCTACGTCTATGCCCTTTTGCCATTTTCGTGGCAGCTGTTGTATTCCCGCTGTGAACTATGACGTAGACCTATTTTTAGGTACTGTGTAGCAGCAGGTATCAAAGCCGCCCTGGTCTTATATTTCTTTCCAGCAAGCATTTTTTCAGTGATGGAAACAAACAAAAGGCATGGGGGCGAGGTCTGGACTATTAAGAGGGTGAGGTAACAATTGCCATTTGTAAGAGTTGACAACCTCCACTGTATCTGCGGCGGTATGGGAGGGGGCGTTATCGTGAAGAAGGAGGACATATTTCTGTGCTAACCTTGCTTGAGCCTTACTCTAAGATTTTTCAGAATTACTTAAGCATAGAACTTGGCAGTGACAGTTTGACCTTTTGGCACGAAATAAGTAAGTATCATTCCTCGTGAAACCAAAAAGGCAACAAGCATGACTTTGCCAGCGGAAGGAGAGAGAGTTTAAACTTTTAAGAGGTGGGGTATCAGCTCGTTTGCACTGCTTTGAACGAGCTTTTGGCAGAGGCTCCGAATTATGAACCCACATCTCATCTCCAGTGATAATGCGGTTCAAAAACCTATCTCCTTCACGATTTACAATGTTCTTAAATGCTTTTTTGTATTGTTCACTCTGGTTGCCTTTTGATGTGCGAATACAGCTGTATGGACACCAATCTGGCACTAGGTGTTCGTGTAAAATCTTGTGTGCCGATGCCTTGCCGATGCTAAACTTATTGGCTACCTCCTCCAAAGTTACTCGACATTTTTTTTAAATAAAAGCTTTAACATTTGCTACCATTGTTGGGGTCACCGCCTCAGCTGGCAGCCTTGTCCTAGGCCTGTCACAAACACTTGTGAGAAACCCAGTTTAAGAAGGTTGAACGTGATACACATTCTTAAGCCCCTGAAAGATGGAGCAGGGCTTTTCACCTGCTGTAACCAAAAACTTAATTACAGAGTTTTGTTCCTGTAACAAAACTTCAATGATAGACGAAACACCTATCATATATCTGAGTGGAAAATACTGTGTAAACACAAGTATCATTAAAAATAAACTGACCACGTTATTGGCGGAATGAATGAAGTGTTCACCAATCTATAATGTGTGTATATAGCTGCACGTGGAAAGAGAGGGCATGAAAAGTCCGAATATTTTCTGATCGTCCCTCGTATACCTATTCGAGTCTTCGTCGCATGGAAAAACTCGAACACTGAAATATGAATTAGAAAAGCAAAAAATAATCTATAGAATGAGAAAGTAGAATAATTTCTACATGTCTGCCGTTAGTCATATAAAACATTAATATCTTCAAGTAAAAAAGAGAAAGGAATCAATAGGCATATAAAGATATGGGATTAGCAAAATAATATTGGTCATCCGTATTTCCTTCATTTCTCACGAATATCTTATAAAAGAATTCCTTGAATTTGTCTACGCAATATCGTATTATTATTATTTTTTTAAAATAAAACATAAGGCGATCAAGTGAATTATTAGACCATTAATGGCGTTTGGCGTCCTGTCAGGCAGGCGGTCGACGGTGTCCAGTCCGGAGTTTAAAGGCATTTGTTTTCATGAATAAGATTACGCATGTACAATTAACATTTATACTGGCATCCAACCATAAACGAAACTTAAAAAAAGTTCTCCTTCACCCTTTTCCTGTTCTTCAAAATTTAAGTCCTGTCAAATTTAAAAGAAGTTACAGGAAACAACTAACAGTGAGTGCAATTTGAAAGTAACCAGCCTACAGGATATACAATATTGTTGGAAAAGAAGAAATAGCATGTCACAAGGTCACAAGCAAAATTTTTCTTTTCTCGCAATGTCTCCTCAGGTATAAAATCACAGAAACGTAAAACAAGGGATTTTGAAGTAAGGGGTTTAGGGTATGCGAGTTTTTTCTTAGTCTATTTTTCATTTTAATTCGGTTTACTTGTTGCTTTTTTCTCTCTTTTCATTTGTTCTCATTGCTAGAGTGGAACTAAATCGGCGATATATGTGAGCGTTACAGCGGTTGCAACTTTTAGACCCGGTCATTTTTCTGAAACCACTAAATAATTGGAATGTGTGTGTATTTCCGTTTATTTATCGTCGCTACCCTAGCACATGCCCATGTGAGCGACACCCCAAGACGGTCAGTTGTTCCGGGGGATAGTCTAAGGATACAGGACGAAACTGCTGAGAGCTCCGCCTGGTTCCTCAACGTGCTCGATGGATAGCATCGTCACACGGGGCCTCAATTTAACGTCTCATCCGAAAGACAATTAGTTTGTAAGTTGATATGGTCAACCCAGGGCTCGAACCCGTGATCTTGAGGTT
This sequence comes from Fragum fragum, assembly GCA_946902895.1. Classification (NCBI taxonomy): domain Eukaryota; kingdom Metazoa; phylum Mollusca; class Bivalvia; order Cardiida; family Cardiidae; genus Fragum; species Fragum fragum. Next base: position 13,365,670 of record OX336376.1, on the reverse strand, counting down.
TGAAGTCAACTGAGCTAATCGGGCTGACCATAAAACTGGTATTAAAATTCCGGTGTTATTTATATCCTGCAAGTTTAATGGATGACCTGATTTTAGAGAAACTTTATAAGTTGATACATCTCACCAAAGAAAAAGGTAGCAAATAAAAACATAAATCTACCTCGACTTCATTTGGAGTCATATTCCTTTGTTGTTAACTAAATAGGTCCTTTGAAGAAGTTGTACGATGTAAGGGAACCATTACCTTATCTAACCTAGTGTTGGAGAAGTTGGCCTTTATTTTTAATTGGTCGTAGACCACTTTATAATACCGTAAATTCGAGATTGTGTCGCTGCAATTTACCAAAAACTGCCTTTAGCCCAACTGGACGTATATTCTGACGGGAAAACAGAAAAATCATTTCATTTTACAAGTTAAGAATTATCAAAAGGAGTAAAGGAAAACTGGACGCTCACACGCTTTAAAGATGAATGCTTCAAGGATTTTCCGCTAGTGATGAACGCGTCTAACCAACCCTTTCTTTCAATCATATCGAGGTGTAAACAAAGATTATACTTTTCCAGCCTTAAGTTAATCAAAGTACTGAAAGTTCTTCTGGAGAGCAAATTTGATTGTTATGCTTTCAAGCTGTCTAAAGAATTCGCGCAAAGAATAGTATCAATTGTTTTTTTCCTTTGTTTATAATCAGCGCTGTTTAGGAACTCGTTAATTTCTGCCCAGAAAAAGAGAGGGTTTTGAAATTTCACGAACCTGCTGTCAGTATTTGCTCTTAAACTTAAGTTATCATATTTCCATAATTTTTCTGTTTTGGCTTTATAAAAAAAGCTTGCAGGGATAATCTAACCATGACTGTTTAACAATCGAGAATTTTTAAAAATTTAGTTTTCACAAAAAGTTGCTTTTTTGTCGGTACCCATGTTGCATCAAGTTCTTACGTTCGTGTAAAATAATACTAGTTCTAATTAACATTCACGGAAATATCATACACTAGGTTAGAACCTACGTTTTGTGAAAGTAATAGAAATTAAAGTTGTTTTACCCTAATTCTAAAGTCGGAATGCAACGATATGTCCAATTTCTCAGTGTTTTATATGTTTAAAAGTTTGTCCCGACGGGACCTCCAAAAATCAAAATAACCGGAATTGTGAAACTTTATAAACAAATAAATCAAATCAAGGTATAATGCTGTATGCAAGAAACATAACTCTACCTTGCTTTGTAAGATAGTTACTGCTTTTGTTGTTTGTAAACCGTAATTTCGGGATCGCTGACTCCACTCAATGACTCCATTGACCCTGCCAAAGGACTTCGACAGGAAGTCACACTTCGATTTTAAACTGCGTTATTTGGCAAAGTCTATAGTTTGTAGCATGTTATGACGGAATTGGGTTAAACCAATTCCAAAACGACAAATTTTAGACCGGTCTTAATTGATTGAAGTTGCAGACGACAATTTCAGGTTAATGATTATTTTTTTTTTGTGGATAATGAAGAATTGAATGCTTGTAAAAACAATTTTTCCATTTTCCACAAAATTTTGCAAAGCTTTTCTTTCTTGGGGGCGTCTAAAAGCGTGACTGTGAGGGAATGGGTTAAAGGTACTTTTCAGTAGCGTGTAACAAAAAGAGAAATGTGTTAGCTGGCGATCCAAAACGAAAAGAGCTGTTAAAGTCGTCAAACCAACTAAAATAGTTCACATATATGTCGGCCAATGTTGAGTTTAAAGTTCTTTTCTCTTCTAAATGAATGATTCTGGACTGTTGATTTAATTCATATTCCTTGTCAATGACGCAGCAAAATTTATTATTTGTGCCTCTTTAGTAGTCAGACTGAATTAACAACCCCAAACATTTGTATTTTTCCTTTAGAAAAATGTGTTGGCCTTCAATTTCGAAAGGGTGATTTGTTATCTGTTCATTTGAAAAAGATATAACATTTTTCGTACATGTAAGTGGGTGATTGGGCTGAATGTTTATTAAATTGGTTTAAATAGATCGATAAAAATTTATCAAAAACTGTACAATAATCGCCCTTTTTCGCTCAATGTTATTAGATTATAAAAATTAGAGAAGATATTTTTGTTTTTTATTTCAAGGAGGTATGAAAAGGAAAATTAATCACACTTATGTATATATGAATCCGCTTCGCGTATTCATTCGGAGGTATTAGGTTTTTCGTTTCATACCTCCATGTAATATAATAAATATTCTCTTCGTCTCTTAAATAAATGTAACTTTGTCCTCCATAGCGAACAGTAGCTCGTAGAACTCCTAGTCATTGGGTCCCGGGTTCGACATTTCCGACATTTGTCTTCCAACAATGGCTGGATAATCGTAAACCTAGGTTGCTTGAGCAGCTGGAGGCTCGGAATGAGAAGCTGGATGCTCGGAAAGGATGTAGTGGCAGTACTGGTTAAGGAATACCAGGAGTCCATGGTTAGATACTCTAGCCGCCGCGATTTGACTGAAATAATGTAAAATTTGGCGTTGTACCCATTCAATGAATCAATGTATCCATTCATTTTCTGCTTTCATGCGTTCAATTGTCACACTTCATAGTTTGTTTTTTCGTTTGTATGTTTGTTTGTATATTTTGTTATTTTGAATGAAATCATTCGACGCCGTCATTCCTATGCCTAGTACGCCTAAATTTCTTACTCTCAATTCTTAATATTATCGTTGTCGTTCTAAAATCTCGCAACTACAGCTTGAATAAAAAATAATTGATGATAAAAAATGTTACATAATGAAGCGGCGACTCTTTCCAGCGACCACCTGTTTTGGTTGTTCCCTGAATGGTCGTTTAATTCAAGTTTACTGTCTTTGTTTTCAGAGATGAAGATGATACTTTTCGTTGTTGTTGTTTTCATGGAGGTATGAAACTAACAACTATTGCAATGATTACTTGAAGTATGATTAGGTTTTACCTTTCATACCTCCCGAAAACAAACAAATTCTCTTCATCTCTTATAATTAAATGACACATAGCGAAAAAGGTAAATATTTTACTAATTTTGATACATTTTAAAGGAACTGTTCTCTGCGCAAGTGCCTGCTCAAAATTTTGTTCATGGGGGTTTGATCAGAACTAATCAGCACGCCCGTTTTTGATAGACGAAACTATCAACGAAATGATTTCTTCATGAATTGGATGGATGCTGTTCGTCTGATACATTTTTTTTTTCTTATTTCAGCGGTCCGCGATCACCACTTTCAATGCTCTAACGGATTCGTACTATTTTCGATTACATGCTACAAGTTTATTCATGAACTAAAGACGTTTTCAGACGTCGTGGTAAGTATTTCAGGATTTTTCACTCCTGATGCTGAATAAAATTCTCTACAGAATTTGAAAAAAATTAAAAAAGACTGAAAGCAATGGAAGCAATCATTGGTGTTTAATGTTATTAGCTAGCAAAGCGTCAGCTTTGATAGCTTAAGTTACCAGACATAATTTTGAGACCATCTCGAAGTTCAACGAGTGCAAACTGCCATTGGAGGCTTAACCACTAGATCTGTTACATGCCTACGCCATAAAAATTAGTTCTTATGAATTTCAGGAATATTGAAAACTCTTCCTGCATATTCACCTTGTCTATATTTATGCTCACTCGAGTATCACAAGAAAAAGGCATTGGAAAACATTCTCGACAATGAAGAAATTGCTTGTTACAAGCATTTTCTTCATTGTCCACAATGTTTCTACACAAGATATTTTTTAAATTCAACCAACTTGAAATTGTCGTCTGCAACTTCTTTAAATTCGAACCAGTCTAAGATTTTGTGATGTTGTAACGGGTTTAACTCCATGGTTACTATTACCTCGTTTATTTATCGTGATTACCTTTGGCAAAGAATATAACTTAACAAAACTACGCTTTGCTAGCTTACAGAACTTTCAGTACTTTGATTTTTTTAAATTTATCCTACAAAAAACTCTGGGTTGACCCATTACCAGACGGCAAAATTTTAGACTGGTCAAAATTGAAAGAAGGTGAAGTCGACAATTTTTAGAAGAGGGAGTTTTAAAAATCTGTGTCTTTTGGGGTGAATAAATTTGGTTATGAAGAAATTGCTCATTACAAGCAAATTCTTCATTTTCCAAAAACTTTTTCTTAGCTGGTTTTCTTTAGGGCGTCAAAAAAGCGCCACTAAGATAGAATGGGTTAAAATTGACAAGCAAGTGGTATGGACAAAGATCAGACTGCATGTATATGCATTCTACTCTTTGTCTATACCTCCTGCCAAAACATGATATCCTGGGTTCAGCAGGACAAGGGTTAAATTATCATGTGCTCCTTCCTTAAAAAAAAAAAAAAAAAATCAACAAACTTTTGACCGATACTGAAAAAGTTAATTTTCAAATCGAAGCATTCTATTAAAAAATATGAAAAGAATCGATGCTAGGTGCTGTATTTTTTCCAAACCATCGTAAATTTCATCTAAAAACATAGAGAAAATAAGGACGTGCTCTAGTTGTGGTAATGGCAGTAAATCAGCGGAAGCAAAACGCCATAACTCTTAATAAAAAGTGTAGACTTTAAAAATGTATGACAAAAATGATCGTTATAATAGTTTTGTTTGAACATTAGTACAAAAACATGGAACAAAACACCACAAGTGCTTTCAGATAACCAAATACTAGCAGACGATTATATTTTAGATAGATCAAAATCCAAAGCGATGCAAACGGAAATTCATTATTTTGTTACATTTAATTTCTTCACTTCATTCGCTAGTCGTAGATGGGCTGAATAATGGGATCATCCGTCGTATCTGGACAGGCAGGTGGTCTGTGACTTAACCCATTCCCACAAAACTGGTCCAAATTGAAAGAAGCTACATAGGATAATATCGAGTTTGATAAAATTTTATTTTATTTCTTTTTCGTCTTTTTGGATAGAAAACATTGCAATTTCTCCATTTTCCACAGTGTTTTCCAATCGGTTTTTTTCTTGGGGGCGTAAAAAGGAGGGCTTGTGTGGGAATGGGTTAACTTAACTTTTTGTATTGGTAGACATGAAACTTGGCAGTTATTTTCATTGCATGAATATCAAATGCAGTGTATAAGAACCATAACCCTACCTTATTTAGTTTTTGAGTTATTACTCTTTGTTGTTTTTAAGACTTGTATTTTGTCTAAAGCCTAATCTCTTAAGATATGATAATCATGATTGTGAAACTTCATGGGTGGACAGATCCTATCAAGAGAAAGTGTAGCGTACAAGAACCATTACTCCACCTTATTCAATTTTCGGTTATTTTCCTTTGTTACTCTCGAGAACTGAAAATTCTCTGTAATTTTGTTCAGAGTATGTCTTTGACAATATCATAGCTATAATTCTGCACCCTTCCCGTTCTTATTTTGTTTTGATTTTAATTTTAGACCGGTCCGAATTGTAAGAAGTTGCAGCCGATAATTAAATTTGGATGCAATTTGAAATGAAACCATGCTATGTAGTACAAAGCATTATGAAAAAAGGAGAAATTGTTTGTCACAAGCAAATTCTTCTTTTTCCACTATGCTTTGTCAAGTAAAAAATCGCACCACCGTAAAAACCAGGGTTATTACAGGAAAGGGTTAAACTTCATGTGTGTAAATATGATTTTTGTGCAGAGCACAATAACCATAACTCTTGCAAGCATGTTTTTTGTATCATTACCTTTCTTCAGACCATATTTTCTTTTCAGGCTTGAATTTGTCTGGTCATGTGAAAGTATGAAAGCAATGATAGCAAAACTTCATCGGTTTATATATCCAATCAATCGAAAGTGTGTTTTGCCACCAACCGCCACATCTATCGATTGTTTAAGTTTAATTCTTATGAAAGCCTTATGAAAACAAATTCAGTAATTAATGCTCTGATGCTTTAGCTATACGAAAATCAGCGACAGATCCGTTAGAATGATTTAGAAAACCAGGATAAAAACGCGGAATATTTTACCAAATATTATCATTGATAACCTCAGTAAACGTACCCTATCTAGGGGTCAGCCCGATCAGCTCAGATGGTAGAGTACATGACCTCGAGCCATGGTTTCGAGCCATAGGCTGACAGAACTAACAAAATAATCATCGTATGCGACGTTTATCCTTTACTGTATTGCAAAATTCTAGACCTGTCCAAATTGAAAGACTTTGCAGACGACAATTTCAAATCGATTTTATTGAAAATTGATAATCCAGTTGAGTAGAGATATTGAGGGAAAAGAAGAAATATTTTTCAAATATCAACTTAAGGTACGTGTAAACCAGGGATTGAAAAGGAAAGGGTTCAGCAAAAGCCCCTTGTGACGATGCTATCCATCGAGCACGTTAGAGAACCAGGCAGGACTCTCAGCAGGTTCGTTCTGTAACTTTGTACTACCCCTCTAACAATTTAGTGTCTGCTGGCGGCGTCACTATAGTATGGGCATGTTCTACGGTAGTTACGATAGATAAACGAAAATACAAACATCTATCTTGGGTCAATGTACGTGACCTGCTTTACTTGAACTAATAATTCAAGACTGATGTCACAAATGACTTAATACATTTTGAAAAAACAATGCAAGTGAAATATGATGCGCTTCCCAAAATTGTTTATGTTTAAATCGCTATCTTATATTGCTTTCTGCATTTAAATGTAATAAAGCATTTGTGCTTTTTTGTTTTTCGTTTTTCTTGTTTTTTTTTCTTATATGTATTTGAAATAGAAAAAAATCAAGCGTTCGGTAGAATACTGAGTAGAAATACACTTCCTTGTATACACCTAAGTATATAATTTGATCATTTACTGATTAGGGAGATTATCAGCTAGCAAAGCGTCAGCTTTGATAGCTTAAGTTAACAGACAAAATTTTGAGGTCTTCTCAAAGTTCAACGAGTGCAAACTGCCACTTGAGGCTTAACCACTAAATCCATTGAATGCCTACGCCAAAAAAGTAGTTCTTGTATTTTTCAGGAATATTGCAAAATCTATTCAAATTATAGAGAACTCTTTCAAAAGCATGCTATTTAGCCAATCCCACTCAATCCCGCTTTTAAGCATCCCAAGAATAAAAGCTTTGGAAAACATTGTGGACAATGAAGAAATTGCTTGTTACAAGCAATTTCTTCATTGTCCACAATGTTTTCTATCCAACTAGGGCAAGATTTTCTAAGTTCCACCGACTTGAATTTTTTGTATGCAACTTCTTTGAATTTGAACCAGTCTAAGATTTTGTCATGATGTTATTGGTTAACTCTTGGATTACTTTAACCTTGACAATCTTTGACAAAAAAAAAAAAAAAAAAAGATTACTAAACAAAACAATGCTTTGCTAGCTTACAGTACTTTCAGTACTTTGATAATCTATATATTTATAGGAAGCTTGTAAATTGCTGGACAGTAAACTGGTGGAGGTCTTCTCTCGAATTGAGAACGAGTATCTTAAGAGCAGGGTCCTAGAAACTTATGGTAGGTGAAGAATCAAATAACAGAGATACTTGACCGATCGCGCTGTAAATTAAAAAATCGATCGACCAATCAAATTATTCATTTAGACTGGTGTAAACTTTAAACTCCGACATCGGCCGACATTTGTTTGAAGCTTTATTGTCGGTTTAGCGACTTAAACATCCTCAATACATTTTTTTTTCATCCAACCATAATATTTTTCACATTATATTTACCTCAAATATTTCAAATTAACCTTGTTTAATATATAAGCTAAACTTTTGTTGGAGGTCAGTGGGGGAGGACAGCGATTCGTTAATTGACCAATCGCGACTGTCAATCAAATAACCAGTCGATCAATGAAATTGTTCATTTTAGACCAGAAATGAGTTTTGATCTCCGACATTGGCCTTTTTGTTAAACTTATTTGGTGGTTTGGCTATTAAAACGTCGTAACTACAGCTTACTTAAGCTGTAGGTGTGTCAAAGCTTATTTAAACTGTAGTAACAGGTTTAGGTCGCCAATCAACTAATGTGTTACTTGCTACTGGCTATATTCTTTTCAACATGACGCCGTTTAAATTCGAAACGTGATTTCCTGTTGGAGTTAATGGCCGGCGCTAACGAAGTAAGTGGGCGGAACCAGCGACTGGTCAATTAGATAAAAGCCGCCGCAAAGATACCGAAGTGTATTAGAGAGTAGCGTATTAGAGAGTACTGGTTGCGTAGTATTAGGTTGTCTTACTTTCTTGTTATATATTTTGATGACGGCCAAATGTTATTTTCTTGTATCAGGCGTGCTCCCTTCCTTTTCCACGGTGTTATTTTTTCAATAAAGTAATCGTAGACACAAAATTCATATCCTTAATTGCACGACTTTTTCCAAAAAGTGACCATTTCCTCAGTAAAATCTATGCCCACATTTCATGATGTTGTTAAAGAAAGAATTTATAAAAGTGATGAAAATATGCTAGATGCAGAAGAGTTCAAGAGGTCACGTTTCGCAAAAGATTATATCGTAGTGTGACGTGCAAAATGTCGTAGCAACATATTTACTAAAGCAGTAGTTACGACTTTTTACACTCCCAACGACGATACACTATGGTAGAACGACCATCTAGAAATTCGACAAAGAACAAAACGTTTCGATTATGTCAGCCCTCGCAATCTGGCTATAATCAACAGCCTTTGCACTACAAAAAGTTTCCTTTCGTTTAAGGGTAAAAAATAGGACTATTTGCTTAACCCTTTCCGCTTCGAACCCGGAAGTTTCCATTACAGTGATTTTATACTTGAGAACACATTGTGGAAAAAGAAGAAATTTCTTGTGACAAGCAATTTCTCCTTTTCCCTCTACATTTTCTACCAGTAATAATGGTTTCATTACAAATTACATTCAATTTTCGATGTCGTCTGCAACCGCTTTCAATTTGAACAAGTCTAAAAAGATTTAATGGTTCAGATGATGCCTTTTCTTTATTCACGAGTCGTTTGGAGTTTTAGATATATATTTTTTTACTAACGCACCTGTCATTTTTTTAAGACGAGAATACAACGGCAAGATGGTGGATGGGGCTAACAGACGCAAGCAATCACGACACCTGGAAGTGGAAGACTACAGATATCGTGGTTCAAAAAGAAGATGATAAGAAGGAATTCACAGACTGGGCATTCGGCAGCTACCAAGAGGATACTAATCATCACTGCGTAGTATTTGACCGGGACGGTAGATGGGTGCAACGTTCTTGTGGCACCCTTCAACGATACATATGTGAATATTATGGGTATGTTTGGCCGCTTCTCTTTCATGTTGTATATAATACCTTTGGATTGTTTGTCTATATGTCACCGTTTTTTTTTTTGTTTTGTTTTTGTGTGTTGATTTTTTTGTTATAATTGTATGTCTGCATTTGATATGACAAGAAACTGTATAGTTTACGTCAATAAAATATATCTTATCTTATCCAAAACACAGAGCCAGGTCCGATATTTCATTATCAACTATGGTATAACACAGTTTAAATCTTGTCTCTTCGTTAGGACAAATCTAGATTGTTGATTAACTCGCCCCAGCCCCCACCCCGTCCCCAACCCCCATTTCCCGTCTTTTATTGTGTGCATGTTTAAAATATTTACTATTTATTTTAACCCTTTTCCTTTTTATCAACATCATGGACCTGTCGAAATTCAAAGGTTTTGCAAAAGAATATTTAAAGTGGATTGATTTGACCAATAACGACTCAGTAATTGGGAAAATATTATAGAAAAAGAAGAAATTGCTTTTGACAAGCAATTTCTTCTTTTTCTAAAAATGTTTTCTCAATTATGAATTTACATGGACGTAAAAACAAGGGATTTAACAGGAAAGTGTTAATTCTAGTCGGAAACATATGATACAGATTTGTCCTACCCATTCCCTAATGTTTTAATCCATTTTATCAATGAGATGAATACTAGGTAAGTGCCTATGAATGATATGGATTTAAATCTGGCTATCTAATACAACTCGACAGAAAAAAATCCATATTCGGCGTGTACCAAAAAACGGTATTCGTCGAGTACCGTTAAACACGGACTAGTTTTTTTGTGTATTGTCGTTCGGTTTTTTTTTTTTTTTTTTCGTTGGTAATTTCTTAATCATTTAAGAGAATTTTCTTAATGTCATGTCCGAAAAGGATTGTTTTCTATGTGTTGTGATCGTATTCTCGAATCGTGTGTAGTTTTTTCAGCGGTTTTGTAGGACAAAACCGGTATTTCACATCGATCAAACGGAAACAAGTTTTCACGCATTTCCGCTCATTTCCACGCATGCTCATAAACTTGAAGTAAAATCTATGTCATCGCCTCCATCTTGTTTCATCGCCGGTAAAGAAAAAAATCTTACTTGCAGAATGCCAATAGCTTCCTCTTAGTCATGAATATCAAGGAAAAAGGTTTAAAACTTCGACTGAATATATCTATAGTAAATTATCTAGTGAACTGTCTAAATGAGAGAAATAATTTCCTCGCATTTCAAGATAGAATCTAGGTCAGTGGTTGGTGGAGTAGGCGAATACATGTAAACAAACTCCCAATCCTGTCTGTTAGTTTTGACCTGTATTTACACCCCGTATACGCAGTATATGTTAACGTTCCAACCCCGTTTCGCGATTCAAGCGCCTATTTAACCCCACCGAATAAAACACCATTTTACCTCTCGAATTCGACTATATCTTTGAAACGGACATGTAGTACTGTAGTCCAATTGTATTATAATAAGCTCAACGGATAAAGAATTGAATGTTAGCTTTAATTGCTTTACCTTTTATCATCAAACCTTTTACCACACAACCACAACTTTTCACGCACTGATGAAATAATATTAAAGAAAACGTTTTGATTAAATCAAAATAGCGATTTCGGTAAACAGTAAAAGGGTCATGATTGATTGAATGGGGGTTTTAAGCAACTTTTAATAGTATTTTAGTTATATCCTGGCGGCTGGAGCTCCTAACCATGGATTCCTGGTAGTTCTCACACCAGTATTACTACTATATCCTTATCGAGCCTCCAGCCGCTCATCCCACTTAGGTGTACGATTTATTTACTCATCTTGATGATACTTGTTGGCATTATTGAGCGCAGTTACTGATAACCCATCAAAACCGCTCTCAGGACTTTTAGTCCTTTGATTTATTATTGGATTCGACTTCGGTCTTATCCAATAAAAAATAACTACACACGATTATCGAACACGATAACAACAAATAGAAAAAAAAAGACTCTGTCGTATTATTCCCTATTTATGCATGGCCCACATATTGCCAATTAGATACTTAATCCCGTCCTTTGACCATATGGGCCCTCATTACAGTTGAAATCAAAATAAACGACCACTTAACCCATTCCAACACATTCCCTCCTTTTTACGCCCCTCAAGAAAAAAGCTTTTGAAAAAATTGTATTGTAGAGAATGAAGAAATTGCTTGTATCAAGCAATTTCTTCATTATCTACTTTGTTTTCTGGCCAAAAAGAGGGGAAATTTTAAAATTCCATCAATTCAAAATTGTATTCTGCAGCTTCTTTTAATTTGGACCAGTCAATAATTTTGTTGTGTGGGAATCCCTCATCACAATTGAAATCAAAATAAACGCCCACTTAACCCGTTCTTACACAATCCCTCCTTTTTACGCCCCTCAAAATTGTATTCTGAAGTTTCTTTTAATTTGGACCAGTCAGAAATTTCGTTGTGTTGGAATGGGTTAAAGGACGGCCAAAATGTGGCCGTTTAAGAGAATGGTTGCTAAAAACACTTTTTGTGATATATGTGAGGGATCATTTAAACTACATACATTAATCATTGCAGGAATCTTACTTAATCCCATGTTTATGGAACTCATTATAATCGACTCATTGAGATGATTCTAATGAGATCCACCAACATAGGATTTAGTTTTGATAATTTTATTGTTAAAAAAATCCAGTTATGAAGAACCTTTGTTTTTGAAAGGGATATTTAACGCTGGTAGTGTAATGAAAGTGAACGTTTAATAAAGGTGGTCGCTTAGGCAAATTTGACGGCGTCTTAGCATCTTTCTTTTAAAAGGGTCAATCTAGATTGCATGTACTCTCAAAATACCGAGATATTGCTCTGTAAAGCTGCTTTGCGAACTATTGATTCTTTGTCGAATAACCTAATCACATTTATGTATGAATCCGCTTCGCGTATTCATACAGTGTGATTAGTTTTTTTCGCTTCATACCTCCATGAAAACAAAAAAATATTTTCTTCATCTCTTAACATGAAAAGTCATCGATACTTTCCCCTTGATTGAACATCGCTTGCCCTGCCAACTTACCCTGTTGGCCCCGCCAATTTATCACATAAGACCCGCCCATTGACTCCGACAGGCAGCCCCACTTCGATTTTACGACGTTTTATTCGCAAAACAAACGTAAATGTTTCACATAAATGGCGGCTAATGTTGGGGTTCAATATTAACTTCAGTCTAAATGAATGAATTCATTGGTCGACTGATTATTGATTGGCAGCCCCGATTGGTCGAGAAAAAGTGGTTTTATACTTCATTTGAAATTTCTCCTTTTGTCTACTTCTGAAAAAAGAGGGGTTCGTGTATGTTTAAACTTTGTCACAGCCTATTTTGTTTTAGAAAAAATTCTTCTGAAATGTAGAGTTACTTAAGGAGAAATAATTGTTATTACCACGCATTACTACTTGAATATAGCGTGTGTCATTTATTTTTTTTTTTTTTTAGAAGTTCTCATTATCTAAATCAACCGATCAACGATCCTCCTCTATTCATTTCTTTCATCGTCGATTCGCGATGAAAATGTCGTTACTACAGCTCTATTAAAGCTGCAGTTGCGACATTCTGCTCGACGATATTTACCTTACTCGTATATAATTCCGAATTTCGATTAGATGGCCATGAAAAACATTGTAGGAAAAAAATATTCTTTTGCAGTGTGGCTTTCATATTCATTAGAGACACTATATGAAAATCGTTGACGACCCATGTCTTTCGGGTTGATCTAAAATTTATTCTTCTGTTAATATATTAATATGCATTGTATTATTTCAGACCAGAGGTCAGCATCCCAAACTAGAACCTTACAACGTTACGAGTTCACAGCGTTATACTCCTGTCGAATTTTATACCAGACACAGAAAAGTGATCCGGTCAACTCAACGTATTAACCCATTCCCAGACAACAAAATTTTAGACTTGTCCAAATTGAAAGAAGTTGCAGATGAAAATTTCAAGTTGATGGAATCTTATTTTTTTCATCTTTTTGGATAGAAAACACTGGGGATAATGAAGAAATTGATTGATACAAGCAATTTCTTCATTTTCCACAATTTTTTCCAAAGCCCCTTTCTTGAGAGGCGTAAAAAGGAGGGATAATGTGGGAATGGGTTAAGAAGAAAGCAAACAGAAATTTTCCCATACTTTTTCAATAACTTTTAAACCACATTCAAAATATTGAATTTTTCAAAGTCAAATTCATTTATCAAAATCTCTTGTATTATAATTGACCCCAAATTCCGTTTCATACCTCCATGGAAAGCATTTTAACCCTTGTTATGCTAAGTAAAGTCTGTGACAGAATTACGTTAAATGAAAGTGTTGAAAGTACTGGATGTACTTATTGTACGTGAATAATTATCTTTAAAATCTATTTCTGAAAAGCTATGGTTTAAAAGGGACGAGTAGGTTGAGTAGACTAAGATCATAATGTACATATGTGAAGGCTAATCCTTGTCTATACCTCCTGGCAAAACAGGAATATCACAGGTATAGCATGACAGAGGTTAGTACAAATGGCCCAATCGCTGGCCCCGCCCACTTACTCTATTGGCCAAAGCCATTGACTACGAAAGGAAGTCCAGCTCCGATTTTAAACTCGCGTTAATTTACAAAATTCATGGCCAGCAGCATGTAACAACAAAATTAAATGGTTGATTGGTGACATAAACGTCGTAACTACAGCTTGAAAAAGCTGTATTAACTACAATTAAGTCGTCAAAGCAACAAATACGTTTCACAGGAATGGCGGCCAATGTAGGAGTTCAAATCTCAATTCCGGGTTGAATGCATGATTTGATTGGTAGATTAAGTACTTAATTGACAGATGCGATTGGTCAATTATCTTTAGGCTTGAACACAAATAAGATCCATAAATTTTTACTGAATCTATTAAATATTTGCTTTGGTTTGCTTGATGGCATTAAATTATAAGTAATGGAGGGAACATTTTTTCGTTTTCATTTAAGAGATGAAGAGAATATTTTTTGTTTTCATGGAGGTATGAACCGAAAAACCTAATCACACTGTATGAATACGCGAAGCGGATTCATACATTGTGTGATTAGGTTTTTCGGTTCATACCTCCATGAAAACAAAAAATATTCTCTTCATTTCTTATAATTTAATAGTATAGAGCGAAAAAAGCAAAAACCCTACATCTTTTGATACCCTTTTGCATGGGACTATTTTGTGCGGAAACATACAAAATCACTGCGTGCTCAAAATTTTGTTCATGGAGGTATGAATTAAATTTTTCAACCAATCAGAACGCTCGTTTTTGATAGACGAAACTAGCAATTAAATTATTGAGGTATAAACCTAGAACTTGAACGATAATTTATGATTCCGCTTCGTGTATTTATACAGTGCGATGAAGTTTTTTAGGTTCATACCTCCATGAAAACAAATTACATCTTTTAAGGGTACAGTCTACTGTTCCAACCTGTATTTCATGCAGCCGACACACTGTACTTTGGAAATCAAATCAGAAGCTGTTCAGAATTCAACCTAGAATGATTTAAACCACATTATAGCTAGTACACAAATCAACAGACTAAGCAGAAAGGTTCAAATCATTAAATTACAGGGTGTCGCTGTCCAAGAATTTAATAATGCATGTATTCTTTTCATTTGTTACCGTCAAACCCATATATCGTAATTTCATATGTCATCATTTTTTTCAGGCATCATATATTGTTCTCTTTCAGCTTGTTTATGACGTGGTATCATTGTTTATTAAATCAATACATTCACGGCGGCACGTATCCTTTCTGATATTTGACTCTCATCAATCGGTGGATACTCGTAAACTTTAGTGGGATTGCAGCTGGAGGCTAGGAAAAGATCTAGTGGTAGTACTGGTGTGAGAAATACCATTGTTTCGTGCTCCAGCCGCCACGATATGACAAAAATACAATATAAAGTTAAAAGTTCAATTGATCAATCAAAACTTAATTTTCATTCAGTGAAGGCATCATTGTAAAATGGATTTAATTTCAAATTTGTTAATTTGAAATGATTGTCTTGTTTTACCTTCATAAAATGAATACATTTAATTATTATTATTATCATTCTCAAAACAACAACAACAACAACAACAGCAAACAAGAATTATCTCCACCTCTTAAATGCAAATCAAGACTCACATTTAAAAGAATATCCGTCAACTAACAAGACATTTCGCACTATCGACATGTTCCTGTTTTTGGGTGATGTCTGATTATGTATTAACCCATTCCAACACAGCAAAATTTTAGACTGGTCCATTTCACATTGATGGAGTTTTGAATTTGTTCGTCTTTTTGGATAGAAAACATTGTGGATAATGAAGAAATTGCTTGATACAAGCAATTTCTTCATTTTCCAGAATGTTTTCCAAAGCTTTTTTCTCGAGGGGCGTAAAAAGAGGGGATTGAGTTGGAATGGGTTAAATGATATGTATGTTTACAGATTTTATGTGAATTTAATACTTTTTTTTTTAGATTTGGAATAAACGTTGTCCATTAATAGACGGTGGTGTAATCTTTAACTAGATCTTTCTTTATTTACTAGACCTACTCCTTATTCATAATATTTTCTATCCTACATGACATTTTGAAAAAAAAGATCAAATCTATTTTTTTTTTCACTGCAGTCATGGTTTTCTAATTTAGACCAGGTCAAAATATTGTATCTAGTAATTGACGCATCTCTAAACAAGCATTACCGAGCCAAAACAAGAAGTAAATATTAAGATTTGGGAGGCGAGATACCTTGTGCCTAACCGCAAAGGTAATGTAATAGTGAGTTAAATGGCTGCCATTATACAAAAGGATGCAATTTTCTCAGTAAATTTAATACTGAGAACCGATGTAATTTCAATTTCTGGTTAATGACGTCATGACATTATTACATGTTAATTTTTTGCATTTCGGTTGTTGTTATTTTTTGGACGTCAGGGAGTTGACACGCATTTTATTTCTTATTTCTTCACCACACTAATTGGATTGAAATATCAGAGTACACCATGAACATTTGTCTTTTCAATCCTTCTATAAAATTTATTGATAGGCCGAAATAGTTCCCTTTAGCCTCCGAACTTTGTTTTTAAAAAAAAATGAACTTTGGGTGTAGGAAACAATTAATTCAGTGCATTTTTGGCTATAACATGGAAAAAATCATAGTGCAAGGTGCTTTCATGGAAAAAATCAATAAAGAAATAACTTGACGTTTACATGAGTAGGGTAATGAGCTAATTGAGCGTGGAAGGTACCTTGAAAAACTTTCTATAACTCTACAAGATGTTATATCGAAACACATGTTTAAGACAAATCAATGGGCGGAAAGAAATGGCCTGTGAGAAACTAGTTGCTTAAAACGTTGTTATTTCGTAAAAGGATCGGGTACGTTTTCGGCATTTTAGCCCATATTTCATGATAAAAACATTTGACGTTTACTGTGTTTTATAGCGTGGGGAAGATTTGTACATCAATCCGCCGTTGGGGGTAAGAAATGTTCCTAAAAGCGCGAAATCGGATGATTTTCATATTTTTGATAAATAACCGCATTTTTTGCCATTTGTGCTCACGAAAAGATATTTTCACAGACTGAAGTTTACAAAAAAAAAAAAAAAGTTCATACACCGTTGTATAGACTTTTATGTCCTGTCCAGGCGAGCGTTTATGTCTTATCTGGGCGAACTGACAAGAAACCGTCATACCTTTTTGAAAAGGATTGTTTCTTTAAAAGCATATAAAAATGACACACAATAGTGCAGATGGATGGTGTTTAGATATAACAGTACACATATATACATGAAGACTAGCGCCCAGTGCCATGAATATTTACTTGCGAAGATCACGAATAGATCCAAAATCAAACCTGTAAAAATCCAGTGAAACATTATTCACGATTCCATGCAATTATTCATCCGATATCCTTGGTTGATTAGATAGTTTTAATTTTACCGTCTATATATACATTTACGATTATATATGTAAGCTAGGAAAACGAAAATAATATGTCTAAACAATATTACAATACCAAACCGTTATAAAGTCAACAAGAAACAATTAAGTGAAGATAACTCTTTCCTCCTTATATGTTTTACAATGACGGGTCATTTCCCCTCATTCTGTGGATAGTATTATATTTAAAGCCGTAAGTATTTGGCGTTAAAATGTCGTCATTTCAAGAAAAATACAAGAATAATGGGTTTTCAGTGACTAAACGTAGACGACAGTGAGAAGATAAGAAGTTTTGTTTATAACAATTTCCCCTTTCCGCAACTTCTTCTACCATATTTAGACCTTGTCCAAAATCATTTGCATCTACTTTGAAACTTGTGCTTAATTTTTTCTTGGTTATTTTTCTCTCTTCTTCTTCTTCTTCGTGCGATACTCCAAATTCCATGGCGTGTGTGTGTAGAAATAAGCTCTGGTCGGTTCTAAAAGCTCCACAGAGCACGACAGAGCTTATGATTACTGTTATTTTGAAATTGACCTTGTAAATATGATTTACTTGACTCGACTGTGCAGGAGGCTGTGCAATATGGTGTCCTTATATCGTCATAATGCCACACTAAAATTGGGAAATAAGCTTTGATCAAACAGGATCCTCCTAATCATGGTAACTCATTTGACAAGAGTAGGATGGAAGAATTGTTCTTTAATTGATCTTAAATTTATGTTGTTTGTAAAGTCTCTCGCTAATAGGAGAGTGGCGAGTTAAAAGGCGGGGGGGGGGGGCAGATTGACTCTAAATACACCCTACAGCTTCAAATCTGAACGCTCTGACTAGAAAGTGGTCTATTTTGAGCGAGTACGAACATGCTTGCAACTGGCAAAACTACAATATTTTCTAGCTGCCTTTGACTTTGGTGGAAGCAATAAAAGATATTGACAAAACAGTCAAATATTTCATAATCATACATTGTTTTTTCAATAATCTTAAGTTTAGATCTCGAAAGTATCCATCCTTTTTATAATTATGTATAAAACGAAATGTTTCAGGTATCCGACCATTAAGTTATTCTTTTTTGAATTAATGAACGCACAAACAAAGTTACTAGTCTAACTGTGTTCAGTATACCTCTAGGTGAAGGAGAAAATGTAGGTATTATTTTCATAGATTTATTATCTAACCCATAAACAGTAATTAAAATCCGTTTTGAATTCGCCTCAGATGCCAGTAATCGTGTTGCATCCCAAAAGTGCTTTACCGGTTCGAAGACAAATGTCGTTCGCACATTTATCGCAGATATCATAGACCTTCGAATATCGCCCAGTCAAAACGAGTGGAGGCCGTCGCATATAAGTATGTGCGGTCGCAGTGCAGATACCGCTCCATAATCCTGATATTTGACCGAACCATCTAAAAATGTGCACAAGTATAGACTGTGCAGCATATACAAAAAATATTATCATAAAACACAAAATCGTTAACTTTTTCTCGAACAGGTTCAAAATACCGATTAGACCGACTCGTTCATCCGCACCTCATCTATTCTACCTCAAAACTCGATCTAAAACGCTCCAACACGTTTCACTTGATAACATTGCCTCGTTCTTCTTTTTTAATTGTTTTTCGATTTCGACACCTCTTTAATTGATCGATTGATAGTCTCGCCCACTGAACTCTGAAAGGAAGTTCTATTTAGAATTTTAATGGCGTTATTTTGCAAAATCTACGGTCCATAACATGCAAAGAAAAGATATAACGGTTGGTTCGGTACTCAAGCATTATTGCGACGTTGAAATCGTTTAAGCGGGATGATCGAGTTTGTCGGACAGGCAGTATAAACCTACCTGATATCTTCCCGAGAGTTTAGATACTCAATCTCTATTACAACACCCCGGCGGCACATATCCTTTCTAACATTTGTCTCTCACAAATCGGTGGATAATCGTAAACCTAAGTGGGATAGCAGCTGGAGGCTAGGAAAGGATGTTGCGGTAGTACTGGTGTGAGAAATACCAGGAATCCATTGTTAGGTGCTCCAGCCGCCTATGACTGAAATACTGTTAAAATTGGCGTTAAACCCAATCCAACTCAATCAATCAATCTATTGGAACATCTTTACAGACTCAAATAATGTCGGTTACACTCCTATGCGTTTTTGCCTCATTAAATAGGGTGCAAAAAGGGTCCGTTTTTTGGCATTCTGCTGGACCTTAAATCTTAGTCTGTCTTAAAGAGCAGTATTTTGTTCCGGATAAGAGGCCAGGAAAATGGCATCATAAGGGACATTTTTTTGCAAATCTTCATTGAACAAATCCACACATAAACTATTTTAGGATCGGTGAAGTGAAAGTCTTGTAGAGTTCCACCTTAAAATGTCATTTTCACCAAAGGAAAAGTTCCCAGATAAATTCTTAGAATCACGTGCATGACATTCAGCAGTGATCTCTCCCTCTGAAGAACTTAATATCAAGCAACTTGCTGCTGTTTAAACGTAAATCAGTGACAAAAGGAGGATATCAATTTTTCCCAATGAACTACTTTAAGGAACATTTCCATCTCTAAAGTTTGCATTATACAGCTGACTTCCAAACCAGGCAGTGCAAAGAAACTAAGAATAAAGTCCAAGTAAAAAACTGATGAGGACCAATGTACAAGCCAGTTTGTATTAAATTTGCATGGCGGTATCTTAAAAGACCCTAACTATCCAATCGCAGGCCTCGCCCACTGCCCCCCTAGACCAAGCAAATTAACTCCGACAGGAAGTTCTGCTTCGATTTTTAACGGGGTTATTTTGCAAAATTTATGGCCAGTAGCATGTAATGTACAGTGGTTGCTTGGCGACCTCAACGTCGTAACTACAATTTAATTTACAAGATAAAATTCGATTTATTTGTAACAAGGAGTTTTTCTTTTCCCAAAGTGTTTAAATTCCTTCAGTGGAGTTACCTCCCAGCTAAAAACAATATTTGCTCATTTTTATGATTTAAGAAAAGTAACTAGTTTTCCTCCCGATTACTGTTCCTTTCATTTATCGAGTGAGCTGTCAATAAAAAAAGTTTGAAAAATAAACATTCATTTAGGCCGTAAGTGAATTTGAACCCCGACGTTGGACGACAATGGTTTGAAGCTTTTTGTTTTTGGTTCGGCGAATTAAACGCAGTAACTACAGCTTATTATACCCTTCTCTATTTGTTTGGCTAATAGGAGTCAGCTTGTGTCGTCCGGTCGATCGGTTGGTTGGTTGGTTGGTCGGTCCGCCGCGGCCTTTACTTAGTGGGCTCAATTTCTTAGCAACTAATGGTTGCACTCCTGCCCGATTTTCATTAATTAAAAATAGAGTAAAAGAACCAGTTTTTGCAGTGTATAGCCCTTTTCACAAGTTTCTTTGGGATTCGAACACGAGTTCATCTTAAGGGACGTTCATTTGCCTTGCAATTCATGCTGGGAAAATGATACCATTAAGAATTTTTTTTCGTCAAATTTACATTTATCACAACAACCATCGAAATTTCCTTAATTCGTGACGGCCTGACGCGGAGGGAGGACATGTCAAACCTCATCACTAAACAACAAATAGTCCCGACAGAAATCCATTAGCACACATGAATGCAGTACAGCAGTGGTCTGCCAATGCGTAGTACAGGACTTTAGACTTCTAGCTATCGCCAAGAGGAGAAACATGAAATTTTAACAGAACTACTTTAGAGATCTAGGCTAGCATGCGGAATGGGGCTTGACCTATTGCGCCGGTTTGATTCAACATTTACAGATAGACTAGGTATTCACTCTTTTGCACTCGGTGCATTCCTATTCACCTCTGTAATTGGTCCAGTAAATAGTCCGCCAATGTCATCATTTCATCACACACCTCAACTGATTTCCATTTAAAACATGTCCATGAATACGACAGTTTTTTTTTCGTAAGCCATTCAGACGATTTTAACAAAAGTAGTTCGTTGGTTTACAGGTAAATTATCAATTTTTAATGCACGTATAATGTAGCTTGAATCATACTAATATGTCCAAACCGTTTTATTTCTCGCGAATCAAAAGAATAATAATATATTTTCCATTACTTGGTTTTACAAGAATCTTGTCATTTAGCCCATTGCAGAGGTGTTGGTGAGAGTAACGAAAGACAACTCTGTTTGCAGATCGCTTGGTATCAAGTACAGATGTGCATATTGAAATTTTGGTTAAAGTTCAATTACTTTTTGCCATCAGTTTCTAGTCTGATCAGAGCTATGTCCATTTGATGAAAAATCTTGTCAGCTCATGTACCTTCAATATCGAACGGAGATGTGCATACCCTATTTTAGTGTCTATCCATTTACTTTTTACAAGTCCATCACAAAGAATAGACACACAGCTTTTGCTTTGCATCTAGCGTAAAGTTTTCTTTGTAACTCGGCCATTGTTGAATTGGTTAGTATGAATTATAAAATTTTAACACTACTCTTTTTCATACCAAATATTCCGTTGATTCAAACTTTACAGCTTTGAAGACGAACAATTCAATTTAATTTTATTTGAAAATAATCAATCTCTAGGGTAGAAAAATTGTGTAAACACTAGCAATTTCTTGTTACAAGCAATTTCTATTCTTACGCTACTTTTATACAATGATTTTTCAAGTATAAAAAAGCGCTAGAGCGTCACAACGTCTATATTTTTCTAATTGGAATCTGTATCACAAAGAAACATGTATCCGCCTATAATGCGCGGTCGGTAGCGAATAAGACTCCAAATCTTCAATCATTGGATGTCATGGTTATCCCGGCGGCGGCACATATCCTTTTTGAAATTTGTCTCTCACCGATGAGTAGATAATCGTGAACCTAAGTGGGATAGCAGCTGGAGGCTAGGAAAGGATTTAGTGGTAGTACTGGTGTGAGAAATATCAGGAATCAACTGTTCGGTGCCTCAGCCACCGCGATATGACTACAATACTGTTAAAATTGGCGTTAAACCCCATTCAATTAATCAACAAACATGTATTATATTTGGGAATCAATTGTTTTCTTTCAATACTCCTTTTATACGGATTCTTACAGGGGAAATGGTATTTGAAAAAGTAGCGTAATGTCCAGTCTCAATACTTTGCAGATTTGACAGCTTCTGAGAGAAAATGTTGATCATCTACAAGATTTGTTGTTTGAAACATCAACTCTGATCAGTCTAGTATCTAATGGTTAACCGTCCCCTACGATTATGAATATTTATCGTCACAACATAATTATTTCTTTCAAATAAATAAATTTCATTTTCTATCGGAGCTGTCGATTACATTTCTTTATTATTATTGTTTTTTTGTATTGTTTACGAGAAGCCTATGGAAATGCACCCAGCTGGAAAATTAAATTTTGTACTATCGTATCGCTAGACATGATTAATCGACTGAAACGATAACAAACCGGCCTATTAAAGAGGGGTAGAAAATGATTCAAATTCCAGGAAATACCAATCCTGTGAATACAGGATCCTACAAATCATCGATAAAATGTACATACGAAGTAATGCCGTAATACAAGTAATGCGCTTGATATTGAAATCACACAGAGGGATTCCGCCATGCACAGTACTTCCCTACAGTTTTCCCCTCCTAAAACGAGTAAGATCTACCTGTGAATAGCCTGATGTTTCCTGCGTGCTCTATTCATATATGTTAAAGTCCTATTTCAGGATCCTTTTCCGATAAGTCACTTTCATAGTTGACACTAATATCAGAAGTGCAGATATCACTATAAGATTTCAATGAAAAGTTCTTTTTATTATAAACGTCCCGGTAATTTGTACATGATCTGTGATTTTCTTGATGTATTCGAATTTTAGCAAATCACAGAATCATTCGACCACTGGCCTCTCTAAAGGGACAGAGATACTTCAACATTTTCTGGAGAAGTCGTTGTTATTTTACATTAATACTCGTAGAGTTTACCTTCAACAAAATATATTGTCTATTTAAAAGTTGACATGCAAAAGCATATAGCACAGGTAAACAGGAGAATAAAGGTCGGTTAATGCTTATCTTCACGTGGAAAATAGTAATAAAGGAAGATAGGTTCGGGTTTAACAGAAATATCATTTGCGCATTTCATAAGAAAGTAGTCGCCAAATCCATGGCAAAAAAGCCAAATACCACCATTAGATTCCTGGAACAGAATTTATTTTCTGCAAGTATCTAATATCAAAGGGGCGTAGTTCACAAATAGCCCAGATCTAATCATCTTCACAAGGTAAATCTGTGGAATCAAACATATTTTTTTCACTCATTTAACTATTCTAGAAACATTGTTTATCAGTATCAAACAATTAAATAAGTTTAGGTCTTATGATATTCGAAAAATTCTCTTCCCACAATATGAAAATTTGAGGGAAAGGGGTTTCCGGAGGAGTGATAATCATTCTAGAAATGCATTGTCACTTCCAATACAACTTCAAAAGCATACATTTGACAATCGTTTTACAAATAAAATTTTAACAATCGTATAGTTTATTGGATGTTTTATTGCAATTAAACTCAAAGAGATTTATTTATTTTTAGGGCCATATTCACTTTCATTTCTATCGGATTCAGTCGATTTATAATAATAATTAGTATTCTTTAAAACTATAATCGATGAAACTTTTTTGTTTGGTAACGAAGTTTTTCATGTTGTGTAAAATGATTTATCGCTGCGATGTAAAATTGAAAATAGCTATTGTATTTAGTAAAAGCATGCCTGAAATTCTTGTTTTTGATGTTGTTTTCGGATAAATGCGTATAAAATAAATTTTAGTGATAGAGCTGACTTTTAATGTGTACCTTTTGATTGAGGCGACCCCTTTGCGTCAACTGTTCACACTCGAAAGCTACTATCGAAATATACTTTTTAAAGTTAAAGCAGAACTTTAGATTTGTAAAAAATCACAGTTTTGGCGAAGAACAATGATAATTTGTCTGAAGTTACCGATCTCAAACACATCAATTGTATAATGTATATATTCAGTTTATTTGTCTATGGAAAAAAACGTAATTTCTCGTAGACGTTATTGACCTTCCTCACGCAAGGATGTTATACTATAAGCAAAATTTGCTGTTTTGCATGTGAGCAATAATAAAATATTATCGAGCAAAAACAGAGATATAAACAGTGTCTGGTATTGTGTAGCACAGCTTGTGTAGATTTCAGTCTTATTCGGCGACATTCGTATACATACCCGTTGCCAAGTGTAAATATTTGGGGCTCTTTCGCGTTCATAAAATCAATCCTGGCTCCCTGTCTTCTCTATGCTGACACTATCCCATCGGCGATGTACCAATTAAATCTAGATTTTCAATTCGATAAATTCATCTCTCAACTCATCTTTTGCATAAGGTCGATGTGAACGTAATAAAACAGAATTTCAGTTATGAAAAATTGCATTAAATTTACAGGTTTTGTTTGTTTGTTTGTTTGTTTTAATGGGGTTTAACGATTCTTTTACATTCATGTAGCGGCGGTTTGAGCACCTAACCATAGATTCCTGTTATTTTTCATACAAGTACACCCACTACATCCGCTCCGATCCCCCAGCTGATTATCTCACTTATGTTTACGATTATCCACCCATTGGTGCATAAAGTTTGCAAGTGCAAAGATTCGAAGAATTAGCCGGCCAAAAAGAGTCTGACTACTGTTTCTACTCTCTTTTACATTAAGTTAGCTGTCCTCAAACGAGTGGAATATACTTAATAACCGATCACGTTCTTACATCATGAACTCGTCTGTAAAAGCCTCCCAAATACAAGGGGCCAGACAGGATACGAAAAGTCTATTACTCTTGAAACATTTGATGCCTCTGAAAAGACTGCAAAAGTTTTCTTATTTTTTGTTACTCTACCACAGCCAAAGTCATTCCCTTAACGTCGAAAGATGATAAAGATCTAAACCAGCTTAAGTTTAAAGAAGTTTGAAAAATGGCCATCGAAAATTTGCTTTTATATCATTTGATTAAAGACCACTATAGAGAAGCGTCAGTATGTCAAGGTTGAAGAGTAAAAAAAAAAACATTGGACTTTAAGCAAGGTAAGCATTCGTCTTGGAGACAGTTTGTTTTAGATTAAATTCTTGATCATTTGTAAAAAGAGAACTGGGATATGGCGAGAAGTACACGTCATGGTGTGTCGGTAATCTTCGGACTTAGATTCTTTGATTCACGTATGTTAGACATTCTCAAAAGAAGTTATATTCGTCTTCGACGATACTAGTTCTTTTTCTTTTTCAGGAAGGATTTAAACGTAGCACTTTTATCTATATACTGGTTATGTACAGATGGTTATATATGCCAAGCAGAAAAAACGGCAACATAGTGCTTTTTGAATTTTAGTCTTAATAGTAAAAAATTTGTACATAGTTAAGGTTCAGATTTTTATGTCAGTTTATCTAAGTAGTCTTCTTATTTCTTGTCGAGCCCGCTTGCGATAGGCGATAAATGCATCCTAGTGTCAGTGGGTTGGTTTGTTAGAGTTTATCAAGAGAAAATCACCAAGTTTATAAATGGATTTCAAAATGACTTCGACATCATGAGTAAATGTGTCATTTAATAATTAATTTTCGGGTTGTTCCAAGGTCAAGATCTCAGCTCAAGGTCAAACGTTCAAATCTAGCTTATCGAAAATACACCTCCTACGCTTACGGGTGATCTTGAAAATAAGTATTTTTCTCAATTATTAGTAGTAAAACATCAAACTGCTCCGGGGTCAAAAACACATTAAAAGACAAACGTTCAATTTAAGCTTGTCCACAGCATATCTCCTGCAATTGAAGATGGATTTCAAAATTATTTTGCATAATTGTTTTTCATGATAAGTAGACATATCATTTGCTTAATTTGCATTGCTTCAATGTCACGTATACTGCTTTGGGTCAAACTTTCAAATTGAGCGTGTCCAGGGCACATCTCCTGCGTGTATGGATAGATTTCAAAATAACCCGAAATTGTTTTCCATCGTGAATAGATGTACCGTTTGAAACAAATTTACGCATAGCTCTAAGGTCAAGGTCATAGCTCAAGATTAGATATTATGAGGACTTGACGTGTTATTCCTTGTCGACTTCCTAGTTACTCATTGTTTATAATTTTCAGTCAGGTATTTGTAAATTCAAATAATGTATAAAGCCGTTTATATTCAAAGATCAAAAATTACTTGCTATGAAAAAAAATACCACCCTATCGTACACTAAAAATAATCTCTTAAATAAGCAAGTGTCCATGAAAGTTTGGTAAAGAAAGTAATAAAACAGTCATATAACAACTGATCTTTGGTAGGCTTTTTCAATAGTTTACCGGTACCCAAAGCACACTTATTTATTAATTGTTACTTTTAAATCGGCTCTTGCATAGATATGTTGCAATTTTTCTAAATATGTTCATTTCATGCAATTACCTTCGGATTGCAATACAAACAAAGACTGGCTATGAAATTTTGCTGAAACGTACCATAATCCCGGTTATTTTAGTCGCTTTTGTCTGGAGGCGAACAAGACAAGGGGGTTATTCCCGTCTATTTTTAGACCCGATATTTTCGCGCGGAAATCTGGGCACTTTAGCGAAACGTGATAAGGGACGCACTTCAGCGTGACCACAACCACGTGACTTGTGCAGAAAATTCAAAACAAACATGGCTGAATCAACATCATCGAGCAATGGAGAGGTCAGTTTTAGTCATAATATTTGGTTGTTTGTTAATATTTGTCGACGGCGGCCTCTATTGTTTGTGTAATAATATAATAACTTTTTAACTCACTGGTACCTTTAGTAAAAACTTGATCTGGAATAATGCATTTGCGATAAAGGAAAACAAAAATTCCTTTTCCTAGCTTCGTTTGCCAACAAATTCAAATGCGGGAACCCATCGACGATCTTTATATCATGGAGTGTTATTGAATTTTTTTTTATTTTGTCATAGTCTGTGCGTCAAACTTGATTTTCACATATATGCTTGTCTCTCACCAATAGGTGGATAATCGTAAAGCTAAGCGGGATAGCAGCTGGAGGCTAGGAAAGGATGTAGTGGTATTACTGGTGTGAAAAATACCAGGAATCCATTGTTAAGTGCTCCAGCCGCCGCGATATAACTGAAATACTGTTAAAAGTGGTGTTAAATTCAATCAAGCGTTGGAATGTCAATCTAGAGGTCCCGGGTTCGATCCCCGACGGCGGCACTCATCCTTTCCGACTATTTGTCTCTCACCAATGGGTCGATAATCGTAGACCTATGTGAGATAGCAGGTGGAGGGTAGGAAAGGATGCAATGGGAGTACTGGTGTGAGAAATACTAAGATTCCATTGTGCTCCAGCTTCTGCAATATAACTGAAAGATTGTTGAAAGCGGCGTAAAACCCCATTCAAACAAACAAAATTCAATCAATCATATATCTGCGATTTTAATTGTGATATATTTATGTGAGACATATCACAGAGTGCTGTGTTATCAGGTTATAGTAGCTATGATGGTATTCAATCTGTAGTTACCACGTTTTGGCAAATGATATACAGTATAGAAGATTACACATGTAAAGATTTTTATTTCTGGACATTCACATCTGCAGGTGTCTGATTATTTATATTTTTCATGGGGGGGGGGGGGGGTCAGCATCCCAGGGACATGTTGCATTTGAATTCCTTTATACTAGATACCAAATTTAGCCCATTGATGGTATAAAGTAGAAAAATCCAAGTGTGACAAGTCCCTATTAGCTACATTGTTCGCAAATATTATTATTTGTTGAAATTATGGATTCTGTGGCTTACAGGAGGCTAAACCAAGTGAAATGCCAGAGCTTAGACGTTCAAAAAGACAAAGATTGTCCCGTCTGTTTGAAGATATAGATACGGTAAGAAATAGAAATTATAGTTCAAGAAGAATTTGCATTAATTTTGTAGTCTGAATTCATATACCGGAATCTTTTCTATCAGAAATAATAGATTATCCTGGAGGAAAATTTAGTTTTGTTGTGAACTCAGTTTGTCTGTTCCACCCCACATCATTTTATACATGCATATCAGTTTTTGGATTCCTTTTTTCTGTCTTTAGCTTTTTTGTATTCCTTTTTACTGTTTTTAGCTCACCTGAGCACAAAGTGCTCTGGGTGAGCTATTGTGACTGGTCATCATCCATCTGTCAATCTGTTAGTCCGTTCACAATTACAAAATAATATTATCCTCCTAAACTAACCATGGAATTTGAAAAAAACTTCAAATAATCCTTAGGTGATGCTCTTTCAAAATACCAGTACTTTAAAGAATTGAAATCCATGAAGAACTTTGGTTGCTGTGGCAACAGAGTGAAAAACTTTAAAAATCTTTTCTTCCCAAACCATAAGGCTCAGGCCTAGGTTTTTGATATTCGGTATAACACATCATTTATTGACCCATTACCAAAATACTTCAAAGAATTACCGTATCTTGAAAATACAACCTTTTCTGTGCTATCTCTGATTATAAAAAAGTAATAAAAAAGGAAATCTTTGAAAATCTGATTCTTTCAAACAATAAGGCCTAGACTT
Source organism: Fragum fragum (assembly GCA_946902895.1). NCBI lineage: Eukaryota > Metazoa > Mollusca > Bivalvia > Cardiida > Cardiidae > Fragum > Fragum fragum. The sequence goes on along the minus strand of OX336376.1, from coordinate 13,336,971 downwards.
TGATATTTTGTATAAATCAGTATCTATAGACACTCTACCAAAATATGTAAAAGAGTTACTTTATTCTAATAACTAGACCTTTTCTATGACTATTGTGATTGCTGATTCCATATAAATAAAGAAGGAAACTTCTTCTCCCAAGCCATAAGGCATAGAGCTTGAATATTTTGTATGGTTCAATGTCTATTGACCCTTTATCAAAATATTATAAGGAATTACTGTACTCTAAAAATTAGTCTGTTTCTGTGTGATCCCTGCATTTATAAATATGAATTTAAAGAAGGAAATATTTGATAATCTTCTAACAAACCACAAGTCCTAGAGCTTTTATATTTTGTATGTATCAATGTCTATTGACCCTTTTCCAATATACTTCAAAGAACTACAGTACTCTGAAAATTAGACCATTTCTGTACGATCCCTGATGAGCCATGATACTCTGGGAAGTGATATAGGACCATCATAGTCCTCTTGTTTTTAGCTTTTTGCATGTAACAGACAATGGTTCACTACCCTTTCATTTTTATTAGCGGAATTGAACTTGTAGTAATTTTTATTGAAAGTTTTACATGCAACATGCTACATCTATGTTACTGTACAAGGTAAAGCTTCAAGTGTTGTTGACAAATGAGAGCTCTTGCTATTTTCATTTGGTGTTGTTATCCAATGACAGCTCTTGCCAATTTCCTTCAGACACATCCATCTTTGAGTGAAGAAGAGAGTACTGGAGGGAAAGGATGAGGGAAAGGAAAAGGAAGTAAAAAAGGGAAGCGTGTCTTTACGGCAAGGCAGTTTGAGGAGGGAGAAGAGGACAGGCTTGTGAAGAAAGGAAAGAGAGAGCAGATGTAAGTAGAATGAATGAACATGTATCTATTTCATATTTACAAGAATTTATACTAGTAAAAACTGGTCAAATTTATGTTTTTAGCTCACCTGAGCACAAAGTGCTCATGGTGAGCTTTTGTGATCGTTGAATGTCTGTTGCCCGTCGTGCGTGGTGTGTGGCGTCAACAATTGAAGTGTTTACACTCTAGAGGCCACAGTTTTTACCCAATCTTCATGAAACTTGGTCAGAATAATTGTTCGGTCATGATGATGAACCCTATTGATTATGGTAGCATTCTTTTTGAAACACAGGAAAAAGGGCCCTAATGACATTTCTTTGTTTACACTCTAGAGGCCACAAATATGGGTCTATCTTCATGAAACTTGGCCGGAATAATAAGTAGTCATACAGATGAACCTTATTGATTATGGAAAGGTTCTATCGGAAGACACAGGAAAAGGGGCCTTAATGACAATTTCTTTGTTTACAGTAAAGAGGTCATCATTTTTGCTTAATCGTCATGTACCTAGGTTAGGATACTTGTTGGGGCATAAAGATGAACCTTATAGATTATGGGAAGGTTTTATAGGATAACACAGGAAAAGGGGTTATAATGACAATTTCTTTGTTTACAATATAGAAGTCACAGTTTTGCCTCAATCTTCATGAAACTGATTATAGTTATTTGTCTCCAGTTGCATTTTTTAACAGCAGACAGTTCAGGTGAGCGATCTAGAACCATCATGGTCCTCTTGTTTTAGGTGCACTAAGAAAAAAAATGCAAAGTCTAAAAGGATGATTTTTTATCAAGAGTAATGCCAAGACGTATGTTAATGTTATGTATTATTTTACATGGAAATATTTCAACATCTATTTTATAACAAATTTATAGAATAAGTTGATAACATATCACTGTCAATAATGTCCATACCATTTCATTGACTCAATCCTGCCTAGTTTAGGTGGTTATGCACTGGGTTGTATAGTTTCTTACAAAGGTCCCTGAACCAAGCGCAACAAATGAAGCATCAGTACATTGACTTCTTTCAAAATAGCTAAAATCATGATCCTCTGGTCCCCAGGGGCCGAGCCCTAGGAGGAGGGGGGTTATAACTTATAGACATAAAGTGTCAGTTCACAGACTTCTTGCTTATTTCTGAAATTATAACCCATGGATCCAGAGGGAGGAAAAAGTTTTTTCCTTCTATCAAATTGCCCTAAAGCCTTGGAATTTGTAATTTAGACTGTTTTACGTCTTTCATTTTAGGACATGCTGGGTATAGTAGTATGCGTTTGAAAATGGGTATTTGGTTCAACTAGTTGTTCTACATGGTGCTTATGGAATATGTTTCATTGAGGGAGATTTTCATTTTCACTGTGGTGAACTTGATACTGCAAGTGGGTGTATAATCAGTGCGTTTTGACTCACAGATTTCTTGTTTTTTCAGGATATGATTGAAAGAATGACAGATGAAGAAAGAAAAAGAATATTGAAAGAGGTTGCAGTGGGTCAACCAGCCATTATTATTGATGTTGCAGCAATACTCAAGCAGAGAGAGGAGGCAGAGCAACCTGAGGATGATAACCGACCACCTGCATGGTGTGTGTGCAGAAGATGCCCACACATGACTAGAGACAAGGACAAACTGTGCTGTGGTATGGCTTCACAGTACTGTAATAGTATCAGACCGGTAATTTATTTTACTTTGTTGAGGCCATTTTTCGAAAATGGAATTGATAAATTATTCTCTATTGAAATGTTTCAAGACGGATTGCACGGATTTCATGCTTTCAACATGTTTTTGAGTTTTGAGGAAGATTGCATACATATCTATGGCTTTCTGTCATTTCTAACATCAGTATCCACACCATTTATCCAGCAACTAGTGTCATTCAGGTGTACTAATTATCATTATTTAGTTTTTGAAAGACAAATGATGTATGTTCTGAATATGTTAATCAATTGTCCAGAAGAATGTTGGTCGAGAGGGTGTTCTAACCAAGGATTGAAAGTACAGCGTACTACAGACCGAATAAACTAAGCTAAGCTAATGAAATTTCCTACAAGACTGAATAGATCAGTGATAGATAATTAACCCTTGTCATGCTGAATCCAAATGTTCCTGTTTAGACAGGGGGTATAGACAAACATCTGCCTGCACATGTGTGCAGTCTGATCTTAGTAGACACCAATTGCCTTTCCCTATTAAACCATAATGATTATTGTATGAATTTTCAAAATAGAAAGTAATCCACAAGTAGTGCTTCCGGCGCTTTCAGCCTTTTGATTTTAAATGAACTCTGCAGAGGATGTTATTCAGCATGATAAAGGTTAATAACGGTGACAATACAGGTAAACAGTGGAAGCTTTACTTTTAGAAAAAATAAACTAGAAAAATGTGCTAGCAAAAATTGACCACAAATGAAATGGAATAAACTTGATGTCAGTTAAAACTATATAAGAATTTTTGTTCTCAAGATTTATTCAACAAATTGACAAACATGTACATTTATACACAGTATCATCTTTCTAATATGTTAGAAAAAAAAGTCTACAGAATACCGTACCATTTAGAGATAATACTTGAAAAAAATCTTGACAGATAAGGGCATTTTTGTCAATATAAAAATACATATGATCTATCCATCAAAAAGGACCTATCAGATATTCAAAAAAACAATAGCATTACATTTAGAAATTGGAAAAACAACAAATTCTGTTGTGCTCTGTGCAAGAGCTGCTTAAGTCGCTAAAAAAACGAAAAAGCTTGTAATAAATATGGGAGGTTAACAATCACTTTCAGTCTTATTCAATGATTTTATATCACGGTTGACTTAATGTGACAACATTCCATCAATTTTAATGTAAAATCACTCTATGTATCATTTCAGGAAATGGGATTGGTCGTTACAGACGAGCTGACTCTTTATATACAGCGGACATTTAGGAATGACGTCTTTGCTCAACAAGCAGAAACAGTAGAAGACTTAACAGGGCCTTCAGACATGCTGCATATAGGCAGTACATCTTGTGGCTGTACGGAAGGCTACAGAAAGATGATAGGCGCACTGTTCCTGCTTATTGTGTCCAAGTTATGAGAAATAAATTTCCTAGTCTATCTGGTCGATACACAGGATTCATCCCATCCCGACAGGATGTAGGTTGGTAGAATTCAGCATATTTCCTGCAGAGATGGGATGTTTTAGTGTACTTAATCTTTCTCTGACCTATATGAAAACTACCTTTAGAAAACACTTAAAAAAGATGAAATTGTTCGAAACAAAAAAAACAAACAAAACTTTTCTACAATTTCAATCCCAAGTAGCACTCGTACCCTTGCCTGATAGGCAGAGGGATGTTGCCATGGCTTTTTGTTTTTCTGTCTATCCATCCAAGATTGTCTGTCCAAGTGACCAATCCCTGCTGTCAATCAAATAATCTGTCAACCAATGAAATCATTAATTTTAGACTATAAGTAAGATTTGAACTATGACATTTGTTGCCATTTATGTGAAGCATTTTTAGCTTACAAGAGTCCAAAGTGCCCATGGTGAGCTTTTGTTATCATTTAAATGTTTGTCATCCTTCGTCAATAATTAAGTGTTTACATCCTAGAGGACACAGTATTTTCTAATTCTTCATGAATCTTGCTCAGAATAATTGTAAGGTCCAAAGGATGAACCCTATTGATTATGGGAAGGTTCTATTTGAAAACACAGGAAAAGTGACTTATGACAATTTCTTTGTTTACACCTTAACCCATTCCCACACAGTGAAATTTTAGACTGGTCCAAATTGAAAGAAGCTGCAGACGACAATTTCAAGTTGATGGAATTTTAAATTTCTTCGTCTTTCTGGATAGAAAACATTGTAGATAATGAAGAAATTGCTTGTCAAAAGCAATTTCTTCATTTTCCACAATGTTTTCCAAAGCTTTTATATTGAGGGGCGTTTAAAAGCGTCATTGTGTGGGAATTGGTTAAAGGCCTCAAATTTGGCTAATTCTTTATCAAACTTTGCCAGAATAATTATTAGGTCACAAGGATGAACCCTTTTGATTATGGGAAGGTTCTATTGGAAAAACCTTACAATTTCTTTGTTTACTCTCTAGATGCCACAATTTTGGCTCAGTCTTCATGAAATTTAGCCAAAATTGTCGTTGGGTCATTAGGATAAACCCTATTGATTATGGGAAGGTTCTATTGGAAAACACAGAAAAATTGGCCTAAATGACAATTCCTTTGTTAAAACTCTAGAGGCCACAATTTTGGCTGTCTTCAAGGAAAGTGGCCAAAATAATTTCTTTGTCATAAGAATGAACCCTATTGATTATGGGAGGGTTCTATTGGAAAACATGGAAAAGGGACCTGACAAAGACTTTGTTTAGACTCTAGAGGCCACAATTTTTCCTCAATCTTCATGAAACGTAGCCAGAATTATTGTTAGGTCATTGGGATGAACCCTATTGACTATGTAAAGTTTCTATTTGAAAAAAAAAAAACAGAAAAAAAAACGGGAAAAGGGGGCCTAAATGACAAATTCTTGTTTTACACTTGAGAGGCCACACATTTGGATTAATCTTCATGAAACTGGTTACAGTTATTGGGCTCTGGTTGCATTTTTCAAACAGGAGAATGGAAGATGATCCAGATGAGCAATTTGCTTTACATAGTACTGGCCATAAATGTTTCAAAATAACTTCTTTTATAAATGGACTTCCCGCCGGAGTCAATGGGCAGGGTCAGCCTTTTGCCAATTATCCTAACATTTATGATTGCATGTAAAATTGTTCATAGTTGATCAGAACTTATGTGCCATTTAACCCTTTCGTGTATAGCAATATTTTAGATATTTCCAAATTCAAAGGATTTACAGATGAAAGTTCAAAGTGGATTTAAAAAAAAGTAACCATTCAGTAGAGTAGAAAATATTGTTGAAAAGGAAGAAATTGCTTGTCAAAAGCAAGTTCTTCTTTTTCTACAATAGTTTCTCAATTATAAAATCGCAAGGATGAAAACAGGAAATGAACAGGAAAGGTTTAACTATAAATATGAGTTAGGTTCATGGCAACATTTGTTATTTAAAGTCTTCAGGGAAAGGACTATCAAGTTTGTACAAGAAAAAATAATCGGTCTAGAAATTCCTGTGCTTGGATAGGGGGTGCAAAGCCTTATGTAGTGACAACTTTAAAAATCTTTTTCTACCAAACCAGAAGTCCTAAAGTTCTGATATTTGGTATGTGGATAAATCATAATCCCAGTGTCATAATTAGCCCGTTCCCAGACGTCACAAGTTCATCATAGGCTTATATAGTGAAAATTTCAAAAAATGTCTTTTCCCATACAAGATGGCCTGGGTTTTTGGTGGATTTATATTAAGATTGTATAAATCATGGTACCAGAAACAGAATTAGCCCATTCCCTGTGCAATTTAAAAAGTCCTGAGTCACCATTGTATCAATTATGTGTAGCGAATTAAAAAGTTATCAAAGTAATATTTTGGTGTACAATTTTATATTTCATATACCTGACAATGATAACAATCAATATAACAGATAGATAATAGCACTAGTTATTTGTGAATGACATCAAAAGGATATTCATATATATGACCAGTTGTGCAAATAGGTCCTCACAGGAATTCCATTAAACAAATATTTGAAAATGAGTTCTTGTATGCACTGTTAAAAACAATAATTTGATTGTTGCAAAATAAAGTACAAGAATGAACAAAAGAGGTGAACCAGAGAAAGGCCAAAACAAAGAACATCTAAAAATTCTTGTTAAAGACCATGAGGCCTGTATGTTCCACCTTTTTAATGTAACAATGTTTGTTTACTCCAAAGGTCTCATTTGGGCTCTGTCCTGAAACACCTTACTAATAAAAAGAAATTGGAAATGATATTGTGAAAACCAGACATCACAGATGTTCCAATTTTTTGCTAATGACATGGTCTGTAACCCTCTAGTAGAGTTGATGAACTAATACCACACATTAGAGCATTTTTAGGCCCTGTAAAATATTATCATGGAAAACTTTGCGGAAAAGTACAAACGCATATATCTTGTAAAACGCATATTCTCCTTTTCACACAATGTTTCCTGCATTGTTACTTGTTAGGTCACCAGACCAAAGGTCATGGTGACCTATTGTGATCGTGTTTTGTCCGTCGCTGTGCGTTCACTTTATACATTTTCGACTTCTTCTTACAAACCCTTGGACGGATTTAAACCAAACTTGGCAGGAAGCAGCATTATGTGAAGGCGCTTCAGATTTGTACACATCATAGAGTTATCTCCCATTGGGGCACCACAAGGGGCAAAAAAGGGTACATCTTTAAAAATCTTTGTGTCATGAAGCGGTTGTCAGATTAGATTCTTATAAGGTATTAAGAGTCTTTAGGGCAAGGACTATCAAATTTGTAAAAGAAAAAATAATCTGTCCAGAAATGGCTATGCTGGGGGGTGTACATAAGCTTACATAGTGACAACTTTCAAAATCTTTTCCTACCAAATCGAAAGACCTACAGCTCTGATATTTGGTATGTGGCATCATCTAGTGGACCTCTATCAATATTGTATGAATTATAACCCCAGGGTCAAAATTAGCCCGTTCCTGGGCGTCACAAGTTTAGCATAGGCTTATATAGTGACAATTTCAGAAATCTTGTTCTCCCAAACTCAAGGGCCTATTTGGTACGTAGCATCATCTTGTGAATTTCTATTAAGATTGTATAAATCATGGCCCCAGAGACAGAATTAACCCGTTCCCGGACATCACAAGTTTTACAAAAGGCTTATATATAGTGAAATTTTTAAAAATCTTCTTCTCCCAACCAGGAGGACCTAGAACTTTGATATTTGGTATACAGCATGATCTAGTGGACCTCTGTCAAGATTGAACAAATTATTGGCTCAGGATTAAAATAGCCAATTCCCAGATGTCTCAAATTTAACATAGGCTTATATAATGAAATTTTTAAAAATCTTCTTCTCCCAAACAGATGGGCCTAGAACTTTGATATTTGGTATACAGCATCATCTGGTGGACCTCTATCAAGATTGTACAAATTATTGCCTCAGGGTTAAAATTAGCCAATTCCCAGATATCACAAATTTAACATATGCTATATAGTGAAAACCTTAAAAATTTTCTTCTCTCAAACAGAATGGCCTAGAGCTTTGATATTTGGTATGTAGCATCATCTTATGGATCTCTATCAATATATATGAATTATGGCCCTAGGGTCATAATTAGCCCACTCTCAAACATCACAAATTTCACATATGGCTTATATAGTGAAAATTTAAAACTCTTCTCCTCCCAAACAGGAGGTCTTAGAGCTTTAATATTTTGTTTGTAGCATCACCTGGTGGATCTCCATCAAGATTGTATAAATTATGGCCCTAGGGTTAGAATTTGCCTGTTCCAAGGTGTCCCAAGTTTACATAGGCTTGTTTAGCGAAAACTTAAAAATCTGCTTCTCCCAAACTAAAAGGCTTAGAGCTTTGATATTTATTATGTAGCATAATCTGGTGGACTTTTATTTGTTTTTGTGCTCTTTGGACTCGGGTGACCAATAAGGCCCTATGGGCCTCTAGTTTTTAATTTAAGAACAATTTGAAATGTCATCTGTTATTTCTTTCCAATCAGACCAGTCTAAAAGTTTGCCATTTGGATTTTATGGACGCACCATTTGGACTAGGGCCCAAGGTTCTATCCAAGGCGGCCGCAAATATCCTTTTGGAAATTTGACTCCCACCAAAGGATGGATAAATTTAAAGTTATGTGGGATGAGTTATTGGAGGCTTTGAAAGAATGTAGTGGTAGCACTGGTGTGAGAAATACCAGATATCCATGATTAAATGCTCCAGCCTTTGTGACTGAACTAATGTTAAAAGTGGCATTCAACCCAATCAACCATATGGACATCTATTTAAAATGATGTTGCTTTGAAGACCTCTACACAAATTGTGAATCTGAGGCCTAAATTTTGCTATGCCCAGGAGCACCAAATTTTAGCAAGATGACCCTAAATTGCTTGACTTACTTTATTTTTGTGCCTATTCATCAGCCCTTATCAATGTATAAACATAATTGGTCATTCTGATGAGCAAACAAATATTTTTAACAAGTTAATAGACAAGAGGGCTGTTGGCCCTTGGGCGCTCACCTGAGATAAAGGCTCTTTTTCTTTCAACAGTCTAATTTCATGTTAAGGTTAGGATTATGAAACAAGTGGGCCACAATTAAATATAAAGACTATGAACTTTGGGATCCAAAAGTCTAAATTACAAATTCCAAGGCTTTAGTGCTGATTTGAAAGACCTTTTCCATGGGTTATAATTTCAGAAATAAGTAAGAAGTCTGTGAACTGATGCTTCATGCCTATCCCCCCCCCCCCCCCCCCTGGGTCTGCCCCTAGAAACCCGAGGATCATGATTTTAGCTATTTTGTAAGAGATCAATATACTGATGCTTCATGCATAATATCAAGGCTCTACACCTTCTGGGTCAGGAGGAGAAGATTCTTAAAGATTATTTTGAAATTTCACTTTTGTTGCCATGGCAACCAGAGTTTTTAACGGATTTCAATTTTTTTAGCTAATTTTAAGGGGGACCACCTAAGGAACATTTCTGCAAAATTTGGTTCAAATTGGCCCTGTGAATTGGGAGGAGATGTCATTTAAAAATCTTCTTTATTTCTATACCCTCCCCCCCAGGGGATCCGCCCCTCAGGTCCCGAGGATCATGATTTAAGCTATTTTGAAAGAGGTCAATATACTGATACTTCATGCAAAATATCAAGGCTCTACCCTTTCTGGGTCAGGAGAGGATTTTTAAAGATTATTTTAAAATTTCACTTTTGTTGCCATGGCAACCAGAGTTTTTAACGGATTTCAATTCTTTTAGCTATTTTTGAAGGGGACCATCTAAGCAACATTTCTGCCAAATTTGGTTCAAATTGGCCCAGTGGATTAGGAGGAGATGTTGTTTAAAGAAATTGTTGACAGACGCCGGACAAAAGGGGATCACAATAGCTCACTTGAGCACTACGTGCTCAGTTGAGCTAATAAAAAGACCAACAATTTGATCACATAAGCTGTAACACAGAAAATACAAGAGTATCTATTTCAGAAAGTTTGGGAATGGTAGAACCAAAATTATGATCTGAAGAGCAAGAAAATTCTCAATGAGGCAACTTTTTCTCTATATATTAGTCACAGTCACTTTATTCTGATGGGATATTCCTTATGTTGACCAAAGCATTTACATCAAATTTGAGAAAGATTTCTTGAAATTTTTGACTTGTAGAAATTGTTGAAAACAGAATACACACTGTACAGCAGACAATAAACTATCACAAAAGCTCAACATGAGCATGTTTTGCTCGGGTAAGCTGAAAACTAAAACAAGAGCACTGCCCACAGGTGCCAACGCTCGGCTGCAGGTGCTGGAATATGCAAAAATTCGAATTAGAGATAGGGGCATAACTCTTACAAAAACACTTTTAGAATTATCCCCGTTGATAGTCTAGATAGCTCTTAGATGGTCAATACACATGCCAAGTTTCATGAGGATATCTTTAATAACAATAGAGATATTACCAAGGTTAAATTTGTCTCGCCAATGCCGACCTGAACGACACCAAGGTGATAACAATATCTCTGGTTTTCTTTGAAAACAGCCGAGCTAACAAGGAAGGATAACTTTTATAACCTATTATGAGAAACCATGAGATTGAATGGCTTTATATTTTGCCTGTTACATTGCCTGGTGACCTTTTACTAAAAATGTTGGAATAATGTCCTTTGGGTCCCAAATGGACTCTGCCATCATTCTTTTTTTATTAGCAAACCATGAGGATCTAGATATTGAATGTTGTTCATCCCTCGATGACCCCAATCCTTTCAGATTCATATGATCCATTTGATTTGAGTTGATTTGAATATTTTGTAGCCCACTCCTGCAAGCCCTGTTGTCAATCTAGCAGTTGTATGTTCAAATCCCAACAAACGGAGTGCATTTCACTTTAGTTTAACCTTTTTTCTGCTTTTATTCTCGACACTTGTGTTGCCTTCAGTTCTGCTGTTTTCGGTGGGGATATTTGGTATATTGTCTTTGCTATTCATTTAGGGTCATCAATTTGCATAGGTGTTTTAGCTCTTAATGGTGTTTCCTTCTAGGTGTAGTTGTTTCCAATTTGTAGTAACAAATCAGAAATGTAGAAGTAGCTTTTTACTCCCTAACAGGTATAACTGACCAGTTGTTCGCAGCTTTTGAGTAAACACGTTTATACCTGCAATGAAAAGAAATATTTGTAAAACATCATTTTGCCCTGAGACATAGTTTTTGAACCCAAGTGACCTAACACAGATCTTGACCAAAATATTATTCAGACAGACATTCTGGCAAAAAATCACGACATTTGATGCAAAAAATTTGACCTCTACAGTGCATACAAGGTTTTTAGTTCACCTGAGCATAACGTGCTGAAGGTGAGCTATTGGGATCCACAAATGTCTGGCATCAGCCAATCCACCTGTCCGTCCGTAAAAAAATATTAAAATATCCTAAACCATTACGCATAGAGCTTTGATATTCTGAAAATTAACCCTTTTCTGTGCAATCCCTGATTTTACTACGGAAATCTTTGAAAATCTTCTCCCATATCATTCAGCCTAGAGCTGTGAGATTTGGACTGTATCATCATCTACTGACTTTCTACCAAAAGACTTCAAAGAATTGCCGTATTCTGAAAATAAGCCCTTACGGTTATGGTTCTTATTCACATGATATCTCCAACATGATATCTATCCAGCTGTAAAGTTCATGATTCTGGCTTGTATACTTAATGAGTAATGCTCTGGACAGAAAAAAAATCCTTGCTGAAACTGAATTATATATTAAGAACACTTTGTTTATGGCCAATAATGCAAAAAAGAGACAATAGGTAAAGTATGGCAGTGATCTGCCAAGGCTGCCTTTTGCACCATTGCCCAAAATATAATCATCAATGTCCCAATTTTTTGGGGGCCACGGGGACAATGCCCTCCTGGTTGTAAAGCACTATTAGCAGGATTGTTATGTGATAAATAGATTTTGTAAAAGTCCCCACTTTCTTTTATACCATTGAGACTTTTCCCCATGCTTCTAAAACCTCAGCAGATTACAGGTATTGATTTGGTTAGATCCATGCCCAGTGAGTAAATACAAGATTAAGAATAAGTCAAACATGTAATCATAGCACTACCGGTGAATTGAAATTAATTTGCTAGTTCTAATCAAAAGCTATTGGTCAAAACTCACACAATGGAAATGTTAAAATCTGTTGGTCGGTATGTTGGATCATAAGGATCATAATCTGGATCATAGAAATCTAGGTCTGTTGATGACATGTCAATTTCCACCCTAAATTTGGTAAGAGACAATTTTGACTGAACCCATTTCCACACAGTGACTGTTTTGGACACCCTAAAGAAAAACATTTGGGAAAACATTGTGTAAAATGAAAAAATTGCGTGTTACAAGCTATTTCTTCAATTTCCACAATGTTTTCTACTAAGTAAGTGGAAAATATCTGAAGTTGCATACACTTTAAATTGTCGTCTTCAACTCCTTTAAATTCAGACCAGTCTAAAAATTTTCCGTCTTGGAATGGGTTAACATTGTTTGCCCTTTCCATAACATTGATGTAACCTTTGTCAAAGAACAATCAAAGTTGACTGGAAAAGATACATAATCGAATAACATATATAAATAAACAGACCACAGGATAAATAGAATTATTCAAGGTCAAAATATGAACTTCTGAGATATTTAAACTCTAGAGTATGAGCCTCAGTTGGGAGCTGTACACTTGCTCTTGTCATGATGTGCTAAAATGGGTAATATTGTAAGAATTAAAATGAAATAACAGGATTCAGGTTTTATATAGCAAAGTAAAAATACAACAAAAAACAACTTAAAAAATGAAAAGATATAATAAAAAGTTTACATCAAAATCATTCTGAAAATTCAATTAAATGTTCTTCATGGTGATTTTAGAAAGAAGAAATTTACCTGGTTTTATTTGGAATAGGAATTTGGACTGCCTTTATGACCTTATCCTGAATCACAGAAGGGCCAGGTATTCTGAAAAGAAATATAAATATCAAATTGAATAATTTCATTCTTTGGAAAACTAGATGATTTCATTGAGAAAAAAAATACAACCCCACCGCTCTATGTCAGAGGAAAAGCATTTTGTCATAACTTACAGATAAATTTCATTCAATAGTACCACTAGATGGAAGTAATATGTCTGAGGGCCTAAAGGCAATTATACATTCTAAATATTGAAGATCTTGGGCTTTAGTTTAAATGAGATGATTTTCAAATCTTTCCTTCTTTCTTTCTTAGTAAAATCATTGTTACTGCAAGATACAGTTTATTTTCTTTACAAAGCAACTTCTTGAGTAGTTCTGTAGATGGTCATTTACCTTGCAGATGTCAAAGATATCTCCAGTTACTTCCATTTAAAACAAAACAAAACTGGAAGTTCATGATTAAAAAGGTTATCAGTTTTTCTAAAAGAGAAAATTTGCATTAAGCCCCCTTTTTCTATGACAGAGCCAAAAATGGTAAAACCCATACAATGTATACAATGTCAGGTGACTATGAGCAATCTATAAAAAATTCATATTAATTCATTCATAAACGTAGACTGAAATATGAAAGAAGATGAAGACAAACTGTGAGACATACATAAGAACAGACAGACGCACAGAGAACATGATACCAGTATACTTCTACCTTTGGTAGTGTATGCAAAGAAAGTGATAAGGGCAAAAGTCAACATCATGAAAAATGGTTTATGGCAAAACTGTTGTCAGTGTTTTGAAACGCAAGTAAACTAGAAGTGTCATGTCAAGCCTTTGATGCACCATCATACTCTGGCACATTTCATTGCAGCTTTCAACAAGAAAACTTAAATAAATAAATATTGGATGCAATTTGAAAATACATCATTTTATGTGGTGGAAAATATTGTGGGAAGGGAGAGATTGCTTGTTACAAGCAGTTTCTTCTTTTTTCACAATGTTTTCTCTATTACCAATACACAGCAAATGTTAAATCCTGGTTTTGTACAGGAAAGGGTTAAATGCATAGGTAGCTAGTATAAGAAAACAAGAAATAGACTGTCCAGGGACAACATGTCGTGCCCACTAATTTGTACAGACAATGATGTGCACATAATTTTTTTATCTGAAATCTTGACCTTGGACGTATCACAAGAATCGTTTGAATCTTTTAGCATGACACGAGCAATTACCAAGTAGAACAACTATTATTTTCAAATCCATCAATAAATGTTGTTGTTATGCTCTGGACAAGGTCATTTCACCTTCAACAGTGACCTTGACCTTGCATGTATCATATTACATAATTAGCATTCATCAAGAAGAACAACTGTGCCACATCATTTTCAAATCCATCTATAAATGTACCAATTATGCTGTGGACAAGATAAAGCTGTTGTTTCGCCTTCGGCTCAACTTGGACTTTTCACAATACACATTTCGCATGACTCTCACACTCATCATAGAACAAATGTGCCAAGTTATTTTCGATTCCATCCTTAAATGTAGAAGTTAGGCTGCAGAGAAGGTCAATTTTCTTGTTTGCCATTCAACTGTGAACTTGACCACTGTGGCATCAAAACAATTATTTCCCATGACACTCGCAATCATCAAGAAGAACAACTGTGCAAAAAAAATTTCGAATCCACCAATAAATGTAGAACTTATGCACCGGACAAAAATCTGAATGGACAGAAGCATGCACTAACTCACAGACAAATGCATGTACTAACATCGAAAATAAATTAGACAAAGATGTCTTGACAAAGACATTTCATTCTAATACCGGATCGGTTTTACCAAGCAAAGCAGCAGCTTTGATAGGTTAAGTTAACAGACAAAATTTTGAGGTCATCTCAAAGTTCAACGAGTGCAAACTTCCACGGGAGGCTTATCCAATTAATGGCAACACCATAACGCAGTCGGTAGCTTGTCAGACTCCTAATCTTCAATCATAAGAGTCATGGGTTTGATCCACGTTGGCAGCATATATCCTTTCCGATATTTGTCTCTCACCATTGGGTGGATAATCGTATACCTAAGTGGGATAGCAGCTGGAGGCTAGGAAAGGATGTAGTGGTAGTAATGGTGTGAGAAATACCAGGAATCCATTGTTAGGTGCTCCAGCCGCCGCGATATGACTCAAATACTGTCAAAAGCGGCGTTAAATCCCATTCAATCAATCGATGAATAAAAAGTAGTTCTTATGTATTTTAATCTCTGCCTGTAAGTGTATTCAAAAAATTGCAAATGACAATTTCAAATTGTTGTAAATTCTGAAATATTTATCTCTCTAGGTTGAAAACAATGTGTATAATGATGAAATTGCTTGTTACGAGCAATTTCTTCATTATACACATTGTTTTCCACAACTATTCTTTATCATAATATCGTTGGACAAAGAAGATTTCTGAACAAAACAATGCTTTGCTAGCTTACAAAGCTTTAAGTTCTTTGATTTCAAAAGTACTTGACAGAATATTGCATTCAAACAACAATTGAGACAGAATGAGGTAAAAAATAATGTGTGCCATAAAAAATGGATAGATACCTCTTAGAGGGTTATATGTTGGGGTTGTTTTTTTTAGGTCTTTAAATAAGGAAAATATTTTAGGTTTGTAGACAAACAGATGACAGACATTAGTCAATCACAATAGCTCAACCTAAGTGCTTTACACCCAGCTGAGCTAAAAAATGGAAGACAAATACTCTATATCCATCTGGACTGCTGATCAATCACTGTCCTCAGTCACAGATGACAGTCATCGGGTCCCTTCAAAGTGGCTGTTTGTTGTGCTGGTGTCGTCATTTTGAATATCTGTTTCACGTTTGGTGTTTGGAGGGTTAGAGAAGCAACTGCATGCCCAGAACGGCTTTTCCATATACCTTTGCAATAATGAATTATACACATTCTCAGAAGGAGAAATTACTATTAGGATTTCAAAACAATAAATGATGTCACTAGTATTGTGTTAAGAACAGTAACATCGATTCTACGTTGCCAATGTTACTGGAAAGTAAAATTTTAGACTAAAACAAATTAAAATAAGTTGAAGTTGACAATTTGAAGTTCAAAAAAATTGAAAGTTTTGGCTACAAGGGTTGAATTATTTTGAATAATGAAGAAATATCTTGTATCAACCTATTTCTTCCTTTTCCAAAATATTTTCCAGTGTTTATTTTAGGATTTTGAAAAAGTTGTTGGGGATTTCAGTGCACACAATTGAGACATGTTTGTATTTCATGCCTGTTGTTTATAGAAAAAAAAAAAAATATGGGGGATATTTGAAAAATTTGGGGATCACCCAATCCCCCTGCCTAGAATTAACACAGGTTTTCTTAGGCATCTTTTATTGACTGGATTGTGTGGGGATGGGCTAAATGTTATGAGAACAGATTTATAATTATCAGTTATAAGTGTATACTAGCTAGGACTTCATGACTTTGTACATCAGTATGCAGTTGCAGAAAACTGTAATCTATATCTACATTTTTTTAATTGAAATAGAAGGAAAGATAAATAGCACATTCACATTAATGGAATAAATATTCTACAATTGTATTTCAGCATTATGCATGGTCCTCACTTCTTGGGTTCCTGCAGGGCTCAGTGGGTAGGGCTGCAGACTCATAATCCGAGTGAAGACTATGTTTAATGGTTCTATTCCTGTCACATACGTGTAGTTATATCATTTCCTTGGGGTTAAATTTCAAAGTCCTAAACTGGTATTGGTGATACTAAAGAAGCACAACAATAAGAACGTTACTGTGAAATATTGCTAAAGCAGCATCAAATTCAAGAATTTTCAAATATCATGCAACATCAGTTAATCAAAAAAGTAATTCTAATGGTCACTAACAATAAAGTATTAATAAATAAGTAAAAAAAAGGATAACTTGTCAAACTATTTAACTCATTCCCACAAAACAGCATTTTAGACTGGTCTAATCTGAAAAGAGTTGCATACGACAATTTAAAGTTTATGGATATTTTTTTATTTTTTTCAACTTTATGGGTAGAAAACAGTGGGTAAACTGAAGAAATTGCTTGTCACAATTTCTTCAGTCTACACTTGTTTTCCCAATTGCTTTTCTTTAGGGGCGCCCAAAAGCGTCACTGTCTGGGAATGGGTTAACTGAAAGAATTTCATGCAGGAAAAAAGATCAACAGGAGCCAAGTTGACTATCGCCCCTAAATTTTAGACTGGGTCCCACAATTTTCAGAGCATATGCCCATACCTATAATGTTAAATATTGCAATTTTGCAATATGGGCACTGCCTGAGTTCAAATTGTTGCTCTGGCACCACATTTTACAGACATGACCTTTATTGGTCTCTTATGTGTGATGAAAAAATAATATGCTCTATCATTTGTATAGAATGTCATATCTACACATTTTTTGTGAAGCATCATGTGTTCATTTTGTGTTCATTGGGCCTACTCCTCCATAAATCATGCTTTCTTCGTAGCCGTATTGTGATGTATTATTTTAGACGGAGCTGTAATTCTATGTATTTGCTCAAAATTTCTTGCGATCTCGTGAGGGCATGTGAAGTTCGAAGAATCAATGGTACGAAAAACAGATCGGAAAATTCGAGACAAACGAATCAATAAATGTTTATGATTTTACTTCTGTATGAATTAATGTGAAAATAAACCGAAATTAGCTAAAAAATATGGCAGTGGGGTGATGCAAAACTTACTTGTCGATCAAAATTCCCGCGACGGCGCTGTGGTGGGTAGCTCCTATTATCTCTTTCAGCTCCTTCCATCGATCTATCTGGTCGCCAATATTTATCTGTCTAGATCTATATTTATTTTGTCGAAGAGCCCGAGCCCTTATTCCGAGCTGTCGCTTTTATGTTTATGTCTTCCCATTTTGAAAAGAGTGACGCGTGATTTTCCTTGACCATGACCTCTATGTACGTATGCTGCGCATGCGCTAGTCTTAGGCTCGAAATTTAAAATAGATTTTAGGCGTCTCGCTACGCGTAATTTTTTGGGAAGGGAATTACACAAAAATCAAGATTTTACTTATATTTTTTACGATATTCCTCTGGTGAAACGTCTTTTATCAATCCAATCTAAGCAGTAAAAACAACGATTTCCGAATTTTCGAGAATTTTTTTTAATTTTCGCAATTCAAAAATCTGTGCAAGAGCCGCTTTAATTCTACCTCTTTATAAAAATCTCGTTCATATTTTCAATATGACACCATAGACGATTTGGACCAGTTTGCATGTGGCAATGCACCTACTGACAATTAATATATGCTTTATATCCAAGATCGTTAAGATTACTGGCAACATGTGTTCGCATTCATATTGCTCTTTTCCGAGTAGAAAAATCCATACACCAAAAAAAGAAACGAACAAATCGTTTTCCAGATTTATATTCGTCTGTGGGATATATTTCGATAGAGAGAAATTGCCTAGAACACTTAATTAAGTTCAGTTTGATAATTATTAACGTCATGTAAGAGCGTTATATCTTAATTTCAGCTAATTGTTTCTTTTTGTGGGTCTTTTCATGTATGGTTGTTGTCGATTAAACTAAAATAAATGTTATTTCATTAGAAAAGAGCAGATTAAGTTTAAGTTTTTGTTTAACAACCCACTTGATGAAGTAAAGTCCTTTATTTTAACTTTTTGTTTTAAGCTCACCATGGCAACAAAAGTGAAATTTTAAAACAATCTTTTGAAATCTTCTCCTCCTGACCCAAAGGCGTAGAGCCTTGATATTTTGCATGAAGCATCAGTATATTGACGTCTTTCAAAATAGCAAAAATCATTATCCTTTGGTCCACAGGGGCGGAGCCCCTGGAGGGGTGAGGTTTAAATAGAAATAAAGAGTGACTTTTAAATGACATCTCCTCCCAAACCACTTGGCCAATTTGAACCAAATTTGGTAGAAATGTTCCTTAGGTGGTTCCCATTAAAAATAGCTATAAGAATTTAAATCCGTCAACATTATCAAGAAAGATAAGAGCTCTTTAATGTGCCCTCCTGAGTCTTAGATATTTTTATGAAACAGTTTGGTACTTATTTGGAATTCATAATTCAAAGGTATACAACAATCTAAGTAACAAGAAATCTAGTATTTCTGCAAGATATATCTAATTTGGAACATGTGCTCAATGGATGACGGTTTTTAGTGTGCTTTTTTAACATATTTCTTGATTACTGGTCAACTTATTTTTTACTTTTTGTTACATGTTATTATCCATGAATTTTGTAAGATAACGCTCTTTCAAAACGAACTTTCGGTCGATGATCAGCTGGAGTGGCTAGCAATGAGTCACTTTCTCTTGCAGATGAAAACGACATACAAATACGTATGAGTGTAAATAAGAAATGATTTTTATGGTTTTAAAGAGGCGGAATTGGAGAGATTAAAAGGAGTTTTCTTCTTTTTCTCCATAACTTCCATCAGTGTAGATTTCTAGGTCGTAAAACAACTAATTGTAGGGAAAGTGTACAGGCATTTGTTTTATATCTTTAAGTTACATAGCGGGTATTATATACTGTAAAATGAAATAGATATATGGATTTAAATACCAGGCATATTAGGCCATCTATGTGGAAGGGTCAATGATAACTTTTTATCTTTTTTTATGGGTTCTGAAAGACTCATTTTTAACTAAATGTCGATCTGTGGTCTGTGTGTTACTCTAAAGAGTTTTAATGTCGATTTGTTGTTTTGTGTGACTCAATGGAGCATTACTGCAAATCTGTGGACCTCTGTTAGTCTATAGAGATTTACTCCCATTCAGTTTCCTGTGTGCCTCAATGGAGTTTTCATGCCGATCTGTGGACCTGTGTGAGTCAATGGAGTTTTACTGCCGATCTGAAAGTCTTACGTTACTCGATGGAGCTTCACTTCCGAACTGGGATCCTGCGTGACTCGCGGAGTTTTGGAGCCGATCTGGGGTCCTGCAATACTTAGCGGAGCTTCACTTCCGATCAACGATCCTGTGTGACTAAAGTTGCGAATTTGCGACTAATTAGAGGGTAAAGGCGTAGAATTCTAGCCGCGCCTCTTGTCACATGTGATTCAATGTAGAACTCAGACTACTAATTAAAAACCTGGAATCAATGAATTAAGTGAGTCTCTCAATGGTAAGACTTAACTTGCCTTGGTCTTCGTTAGTCGGAACCTTTGGTCACCACTGTATGGAAACTCTGTACGTCAAAAATGCTGGGTGCTTACAAGATTGCGGACGGGATTTGTTTATAAGTTAAGTGTCATTTATTTCTAGTAAGAAACTATTCAATTTGCATTCTCATACAAAGATTTGATTATCGTCGTAAAGATATTTGGTTGGAGAACCAATGAGTATAACCTTTTAGTAATGAAATAGTTCCTCTTGTCTGTAATATATCGCAACCATAGCGCAGTCGGTAGCGCGCCAGACTCCCATTCTTCAATCATAGGGTGTTATGGGTTCGATCCCCGGCGGCGGCACATATTCTTTCCGACATTTGTCTCTCACCAATGGGAGGATAATCGTAAACCTAAGTGGGATAGCAGCTGGAGGCTAGGAAAGGATGTAGTTGTAGTACTGGTGTGAGAAATACCAGGAGTCCATTGATAGGTGCTCCAGCCGCCGCGATATGACTGAAATATTGTTAAAAGCGGCGTTAAACCACAAACAATCATTCTTGTCTGTAATTCTGGACATGGTGTTTTGTGACGTTGAACATCGAAGCGATAGATTTAAAAATCCGAATGCAGAAAGTTACTCACAAAAACACATGCCTAGAAGAGTGGAAAAATGTCTCATCTTCACTATAATTTATAAATAGTCGTACTGTTCGATGAAACGAGTTTCTGTACGTTTCGGGGCAGATATGATCCAAGAAGTATGTACGCTTTGGTTTAGAGAACAAGACCGTGCTCATTTAACTTGTTACGGAGCGACATATTCAGTGTTAACTATAAAAAATACTTTTATTTTCGCTATATTGATGAATAGAATGGTCAACTTTCAGTCTGTCTATTATCTTTTAGTGTTGGATCTTGTGGCTAATCGTCACCTTCTATTCCTACAAAACATTTTTTTAGAAAACGCGGAGTTGCTAAGATCGATATACCTATTCTCGATTCTGTGCCCGTACACCTTTTTTCCGCATTGTGCAGAGGTATCACGTTTTTGATGTTTTATTAAGTAATCTGGTAATGCGAAACCAAAACAAAATCTTTAATTAGCCTAGGGGAGAATCACGGATTTCTGTAGCACTCCCTAAGGCTATTTATATATTTGTCATTCAATAATACCTTTTGGCGGTCAACCGTCACATTGCAATCAGACTTTTGGTCTGAGTTGTGACGGCTAGGCATCAGATCCCAAGCTTTCAAAGTATGTCTCATTTATAACAGTTTCGAAACTATCGAAGAATGACACCAAAATACTTGGCAGTTGATTTTGTAATTGAAATTGAATTTAAACTACACAGAACGGACCCGATACCAAATGAAAAACAAGACTATATCAAGAATGGATAGCAACTGTTGGTCAAAGTTTCTTTCAACTGAATCGGTATATCTGTCACCTGCTAAAAGTCAATGTAAGTGCAGATAATTTCCTAGACAATTGTGATGACTCAGAATTGAGACGGTCGACCTGTATTAAGAGTGGTTCACGCATCTTTATTTTCCGTTTTCGGGTTGTCACTAGGATAACAAAAATATTCCTACGATCAGAAATTCTAGCTGATTGACGGGACGCATGTAGTTTTCAGCAACTGTAAATATCAACTGCGAGGAAATAATTGGATTACATGTATATATTGGAATGGGTTTTTTAATGCACTTATAACATAGAGCACGTTCAAATATAGAGGGCACATACGAGAATATTAATTGTCTGTCAAAATTAAAACGGTTGGCTTTATTGCAGAATTTCCGATAAGAGAGGACTTTTTCAAATCAATATCGCACGCTTCAAATGTCACCTAATAATTTTTAGTACCACATTTCAGCTAAAAGTTCTCATTCCCATTACTCCAATACTGACATATTTTTCTTTTTTCCATATTTTCACAATCATGACTTCATGGGACAAGAGGACCATGATGGTCCTAAATCGCTCACCTGCAAATTACAGTACTTTTGTGTATAAAAAAGACACAACTTGAGCAAAATAGATATACCAAATATAAGATTTTGGGCTTTGTACAAAACAATGCAGGAATGCTTTACAATAAAAATGAGTGCCTTTGGCTTTATAGTTTAATCCAGTACCAAATTATCCCAGAATTTGTCAAACTCAGGGAAAATAGGTTTAAAAAGCATTGTGAGGAAGGGAGTGACAATCAATTTCTCCATTTCCATTTCTTTATTTAGAAGAATTCTTTCAATGCGATTTACGCAATTTTCGACCCCAGATGCAGTGACGGTTTTTATCCTAAGAGCATATTTTCCTGTAACATAGTACAAAATTATTTAGTCATGCTACATACCAAATATGAATGCCCTTCACCTTATATTTCAGAGGGAGAAGATTTTTGAAGTTGCTCTAATTGGATGTTTTCCAAAATTTTGGGCCTGGGGCAGTGTCATGTTTTATCTCCGGGTCAAGATTTTAGCTAACACGGTAGCGAACCATCTAGTTATGCTATATACCAAATATGGATGCCTTACACTTTGTAGATTGGGAGGGGAAGACTGTTAGACATGGTCTAATTGGGCATTTTTAACGAACTTTGGACACCCAGGGTAGGGGTGTTTTTTCACATTCAGGCATAATTTAATCAAAATTGATATTAACAGTCAGGCTATGCTACACTCAAAATATAAATACCCTCCGTCTTAAAATGAAGATTTTTTTTAACATACTCAAATTTTGCGTTTTTCCCACTTTTGTACCCCTAGTGCAGGGCCGTTTTTGACCCTAGGAGGACAACTTTCAGTGATATAGTACAAAACCATCTAGTTATGCTACATACCAAATAAAAAAATATGAATATCCTAGACCTTATAGTTTAAGAGAAGAAGTCTTTTGAAATTGCTCTAATTAAGCTTTTTTTCAAACTTCAAACCTCAGGGGCGGGGCCATTTTTGACCCCACTGATAAAATATTTAAAAACTTGGTAGAGAATCACATGATTAAGCTCTTTCGAAAATATAAAGGCCTTTGGTCTTGGAGTCTATGAAAAAAAACAACAAAGTTTTACTAAAATTTCCCATTTTCATACGCCGCGGTTACAAGAGTTTTTCACGGAATGAAATTTTTTTAACGACTTTTGAAGAGCTTCACCGAAAAACATCCCTGCAAATTTTCAGCTTGATTGGCCTACTTGTTTAGGAGGAGAAGATTTTTAAAGATATTTTAAGAATTACTAAATATTACCATTTTCAAATGCCGCGGCAACCAGGGTTTTTGACGGAATTAAATGCTTTTAACACCTTTTGTAGAACTTCACCCAATGAACATCCATGCAAAGACTCAAGCTGTTATAACACCTAGGTTAATGATTATCCACCCACGGGTGCTTGTCAAATTATGTGAAAAGGCAGCAAACAGAAATACTTGTAAGTTGTAACCAACATTTTCACCACCTTGTAAATATCGATAAAATTGCTTTATACACGAGATGATAAAGCTTCTATTGTGCTTGAACATGTTAAGGCTCTAGGATTTCGTTGTGTTTAGATGCAGATTTTGTCTCCAATCATTGGGTGGATAATCGTAAACCTAGGCAGGATGAACAGCTAGAGGCTTAGCAAGGATGTAGTGGTAGTACTGGTGTGAGTGATACAACAAATCAAGTGTAAGGTGTTCCAGCCACCGTGACATGACTAAAATACTGTTAAACATGACGTTCAATCACAATCAATATATCAATCATTCTACATTCAAATGCACGAATCGACAACATATATTTCACTTATAAAACCCAAGCGTACAGACTTTTAGGTTCATATCTGGCCCCGAAACGTACAGAAATTCGTTCCACCGAATAGTACCGAACAGTAGCTTCGGTTGCACCGAACAGTAAACCAAGCTATATCTAAAAACGTAATTACAACAAAAATTGAGTATAAACGTGAAATATTCATTCATTGTTGTAAAGGCCAAACATTTCTCTATCCTTCTAGGCATGTGTTTGTCAGGAACATTTTGCATTCGGAATTACAGACCGATTTTTCAAAATCTATCGCTTCGATTTTCTGCGTCACAAAAAACACCATGTTCAAACTAACATTACAAACAAAAGATATTATTTCATTTCAAAAGGGCTATACTCATTGATTATGCAACCAAATGTCTTCACGAAGATATCCAACTCTTTGTATGAGAATGCATTTTGAATTGTTTTTGACTAGAAATAAAAGACACTTATCTTATGAACAAATCCCGTCCACCATCTTGTAAGCACCCACCATTTTTGACGTACAGAGTTTCCATACAGGGGTCACGCCCTATTTAACTCATTCCCACTTACTGAGGCTTTTGGAAGCCCATCAAGAAAGACAAGTGGGAAAAAATGTGTAAAATGAAGAAATTCCTTGTTACAGAGCTTGACTGTAGTTAAGGCGCTGAAGTCTGCAAACAAACAAAAGTGCTTGGCAAAGCAAACTGTTTTGAAATTCAACGTTTACTTCCGTTTTAAATAAGAGATTTGATTGATGAATCAATGGGTTTGAGATATAAGAATTAGTTAGTTCATATGAAAAAATAATTATTGAGTTATGCTTTTAATGTAATTATATATCAAAGTAAGTGAAAATAACACATTGGGCAGAAAATGTGTATTCTTCTTCGTAGGTTATATGAGGAATTGTGCTACTTCTTGTCGAGCAACCTTGAACGTTTCCGTGTATGTATATATCAACGCATTTTTTATGAGTTGTACACTTGTAACTATCCACGGCAAGGATTGGGTAGTCGCAAAAACAGTAAAATTATTATGCCATGAAAACTTAGCCTTGTGTTGATATTCCCTTGTCCCACTGCATTACCGTTTTGCCCACCTGACGAAAAGGAATCACAATCAGTACAGTCGATCGTGACGGGTGACCAGAGTAGCGAAAATTCCTTAAGTTGTTTAACTTTCTTTTTTCGTTATGAACGGATTGTTTAACTCTCTCTTTTCGTGATGAACGGGTCTCTATTGCCGTTCAAAGAATTATCCTACCTTCAAGTTATCCGTTTATATGGGAAAGAATTTTTGAACTGTGACAATGGCTTGTGAAGCAAATTTATTGGTTTGACAACTTAAATGTCGTAGTTGCAGCTCAATCAACAAATTTTGCATAATAGCTTATACTTAACATCTCAGTGGAAAATCTGGGAGGAGTTCAGTGAGTGTGACTATCAATCTATTAATTGAACATCGCTTGCCCCGCCCACTTACTCCGTTAGCCTTGACCATTCACCCCGAGAGGAAGTTCCACTTCGATATGAAATAGCGTTTTATTGCAAAATTAATAGCCAGAATCATGTAATGAAAATGGCTAGTTGGCTACAATGGGATGTTGGAGATCAAAGCTCTATATCGGACTGAGTGTATGTATTCATTGTTAGATTGATTCCTTGATTGACACTCAGGATTTGTCAATTCAATCAAATTACAAAAGAAAATGTTAATATTTTTGAAAGACCACTTTTGTTTGCTTAATGTATTGTCTCTTTGAACTGAAGGTTGGTTTTTTCCTCAACAGGAACAATAATTACAAGACAGTGAAAATAGCATTTTAGTTCAACTATGTTTCAAAGATAGGTAACAAATTGACTATGACGCAAATATAATAAGGGTGTGATCGAGAAGTATCCTGTTGTCCAACACTTCTAATTATTTCAATGTAAATCAAATAACTCGATCACAGGTACCAGTTTTCACAATTGTTTCAAATAACGATCTCCACGTTACATACACATTGTGCATACGGTGACTGCATAGAGGTATTAATTTTTCATAAGCACATATTCAAAACAATTGACCACTGGGGGTTGTTCATCAAAAAAACAGTCGTCCATTGAATTGATTGAATGGGATTTATCGCCCATTTTAACAGTATTTCAATCATAACGCGGCGGCTGGAGCACCTAACAATTGATTCCTGGTATTTTTCACGCCAGTACTGCAACTACATAGTCGACCAATGAAATCATTGATTTAAACCAGAAAAGACTTCGGGGCCCGAGATAATTCAAACTTAGAATTTGACGAACTATCTTAATTTGATTTCAATTGTATATTAACCCATTCCAACCCAATCCCTCCTTTTTACGCCCCTCGAGAAAAAAGCTTTGGAAAAAATTGTGGAAAATGAAGAAATTGCTTGGATCAGCAATTTCTTCATTATCCACAATGTTTTCTATCCAAAAAGACGAAAAAATTTTAAAATTCCATCAACTTGAAATTGTCGTCTGCACATCCTTTCAATTTGGTCCAGTCTAAAATTCCACTGTGTTGGAATGGGTTAAGAGTTATAAGTGCAATAACATGCAAATATTGTCATTTATTTACATTATCGGAGGATCTAAGCAGAAATACTTTAATCCGAACTCGAAGTTTGAGTAAAAATACAAACCTGAGTACGAAAATAAAATTATAATCTTAGGCCCGATATTGCCCGCCATTTATGTGAAGTTTTTGTTGGTTTGCCAACTTAATCATCGGGACTACAGCTTATCCAAATTGTAGTAAACGTTTAGGTTGCCAACCAACCATTCTACTTTTTTGTTCAATGCTACCAGTCATAAAGATTGAAAAATAACTCCTTTTAAAACCGAAGCGGAACTTCCTGTTGGAGTCAGCACAGTTAGTGGGCGTGGTTAGCGATCCGTTAATCGGTCTCCCATTATGATAAAAAGGTTTTTGTTGTCTCTCAAACAAGTAAAACAAAATACACACTGCCTCGTGTCATGCAGACACGCCGGTATAGTGGAGGAATGCGAAAGAACATTTTACCTTTGGATTTTATACAATCTAGATATTGTAGAAACACATTGCCCATTTTAAAACATTAAACGAATTATTTAGCGGTGCTTCTTTTGTTCTGACAAGGAAATAAGAATTGGGTGATCGATACTTTTTGTGATATAAAAACGAGGGTCTCCGTCCCTTTTTACTATGGTTACCGCACAGAGTCTGTCTTGTGATTCAGTTAATACGGTTTCACTGAAGGAGATCGGTGTTTGGTGCTTGAGTCGGAAGAATCGCACCAAAATGAAATATCAAGCCATTTTTGCATTTACAATTTTCACAGTCTCGTTTGGGAGAAAGTATGATTATTTTACAATCAATAGTGACATCGTTGGAAAAACATGTCTCGCTGATCGGTCTTTTACCTACGATGTAATGTATACTTAAACCTGTAATAAGCGACCACTCAATGAACGGCTAAATGTTAACGTATTCCTATGTTTATAGAACTCATTAGAATCGTCTTTTTAAGACAAATCTAAAGAGATCCATCCATATAGGATTCAATTTAGACAATTTCTTGTGGCAAAAATGTCCCCTCTGGAAATCCTTGTTTTTGGAAAGAGAATGTTGATGTCGAGCGCAAATGAAAGTTGACGCTTTATAGAGGTGGTTGCTTGAGTAAGACAAGCTGTAAATTCAGGCTGAAAAACTGGAAAATGAAGATATGAATTAGAAAACAAAACTTTAGATATATGTATGTGTGTGTGTGTGTTTGTGTGTGAATAAGCTCATGCGTATACAATTAACATTTATATCCAACTTTAAACAAAGCTAAAAAGAAAAAAGAAAACATAAGAAACAGTAATTCTTTTACCTATGCGCTTTTTAACTATCTTCCTTTTCCATCATTCTTTCTCATTGGTTGGGAAAACTTGATCAACTTTTAGACCTTCTCGTTTTTCTGAAGTGTAGTATATAAAAACATAAATTTATATCGACTACATTTAGAGCCAGAGCCCTTTGTTGTTAAACTGACCAACCGCGGATGTCGATCAAGTAACCAGTCGACTAATGAACTCATTCATTTAGACGAGAAATGAGTTTTGAACTCCGACATTGGCCGTCATGTTTGATAACCTTTTTGTTGGTTCGGCGACTTAAACGTCGTAACTACAGCTTATTCAAGCCATAGTAACGATATTTAGGTCGCAAACCAACTATTCCACATTTTTGTTTCATGCTTCTGGCCATAAATTTTGCAAAATAACGCTTTTAAGATCGAAACGGGACTTCATGTTGTAGTCGAAGGGCGTTGCTAACGATGTAAGCAGGAGGGGCCAACGACCCCACACACTGAACCCAATAGGAAGTTCCTCTTCGATATTAAACGGTATTGTTTTGCAAATGTTAGCTTTGATAAATTAAAAGACATTTTTAGGTCTTCTTAGAGTTCAACAAAGGCAAACTGCCACTTGTTGCTTAAACACTAAATGCATACGCCATAAAAGAAGTTCTTATGTATTTTTAGAATATTGCCAACTCTGCATATTTTGTTCAAGTTGAGTGTGATTAATATCTCCACTATGCGAACTGCTTTGTATGGCCACTTTATATTCAAATTCTAGAGGAGAACTCCTTTAAAAGCATTTTATTAAACACATTCCCACTCCATTCCGTTTTTTAGGCATCTCAAGAAAAAAGCTTTGGAAAACATTGTGAACAATGAAGAAAATGCTTGTAACAATGTCCCCGATGTTTTCTACCCTACAAGGCAAAGTTTTTCTGAATTCAACCATTTTGAAATTGTTGTCTTCTACTTCTTTCAATTTGAACAAGTCTAAGATCTTGTCACATTTGACAAAGAAGATTACTTAACCAAGCCGTGCTTTGCTAGCTTACAGTACTTTCAGTGCTTTGATTTATACTATGGCTTAGTTGGGCCAGGAAATCATGAACGCTCGTGTGAGTTACTGGACTTTATTTATTCGTTTTTATCAAAGCTTTCATGACAAAAACGGCAAATCGTGGTTCTCGACAATGATCAATTCCAGCGTAGGTGCTTTGTTATTGGCCACCTATTCCTCTAAAACAGGAACCATTTGTTGAATTTAAGGGAGCAAGCGCAGATAATACAACATTTAAGCTGCCCTTACGAATCAGACCCCGATGGAGAATTAAAAAATTCTAAATTGGATGAGCAGCTCCATGCTCGGAAAAGATTGAGAAGTGATATGACTGAAAAACTGTTTAAAGTTGGGTTAAACCCTATTTATAAAGAACAAACACGAATCAGACCATTTTTAAGGTGGTCTGCGAGGCATTGCAATTGAGATTTAACAAAACCGCAAAATGAAGTCGCGATAATTTAATTCAATACATATCACACGAACTGGACGTGATTACACCTCAGCCCATCTTATTGCACACTTCAACAAAATAGCTCGTTCATTTGTTTCTAATTCTGCCATAGGTTTCTCGATAAAAACTTTATATCTTTAACGTTAAGCGATAAAGCTTTCATATGATTATTTCTTGGGGCAAGACCTTTCAGGTGATACCAAAGACAAGGTTGTAATTCAGATCAAGGAAAACTACTGTGCTTTTGCTCTGCATACAATTTCGATTTAAGAACACCGCTGAAATATATGTTTCTTATGGCAGTATACAAAATACAATAGTCTACGGCATTACTTGTTCTATATTTCTGACGGAGTCTTACAAATTTATGCAGTGCACACATCCCTGCAGTGGATGTATAAAGTTATATCAAGTTTGAATACAAGTGTATTCTCTTTTATTTAAGTGGTAAAACGACTATTAAAGTTTAACATTTTAGAAACACATTGTGGTTTGTTATCTCTTAGGCCTTTTTGTAGTTAGCTATGTGTGTTAGTTGAATTGCCAAAACCTTTTCAAAGTAAGCCACTACATTTTGGATGGATTTCAGAATATCTTTGCCGAATTGTATTCCATTATGATGTGCCATATGAAACAAGCCTGACCGTGTTACGATTACAACTTACGTAAAATGTTAGTATCACTTGCTTTTCATTATATGTTGATGTATAGACTTAAGAATATCATGACATTAGGTAAATGATTTCGGATTTAAATTGAATGGATTGTATGATCGAGTTTCGATTGAAATTTAAGGGAAGTAATATAAATGCTAATTGTGTTTAAAATGAACGATATAAGCTATAATCCATCGCCGCTATAGTTTATTTAGCGCCTTCACAGACCTACCAAACATGTCAAAATCCACGACGGCCAATAAATGATGAAAACATTTCTTCGACTTCATAAAAGTTGTTGATTATTTTGAACGATTTGTGATTTTTAGCTACACTGGCCGAAGGCCACTGAGGCTAATGTCATGGTGATATGTTTGTCCTCCGTACGTATTTTACAAAGCTTCTCCTTAAAAATTATAAGATGAATTTCAACCAAATTTCACGTTTATGTTCCTTTGGTGACTCTCCTAGATTTGTTTAACAAATCCTGATTGAATGAAAAACATGGCTCAAACTGTAAATGATTATTATTATTGGATGAAAAAATGCCTTAAAATATATGTTTTCAAGTGAAAACTTTAAATATCATAACTGATGAATTTGAACCAAATTCATCAATACTGATACTTTCGGCGCATTCAAACTTCTCGCACTTTCAGTATTTTGAATAATAATAGGGAAGAGATTACTCATAATCTTCTTCACTTGACGTTGACGTTTTGCACCGAGATCTTCAAACTCTTCCTGGATATGTTGACTCTGTACGTCAAAGTAGGCTCCACATCACTAAGTCGTCGACGGTCAGTTCTCATATTTTCTATTACAACGTTCTCATTTTTCTACTACAACGTTCCTGGATAAGGACTTACTGACACAGTGCACCTTAAATCGCGGAAAGAAAGTACTTATCGAATAAGCTGGTTCAATCGGAACAGCGTACAATGCTGTCCGGTATGTCTGCGCACTTATGAAATCCGATCGATATAAATGGGTGAAAATACTATTGAATGGTGCAAAAAGGCTGTTAATATCAAATTTAGGGCCTAGTTAATCTAAGATATTTGAAACAGCCCACCTATTTGTGAGGGAACTGTAATAATCACACTTGAAGTTACGAACCCTCGTGTTTTCAAGTTTATTTACATGTCCGGTAACTCTGCCCATTGGTGAGGAGACACTTCCGGAATTAATTTTATCGCTATGTACGGTGATGAAATGATACTTCAAATGTAAATGACACACTGTATGCTTTCTCGTTACTTTTTATCCACTTTTACATATTAATACATCCTTGGTTTCATATAGTAAATTAGTGTATATTTTGGTTTGTGTAACGAAAACTGTATCTTTCAAAGTTAATATACATGTATATTTTCTTTTCATTTTTTGTTTTTAAATTACAAATCACTTTCTAATGTTGAACAAAACTTATTTACATGTTTTAATTAATTTGCTTATTCTATGCACAGAGGACACACGAACTCATCTTCTGCCTCAAGATTTTCAATAGCAAAGCAATATCTCAGATGAACACATTTGTTACATTCCCAATAAACAAACTTTAAAGAGGTATCTAACCGTAGTCCATCAGGCTGCCACTTCCGACACACGATGCAATTTTCTTCATTTTCAGTGATTTCTTGTTGTTTTGGTCTTGTATTTTTAACTGCATTTTTTACTATTTTGCTATTTTGTTCAGGTCCTTTTTTCTTCCTAACAGAATTTTCTTGTATTTGAGTCTCATTTTAACTGTAATCTTTCACAATGAAAGGTGTTTGAATGGGTCCCTACCGATATCAGGAGTTACTCCTCTTAGTTTTAGTATAAGAGTGACCTCCCTTAAATCTTTGGGTAGTTCCGGTGAAAAAATCGATGATATCGGTATCGAAAACATTATTAGGTTTTTGCCAGCTGTTACTATGTGTCATTATTGTTGAAACCCTATATAATCTAGAGGCTACTTTATTTTAACAGCTGAGCTTAATTTTAAAGCTAAATGACGTTTTATGTGTTTATTATCGTAAATGAGCCGGTATGAAAGTGTATTTTTCGGATATACCCTAATTCCGGATATACGTATTAATTACCATAAAAAGAGCTTTTTTGGCCGAAATAAATACAATGATACTCACGGAAATACATTCCGTTGTTTTCTTTTTTAAAAAATGGTTTCACATGTCAAGTGGGGCTTGTTACAAAGAAGCTCTCTATACGTCTTCATTTCATGACCATGGGAATTTACCAAATACCCTTTTCATTGATGAATATGAAATAGATTTAATCAGAATTCACTGCATGATCCTCAAAAAGCTTTGTAAAGTGTCTGGAGGCTCGTGGAAATGACTGCTGCCTCTGTAGGTCCTCCCAAGATATATCATTCGTTTCTTACCAATGGCAAGTAAGATATATCATTAATTTCTTACCAATCGGCAAATGATAAGGTCATTGTGTGGGAATGGGTAAACCAAACTAATCCAATCAACCTGCACAAGCTTTAGCATCTGATATTAGATGTGTGCACAAATTAATATTTTTTGCTGAATGTTTTTTCTTTTTTTTTTAATTTATTGTTTTATATATCATTTCGTGTATTTAAGTATTTGAGAAAAAATGAGAAATAAAAAAGTGGAAATATAAAAGAGATGACCGTAAGAAGTGTTACAAAGATACTAAAAAGACAATCTTTTTGAACGTATTAATCAATTAAGTTGATACCAAATTCTTATTACTATATTGAGATATATTATGCAATGACATATATGGTACAAAATATTCAAATCTTTTTGTTGTTAAAAAGTGATCTTAAACATGTTTTGTTTTTTTCCTTAAGATTTTTCTTACTTAAACATTTTTTCCAAATTTTTCTAAATGAGAAACGTTTTAAAATAGATTTCCTTTACTTCTTGCATTTATAATCCTATTTAAAATGTACAAACTCGTAATTTCCTTAGAATTGGAGGGAATAGCAAACGACGTCCTTTGTTACTTGTAATAAGGGGATATCGGGTGAAAATCAAAAGCAAATAACCGATCATTATGAGATATATCCAGTGTACATGTATATCCAAAATACCACCCGTGGTCTATTACGCAATCAGAGATACAGATCAGAAGCGTGTAAGTTACTTGGATTAAAACAGCGGATTATGAGAGGACATCGTTAACTTTTAAATTTGATTTACCATTTAACCCTTTACAGAAAAAAAATCTCAGAACGAAAGAGGATACGAACGAAATTTTAATATCCATGTGTACCGAAAATAATGGATCTTCCAGATGTGGAGAAAATCGGCGTAAAAAGTACTCTTTATCGCAATATTGTTATTCTTGGTTGTTGTTGTGTGGTACCTTGTTTTAATTAGTCTTTTCAAGTTAAAGAAGTAAACGCAATGATTACCTACAAAGGACGCCTTTGCTAATTTTTTTTCGAAAATTAGAAGTAAAATATGAAAACTGGACTAGAATGAAATTGGTTCCTAGGTCGGGAGGGAAAACGATTAAAGCGTGTCAACGTTAATATAAACTACCACAGCAATTCCATATTCTAAGAGTATTATAAGAGTATTCATTATTCAAATTCTGAAAAAATATCTAATTTTACGCAAAAAAGGATTATTTAACCTCTGATAGTGTACTTTTACTTAGGGACCCAACCACATCATTTTGCATATGATATATGGACAGAAAGATAAAACATTAATCGATCTTTAGAACTAGATAAATTCCAAATAATATAAGTCAACCGACTCCCTTGTTAATTAGTCAAAAGAAGGACATCTGGGCAGTCGTGTGAAAATCAAAGCAAATAGCCGATCGTTATGAGATATATCCGGATACCACCCGTGGACTATTGCGTAATCAAAGATACCGATTCAAAACGTGTAAGTTACTTGGATTAAAACAGGATTTTATGGACGGACATTGATAATTCTTAAGATTGACTTACCATTGAAACCTTTGTAGATAAAAAAATCTCAGAACGAAATAGGATACAGACGAAATATTAAAAAGCATTTGTATCAAAAATAACCTATCGCTCTGATTTGGAGAAATTCCTTGTAAAAATACTCCCTTTATCGCAATACTTTTGTCCCCCCCCCGTTGTTGTTTTGTCTGTTTGCACTTTTCAATAGATATTCTCAAGCCAAGCAAATAAAAGCAACAATTCACCATGAAGGACACTTTTGCTAATTTTGTTTCGAAAATGAGAAGTAGAATATGAAAACTGGATGAAACTCGGACGGGAGGACGATTATAACGTGTCAACGTAAATAAAAACCACCAAAACATTTTCATAATCTATAAGTATTACAAAAGTACTCAATATTCTTATGTGTGAAATACCGAAAAAATAATTAATTCTCTCTAAAACGGACGCTTTTAGTCTCAGCCCTTATTTACTCTATGTTGAAATTTAAACCGGAACTACCCAGTAGAATCAAGGGAGTTAATTAAAGGGCAATTTTCGGGAGAACTCCGTTTATCGGTAGGGGCCCATTCATTAAGCTGTAAATTTCGTTTGTTGATTCTCTATAATTTTTATTTCTTTCTTTTCCTTCCCCCTTTTTGCTTCCATGTAAATGTCGTTTTCGGTAATATCTGCTCCATAAAGAAGGGTTGAATGCTTTTCTCTTCTTTACGTCTCATGAGTTTTCTTCTTTTGATTCTTGGAATCGGTTAGTTTTTTCTTGAAATATGATGTTTACATTTCTATTTTCTTTTCTCTCTTTTCATGAACATTTGCTTTACTCAACATTTTCTTTCTGATTAAGTCTTGGCATTTTATTGACTGGCGCCGATGGATCTAAGGGAAAAATCCCTGTTTTTCTGAAGCCAGACATGATAGTTGGAACAGTCATGGTACTTTTATAACAATTTGCATTTATTTCTGGTAGTACATCAACTATTATCAGGCTGTACGGGTTTAGGTAGAGATATTTGTGGAATTCAATATGAAGGCTTTTCTTTCATGCACTAAAAAAGAATAAATCTCGGTGCTGAATGACATAGCTTGAATGAGGAGGTAAGACAAACAGGTGTATATCTTTTCTAACTGCTTCAATAACATCTGCATAAATATGAGGGAGTGACCAACATAGAGGAGGATAGATGTTCTGTCTGTCACATGTCTCACGACATGATAAGTGAAAATTCCAAAATTTTGCAAAATTTGCCATTGGAAGTTCCTCGATACTGTGTACCTTGAAGCCCTATGGAAAATTTTTCCTTAGCAGTCGTTCATCTTTGAAAATGATGTGTGGTGGTATGGTTTGTCCCCTAAAATGCACTTCCAGCTGCAATCAAAGAAGTGTTGGAAGATCTCTCTGCTTCTTCTATTAAAGGTGTTGTACCAGATTTGACAAATATCTTGGGAGGGTTGTGATCTAGGTTAATTGCCGTTTCTTCAACATTCCAAATTCTTCCTGGTACATTCACAATTTGAAGACTTTCCAGATCTTTTGTCAATTCATCAAAATGATTTTTCAGTATATCCCCGTGTACGGCTCCTTCTCTAACTCGTTCCCTCTTTTGTGGGTTCACCATCTTTATTATATCACCAACCCTCTTGAGAATTCCATAAAACCAAAGGTTGCTTGGCACTTTACCATTCTTACCAGTTACCATACACATATTCTCTGCCATATATTATTTGCCATCGAGAATATCCATACCCTTAAAGAGCCATTTTGACGCAATGCTCGGTAAGCTGTTGCTCTTGTTTATTAGTGAAACTAGTTGGTGCACCCATCTTTGAAATTGGCTGTCCCCTTGAAAGCCTTGCATGAGTTGATTCTGGAATACCGTGGTTTCTAGATGCCTTTCATATGGCAAAACCATGCCTAACATCTTCAAAAGCCTCTTTCATAGCATACATTATCTAAGAGATCGATAAACATCTAAGAAAACAAGAGTGCCAGAGTCACAATATACGCCGCCACTTTGCTCCTGTTTCATGAAAAAAATTGTAGACACTACTTATTTTGACAGAACCAAATTCAAAACATTTGCAGACTACCTTTTTAAATTGGCAAGTTCAAACTGTTTGTTATGATTGATTAACTGAATGGGCCCATAGACTAAGTGTCAAGGGGCATAACTCTTGAAAAAATCAATGAACCATAAAATCTTTGATCCATGTCCACCTACAAATTATGGTGATGACATTGACCAAGTTTCATTTAAATCAAGACAAAAAGTTAGGAGGAGTTGCGTTCACAAGGCTGCAATTTCGATAAACCCCAGATACTATTTTTAAGGGGGCATAAGTCAGGGAAAAATAAATGAACCATAAAATCCTTGATCCATGTACACCTACAAATTATGACATTGACCAAGTTTCATTTAAATCAAGACAAAAAGTTAGGCGTTCACAAGGCTGTAATTTCGATTAGCCCCTGATACTAAGTTTTAAGGGGGCATTAGTCAGGGAAAATCAATGAACCATAAAATCCTTACTTCTTGCACATCTACCAATTAAGGTGATAACATTGATCAAGTTTCATTTCGATCAAGCCAGAAACTTAGGAGGAGTTGCGTTCACAAGGCTGTAATTTCAATAAGCCCCAGAGACTAAGTTTTAAAGGGGGTATAGCTGAGGCAAAAATCAATGAACTATAAAATCCTTACTTCATGCATATCTACCAAATAAAGTGAAAGCATCCACCAAGTTTCATTTAGATCCAGCCAGAAACTTAGGAGGAGTTGCGTTCAGGCTTCATTTTCAACAAGCCACAGAGACTAAGTTTAAGGGGGCATAACTGAGTTAAAAATCAATGAACCATAAAATCCTTACTTCGAGCACATCTACCAATTGAGATGATAACATCCACCAAGTTTCATTTAGATCAAGCCAGATACTAAGGAGGAATTGCGTTGACAAGGCTGCAATTTCAATAAGCCCATGAGACTAAGTTTTAAGGGTGCATAACTGAGGCAAAAATCAATGAACCATAAAATCCTTACTTCATGCACATCTACCAATTAAGGTGATAACATTGATCAAGTTTCAAAAAGATCCAGCCAGAAACTTAGGAGGAGTTGCACTCACGAGACAAGTGGACGTACGTACGGACGTACGGGCGGATGGACGGACGGACGGACATACGGAGAAGATGTCGCCAATATACGACCGCCTCCAAAAAATAATGGAATAAGTTTTAAAAATAACGTACAGTTTAATACATAATTAAAAGAGTGATTACTTATGTATTGGTAACATATGGTAAAAATGTGCTTCCATAGAAAAGTTAAGTTCACAGTGACGCCATTCAAAGTAAAATAATTGAGGGCGTCTGCTGAACAAAGTGACAAGAGTTAAACCTAGCTATAGTATTCTCAGACAGTATTTGAATATTTTCAGAGTGTTTCAAAGTGTTTACTATAAGGTAATTAAGGTAAATTTGTGTATTTTGTGTGTTTTGTGTCACTTAGTTTTAAGCCCATGGTGAGCGGGGAATTAATGGAGAAGGCCTCTCGGTAAAAATAGGTCACATGAATATTAATGAGGGATATGTAAACACTGCTGTCAAATGCTCTATCATCGCCTTTATCTCCCTTTTGAATCAAGAAAATTAATGGAATGAATTATAATTTTTAAAAAAAATTACCAAATTTTTAAAATTTCACTTGTCCACCGGAAAATCGTGCTATTCATTAATAATGCAGGCGATTACAATTTGACAACCGGAAGTGAAACGATGTTGCAGACTTACCGGACGTGCAGACGAACCGAAATCGACTGTAAGTTATTTTGATCAGTCCGTGTTGTGTAACGGCGACCATCGCGTTCATCGTAATGTCTTTTTTAAAGTTCTTCGCTACCCTCGTGAAACGTTCTTCCATACTGATCAGGGCCAATTTTCCCATGATTTCAATAAGAAGGACATTCCTGTAGTTTTCTAGTCTAGCAGCTGGGTTCGAAACCGAATCTACATGTCTCCATTGAGTACGGGTAATCTGCTTCCAACAAATGTCTTTATTTTGTTTATAGTCGAGTATAGTTCAAGATCCTCTGACAACATGGTGTAAAGTTGACAAGCAAGGTAGCAACAGAAAGGTTGATTCTCGGTATCGACATCTGCTTGATTGGTGCTAGATGAGATATTCGGATGACGATACGTACTCTTTATTTCTGTAAAGTGGCTTGTCTTAAATTCGTTAAATTAATTGGTCTTAACGCCACTCTCAACAGTATATCAGTCATATCGCGGCGGTTTGAGCACATAAGCATTGATGCCTGGTATTTCTCATATTAGTTCTACCACTACATACTTTCCGAGCCACCAACTACTTATCCAAATAGGTTAACGATTATCCACCCATCGGTGGCAGACAAATGTCAGTAAGGATAAGTGCCGTGACATGGGATCGAATCCAGGAAGTCATTATTGAGAGTCCGACATGCTACCAACTGCGCTATGGCAGCGACCGACTGCCAACTTCGCTATGACCGCGATCGGCTTGGCTTTAATGCAGCGGATGATCTGAAGAAAGCGTAGAAAGCCGGGGCAAGATTTTCCTCCTTCCAACAAATTCCTTTAAGACACAGGGTTTGTTTGCTAGCTTTCGCGCGAAAAGTACCTGCAGCTACGATTCCTCGGGAATCGAAGATCGCACTATCAACCGATAGTAATTCCCGTCTTGTGAGTCAACCGATAGTAATTCTCGTCTTGTGAGACTTGATTTAACGCTAAATTTTAGTGTGTCCTCTTTATCCCAGCCTACACTTATACTGCACGCTCTCACGATAAGTTATCGTTCGGTCCAAGATAGGTTACAGACGGTTTAGTTATCTCGTTAAGAACCTTCCGCCTGTTATTCAGTCACTTACGAACTCAGAATCCCACCCCCTTTCAATAAACGTTACCAAACGTCAGCGAATCGTACAGCACTGTCATTTGAAGTTACATACTTCAGGCAGTAATCGAGGTAGAAATTTTGGTCGATTAATCGAATGACCTCCTCTTCTAACAAATCGCGATTACCACAGACGGTTCTCTTCAATGCATGTGCCGTTCTTCTTGTTCACGCATTCAGTAACATTTTAATGATGTGCCCATGTTCCTATTAGGCCAATATAAATAATTTATTGACTGAATGGGGTCCAATGATTGATTGAATGAGGTTTAAAGCACCACTTTTAGAAATATACCAGTCATATCGCGGCGACGACTGGAACACCTAACCATGGATTACCGGTATTTCTCTCACCAGTATTACCACTACATCCCTTCCGAGCCTTGAGCTGCTCTTCCCACTAAGAATTACGATTATCCACCCATACGTGGAAGACAAATGTCGGAAAGGATATCTCAAACGTCACAACGAATCTGTTCTTTTCTGCAACGTTCACTTGTTGAAAAAGTGCCTCTATATCCGAGGACAGGGCTTTTTCTCTTGTCTAAAGCTTATCACTACATCCATCAATTGTTCATTAGATCTTAAACCTGTAATAGTCGACTAGTGACACCCTTTAGTATTTCGCGGCACAATAAAACAAATAAATCATTTGCCGTTTATTTCAAATGATAGTTGTGTTGACACAGTATTTTGCACTCTGATATATTGTAGGTGTTTCGTCTATCATGGACTCTTTGCTAAAGGAACAACAATCTGTAATTAAGTTTCCGGTTGCAGAAAGCCATTCCACATCTTTCAGAGATTTTCTGATAAATGTGTATCACGTTCAACCTTCTAAAACTGGGTTTCCCAGTTTCGTGAGTCCTAATCTTCAATAATGGGTGTCATGGGTTCGATCCCCGTCGGCGGCAAATATTCTTTCCTACAATTGTCTCTCACCAATGGGTTGATAATCGTAAACCTAACTGGGATAGCAGCTGGAGGCTAAGAAAGGATGAAGTGGTAGTACTGGTTTAAGACATACCATGAATTCATTGTTAGGTGCTTCAGCCGCCGCGATATGACTGAAACACTGTGAAAAGCCGCGTTAAACCACATTCAATCAATCAATCGATCAGTTTCATGAAGGCAGAGCAAGTGTTTGTGGCGGACCTAGGACTAGGCGGCGAGCTGAGGCGGTGACCCACACAATGATAGCAAATGTTAAAGCTTTTGTCAACAAAATCGTCGAGTAACTTTGGAGGAGGTTTACAACAAGTTTAGAATCGGAAAGGCTACGGCACACAAGATTTTACATGAACACCTAGGGATGAGCAAGGTAAGTGCGAGATGGATGCCTAGGCAGCTGTCCGCAGATCAAAAGGCAACCAGAGTAACCAATTCAAAAGAACATTTAAGTCGTTTAATGACAGAAATATGTTCTTGAAACGCATTATTACTGGAGATGTGATTTGGGTTCATTATGTCGAACCTTGACAAAGGCTTGGTCAAAGCAGTGGATCGATCCCCTCCGTCGGCACATATACCTACGACATTTGTCTCTCGCCAGCGGGTTGATAATCGTAAACCTAAGTGAGATAGCAACTAGAGGCTAGGAAAGGATTTGATGGTAGTACTGGTGTAAGAAATAACAGAAATCCATGTTCGGTGCTCCAGCCGGGACGATATGACTGAAATACTTTTAAAATGGGCGTTTAACCCCATTTAATCAATCAAAACAAATCAGTGGAAACGAGAAGGTTCCCTACCTGCTAAAATGTTTAAGCTGTATCCTTCGGCTGGCAAAGTCATGCTTGTTGCCTTTTGGGATTTACGAGGAATGATACTCATTCTGTGCCAAAAGGTCAAACTGTTACTGCCAATTACTATTCCGAAAAAAAATCTGAAAAGCTCAAGCAATTGCGTCCCAGGTTAGCACAGAAAAATAACCCCCGTCTTTACGATAACGCTCCCTCCCATGTCACCGAAGCTACAGTTGAGGTTATCAACTCTTACAAATGGCAATTGTTGTCTCGGCCTCCTTAAAGCCTAGAGCTAGGCCCCGTGACTTTTATGTGTTTGGAGAACTGAAAAAAATGCTTGCTGTAAAGAAGTATAAGACCAGGGCGGCTTTGATATCTGCTGTTACACGGTACCAAAAAAACATAGCTATGTCTACGTCATGACTCACAGCGGGAATACAAACGCTCCCACGAAGATGGCAAAGGTGCGTAGACGTTAGTGGAAAATATTTTGAAAAAGAGTAGAAAGATTATACTTTAAATGCTGAATGGTTTTTCGAGAACGGGTCAAAAGTCCGGATATTTTCTGACCACCCCTCGTACTTTCCCGTTCTTAAAATCGGCCATCATAACTTTTCTAACTGTTGTTGTAATGCATTGTTACTTGCATGCTGGAAATTTACGTTGCTGTATGCATTGTTACTTAAATGCTGCAAATTTACGTTGTTGTAATGCTTTGTTACTTGAACGCTGGAAATTTACGTTGCTGTAATGCTGCTGGAAGTTTACGCTTTTTGACAGTGCCGAAATCCCCTTTCAAATAGGTCCTCGCACAACCATGCTGATTGACTAATCGCGGTTGTCAATCCAGGAATACATCTTTCATTCAGCCCAGTATTAAAGTTTTGACTCTGACATTGGCAGCCATTTTATTAAGCCTTTTTGGTTTGGCGACTTAAACGTCGTAACTACACCTTTTCAAGCTGTAGTTACGACTTTTAGGTCGCCAACCAAATGTTCTACCTTTTTATTACATGCTTCGGCCATTCAATTCGCAAAATAACGCCGTTTAAAGGGAGGTATCGATGTTTCTGAAACCTAAATAAGAAAAATATACCAAGTGCCGAAAAATACACACACTCAAACGAACATTTAATACTCTAAGTTGAGTCACGTATTGTCTTGGTGGTAATCTGATAGGCCTACAGTGGCTTTTTGAGGTAATATCGAAAAGGTTCAGAGGAATTCCAGGTAATTTTTAGATATCGCGGAATTCGGCTGTCGACATTAAATGACCTCATTTGCATGTGACCAAAAGTCAACTGAAGGTAACACATTTACCAGAGAAACAGCCAACGTCCTAATTCATGTCACATGAAAGGGTTAGCGCAAAACTACGGTAAGTGTTTATATTCGTCGTTACGCGCACGACAAGGACTTTTCTTAACAGAATTAAAGACCGGCTAGCGAACATAACTCCTGATGACGTAAAGATGACGTTGGTGTGATGTAATTTAAACTGAACTCAAGGTTCCAATGGTTATTCGCACAACGTAAATGATCATATATTCTTCGCAACTATCTCGGATTAATCTAAAAATAGATTAAAAGCCTACGTAGGCTATGAAGGTTATACCCTGCTTTTTTCTGATAAGCGACCTCAGATTTTTGCAAAACTACTCTTCGGCATATTGTATTCAAATAGTATACGAGAGGAAATAAAAATAATTAAAATTTGTTAGATGAAAAAAATATCGATACCTACCTTTAAAGTCGAAGCGGGATTTCCTGCCGAAGTCGATGGCTGTTACAAAAGGAATAAATGGCAGGACCAGTGATGATCAATTTTAGGGCTGGTCCTCGTTTCTTGAACGAATCGCCAAAGGAATATGAGCCTCTGGCGCGTCTATACTGATAAACATAAATGGCGTCCTATGACGGAGTTCAGACTTCACATCCGGTCTAAATGAACGATTTGATTGGTCATCTTTTTTGACAGTCGCGATTGATCAATTCACTGACGGGTCTATGGCTTCGTTGTCATCACTAATCCGAGTCCAGCTGTTCAGTAGCGTGTGGTGTTTACCTGAAAATCACTCACTTTACCTATTTTTTTTCTTTATTAGACATGGGAAATCTTTTAAGGCAATTACAGCATAATCTGTTCTATATATTGTCAATAATTTGTTATGCTTGATGGGTGGGAGTTATATGCAAAACAAAATCCTCGGGCTCCTCGGATCTTACCTTTTGCATATAACTCCTCCCCATCAAACATTATTCAACCACAAATAACGCCATAAATACTAGTAATTCATAAATATACGACAACTGCTAAGATATGCGATTTTCTCCAGAAATGGCTACTTTCTATATTGTCCCCAGCAAGCTAAGACAGTGAAGTTTTTTTCTTTAAGTTAACATTTTCAAATGACAAAATTTAAGGCTCACTATACTTACCTTAGAAACGTCCAAACCATAATCTAGCTAGAGAAATGCGCTCTTTCATTTATCAATTTCATCAAATCGTTCTCTACCAATGTCTTAAATGGTATGCGCATTATCGACCCTTTTCGTTCTTGAATGCAATGGTAAAAGTCTGACAATAGACCAATCGCCAGCCCACTGACTCCTTTAACCCCCAACCCCAACCCCACCCTAATTGACTCCAACTGGAAGTTCTGATTCGATTTTTAACGGCTTTTATTTTTAATAATGTATGGCAAGTAGCACGTAACAAATAAATAGAATGGTTGGTCGGCGACCTAAACGTCGTAATAACAGCTTGAATAAGCTGTAGTTACGACGTTTAAATCAACAACCAACAAAATTGATTAAAAAAAATGTCGGCCAATGTAGGAGTTCAAACTGATTTTTTAGTCAAATGAATGATTTATTGGTCGATTGATTATTTGATTGACAGCCGCGAATAGTCACTTGTCTTCAGTTTTCCGATTTCAAACAACAGACACAAGTCCTAATTGTAAAAGATTACTTGGCATTTAGGCATACCCGATATTAACTTTGGACAACTCGTCAACATCATTCTTTGGCCTGAATCTGTTGACTAGTCAAAAACTTATCAATACAAGTTCTAGCTTTTACATGATATCAG
The DNA here is from genome assembly GCA_946902895.1 of Fragum fragum. Lineage (NCBI taxonomy): Eukaryota > Metazoa > Mollusca > Bivalvia > Cardiida > Cardiidae > Fragum > Fragum fragum. Next base: position 13,293,435 of record OX336376.1, on the reverse strand, counting down.
CCATAACGAGAGTGTAGAATAGACCTAGCCCTCGTTAGAGTCCATCATAACACAATCCTAAAAACATGACTGTCTTATTCTATTGCCACTCAGCTTACTTTCTACATTCGTCTTAAAGTTCTTAAAAAATGCAATATTTTAAAACAATAATATTTAATGTCACTATTCAAGGTTTTGGTACGCGGAACCTTTCTGTAAAGTATTCGCCAGTCTAATGAAGGGAATTTTCATATCACTAGTCGAAGCGGTCGTGTTTATCTTGCATGTAGAGAATGGCTATGTCCAAATTCATGGGGTTTCGCGTTGGACACTAATTTTGGACCATATTCATTTTCGTCCTAATCCCATACGGATTCCGCGACTCTCACCTACTCGATCTGGCTGTCAGTATCTAAATACTTTTTTGTTGTTGTTGTTGCTGTTTTGTCGTGTTTTTGTTTTGTTTTTCAACTATTACTGGTTGTTACTGATCTCGGCTCATTTTTTCTTCCCGATTTACCCCCATTTCAAAGTCCAATAATACCATTTACCTGGTGGGAAGAAGGCGGGTAAGGGTACTTGTGTGATTACAGTTAGATTCAAATTGTTTTCCACCAGTAATAAAGATCGTTTGTTGCAATTGGTGGTTTTAGAGATGTGGTAAAGAGAAAAGTTCCGCCTTAATGTTTAATCTACAGAAAGAAAAAATATAAAATATAATTGATAATTATGTTTAATTCTGACGGGAAAGCAGAGATGAAACTCGGACAAAAAACGTGAATCAGCCTACATTAGAACAAATCATGGCGAATGAACAGCTTCATCTTGATTTTGTACGGAACAAAGGTGACATATAGTATGTTTTAAGTATAATCCAACATCCCGACATCTACAGTGCGATTTGTGTGTTCAAGAATTGGAAGAGACTACGACGCTGGTCCAGTATGCAGATCCGTTGCGTTTATAGACAATATTTGCCTCCTTACAAACTTTGTATATATAGGTGTTTAAAATGTGGACATTAATAAGGTTTTCTTCCAAAACTACGGTGTTTGAACTTAAAAAGACCTAGCCGATGAATGTGTCAGAAAATAAAGAAATAAACTCTGTTTAGATAGTATTAGGGGGTATTCAAATAACAATATATATTTTACTTTAAAGGGCAAATCCATAAGTGTAACATAATTTTAATTATGGAAATTCTATTAATAAACAAGTGCATTGATATTCGTTAATATTTCTTGAGAACGTTTCAAAAGCACTTAATTGGAGTTTTTATTTTTACCTTTTCGTTTTTACGGCCTCGCTTATGTCCCTTACCTATTGGTTACACTTGCTTAACTCCCCTGAATTGTGACGTCATAGTGGAAGTTTTTTAAAAATGGACGTAGAGTATGACAGCGATTTGAGCGATATTCCCGAAGAAGAAATTGATGTTTCTGGTACTGTAAGGCCATAAATGTACGATCCAGTTTGTAGGACAATTGCTACAGAATCGAGGGATAGTGATGATTATAGTTCTTTGTCTTCTTTTTGCCACGATTTTGACGAAATTGTCCCCGAGATGTCAACATGGTGAGTGACCAATATTTGCGGCGAATATTGCCCTTTATGAACATTAGAAACGTAATAATTTTAATTTATTTCCTTTTTAAACGCTTAAATCATAAATTGTGCGTAATATGAACATAAAACACATGTATATTGACGAATTTAAAACGAAATCCCAATGAGGTGACGTCTACAAGTGGGATCAATTGTGAATATCCCGGAGAATATTAACGCTCCTTTCGGATTTTTCTGCCAAAAAGTTACGATCAAACATTTCATTTGTAAATTCAAGACGAGAATAAGAAATAAAGGGCATGACATTTCCAGTCGAATTGTCCAAACAGTTCATTAGATGATTATTTGTCTGTCACAGGAAACTTTTAGTCTGAAGCTATCTACTAGGTAAAAAGTGAAGCTTGATCCGACAGGTTTATTTATGCAAATATCAAACACTGTCTTAAATGATTTTGGTTCCTTGAAATCAGTACTACATTATCAAAATTTTGAAAATAATTCTTGGTATATGGTTTACAATTGCACCCTCATCAGATAAGTTACATTACTGTTTGCTTGCCCTCCGTAAATATGGACAGTAAATCAATTTCACAGGTGCCAGTGCAAGAATTACGTGAATATGCTCAATGTAGACATCGGAGGTTGAAGCAGGATTGACATGCATGACAGATCACATTGGATTCCAGGCGAATTTTCTGAACATTCGTGTTTTGGAAGTTGCCTACTATGACCACGTGTTAGACAGGCCCACTTGAGGAAAATCAAAGAATTCATGAGTAGGTAAAATATTTTCTTGTTTAGTTGAAAAAATTTAGACCTGTCCAATTCAAAGGACTTGCAGAAGAAAATTCAAAGAGGATTCTAGTTGAAAACAACCATTCCGTAGGGTAGAAAATGTTGTGGCAAAAGAGGAAATTGCTTGGTACAAGCAACTTGTTATTTTTCCAAAATGTTTCTCATTCATAAATTTACAGGGACATAAAAATCAGGGATTGAACAGAAAGGGTTAAGGCAAGGAAACTTGCCCAATTACAACACAATCCCATGTTCTGACGTCCTCAAGCTATATAGTTTGCAAAAAAATATAGTGGGAAAATGCTTGTAACATGCAATTTTTCCTTTTTATAAAGTTTGCTACTCCGTTCAGCACTTAAACTCTCAAATTTGGGTGATTTTCCGATTGTCAGCTGTCGAAGAATTGTGTTACAATCAATTAATTGTTTCATGCAATTTCTTCATTATCCACAATGTTTCTCACCAAAAATACAAATATTTTCATAATTTCATCGACTTGAAATTGTCGTCTGTAACTTCTTTCAATTCGTACAAGTCTAAAATTTGCCATGTGGGAATGGGTTAACGATTTTCTTTTTATTCTAGGCTATACAGAAACATGGGCGATTTATTAGATGGATTTATGGACTGCTCGGGAAAGGAGTGAGGAAAGTGATTCCTTCATGTGTGGTGACTACTACCAGAGGACTATTGTGGATTAAAATACCCTCAGTAGTTTATTTTATGATCCTATTTTGACATGAAGAAAAGTGTTCAACTCATTTCCATAAAATCCCTTATTTTCATGCTCTGAAGAAAACCAAGCTGTAGAAAATACACAGAGAAAAGTACCCATTGTTCATGACATTTTCTCTTAAAATTTCATACCTATTTTACACATACTTTTCAATTCTAACATACTGAATTTTTGCCTGCTCTTCATTTCCTAGACATGCCTTGAATTTGTCATTTTTGGTATAAACCCAATGCCATGAAACCCAGCTTTTTGACACTGTAAAGAAATATGGAAACTTTGCAGGAAAAGCAGAAATTATTTATGACAAACAATTTGTCCTTTCCTCTCAAAGTTTCTAGACTATGTGTCAACCCCACCCCTGTTTAAGCAGGCTTTGTCAACTTTTAATTTTGGACTAGTGTAAACTTTTGTTATCTTGGCATTATAGGTTAAGAGCCCCTGATACAGTGGAATCCATTCAGTCTCAACACTAGCATGTCAACTATTTTACTGTTGGGAAGGTAGTCTTCATAGGCGTCTGCTGAAAGGAGGAAAAAAGTCCTGTAAATTTTGTATCTAATCCTTTCCTGTAAAAAATGGGATTTTTACGTCACTGTGATTTAATACTAGAGAAAACATTGTGGGAAAAGAAGACATTACTTCTAACAAGTTTTTCTCCTTTTCCTTCAATAATTTCTACCGCATAGGATGGTTCAATTTTCATTGTCGTCTGCAACCTCCTTCAATTTGGACCAGTCTTAAAATTCCAAAAGGCAGGAAGGAAAGGGATAAGTCAGTTGCATATAAGCACTGAAGTGCTATTACCGGGGTTGTTATCAACCTCTTACTAGACGATAAAACTTTAAACTGGCGCATATTCAATCAATTTCAAAAAGGAATATGTTCACGGTTTACAATGTGTTTTCATCCCGAGACTTGGCAATATAAAAAAGCTACTTTTTCATGTTGATTGAACTAAAACAAACTATAATGAAATGGCGAGATATACTGATAAAACGGGACTTGGAAAATAAATAACATCTGCAAGCTTCATATGTTTTATTCTGTTTCGTTAGAATTTTATGCAATATTATTCTACAATTCATTTGAATAACCTACTTGCATACAATAAGAGACAAAAAATGAGACTGGTTCAAATTTAAGGCTGCAGGTGACAATTCACCGTGTTTTGAGTGAAAATTTGGTTACAAAATATGATAGAAACCATTGTGAGACAAGGGCAAATCTCTAATAACAAGAAATCTCTCCTTTTCCCACTTTCTTTTCCATTTCATAATATTTTCACATACAAAATAAGAATTGTGTGGTAATGGGTTAAATGCATGTACATAGAAACAGTATTTTTTTGGCTGCTGAGTGCTTACTTACATGTAGAAAACAATGTTTTAGTAAGCTGTTGGTGGAATGTTGTTAGTTTGTCTACAAATGCATTTCCCCCAGTTATGTGTTTGAGATTAACATCTGTACTCATGGCCAAAGAAGTGATTTGATAGGCAATGATTTTTGTTCACAATACGACACATCTAGCTCATATATATGACTTGTCAAGCGAAATGGGACTATCTGTCATTTTACAGAATTTTGATCAACAAAACCGTAAAAAAGAGATTAGATACAGTACTGGCCAGTCAATATTGGCTTGTCAGGCTTAGCTGTGTAGATACTTAACCTTTTTTTTCACTTTTTAAGCTGATCCAGATTGAAAGATGTTGCCAACAAAAATGAATATTGGATACAATTTGAAGTCAAACCATTCCTATTTGGTAAAAATATTGTGGAAAAGAAGAAATTGCTTAATATTTGATGTTTGTGCAGGAAAGAGTTGATGTGAATTCAAGTTGGCCACAATTTGCATGACTTGTTTTCATTGTCAAAGTGAAAACTTGTATTAGCTATTCCCACAGAAACGGAGAAGAAGAACCCATGAGCTGATGTTTTAATGTTTAAACCATTTGATATAATGTAAATGCGGTAAAAAGTCATTTGCAAACAATTAGATGTTGTGAAAAAAAAAAAAAAGATTTTGGTATTGTGTCCCTAGTTTTTCTCCAATGAAGCAAACTTTTGAGCTACTATAAGACGTTTGTCCCATACTTTTTTCTACCTTGCATGAATACTGCAATAGGGCTTAACCCATTCCTACTTAGTGACCCTTTTAGACCCCCAAAGAAAAAAAGCTTTAGAAGACATTGTGAAAAATGAAGAAATTGATTGTTACAAGCAATTTCTTAATTTTCCACAATGTTTTCTACCAAGAAAGTTGAACATTCCAAAATTACATTCACTTTTACTGTCTGCAACTTCTTTCAATTTTGGCTAGTCTAAAATTTTGCTGCCTGGTAATGGGTTAACAGTGTGACCCACTTTGTAAAAACTTACAAGGTTTTAGGGTGTTTGAGAAGAGGTTGAAATAAGGTGATGGCTGCTGTTTGTCTGGTAAGGTGGTCTTTGGTTGTCTATTTGTCCATGGCTTTGTGAAATTGGTTGGTGGAATGTCAACATCTTGGGTAAGTTTGAAGTCAAATCTGCGATCCAAGTCACTGAGCACAGAGATGATTGGCTAGTCTGTGATGTCATACTTGTAGCTGATACAGCTGTAGTTGTAATGATGGTGGTTGTTGTTACAGCAGCTGAAGATCTCACAGTCACAACTGGATAAAGTGGATCAGCTTTGAAGACTTCTCCAAATTCAGTTGTTACTTCCTCATCTAAGCATGGTCTGCTGTCTGCTCTCATGTTGATGATAGTTTAATTTATCTAAAATCAAAGAAAAAATACAATAATCAAACAGTTTTCAAACCAATTTTTATGCATGATTAGAAATGCTGGTAATCAACGCAAGTTGTTTACAAGTAAAAATGGGAAACTTTGCAAAAAAAAAAAAAAAAAATACCCCGACTTGTCTGGTGAAAACATTAGGTGCAGCTCAAAATGTAAAAAGTTCAAACCCAAATCCTGGTTTTATGACCCGCAAGCTAAAAGCTTGGGAAAATATTGTGGATAATGAAGGAATTGCTTGTTCATTGTCTAAAAAGACTCCAAACTTACTACTCCCACATAGTTTTCTGTCCAAAATGAGACAAGGATTTTTAAATTTAAAAGAATTGTCATCACCATCCTCTTTGAATTAGGGCATGATTGAAATTGTGTCCTTTTAACTAATTACTAGTCGACAAAATTTTAGACTGGTTAAAATTGAAAGAAGTAAGAGATGACAATTTCAAAGTAATGAAATATTAATTAGTTTTGCCTTTTTGGGTAGAAAACATTGTGGAAAATAAAGAAATTTCTTGTCACATCTTTTCATTTTACACAATGTTTTCCCAATTGTTTCTTTAGGGGTGTGAGAAGGTTCCCATGTGAAGGATTGGGTAAATTGAAATCCTTGATCTGCCATTGTATAAGCTTATCCAGAAATTTTATGGGGTTTCCTCCATGAAGGCTACAGACAGGGTTTAGAAACGACCCCTGCCCTCTTCTATGTACAGGCTTATCAATGTCCATATCGCGGTCAAAACAGGAAGATTTTATAATTCTTTGATATTCCAGAGTCAGCATGATAAGGGTTAAATCTTTTCTAATTTTGTCATTCTAAATGTATCAAAACCTGTCATGTTTGTCTAAGTACATAATCTCCAAGATTACTAGGGTGATAATGTTTTTTTTTCATTGGGTAATTGATAGATTCATTTGTCAGTTAAACATAATAATTTCATCCTTTCCAAAACTCAAATAACAGATATAATTCTCATTGATATAAACAAATTAAGATTAATTCATACATTAAATAAATCATGACCTTTTTAGCTCACATGAGCACGTAGTGCTCAAGTGAGCTATTGTGATCCCCTTTTGTCCGGCGTCCGTCCGTCGTGCGTCGTTAGTCGTGCGTCGTCCGTCAACAATTTCTTTAAACGACATCTCCTCCCAAACCACTGGGCCAATTTGAACCATATTTGGCAGAAATTTTTCTTAGGTGGTCCCCTTCAAAAATAGCTAAAAGAATGAAATCCGTTAAAAACTCTGGTTGCCATGGCAACAAAAGTGAAATTTTAAAATAATCTTTAAAAATCTTCTCCTCCTGACCCAGAAGGCGTAGAGCCTTGATATTTTGCATGAAGCATCAGTATATTGACCTCTTTCAAAATAGCTAAAATCAAGATCCTCGGGTCCCCAGGGGCGGAGCCCCAGGGGGATGGGGTTTATATAGAAATAAAGAACGATTTTTAAAATGACATCTCCTCCCAAACCACTGGGCCAATTTGAACCAAATTTGGCAGAAATGTTGCTTAGGTGGTCCCCTTCAAAAAAAGCTAAAAGAATTGAAATCCGTTAAAAACTCTGGTTGCAATGGCAACAAAAGTGAAATTTTAAAATAATCTTTAAAAATCTTCTCCTCCTGACCCAGAAGGCGTAGAGCCTTGATATTTTGCATGAAGCATCAGTATATTGTCCTCTTTCAAAAAAGCTAAGATCATGATCATCGGGTCCCCAGGGGCGGAATCCCAGGGGGGGGGGGTATTTAGAAATAAAGAACGATTTTTTAAACGACATCTCCTCCCAAAAAACTGGGCTGATTTGAACCAAATTTGGCAGAAATGTTGCTTAGGTGGTCCCCCTTAAAATTAGCTAAAAGAACTGAAATCCGTTAAAAACTCTGGTTGCCATGGCAACAAAAGTGAAATTTCAAAATAATCTTTAAGAACTGACCCAGAAGGCGTAGAGCCTTGGTATTTTGCATGAAGCATCAGTATATTGATCTCTTACAAAATAACTAAAATCATGATCCTCGGGTCCCCAGGGATGGACCCAGGGGGGGATGTATAGGCATGAAGCATCAGTTCACAGTCTTCTTTCTTATTTCTGAGATTATAACCCATGGAAAAAGTTTTTTCCTTCTTTCAAATCAGCACTAAAGCCTTGGAATTTGTAATTTAGACTTTTGGATCCCCAGGTTCATAGTCTTTATATGTAATTGTGGACCATTTGTTTCATAATCCTAACCTTAGCATGAAATTAGACTGTTGAAAGAAAAAGAGCCTTTATCTCAGGTTAGCGCCCCAGGGCCAACGGCCCTCTTGTCTGGTATCATCTTTGCTTATTTCAAAAGTCATAATAAGTTGCAATAGAATGTAAAGGGATTTAACAAAGGAGTTATACAGTCCTTGGAATAAACATAGATCACGGGTAAAAATTAAGGGTGCCATACACATCAATAGTTCGTCTAACATGAAAGGATGGGATATGCATATGTTATGTAATAATTTCCTGTATTGTTTAAAACACTTATCATGATATGCCCATAGCCTTAGTTTACCCTTTACCAAGCAATCAGTAGCATGTCTTTCCGCTAGTGACTAGTGTGATCTTTGAAAAAATTAAACGTAATGATATCACTATTTTCTGTTCAATTATTTGTACCTCCTTTTAACTCATTACAACTAAATCCCCCAATTGTAGACAGTAGAATATAGCTGTGAAAAAATATTGCAAGAAAAGGAGAAATTGCTTGTGCTTTAATTAGTAAGTTCTCCTTTTGCCTCACAGTTTTCGTGCATATATCAAAATTGGGAGGACAGTATCACAGAGATGGAAAAAAAAATGGGAACACCTTCAGTTCAGCTGTCCCCAAAATTTATTATTATTAAAAATCGGTCCATAATGAGATTCATTCAATTTTTATAGAGTCCCCACCCCCACGATATATGGCCTAGATATTAGTTTGTTCACCATAATGAGCTAACCTCTGTTCCTCGGAATTGCCCTAGCTAATGGTCGGCACGTCGGTCCCTGTTCCCGTCGGTTCTCGGAGTTAAAGATTGTTGACACGGCGTCAGGTTTCAATCGGATTCGAAAGTTATTAAAACCAACGCCGTTTGCTAGTTTCGGGCTGATAAAAAACTCTAAGTGTCTCACTCAAAGCTTTGCATGACTCAATGGCTCAAAATTTGTCCTTGCTGTACGATCACGGTTCAGTCTCTGAATCCACAACTTTTTTCTTTTTAAATACCTCGGAAACTTAAACAAGCTGTTCCTATGAGTTCCCGATTCAAAATTTCAACCGTAAGCGGCACAGATCGTCATTGTTCTGGATCAAATTCTACTTTAAAATATATTTTTACGTCTTGTCGCATGTATTTAGTACAGCATTCCTTTGAAGCGTAACACTAACAACTTCCACTATGACGTCACAAATGCAGGGGAGATAAGCAATTTGGGGGAATGTCCAGGGGAGTAAGCGATGCGCTGTTTTTGAGCAGTAATAAATTTTGACATTTTGAATTGATTTTTGTACATGTGCACGGTCTGCGATCGCGAAAATATTGTTCATGTGTTTTACTAACTCCATATATACATAAAAAATAATGAATGAAAAGTCAAATAAAGGAAATACGGTAAAAGGAATATATCTACCCACGCATCGGTAGATAAGGAATATTTTGTCCGTCTGTCCATACGTGAAGTTGTTCGTCCGTAATAAAGAAGTATTTTGCGTCAAAGTCAGGTAGAATGATCTAGAGAGAACAATGAAAAAAATCGGCAATAAGTTTTTGCTGTACACAAATTTATACTAATCCTCTTCCCACCGTTTCAATTATCACAGAATTACAAGGAACGAAAAATTTGTCGCACATGAAATGGTCGTTCTAGATAACCCACTTTGTAATTGATTCTTAACCAATCCCGATTAACCTATGCTAGAATTGTTGTCTTTTTCCCAATATATATTTTTGTTGAACAAGTTATGCATCCAAAATCGTGTAACTGCATGTGGAATAACGCTGTAGTTAAGAGGTGTCTGTCGCCATTCAACGATGTCATTACTGATTCATTCCCGAGAAGTAGATAAAGCGGTTGTGTGAAAAAATGTCAGATAGCATATATAATTTTGTCATAAAAAGAGAAAATGTTCGTTATAAGTGACTTTTATTACAAATGTCTTCTTCGATCGAAAAGTGGACCTTGTACATGATTCGAAATCCACTATTTCGATTTGAAACGCTCGTGGAATAGGGTTATAGAACCTAACGATAACTTAGCCCTAGGCAGGGATTATATCTCACACCTTACATGTATTGATTTTTCATCGATATTTTCAAATGTAGGGGAATCGGGAATAAACCTTTTTTTTTTACATTTTTTGCTATCATGCGTTTAAATTCCCGACTTCGTAGTTGATTTCTTGACAAAGAGACAGACTCCAATATGCGCGCCGGATGTGACGTCATCAGAACAACTTTTGAAGAAACGTTCCGTTGAAAAAACGTTTTTCTTAGATAAAACTTTTTTTTTTATTATTTATAATTTACCAACTGTGAGTCAGTTAACTTGGCCTAAAAATGGAACATTTTGATATATTTTTCTTCGGATTTATTTAAAAAAGGCGTCTTAACATTTAAGATAAACGGATTTAAGCACTGATTTCAAAAATGGATCATCAAGATAATTCGGTCGTGTAACAGGATTTAGTTTCATCTGGATCAGCGAAAGACAGTGATACGTAGAACGGGAAATCAGAAAATGTGACTTCAATGAGGCAAGAGCGCTATCAAAAAGATGAGAAATGCAGAAAAGCCGATGTTACAACTGAACCAATATCAGGAGGACTAAGTGTAAGATTCAACTCCAGTATGTACGAACTTTTTAAACATTGCGCTGAAATTTATTATTCCTCGGATAAACTGAAAATTGAATGCCAAAAAATCCCAGTCTATGACAAAGCAGGAAGTCTTGTAGAATCCAAGTATAAACCCAGTTTGTCTGGAAAATGTGTTTATACGTTGAACTTGTATCATACAAAATATGCTTGTCTGATGAACGTAAAACAAGAAAACCTATTCATCAAATCCAATTTTGAAAAGGTTTTGAAATTGGCAGAATCCACTCTTCGAGATTAACAGTCAAACCAAATGGGCTATTCGGTCTTGCTTTTTATCAAAACACAACTCTAAGACTACTGGAGCCGGAAAGTCCCGAAGAACGGTTTCTGGAATAGGTACAGCCATTGCTATTAATGATAGGAAATGTGAGACGGATAAAAAGAAGGAAACTAATTGTAGGTCAAACCAGTAAAACATGAGACCGACTGTTTACTCAGCAAATTCATCGGTAATCGAAGAAGAAACAAAGCTCGCCGATGATATCGACCAAAGTTGTGTTGAACAGGGTTTAACCACAATAAAAAACACCATGAATAGTGTCGAACGTCTTAGAGAGGATGGTATAAGTAATAATAAGAATCAAAAGATCCAAAATATTTTGGATGTAGTAATTCTTTTGAATTATCTAGTCACAGATCTCCGAAAGGAAATCAAATACCACGTATCATCAACAAATGAAAAGCTACGACAGTTATCTGTTTATGATTCACGATAAATGAGAAGTAAATACAAATGCTAGTAAGGAGTCTGCTTTGGTAAAGGAAATGGATAAGTGTAAAGATCAGTTCAAGATTGTGGGTGATAAACGAGTCGCCACATGGACGGAGAAACCCGTAAAAGTTATTGAAAAAGTAATGCTGCAACTTTTAGGAGCCTGTCTGATTCAAACACTGATGGATTTGAAACACCACCAACTCCTATAAGTAGACAAAATCCAACAACTAAGCAAAGGGTGCTCCTAATAGAGGATTCAATATTGAAAGGAATCCACACACGCGGACAGAAATGTGCAGGTCATGACACGATGCGGGAAGAAAAATTGGATAATTCAAACGAAATAATGTCAATACACTTGAATCAATACAGCAGCATTACTGAATATGCAGGAGGTAACGACGCTGCAAATGAAAAGTCCCTAGAAAATGTTTATAAAGAACTTGAACAGCTGGTTAAATTAACGTCAAGGCAGTGCAAAATTTTCCTATGTACTGTAAGCCCGCGGAAGGATGCAAGGGTAACCCCCAATACATGACGTAACAAGAGGCCCTTGAGGGCCTGAGACGCTCTACTGGTTATCAAGTTTTCCGTTAAAGAAATCTGATATTTAAGGAAATTAATTACTCAAAGAAGAATGCGTAAAGAAAAAAAAACAGGACGATATCCCCTTCATTATTTTGAGCAACAATCCTCAAGGCCCCCTTTCCCGGGTTTCATGACGGATCAACTCTATTTCCAGAAGAAAGTTACCTTATGACCATACAATCATTCTGTGAAATTTTCATCAGAATCTGACAATACTTGTGGACTTTATAACATAAACAGGATTTTTTTGAATAGAAATCCATAAAGCCCCCTTTCCTGTGTTTTCTGTTGGATCATTACATTCCAAAAGGAACTTTCCTTACAACCCTACAATTGTCCAGTGAAACTTAAAAAACAATTTGATAATGATTGTGATCTTCATCACTTACACAAGAGTGTTTTGAATGATAATCTGAAAGGCCCCTTTTCCCTTGTTTCGAATGCCAAAATTATTCCACGCATCTTTGAAGAGAATCCGATAAAACTGTTGACTAATTGTGTTAACAAAGATATTAAAATCAAGTTCTCATAAGGACCCTTTTCCCGTGATATTTTACTGTTGATTTTATCATTCTGTGAAAGTTAAAAAGAATCCGTTGAAATATTGGGAAATCATTATGTTTACTAGAATATTCAAAAAATCATATGGCCCCTTTTTACATGATACTTGATGGATTGTACCCAGTTCTGAAAAGAACCATTTAAGTGATTGTACAATCATTCTGTGAAATTTTTAAGTGAATCCGGTTAAATCAAGGGACATCATTGTGTTAACCAGAATATTTAATAAAGTTTTTCATAAGGCCCCTTTTTATGTGACACTAGCCAATATTCAGATCCACTGTCAAAATCAACAATTGGAAGGATGGTACAATCAATCTGTGTAATCTGTGGAATTAATTTTGTTAATGAGTTTATGGTGAAATCTTCATAGGGCCCCTTTTCTCATGATACTTACATAACAAACCAAATTTTAAAAGGAACAATTCTAATGAAGGTACAATCATTCTTTAAAAGTTAGAGAGAATCAATGAAAACAGTTGACTGAATTGTGTCAAGAATTTTTTATAATATGATTTCATCAGGCCCATTTTCTCGTGAAACTTAACAAATCAGACCCAATGTACAAAGGAACAATCCTAATGATAGTTTGAAGAAAATGATTAAGACTGAGGACTTTATTGTGATAATGATGTTTTGTCATAAAATTTTCAAAAGGTCCCTTTTCTTGTGTCACTTAACCGATCAGACCCAATTTACAAAGGAACAATCCAAATGATAGTACAATCATTCTATTAAAGTTTGAAGAGATTCTAATAAAGACTGAGGACATTCTTGTGTTAATGAGGATTTGGTAGTATTTTTTCATACAGGCCCTTTTTCTATGATACTAGACAGATCAGACCAAATTTGGAAAGAAACAATCCTAATGTTGGTACAAACATTCTGTGAAAGTTTGAACAGAATCCGATGAAAACTGCGGACTTTATCTTGCTGTAGAGATTTTAAAATAAAATTTTCATAATGCTCCTTTTCCTGTGATACTTGAAGGATCAGGTCTCTTGTCAGCATCAACAATCATAATTATTGAACAATGATTTTTTGAAGGTTTGAAGAAAATCCAATGAAAGCTCTGGACTTGGTTACAAGGAATATAGATAAAATTCTCAAAAGGCCCCATTTTCCATGATAATAGACAGATCAGGCCTAATTTGAAAAGAAAGAATGCTTATGATTGAACAATCATTCTGTGAAAGAATCTGATGAAAACTGTTGACTTTATTGTGGTACAAGGATTTTAAAATCAAATTTCATGATGCTCCTTTTTCTGTGATACTTGATAGATTAGGTCTAATGTCAACATCAACAATCATTTTTATTGTACAATTATTCTGTGAATGTTTGAAGAAAATCCAATGAAAGCTCTGGACTTGGTAGCAAGGATTTCTAAATGAATTTTCACGAGGCCCCTTTTCCCGTGTTTCTTGACAGTTCAGACCCTGTTATGAAAAGAATGATCGTTATGACCTTACAATCATTCTGTGAAAGTTTCAACAAAATCTGATCAAAGCTGTGGGCTTCATTGCGTTAACAGGGATTTTTAATTGAATTCTCATATAGCCCCTTTTCCCATGTTACTTGATGGATCTGAACCAATTCCAAAGGGAACTATACTTACAAAGGTATATTTATTCTGTTTGAGTATAAAGACAACCCCATGAAATCTGTGGACTTAAAAGCATTAATTAAGACTTTTTAAATTGAATTTCCTAAGGCCCCTTTTCCTATGTTTCTCAATTGATCATACCCAATTTGAAAGGAATAATCCGTATGATGAAACAATCATTCTGTGAAAGTTTGAAGTCGATCAGGTGAAAACTGGGGCCATGATGTGTTAACTAAGATTTTTTATTAAATTTTCATAGGGCCCCTTTTCCAATGAAACTTGATGGATCAAACCCACTTCCGATAAAAACAATCCATTTAATGTAATAAGCATTCTCTGAATGTTTGAAGAGAATTTGTTGAAAACTGTGTTGGACTCTATTGTGTTTACGAGGATTGTTTTAATCAAATTTTCATAAGGCCCCCTTTTCCCGTGGTCCATGACTGATCATACCCAATTTTGAAAGGAACTATCCTTATAATGGTCAATTCATTCTGTGAAAGTTTGAAGAGAATCCGAAAACTACTGTGGAGTCTAGAGTGTTAACAAGGATTTCTTGTAGATTTTTCGATTAAATTTTAAAAAGTCCCTTTTCCCGTGTTTCTTGACGGATCATAACCAATTTCGAAAGGAACGATCCATATAATGGAACAATCATTCTGAGAAAGTTTGATTGGAATCCGATGAAAACTGTGGACTATATAGTGTTAACGAGGGTTTTTAATGGAATGTTTAATCAAATTTTCATAAGGCCCCTTTTCCAAAGTTTCTTGACGGATCATACGCAATTTCGAAAGGAACGATCCTTACGATTGTACAATAATTCTGTGAAAGTTTGAAGAGAATCCGATGAAAACTGTAGACTCTAGAGTGTTAACGAGGATTTTTTAATAAAAATTTTCATCAGGCCCCTTTTCCCATGTTTCTCGGCGGATCTGACCCAATTTTGAAAGGCACGATCCTTATGATGGTACAATCATTCTGGGAAATTTTGAAGAGAATCCGATGAAAACTGTGGTCTCTAGAGTGTTAACGAGGATTTTTATTGGAATTTTTAATTAAATTTTCATAATGCCCCTTTTCCCATGTTTCTTGACGGATCATACCCATTATCGAAAGGAACGATCCTTACGATTGTACAATAATTCTGTGAAAGTTTGAAGAGAATCGGATGAAAACTGTGGACTCTAGAGTGTTAACGAGGATTTCTTAATTATTTTTTCCCATGTTTCATGACGGATCTGACCCAATTTCGATAGACACGATCCTTATAATGATACAATCATTCTAAGAAAACTCCAAAATTAAGCAAGCTAGAGTTGTGGTTCTTGTGCACTGCACTTCTCCTCAATGAGGTCTATCCACCCGTGAGGCTTCAAGTTGATAGCTATTATACTTTCAGAGATATGCCCCGGACAAAATGTAAATCTTAAGAATAACAAAGGGCAATAACTCCAAAACAATGCAAGCAAGGGTTGTGGTTCTTGTGCACTGCACTTCTCCTCAATGAGGTCTATCCACCTGTCAAGTTTCAAGTTGATAGCTATAATACTTTCAGAGATATGCCTCAGTCAAAATGTAAGTTTTTAGAATACGAAGGGCAATAACTCCAAAATTATGCAAGCAATAGTTATGGTTATTGTGCACTGCACTTCTCCTCAATGAGTTCTATCCACCTATGAAGCTTCAAGGTGATAGCTATTATACTTTCAGAGATATGCTGCGGTCAAAATGTAAGTCTTTAAAATAACAAAGGGCAATAACTCCAAAATTTGCAAGCAAGAGTCGTGGTTCTTGAGCACTGCACTTCTCCTCAATGAGGTTTATCCTCCTATGAAGTTTCAAGTTGATAGCTTTTATACTTTCAGAGATATGCCCCGGACAAAATGTAAGACTTTAAAATAACAAAGGGCAATAACTCCAAAATTTTGCAAGCAAGAGTTGTGGTTCATGTGCACTGCACTTCTCCTCAATGAGGTCTATCCATCTATGAAGTTTCAAGGTGATAGCTGTTACACTTTTAAAGATATGCTCCGGACAATTTCGGGACGGACGGACGGACAAAGTCAAATCTATATGCCCCCCCCCCCCACACACACACATTAAGTGGTGAGGGCATAAAAAGGACTATCAAAATAGCAAAAGGTGTTGGAACATCATCTTTCACGTGACTGTTGGGTCTCTAATTGGTAGGACAGATCGGACATACATAATCCTTTACATTACAGTAACAAATTCCTTGTTCTTCCTGATTTATGTTCTAATTGCAATATATCTGATGAGATTGTCAGTGTGATAATGCATGTACTATGTCTAATGAATTTCTATCTTTGCAGTGTGAAAACGAGTGTAACAAAAATTAAAAAATATCTGAACAACCCCACTTTCAAAACGGCTACAAGTCGCATATGATAAATTGTTACTCTATGACTTCAAATGAAAATAGAGAAAAAGATATGAGTTGTCAGGAAAATAATGAAAACAGCAGGGTCACATGTAGCATATTTAAATATACAGCACCTACTTCCGAAAATGGATCAAGTCAGGATAATGTTGAGCAAATCAAATTCGCTTGATATTTCTTTTCATGGCGGAAACATTTTTAACAGAAATTCCCGGGGACAAATATCTTAAAATCGATGGCTTTTCTGGTGGAAAGAAAAGACAGGGTTGTTAAATTGGTGGGGGATTACTGATACATATAGCCGATCATACGAATTATCGCCGACGAAATGATCTAGTATTAGGTGTAATTGAAAGCGTCTGGCTCGAGGTAGCTTTTCGACATAACAAAGCATTATTATTGAATTTCTGTTACAGACCACAAAATATTTGCAAGGACTGGATTGATATTTAAGAAGACCAGTTAACTTTTGCAGAAAATAGTAGAACTGATTATGTTTTGTCAGGTGACTTTAATATTATGTATTCATTATCCTCTACTTATAGTAACTCAAAAGGGCCTACATTAGTCCAAGACTTTGGGCTTCATCAGCACATCGAAACGCCTACAAGAGTCACGAGAAATTCTGCTAATATATCAACCATATTTACAGTACATGTCCACAATGTATACCTAAAACTTTAGTCTCTACCATTTGAATAAGTGACCACAATCCTATTGTGCTTACATATAAATGCGAATTTCAACAGCTAAACAAAACACCTCCAAAACAATTAAATATAGATTCTTCTCCAAAGTAATAATGGAAAATATTGTTGATTTACCACATATACAATTTGACGTTATTGAAGTTTATCAAACCTAGACGACCTTTTTAAATATTTCTACCTTTGTTTGAATGGTATTTTTGATACATGTGCCTATGAAAGAAAACCGGGTTAAAAAAATGAAACAATCTGATTGGTATAATGAAGACATCAAAATATTTTTTTTCAGAGAGGGATAAATTTAAACGTTCTCGAAATTCGAAAAATCCATAGAAACACAGTAACAGCAAAAATAAGAAAGAGCAAAAAGGAGTTTTTCAATTAAACACTTCAAAATCAATCTGACCCAAAAAATTATTGACAAAATATGAAAAATACTTTTACGAATGATGCGACTGTTTCTAATATACCGTCTACATTATGTATCAATGATAGAGAAATAGAAGGTTCTTAACAGGTTATAAATGAATTCAAAACAGACTTTTCAGGTATTTCCAAAATTGTAGAAAAGGTTTCTTTAGATAAAGAAAGATTTAAAAATTTGAAAAAAAAAATCACATTGATGAAACATAATAGGGTAATTATTTTGATATCAAATTCATAACCCCATTAGATGTTAAAAACATTATTGAAAAGTTGAACTCTAAAAAGTCGCCAGGAATAGAGAACATTGGAGCTTACTGTATTTCGAAAGGCATTTTGTCGATGGAGTTCAAGAAAGCTAATGTAACCCCTATTTTCAAAGGTGGCGAAAAGAGTGACCCAAATAATTATAGATCAATTTCTATTTTACCTACGTTATCCAAAATTTTTGAAAGACACTTATTCTGTATAAGTTAAAACTTTACCATTTCTAAAATGGCGCATGTAATTTCTTCAATCATATCTATCTACCAAATATCAAATGGTCAAATACGGAACAATTGTCTCCGACATAAGACCTGTTGCATCCGGAGTTCCTCAGGGCTCTACTCGTGGACCCTTTCTATTTGTTCTTTATGTAAAGGATATTTCATAAATATACCCTCAAATATTGACATGTATGCTTTTGATGTAACACTTCACAATTTCGGTTCGGATACTATCAAAATTAATGACAACCTAAAAATGGACCTATTTAAAGTTTGTCGATTGTGCCTAGATAATAATATAGCTTAAAATCCTAAAAAGACTACGTGTATATTAATTGGAAAAAAAAAACCAAACTAAAATGATCTCAGCAACTTAGTTTGAAAATTATTGATAATCACATAGAAATGTGTCTTTACAGAAACGTTTAGGCATTTATATTGATAACACTCTTTTTGGCAAATCCATGTTGATAAGGCATTCGCAAAATTGTCATCTGAAATATCTTTGCTAAAAAGGATAAACTACTTCCTAACGCCTGGCATGAAACAAATATTTCATAGTTCATATATATCGCAATGTTTTGTCTATGAATGTATAACTTGGAGTCAATGCACGTTCGCATATATAAAAAGAATAACCAACATTCAAAGAAGGGCATTCTAAATAAACCAAGGATATCAAAAGAAAATTTTCTTGAATTAAAATGGTTAACATTTACAACTCGATGTGTATATTTCACTGTCATGATGATGTATAAAATTATGAATAGATTTTCTCAGTAGAAATCAGTTTTATGGTCTAAGATCCGAAACACACAATGAATTTTCTCTCTATTGTATACCAAAAGCTGTGTACATAAAAAACCGTTCTCTTATAGAGGTATGAACTATTGGAATTCACATCCATTATATTTAAGATAAATACAAAACATTTAACTAATATTAACTATTTCAAGAAAAAAATAAAGGAATATCTAATATCTGTAAAAGACTTTTCATAACTTTTTGCTCTATTTTTTCTGTTTTATATTTTCAATGAATATGTATGTCGAGATATTCAATGTGCTTACAATATTCAATATTAGTTGCAAGTGTGTAATATCTTCGTGTGTGCGCGTGTATGATGTTTAAGTGTGATTTATTAATTGGTTGATTGTTATTTGAAGGCCTTCCTGTAAATAATTTAATCATTATGCTTTTGTTTTGATATTTATGATGATGTCTTGATAAGTTACCTTAAATAATTAAACCTATTATTATTATTTTTACAACGGTCACATTGTCACGATCTCTTTTCTATAAAATGGAGTGTTGGAGAATCCGTCATATTTTTATTTCGGGATTTTGTAACTTTCTACTGTACTTTCAATTGCATTGTTCGTATCTCGGGCATCAAGATTGATCCTTCACTTTTTGTTGTTGTTGTTGTTGTTGACTATATGTTTCTCTAGATGTGCGATGTTTTCGTCGAGAAGAAAATCCAAAATATATATTTTTTTTTGAGGCTCCTAAAGAACGAATTTTGTTATTTTGAATCAAAACATCCGACGTTTTCAACGCGACTCATGTAAGCCGATTCCGAGTACACTTAAATTTCTTAATCATAATTCTTAAAGGGAGGTAGCGATGTTTCTCTTAAATTGTTAGGAATAAATGTCAATTGTCAAAAAATACTGTCAAACGGACGCTTAACACCTAAATTTGAATTAGATGTTGTCTTCGCGGTAATCTTACAGGCTTAAAGTGGCTCTTTTGGTTATATTGGAAAGGTTCAGCGGAATTCAGGGTCATTTTTTGTTATCAAGGAATTCGGATATCGACACCGCATGGTCTCATTTGCATATGACTCAAGTCAACGGAAGGTAACAAATTGGCAAGCGAACAACCAACGTCATAAATAATGTCACACCAAATGGTTAGCGCAAAATTACGGTAAGTGTCTAAATTCGTACTAACGCTTACGGCGGTTCTGGACTAATCGAACATAACTCCTAATGACGTAACGATGACGTTGGTATGAACAAATTCAAACTGAATACGGGATTCCAACGGTTATGCTTACCGCATCACCCAATACTCTCTGTAACTGTCTCGGTTAAATCTAAGAAGATAACAGCCGACGTTGGCTATTAGAAAAATACCCTTGTTTATTCTGATAAACGACCCCTGATTTAAAAATTAAAAAAAAAACCACTACTTTTAAGAATATTTGTATTGGAATAGTATATAAGAGGGAATGAGAAAAATCAATATCTGTGACATGAAAAAACAAAAACGTGGATACCAACCTTTAACCCTTGTCATGCTTAATAAAACCCTTGTTCAGAATTGCAATGAATTGAAAGGACTGATAGCAATGTTGGTCTGAGTGTTAGGGTCAATATTTAGTTTGGAAATTGATCTTATAGACAGCTTGGACTTAAAGAGGACAAGCAGGTGGTGTAGACTTAGATCAGACTGCACATATATGCGTATGTAATTGTTCTTATTCAGCAGATTGAAAATCTCAATCTAAAGAATCTTATTAATCTCAACAGTTTAATTTTTTTAGATTATTTACCCGAAATTTTATGTATTACTGAAGTACAACTTAAATGTTTAAGTCTCGATGTTTCTTCGCTAGAGGTTCGATAAGAACTCTATCGATATACATGTATGTGCAATTAGCCGATTCTTCTGTATTAAATCGAAATAAAAAAGTAACATAATGAAGCAGCGATTATTTTCAACGACCTCGTTTGATCGTTTCCTGATAGATCGATAGGTTCAAGTTTACTGTATTTGTTTTTTTCTGATTTTAAAACTACATAGACGTCTATCACATCAAATTGTCATTTTCTTATTTCAGCGATTCGTGATCTCCACTATCAATGTCCTGGAGGATTTGTATTATTTCAGAAAAATTGCTACAGGTTTAATTATGACCTAAAGACGTTTTCAGACGCTATTGTAAGTATTCAGTACTTATTATTAGATAATGATGTATTCTTTTCTGAAAATTGGCCAATTACTGAAAAGGTTTACTTTGAACTCGAATATCCTTTTTTGTCATAAACAAACATGAATTTCATTCTAAAAGGATATGCAAAAATGGCGTGTTAATTGCGGTGAATCAGCCTAAGCTAAAAGCCATAACTCTTCAGAATTCATCAAAGATCTATGATTAATCCAAAATCATTGTAGTGAAATTAATATTGAATAACAAAAATGAATAAAAAAGAAATTAACTCATTTTCTGTGATTGCATACATAAAATCATTTGTTTTATTACTTGATTGAAAACTAAGATCATGAAGACCGTTTAGAAGGAGCACAACATTTTTTTGTTCTTATTACAAAAAAATGAAACCAGAAAAGCATAACTAAAACATGTATTCATCGTTCAAATACGTTACATAAACCAATGTTCAAAAAAACTTCAGTGCTCATATCAGTACAATTAACATACAATTCGCTACAGATGCAATGGAGACAAAGAAATGCTCTGCGAAGTCTTGTCTGTAAGATGAAATAAATAAGCATTTTCTTTTCATCCTGCATGATTGCAATTCAAAATCGTAGAATTAGAAAAAAGTTTATAATATAGAACGCAAAATGAGTTGAAAACGCAGGACACCAGTTTATATAAGATACGTTATTATTCCTTTCCTATTCAATTCCTGGTATTTACGTCCATGTGATTTTATTATTAAGAAAATATTGTAGAAAAAGAAGAAACTTTTTGTAACAAGCAATGCATTCCTTTTTCCACAATATTTTCTACTGTATTGAATGGGTAGTTGGCAATTTAAACCTACTTCAAGTTTTCGCAACACGTTTTAATTAGGACTAGTCTAAAATTTTAACCAAACAGGAAAGGGGTGTAAAGAGATTGCCGGCAAACATTTGATTATATTCATGGATTATTATACATGTACATGTAGCCCAAAGAATTGCAATCCCAAAAAATTAAACTCCGTGAAACTCGAAGACTAGTTGTAACATACAGGTCTAGTAATTAGGGGGGGGGGGGTGTATCACTCCTACGATTTGATTTGATATTCAAAAACTCGAAGAGATTTGTTGTTTTTGTTATTGTTTTAATGGAGGTATGTGCCGAAAAAACTAATCACACTGTATGAATACGCGAAGCAGATTCATACATAAGTGTGATTAGGTTTTTCGGTCGATACCTCCATTAAAAGAAAAAGAAATTCTCTTTAGCTTTAGCTCACCTGAGCACGAAGTGCTCATGGTGCGGTATTTTTATCGTCCTATGTCCGTCGTGCTTCGTCTGTCGTTTGTTAACAATTTTAAACTAACATCTCCTCTCAAGCCGCTGGGCCAATTTCAACAGAACTTTGCGGAATTGTTGCTTGGGTGGTGCCCTTTAGATATCTCTAAAAGAACTGAAATGCGTTGAAAACTCTCGTTGCCATGACAACAAAACTGAAGTTTTAATTAAATCATCTCCTCCTGACCGAGAACGGGTAGAGCCTTGACATTTTGCATGAAGCCTCAGTACAATGACCTCTTTCAGAATTGCTAAAATCTTCACCCTCGGTTCACAATGGGCGTAGCCCTATGGGGAGAATTGGGGAGGGGCTTTCAAAGAAATAAAGAAGGATTTTTAAACATCTCCACCTAAACCATTAAGCCCGATTTCAACCAAATATGGCAGAAAGGTTCCCTAGGTGGTGATCATAAAAAAGTGCCAAAAGAACTTAAATCCATTGAAAATTCTGGTTTCCATGGTAACAAAACTGAAATTTAAATAAAATCTTTTGAAATATCTCCTCCTGACCCAAATATTGACAATTTCTCCTTTTCTCACAAAGATTGTCATGACCATATATATCTTCATGACTTTTTAAAGCAGGATAATGTGCTAATGAGTTATTGTGCTATTTGAGGACATAAAAATGAAGAAAAAAAATGCTAGAACAGAAGCAAACTTCGCACTTTTGACTCTAACCTTTTTTCAGTCATTGTGTAAATCCCTGTATAGAAACAAAGAGATTGACCTCTATATAGAAACTCAGAAATTGACAGGTATAAGCAATAGCTGTCAGTGGATTGCAACACTTGGCTCTATTCTTAGTGATGGAAAGTAACAGAAATTCAATGTCGACGTTGGGTATGATTGCACTTAATGGATGGCATGACAGTTCCAAACCATTACCTTAGTACTAACAGAGATAAAAAAAATCTTGAATTTGAAAATTTAAAACAAAAAGATTAAAAATTCCCATAAAGTAAATGTCAGTGTAATGAATATTTGAAGTATAGCTGATATAATTCTTAATTGTTGGTGGAGTTTAACCCAGATGAATAGTAGGAAAGCGAACGCAAAACTTTAACGGAGGATGTAAATTCAAAAGTGGTCAAATATCCAAAAAAAAAAAAAAAAAATGACAAAAGTAATTAACAGTTGCTAAGGGGTTCTTCTAATGGTCACGGAGGCAAGTGCGTCGTTTCAGAGCAATGACATAGTAGAAACAGAGATAAGACAGTTGCGTGTATCTTTACAATCGAAAAAGCGTCAAAGTTGGATAAAATAGGTGTCAGAGTAACTACTCTTTGCCAAGGGGGATACATTTATAACGGTCATCGTACGTGCGATATCCTCATGGCGACCTTGCGATATCTATACGGTGTGACATTTGGCATCGTGACATTTGGCCCGTGACTGCGTTAGTTGTATGACAACAGGTCTAAAAGAGAGAGAAAATATGCAACTAGTCGGGGCTCGAACCCGTGATCTCTCGCGTCCATGGCGAGTACCTTACCGAGATAACCTGTCCGCTTACATAAATCTCTCCTTACTGTGTGTGAGTTCAACCCGCGACATACACTCCTGAACCCCAGCAATTTGATTAGCTTTTACGTCCGCCTATCAGCCAACTTTGTCACGTGCCTGAGTTAAGCTCAAAATGTCACAGAGAGACAACAACATGCAGCTAGTTCAGGACTCGAATCCATCTCGCTGCCATGGTGAGTACTCTACCGACTGAGATAACCGGGCAATTCAAATGACTTTAAAACGTGTTTTCCAAACTTATTTTCATCATATTTGTGACAAAGAACGTCGTCGCGAATGGTTTCAATTTACAACCAGGGACAATTTGTAGGCAGACAAAGCAACTTAACGCCAAAATTGAAAAATAGTCAGATAGACAGATACCTTCGATTCGCCTGCTGGACTTGATATTTGATATAAATTTCTTTTTAATTAAGATGCTCATTGAGTAAATTGAAGCAATTTCGAAAAAATGTAATTTTTGTAATTATCTCCCTTTATCAAACATATAATATTGGAAGAAGTTGTATATATTTGCCGAAAAAATATATTATGTATTTTAGTGATTTTAATTCTAATTGAATTGACAGTTAAAGAGCAATTAAAGGATAATTAGATTGCAAAATTGTACAATTTGAGTCAAAAATATTTTCGCTATTGGTGTAAGACGCCGTTTTGGACGCCATCTTGTTTCTATCAAGATGCCAAATGATGCCTTTTGATTTATAAAGTACAATGTCTTCTCTTTCTAAAAATGCAAAAACATTTTCTATGCACGCTCTTGGTGATAACCAAGGTTTTGCTGCCGGACTAAATTGTCGTATGAGACTTTAATTCTTTACTGTATTGCAATATTCTAGACCTGTCTTAATTGAAATGTTTTGCTGACGACAATTTAAAAACGAATTAATTCAAAAGGTTATCATCCAGTATTGTAGAAAATATTGTTGGAAAAAAAGTTGTTACAAACAATTTCATCTTTTTTTAACAATGTTTACTCAAGTATTAAAACACAGGGGCGTGAAAACCAGGGATTGTATAGGAAAAGGTTAAACCGAAGCCCCAAGTGCAATCCATTGAGCAATTTAAAGAACAAAAACTCACAGTTTCGTCCCGAATCATTGCACTACTTTAGAAACAGCGAACCGTCTTCTTTGGGTTTAAAGCTGTGGAAAAATACAATTGAAAAATTATGCCCTTCCTAAGATTTTGATGTTTGAATCACTATCTTATTTCTGTCTGCATTTAACCTTTAACTACACGACATAATTCTAGACTCACCCAAATTGAACGAAATTGCAAATAACAATTTCTACTTGATGGAATTCGAAAAACCTTTGCCTTTTGGGGTAGAAACCTTTTGGGGAAAGAAGAAACTGCTTGTAACAAGCATTTTCTCCCCCACAACGATTTCCAAAGCTTTTATTCTTGACTGGCGTAAAACGCGTAATTGTTTCGGAAAGGGTAAAAAGAAATAAAACATTGGACCTTTTCTTTAAGTGTAAAATTAACTGATATTTTATTTAGCATGTGCATGTGGTAGAATATATAGACTGAAAACGAATCTGTTTGTATCCATTCAAACGTATCATTTGGTGGTTTACTGAATAGGGAGATTATTAGCTAGCAAAGCGTCAGCTTTGGTGGCTTAAGTTAACAGGCAAACTTGAGGTCGTCTCAAAGTTCAACGAGTGAAAACCGCCACTGGAGGCTTAACCACTAAAGCCGTTAAATGCCTACGCCATATAAGGAATATTTAAAACTCTGCCTGCAAGTTCATCTCCTAGGTATTTTTCGGTCACTTGAGCACATCATAATAAAAATGACTCTGATCAGAATCCTTAATGAAGTTGCATACGACAATTTCAAATTGTTGAAAATTCTAAAATATTAATCTCTTTGTAGAAAAGAATGTGGAAAATGAAGAAATTGCTTGTAACAAGCAATTTCTTCATTTTCCACATTGTTTTCCACAAATATTTTCTTAATGGGCGTAAAAAGGAGGGATTATCTGGGAAAGGGTTAACTCCTTGGTTACTTTAACCTCGTTTCTTCATCATGCTAACGTTTGAAAAAGAAGATTACAAAACAATGCTTTGCTAGCTTACAGTACTTTAAGTACTTTGATTCTCTATATATTTGTAGATAGCTTGCAAATTGCTGGACTCTAGACTGGTTGAGATCAACGCTGAAAGGCAAAACGATTATCTTAAGAGAAGGGTCCTAGTAACTTATGGTAGGTGAAGAACCAAATATCAGCGATTATTGACGGATTGCGAATTTCAATCAAAGAATCGATTGACCAATCAAATTAATCATTTAGATTCGGGAGTGCAATTTAAACTCCAACATAGGCCGACATTTAAATAAGCTTTTTATCAGTTTGGCGACTTACACGTCATAGCTCCAGCTTATAAAAACTGTATTCAGGACGTTTGGGTCTCCAACCAACCATTTTACATTTTACATTTTTGTTACATTAGAATGACCGTAAATTTTGCATAATAAATACGTTTAATATCCTAGCTTAAATTCCTGCTGGAATTCAGTGGGCGAGGCCAGGGATCCGTCAATTGACCAATCGCTGTCCCACTTACCCTTTGTTTCCCCCCCCCCAATTGACTCTGACAGAAAGCCCCGCTTCAATTCAAACAGTGACACGCCATAAGTAAACGAATAAGGTCACGCCCATTGAATCCGTTGAGAAATCACGCTTCGATTTTAAACGACGCTATTTTGAAAAATTTATGGCCAGTAACATGTAACAAAATACTAGAATGGCTGATTGGCGACCTAAACGTCGTAACTAGGGCTTTTATAAGCTGCAGATATGAGATCTAGGTAAAAATAAACGGCGACCAATGTTGGAGTTCAAATTGATTTCTGATCTAAATGAATGATTCATTTGTCGACTGGCTATTTGATTGACAAACGGGATTGGTCAATGGAAGAAAAGCAGCCGGAAAAAATGATGCCGAATGAAGAACATTATTAACATATCACCACTCATTCTCTTTTTCACGAGAAGAATTTTGATGACAGGCAAATGTTATTTGCTTATATCAGGCAAGGCGTGTTCCCTTCCTTTTCGAAATGTTATTTTCAATTAAGTGAAGTTCAAGACAAATTTCATATTCTCAATTGGCCCCTACCGATATCCAGAGTTACTCCGCTTAGTTTTAGTATTAGAGTAACCTCCCCTAAATCTTTGGGTAGTTCCGGTGAAATCGATGATATCGGTATCGAAAACATTAACAGGTTGTTGCCAGCTCTTACTCTGTGTCATTAATGTTGAAACCCTAGATGATCTAGAAATTACTTTATTTTAACAGCTGAGCTTAATTTATAAAGCTAAGTGACGTTTTACGTGTTTATAATCGTGAATGAGCCGGTATGAAAGTGTATTTTTCGGATATACCCTAATTCCGGATATACGTATTAATTACCATAAAAAGAGCTTTTTTGATAGAAATAAATACAATTATACTCGTTATTTCCTTTTTTTTTTTTTTTAAATGGTTACAAATGTCAAGCGGAGCTTTGAATTCATAAGATATCTGTCTTTTTACAAACGGGAACTGTTACAAAGAAGCTCTCCATACGTCTTCATTCCATGACCATGTGAATTTACCAAATACCTTTTTCATTGATGATTATAAAATAAATTTAATCAGAATTTCACTGCATGATCCTCAACAAGCTTTGCAAATTGTCTGGAGGCTTGTGGAAATGATTGTTGCCTCTGTAGGTCCTCCCGAGATCATTTGTTTCTTACCAATGGCAAGTAAGGTAAATCATTAATTTCTTACCAATCGGCAAATGATAAGGTCTAAGTATGCAGAGCAGCTGGTGGCTCAGATGAAATGTCAGTTTTGCTTAGTAACTGATTAAATGTTGAAAGTGGTGTTTAACCGATAACTCGAGGGCTAAATATTAGACTGTGCCAAATTTAAAGGAGTTGCACATGACAACTTTAAGTTGATGAAATTGTAGATATTTCATCTTTCTGGACAGAAAATATTCGGCAAAATGAAGAAATTGCTTGTTACGGTGTCGGGTCAAAAGGCTCAGTGTCAGAAAGGCCCGGTACAAAAAGGCCCAGTCCAAAAAGGTCCACTTTTAAACTGACCTAAAAGGCCCGGTCCAAAAAGGCCCAGACCAGAAAGGCCCACTATTAAATTTGAACATAAAGGCTCACTCACCTATCCTAAACATGTGATATTATTTGACTAAGACAATATGTATTTCTTTTGTTTAATTTTTAAACTGACTTAAAATTGATCAGCGTAGAATATAACCCTTTTCAGTATCAATTAGAGAATGACACTTTTTATGCTTATTACCATTATTGAAAGGTGTTGGCATCAAGAACCAAGTGTAATGAATATATCGATAAAGTATGTTTGATTCTGAAAAGCAGTTTTTCTTTTTTCAAAAATGGTTTTCTGTCATTATAACAATGTTTCTGGAAACCAAGGTGTTGTTAAAAATTACTAAATCTTTTCTACGCTGTACAGTATATATCATTGTTGTCTAAGAAAGATCATATAAGAAAGTCCAAAAAATATCATCCTCACGAGTGGTAGGATAAGATGATAAAATAATAATACTTCTTAATATATTTTTTCTTCTAACAGTTGAGTTAAATACGTACATGTATAATCACATCGAATTGCTATTCTTTCATGTATATGTGGGCCTTTTTGGACTGGACCTTTCTGGTCAGTTTTGAAAGTGGGCTTTCTTTTGTCACTGGGCCTTTTTGTACTCTGGGCCTTTTTGTCATTGGGCCTTTTTGACCCTAATTCCTTGTTACAAGCAATTTTGTCAATTTGTACAATGTTTTCCCAATTATTTTTCTTAAGGGGCGCCTAATGCGTCATTGTGTGGGAATGGGTAAACCAATTTAATTCAATCAACCTGCAAAAAATTTAGCATCTGATATTAGACGTGTGGACAAATTTATATTTTTCATATAAAATTTATTTTGGTTAACCCTGGTTTATACGTCCCTGTGGCTTTCAAATTGAGAATACATTGAAGAAAAAGAATATGTTGCTGCATTTTCTTTCCTTTTCATCAGTATTTGTACCCTGCTGAATGTTTTTTTTTTTTTTTTTTTTTTTTATTAACTTATTGTCTTATATATCATTTTATGTATTTAAGTATTTGAGAAAAAGTGAGAATATAAAAGAGATGGCCGTAAGAAGTATTACAAAGAACAAACTAAGACAATCTTCTTAAACGTTTTAATCTATTTAGTTGATACCAAATACTTATTACTATATTGAGATATATCATACAATGACATACAATGCCATACAATGACATATATGATATATCGAACTTTTCTCCGGCCCTATGGCAGCCGCGGCTCCAATTTTTTGCATGCGCGTAGGGACCTCGAATGCCTACCTCCATACCAAGTTTGAGCTCAATCGGTTCCATAGGGGCGGAGCTAGGTCCAAACCCAAATTCGCAACTACAGCGAAATCCGCCATTTTACCCCCAATTAGGATCGAACTTTTCTCCGACCCTATGGGAGCCGCGGCTCCGGATTTTTGCATGCCTGTAGGGAACTCAAATGGCTACCCCAGTACCAAATTTTAGCTCAATCGGAGCCATAGGGGCGGAGCTAGGTCCAAACCCAACCTGCTCTTTGTGTATATGCATTTGACCCAATTCTAGGATCGAACTTTTCTCCGGCCCTATGGCAGCCGCTGCTCCAATTTTTTGCATGCGCGTAGGGACCTCGAATGCCTACCTCCATACCAAGTTTGAGCTCAATCGGTTCCATAGGGGCGGAGCTAGGTCCAAACCCAAATTCGCAACTACAGCGAAATCCGCCATTTTACCCCCAATTAGGATCGAACTTTTCTCCGACCCTATGGGAGCCGCGGCTCCGGATTTTTGCATGCCTGTAGGGACCACAAATGGCTACCCCAGTACCAAATTCTAGCTCAATCGGAGCCATAGGGGCGGAGCTAGGTCCAAACCCAACCTGCTCTTTGTGTATATGCATTTGACCCAATTCTAGGATCGAACTTTTCTCCGGCCCCTTTGGCAGCCGCGGCTCCAATTTTTTGCATGCGCGTAGGGACCTCGAATGCCTACCTCCATACCAAGTTTGAGCTCAATCGGTTCCATAGGGGCGGAGCTAGGTCCAAACCCAAATTCGCAACTACAGCGAAATCCGCCATTTTACCCCCAATTAGGATCGAACTTTTTTCCGACCCTATGGGAGCCGCGGCTCCGGATTTTTGCATGCCTGTAGGGACCTCAAATGGCTACCCCAGTACCACATTTTAGCTCAATTTTAGCCCTATGCCTACCTCCATACCAAGTTTGAGCTCAATCGGTTCCATAGGGGCGGAGCTAGGTCCAAACCCAAATTCGCAACTACAGCGAAATCCGCCATTTTACCCCCAATTAGGATCGAACTTTTTTCCGACCCTATGGGAGCCGCGGCTCCGGATTGTTGCATGCCTGTAGGGACCTCAAATGGCTACCCCAGTACCAAATTTTAGCTCAATCGTAGCCATAGGGGCGGAGCTAGGTCCAAACCCAACCTGCTCTTTGTGTATATGCATTTGACCCAATTCTAGGATCGAACTTTTCTCCGGCCCTATGGCAGCCGCGGCTCCAATTTTTTGCATGCGCGTAGGGACCTCGAATGCCTACCTCCATACCAAGTTTGAGCTCAATCGGTTCCATAGGGGCGGAGCTAGGTCCAAACCCAAATTCGCAACTACAGCGAAATCAACCATTTTACCCCCAATTAGGATCGAACTTTTCTCCGACCCTATGGGAGCCGCGGCTCCGGATTTTTGCATGCCTGTAGGGACCTCAAATGGCTACCCCAGTACCAAATTTTAGCTCAATCGGAGCCATAGGGGCGGAGCTAGGTCCAAACCCAACCTGCTCTTTGTGTATATGCATTTGACCCAATTCTAGGATCGAACTTTTCTCCGGCCCTATGGCAGCCGCGGCTCCATTTTTTTGCATGCGCGTAGGGACCTCGAATGCCTACCTCCATACCAAGTTTGAGCTCAATCGGTTCCATAGGGGCGGAGCTAGGTCCAAACCCAAATTCGCAACTACAGCGAAATCCGCCATTTTACCCCCAATTAGGATCGAAGTTTTCTCCGACCCTATGGGAGCCGCGGCTCCGGATTTTTGCATGCCTGTAGGGACCTCAAATGGCTACCCCAGTACCAAATTTTAGCTCAATCGGAGCCATAGGGGCGGAGCTAGGTCCAAACCCAACCTGCTCTTTGTGTATATGCATTTGACCCAATTCTAGGATCGAACTTTTCTCCGGCCCTATGGCAGCCGCGGCTCCAATTTTTTGCATGCGCGTAGGGACCTCGAATGCCTACCTCCATACCAAGTTTGAGCTCAATCGGTTCCATAGGGGCGGAGCTAGGTCCAAACCCAAATTCGCAACTACAGCGAAATCCGCCATTTTACCCCCAATTAGGATCGAACTTTTCTCCGACCCTATGGGAGCCGCGGCTCCGGATTTTTGCATGCCTGTAGGGACCTCAAATGGCTACCCCAGTACCAAATTTTAG
Organism: Fragum fragum; assembly: GCA_946902895.1. Classification (NCBI taxonomy): domain Eukaryota; kingdom Metazoa; phylum Mollusca; class Bivalvia; order Cardiida; family Cardiidae; genus Fragum; species Fragum fragum. The sequence goes on along the minus strand of OX336376.1, from coordinate 13,261,854 downwards.
CTCAATCGGAGCCATAGGGGCGGAGCTAGGTCCAAACCCAACCTGCTCTTTGTGTATATGCATTTGACCCAATTCTAGGATCGAACTTTTCTCCGGCCCTATGGCAGCCGCGGCTCCAATTTTTAGCATGCGCGTAGGGACCTCGAATGCCTACCTCCATACCAAGTTTGAGCTCAATCAGTTCCATAGGGGCGGAGCTAGGTCCAAACCCAAATTCGCAACTACAGCGAAATCCGCCATTTTACCCCCAATTAGGATCGAACTTTTCTCCGACCCTATGGGAGCCGCGGCTCCGGATTTTTGCATGCCTGTAGGGACCTCAAATGGCTACCCCAGTACCAAATTTTAGCTCAATCGGAGCCATAGGGGCGGAGCTAGGTCCAAACCCAACCTGCTCTTTGTGTATATGCATTTGACCCAATTCTAGCATCGAACTTTTCTCCGGCCCTAAGGCAGCCGCGGCTCCAATTTTTTGCATGCGCGTAGGGACCTCGAATGCCTACCTCCATACCAAGTTTGAGCTCAATCGGTTCAATAGGGGCGGAGCTAGGTCCAAACCCAAATTCGCAACTACAGCGAAATCCGCCATTTTACCCCCAATTAGGATCGAACTTTTCTCCGACCCTATGGGAGCCGCGGCTCCGGATTTTTGCATGCCTGTAGGGACCTCAAATGGCTACCCAAATACCAAAATTAAGCTCAATCGGAGCCATAGGGGCGGAGCTAGGTCCAAACCCAACCTGCTCTTTGTGTATATGCATTTGACCCAATTCTAGGATCGAACTTTTCTCCGGCCCTATGGCAGCCGCGGCTCCAATTTTTTGCATGCGCGTAGGGACCTCGAATGCCTACCTCCATACCAAGTTTGAGCTCAATCGGTTCCATAGGGGCGGAGCTAGGTCCAAACCCAAATTCGCAACTACAGCGAAATCCGCCATTTTACTCCCAATTAGGAGCGAACTTTTCTCCGACCCTATGGGAGCCGCGGCTTCGAATTTTTGCATGCCTGTAGGGACCTCAAATGGCTACCCCAGTACCAAATTTTAGCTCAATCGGAGCCATAGGGGCGGAGCTAGGTCCAAACCCAACCTGCTCTTTGTGTATATGCATTTGACCCAATTCTAGGATCGAACTTTTCTCCGGCCCTATGGCAGCCGCGGCTCCAATTTTTTGCATGCGCGTAGGGACCTCGAATGCCTACCTCCATACCAAGTTTGAGCTCAATCGGTTCCATAGGGGCGGAGCTAGGTCCAAACCCAAATTCGCAACTACAGCGAAATCCGCCATTTTACCCCCAATTAGGATCGAACTTTTCTCCGACCCTATGGGAACCGCGGCTCCGGATTTTTGCATGCCTTTAGGGACCTCAAATGGCTACCCCAGTACCAAATTTTAGCTCAATCGGAGCCATAGGGGCGGAGCTAGGTCCAAACCCAACCTGCTCTTTGTGTATATGCATTTGACCCAATTCTAGGATCGAACTTTTCTCCGGCCCTATGGCAGCCGCGGCTCCAATTTTTTGCATGCGCGTAGGGACCTCGAATGCCTACCTCCATACCAAGTTTGAGCTCAATCGGTTCCATAGGGGCGGAGCTAGGTCCAAACCCAAATTCGCAACTACAGCGAAATCCGCCATTTTACCCCCAATTAGGATCGAACTTTTCTCCGACCCTATGGGAACCGCGGCTCCGGATTTTTGCATGCCTGTAGGGACCTCAAATGGCTACCCCAGTACCAAATTTTAGCTCAATCGGAGCCATAGGGGCGGAGCTAGGTCCAAACCCAACCTGCTCTTTGTGTATATGCATTTGACCCAATTCTAGGATCGAACTTTTCTCCGGCCCTATGGCAGCCGCGGCTCCAATTTTTTGCATGCGCGTAGGGACCTCGAATGCCTACCTCCATACCAAGTTTGAGCTCAATCGGTTCCATAGGGGCGGAGCTAGGTCCAAACCCAAATTCGCAACTACAGCGAAATCCGCCATTTTACCCCCAATTAGGATCGAACTTTTCTCCGACCCTCTGGGAGCCGCGGCTCCGGATTTTTGCATGCCTGTAGGGACCTCAAATGGCTACCCCAGTACCAAATTTTAGCTCAATCGGAGCCATAGGGGCGGAGCTAGGTCCAAACCCAACCTGCTCTTTGTGTATATGCATTTGACCCAATTCTAGGATCGAACTTTTCTCCGGCCCTATGGCAGCCGCGGCTCCAATTTTTTGCATGCGCGTAGGGACCTCGAATTCCTACCTCCATACCAAGTTTGAGCTCAATCGGTTCCATAGGGGCGGAGCTAGGTCCAAACCCAAATTCGCAACTAAAGCGAAATCCGCCATTTTACCCCCAATTAGGATCGAACTTTTCTCCGACCCTATGGGAGCCGCGGCTCCGGATTTTTGCATGCCTGTAGGGACCTCAAATGGCTACCCCAGTACCAAATTTTAGCTCAATCGGAGCCGTAGGGGCGGAGCTAGGTCCAACCCAACCTGCTCTTTGTGTATATGCATTTGACCCAATTCTAGGATCGAACTTTTCTCCGGCCCCTTTGGCAGCCGCGGCTCCAATTTTTTGCATGCGCGTAGGGACCTCGAATGCCTACCTCCATACCATGTTTGAGCTCAATCGGTTCCATAGGGGCGGAGCTAGGTCCAAACCCAAATGCGCAACTACAGCGAAATCCGCCATTTTACCCCCAATTAGGATCGAACTTTTTTCCGACCCTATGGGAGCCGCGGCTCCGGATTTTTGCATGCCTGTAGGGACCTCAAATGGCTACCCCAGTACCAAATTTTAGCTCAATTTTAGCCCTATGCCTACCGCCATACCAAGTTTGAGCTCAATCGGTTCCATAGGGGCGGAGCTAGGTCCAAACCCAAATTCGCAACTACAGCGAAATCCGCCATTTTACCCCCAATTAGGATCGAACTTTTCTCCGACCCTATGGGAGCCGCGGCTCCGGATTTTTGCATGCCTGTAGGGACCTCAAATGGCTACCCCAGTACCAAATTTTAGCTCAATCGGAGCCATATGGGCGGAGCTAATTCCGAACCCATTCTGCTCTTTGTGTATATGCATTTGACCCAATTCTAGGATCGAACTTTTCTCCGGCCCTATGGCAGCCGCGGCTCCAATTTTTTGCATGCGCGTAGGGACCTCGAATGCCTACCTCCATACCAAGTTTGAGCTCAATCGGTTCCATAGGGGCGGAGCTAGGTCCAAACCCAAATTCGCAACTACAGCGAAATCCGCCATTTTACCCCCAATTAGGATCGAACTTTTCTCCGACCCTATGGGAGCCGCGGCTCCGGATTTTTGCATGCCTGTAGGGACCTCAAATGGCTACCCCAGTACCAAATTTTAGCTCAATCGGAGCCATAGGGGCGGAGCTAGGTCCAAACCCAACCTGCTCTTTGTGTATATGCATTTGACCCAATTCTAGGATCGAACTTTTCTCCGGCCCTATGGCAGCCGCGGCTCCAATTTTTGCATGCGCGTAGGGACCTCGAATGCCTACCTCCATACCAAGTTTGAGCTCAATCGGTTCCATAGGGGCGGAGCTAGGTCCAAACCCAAATTCGCAACTACAGCGAAATCCGCCATTTTACCCCCAATTAGGATCGAATTTTTCTCCGACCCTATGGGAGCCGCGGCTCCGGATATTTGCATGCCTGTAGGGACCTCAAATGGCTACCCCAGTACCAAATTTTAGCTCAATCGGAGCCATAGGGGCGGAGCTAGGTCCAAACCCAACCTGCTCTTTGTGTATATGCATTTGACCCAATTCTAGGATCGAACTTTTCTCCGGCCCTATGGCAGCCGCGGCTCCAATTTTTTGCATGCGCGTAGGGACCTCGAATGTCTACCTCCATACCAAGTTTGAGCTCAATCGGTTCCATAGGGGCGGAGCTAGGTCCAAACCCAAATTCGCAACTACAGCGAAATCCGCCATTTTACCCCCAATTAGGATCGAACTTTTCTCCGACCCTATGGGAGCCGCGGCTCCGGATTTTTGCATGCCTGTAGGGACCTCAAATGGCTACCCCAGTACCAAATTTTAGCTCAATCGGAGCCATAGGGGCGGAGCTAGGTCCAAACCCAACCTGCTCTTTGTGTATATGCATTTGACCCAATTCTAGGATCGAACTTTTCTCCGGCCCTATGGCAGCCGCGGCTCCAATTTTTTGCATGCGCGTAGGGACCTCGAATGCCTACCTCCATACCAAGTTTGAGCTCAATCGGTTCCATAGGGGCGGAGCTAGGTCCAAACCCAAATTCGCAACTACAGCGAAATCCGCCATTTTACCCCCAATTAGGATCGAACTTTTCTCCGACCCTATGGGAGCCGCGGCTCCGGATTTTTGCATGCCTGTAGGGACCTCAAATGGCTACCCCAGTACCAAATTTTAGCTCAATCGGAGCCATATGGGCGGAGCTAGGTCCGAACCCATTCTGCTCTTTGTGTATATGCATTTGACCCAATTCTAGGATCGAACTTTTCTCCGGCCCTATGGCAGCCGCGGCTCCAATTTTTTGCATGCGCGTAGGGACCTCGAATGCCTACCTCCATACCAAGTTTGAGCTCAATCGGTTCCATAGGGGCGGAGCTAGGTCCAAACCCAAATTCGCAACTACAGCGAAATCCGCCATTTTACCCCCAATTAGGATCGAACTTTTCTCCGACCCTATGGGAGCCGCGGCTCCGGATTTTTGCATGCCTGTAGGGACCTCAAATGGCTACCCCAGTACCAAATTTTAGCTCAATCGGAGCCATAGGGGCGGAGCTAGGTCCAAACCCAACCTGCTCTTTGTGTATATGCATTTGACCCAATTCTAGGATCGAACTTTTCTCCGGCCCTATGGCAGCCGCGGCTCCAATTTTTGCATGCGCTAAGGGACCTCGAATGCCTACCTCCATACCAAGTTTGAGCTCAATCGGTTCCATAGGGGCGGAGCTAGGTCCAAACCAAAATTCGCAACTACAGCGAAATCCGCCATTTTACCCCCAATTAGGATCGAATTTTTCTCCGACCCTATGGGAGCCGCGGCTCCGGATATTTGCATGCCTGTAGGGACCTCAAATGGCTACCCCAGTACCAAATTTTAGCTCAATCGGAGCCATAGGGGCGGAGCTAGGTCCAAACCCAACCTGCTCTTTGTGTATATGCATTTGACCCAATTCTAGGATCGAACTTTTCTCCGGCCCTATGGCAGCCGCGGCTCCAATTTTTTGCATGCGCGTAGGGACCTCGAATGCCTACCTCCATACCAAGTTTGAGCTCAATCGGTTCCATAGGGGCGGAGCTAGGTCCAAACCCAAATTCGCAACTACAGCGAAATCCGCCATTTTACCCCCAATTAGGATCGAACTTTTCTCCGACCCTATGGGAGCCGCGGCTCCGGATTTTTGCATGCCTGTAGGGACCTCAAATGGCTACCCCAGTACCAAATTTTAGCTCAATCGGAGCCATAGGGGCGGAGCTAGGTCCAAACCCAACCTGCTCTTTGTGTATATGCATTTTACCCAATTCTAGGATCGAACTTTTCTCCGGCCCTATGGCAGCCGCGGCTCCAATTTTTTGCATGCGCGTAGGGACCTCGAATGCCTACCTCCATACCAAGTTTGAGCTCAATCGGTTCCATAGGGGCGGAGCTAGGTCCAAACCCAAATTCGCAACTACAGCGAAATCCGCCATTTTACCCCCAATTAGGATCGAACTTTTCTCCGACCCTATGGGAGCCGCGGCTCCGGATTTTTGCATGCCTGTAGGGACCTCAAATGGCTACCCCAGTACCAAATTTTAGCTCAATCGGAGCCATAGGGGCGGAGCTAGGTCCAAACCCAACCTGCTCTTTGTGTATATGCATTTGACCTAATTCTAGGATCGAACTTTTCTCCGGCCCTATAGCAGCCGCGGCTCCAATTTTTTGCATGCGCGTAGGGACCTCGAATGCCTACCTCCATACCAAGTTTGAGCTCAATCGGTTCCATAGGGGCGGAGCTAGGTCCAAACCCAAATTCGCAACTACAGCGAAATCCGCCATTTTACCCCCAATTAGGATCGAATTTTTCTCCGACCCTATGGGAGCCGCGGCTCCGGATTTTTGCATGCCTGTAGGGACCTCAAATGGCTACCCCAGTACCAAATTTTAGCTCAATCGGAGCCATAGGGGCGGAGCTAGGTCCAAACCCAACCTGCTCTTTGTGTATATGCATTTGACCCAATTCTAGGATCGAACTTTTCTCCGGACCTATGGCAGCCGCGGCTCCAAATTTTTGCATGCGCGTAGGGACCTCGAATGCCTACCTCAATACCAAGTTTGAGCTCAATCGGTTCCATAGGGGCGGAGCTAGGTCCAAACCCAAATTCGCAACTACAGCGAAATCCGCCATTTTACCCCCAATTAGGATCGAACTTTTCTCCGACCCTATGGGAGCCGCGGCTCCGGATTTTTGCATGCCTGTAGGGACCTCAAATGGCTACCCCAGTACCAAATTTTAGCTCAATCGGAGCCATAGGGGCGGAGCTAGGTCCAAACCCAACCTGCTCTTTGTGTATATGCATTTGACCCAATTCTAGGATCGAACTTTTCTCCGGCCCTATGGCAGCCGCGGCTCCAATTTTTTGCATGCGCGTAGGGACCTCGAATGCCTACCTCCATACCAAGTTTGAGCTCAATCGGTTCCATAGGGGCGGAGCTAGGTCCAAACCCAAATTCGCAACTACAGCGAAATCCGCCATTTTACCCCCAATTAGGATCGAACTTTTCTCCGACCCTATGGGAGCCGCGGCTCCGGATTTTTGCATGCCTGTAGGGACCTCAAATGGCTACCCCAGTACCAAATTTTAGCTCAATCGGAGCCATAGGGGCGGAGCTAGGTCCAAACCCAACCTGCTCTTTGTGTATATGCATTTGACCCAATTCTAGGATCGAACTTTTCTCCGGCCCTATGGCAGCCGCGGCTCCAATTTTTTGCATGCGCGTAGGGACCTCGAATGCCTACCTCCATACCAAGTTTGAGCTCAATCGGTTCCATAGGGGCGGAGCTAGGTCCGAAACCCAAATTTGCAACTACAGCGAAATCCGCCATTTTACCCCAATTAGGATCGAACTTTTCTCCGACCCTATGGGAGCCGGGGCTCCGGATTTTTGCATGCCAGTAGGGACCTCAAATGGCTACCCCAGTACCAAATTTTAGCTCAATCGGAGCCATAGGGGCGGAGCTAGGTCAAAACCCAACCTGCTCTTTGTGTATATGCATTTGACCCAATTTTAGGATCGAACTTTTCTCCGGCCCTATGGCAGCCGCGGCTCCAATTTTTTGCATGCGCGTAGGGACCTCGAATGCCTACCTCGATACCAAGTTTGAGCTCAATCGGTTCCATAGGGGCGGAGCTAGGTCCAAACCCAAATTCGCAACTACAGCGAAATCCGCCATTTTACACCCAATTAGGATCGAATTTTTCTCCGACCCTATGGGAGCCGCGGCTCCGGATTTTTGCATGCCTGTAGGGACCTCAAATGGCTACCCCAGTACCAAATTTTAGCTCAATCGGAGCCATAGGGGCGGAGCTAGGTCCAAACCCAACCTGCTCTTTGTGTATATGCATTTGACCCAATTCTAGGATCGAACTTTTCTCCGGCCCTATGGCAGCCGCGGCTCCAATTTTTTGCATGCGCGTAGGGACCTCGAATGCCTACCTCCATACCAAGTTTGAGCTCAATCGGTTCCATAGGGGCGGAGCTAGGTCCAAACCCAAATTCGCAACTACAGCGAAATCCGCCATTTTACCCCCAATTAGGATCGAACTTTTCTCCGACCCTATGGGAGCCGCGGCTCCGGATTTTTGCATGCCTGTAGGGACCTCAAATGGCTACCCCAGTACCAAATTTTAGCTCAATCGGAGCCTAGGGGCGGAGCTAGGTCCAAACCCAACCTGCTCTTTGTGTATATGCATTTGACCCAATTCTAGGATCGAACTTTTCTCCGGCCCTATGGCAGCCGCGGCTCCAATTTTTTGCATGCGCGTAGGGACCTCGAATGCCTACCTCCATACCAAGTTTGCGCTCAATCGGTTCCATAGGGGCGGAGCTAGGTCCAAACCCAAATTCGCAATTACAGCGAAATCCGCCATTTTACCCCCAATTAGGATCGAACTTTTCTCCGACCCTATGGGAGCCGGGGCTCCGGATTTTTGCATGTCTGTAGGGACCTCAAATGGCTACCCCAGTACCAAATTTTAGCTCAATCGGAGCCATAGGGGCGGAGCTAGGCCCAAACCCAACCTGCTCTTTGTGTATATGCATTTGACCCAATTCTAGGATCGAACTTTTCTCCGGCCCTATGGCAGCCGTGGCTCCAATTTTTTGCATGCGCGTAGGGACCTCGAATGCCTACCTCCATACCAAGTTTGAGCTCAATCGGTTCAATAGGGGCGGAGCTAGGTCCAAACCCAAATTCGCAACTACAGCGAAATCCGCCATTTTACCCCCAATTAGGATCGAACTTTTCTCCGACCCTATGGGAGCCGCGGCTCCGGATTTTTGCATGCCTGTAGGGACCTCAAATGGCTACCCCAGTACCAAATTTTAGCTCAATCGGAGCCATAGGGGCGGAGCTAGGTCCAAACCCAACCTGCTCTTTGTGTATATGCATTTGACCCAATTCTAGGATCGAACTTTTCTCCGGCCCTTTGGCAGCCGCGGCTCCAATTTTTTGCATGCGCGTAGGGACCTCGAATGCCTACCTCCATACCAAGTTTGAGCTCAATCGGTTCCATAGGGGCGGAGCTAGGTCCAAACCCAAATTCGTAACTACAGCGAAATCCGCCATTTTACCCCCAATTAGGATCGAACTTTTCTCCGACCCTTTGGGAGCCGCGGCTCCAGATTTTTGCATGCCTTTAGGGACCTCAAATGGCTACCCCAGTACCAAATCTTAGCTCAATCGGAGCCATAGGGGCGGAGCTAGGTCCAAATCCAACCTGCTCTTTGTGTATATGCATTTGACCCAATTCTAGGATCGAACTTTTCTCCGGCCCTATGGCAGCCGCGGCTCCAATTTTTTGCATGCGCGTAGGGACCTCGAATGCCTACCTCCATACCAAGTTTGAGCTCAATCGGTTCCATAGGGGCGGAGCTAGGTCCAAACCCAAATTCGCAACTACAGCGAAATCCGCCATTTTACCCCCAATTAGGATCGAATTTTTCTCCGACCCTATGGGAGCCGCGGCTCCGGATTTTTGCATGCCTGTAGGGACCTCAAATGGCTACCCCAGTACCAAATTTTAGCTCAATCGGAGCCATAGGGGCGGAGCTAGGTCCAAACCCAACCTGCTCTTTGTGTATATGCATTTGACCCAATTCTAGGATCGAACTTTTCTCCGGCCCTATGGCAGCCGCGGCTCCAATTTTTTTGTAGCGCGTAGGGACCTCGAATGCCTACCTCCATACCAAGTTTGAGCTCAATCGGTTCCATAGGGGCGGAGCTAGGTCCAAACCCAAATTCGCAACTACAGCGAAATCCGCCATTTTACCCCCAATTAGGATCGAATTTTTCTCCGACCCTATGGGAGCCGCGGCTCCGGATTTTTGCATGCCTGTAGGGACCTCAAATGGCTACCCCAGTACCAAATTTTAGCTCAATCGGAGCCATAGGGGCGGAGCTAGGTCCAAACCCAACCTGCTCTTTGTGTATATGCTTTTGACCCAATTCTAGGATCGAACTTTTCTCCGGCCCTATGGCAGCCGCGGCTCCAATTTTTTGCATGCGCGTAGGGACCTCGAATGCCTACCTCCATACCAAGTTTGAGCTCAATCGGTTCCATAGGGGCGGAGCTAGGTCCAAACCCAAATTCGCAATTACAGCGAAATCCGCCATTTTACCCCCAATTAGGATCGAACTTTTCTCCGACCCTATGGGAGCCGCGGCTCCGGATTTTTGCATGCCTGTAGGGACCTCAAATGGCTACCCCAGTACCAAATTTTAGCTCAATCGGAGCCATAGGGGCGGAGCTAGGTCCAAACCCAACCTGCTCTTTGTCTATATGCATTTGACCCAATTCTAGGATCGAACTTTTCTCCGGCCCTATGGCAGCCGCGGCTCCAATTTTTTTGTAGCGCGTAGGGACCTCGAATGCCTACCTCCATACTAAGTTTGAGCTCAATCGGTTCCATAGGGGCGGAGCTAGGTCCAAACCCAAATTCGCAACTACAGCGAAATCCGCCATTTTACCCCCAATTAGGATCGAATTTTTCTCCGACCCTATGGGAGCCGCGGCTCCGGATTTTTGCATGCCAGTAGGGACCTCAAATGGCTACCCCAGTACCAAATTTTAGCTCAATCGGAGCCATAGGGGCGGAGCTAGGTCCAAACCCAACCTGCTCTTTGTGTATATGCATTTGACCCAATTCTAGGATCGAACTTTTCTCCGGGCCTATGGCAGCCGCGGCTCCAATTTTTTGCATGCGCGTAGGGACCTCGAATTCCTACCTCCATACCAAGTTTGAGCTCAATCGGTTCCATAGGGGCGGAGCTAGGTCCAAACCCAAATTCGCAACTACAGCGAAATCCGCCATTTTACCCCCAATTAGGATCGAACTTTTCTCCGACCCTATGGGAGCCGCGGCTCCGGAGTTTTGCATGCCTGTAGGGACCTCAAATGGCTACCCAAGTACCAAATTTTAGCTCAATCGGAGCCATAGGGGCGGAGCTAGGTCCAAACCCAACCTGCTCTTTGTGTATATGCATTTGACCCAATTCTAGGATCGAACTTTTCTCCGGCCCTATGGCAGCCGCGGCTCCAATTTTTTGCATGCGCGTAGGGACCTCGAATGCCAACCTCCATACCAAGTTTGAGCTCAATCGGTTCCATAGGGGCGGAGCAAGGTCCAAACCCAAATTCGCAACAACAGCGAAATCCGCCATTTTACCCCCAATTAGGATCGAATTTTTCTCCGGCCCTATGGGAGCCGCGGCTCCGGATTTTTGCATGCCTGTAGGGACCTCAAATGGCTACCCCAGTACCAAATTTTAGCTCAATCGGAGCCATAGGGGCGGAGCTAGGTCCAAACCCAACCTGCTCTTTGTGTATATGCATTTGACCCAATTCTTGGATCGAACTTTTCTCCGGCCCTATGGCAGCCGCGGCTCCAATTTTTTGCATGCGCGTAGGGACCTCGAATGCCTACCTCCATACCAAGTTTGAGCTCAATCGGTTCCATAGGGGCGGAGCTAGGT